>CM038795.1:80448842-81084946 GCA_021764765.1 Vicia sativa
AGTATTGTCCTACTAACTTTAATAATCATTATCACACCGTTAGTTTTTTAAATTTTTAAATTTTTTTATTATTTCATTTAATATTTTTTAAATATTTAATTACTATCTTTTTCTTTTTTAAGTAATAGTTAATTAGACTATATTTTTTCCCACAAACTTTAAACAAGTAACCACTAACTACTTTTTTAATATTTAATTATTAAATAGCCACTATTTTTTAAAATTTTATTATTAACATTTACTTACTATATTATGATTATGATTTTTTAAAAAAATTTATTTTATGGTCATCACAAATTTAAATTGATTCTCTTTAATATTTTTAGTTTTTAAAAATATTTCTTTTTAAAACTATATTTTCATTTTATATTTATTACTATTTATTTAAAAATACTTTTTAAAATATATATTAACAATAATTGTTTCTTTTTATAAAATAAACAGAATTAATTAACATTTTAAGTATGTTATTATTTTGAATGAATCTCCATAGTGTATAAACATCTTCTGATGTTATGCCTTTTAGAACTATATTTAAAGTTTCGATAGAAACATTTATTTAAAGATCTTGATTAGGATTGGAGAACGAGTTGGTTTGGATTGGACTCGAGTCCAATATATCAAATCTAATAAATTCATAGATGAAGTTGTTAGATCTAATTTTGATTGAATTTTTTATTAATTTAATCGGATTTGATATTTGTTAATTAGTTAAAATCGATCTTTTGTCTGATTAATTGAACTCTAAATATAACAAATTAATTAAAAAATAAGCCTAATTTAACACTTTTATATCCAGCAAATAAATGACCATTCATTTCACACCAAATTTTAAAATTGTTAAACCTCCAAATTGTAAATAGAACATTCAAAGTTAACTGATAATATATAATGCGCTGCAGCATGCAGATCCATAACAAACCCATCTATACATAACATCCATACTTAAAGCTTCACATATTTTGCAATAAACTTATCAATGAACACCATGTTTGATTTTGTTCATATTTGTGTTTCAAACTCTACTTTTTCCTACACAAACTTGCAATAGTGAAAGACAACTTCTAGAAGTCCTTCAACTGCCAAAGTTATGGTATGTGCTTCACTGCTAATTAAGATCGTAGAATTTGATACATGACTCCATTCGATGTCTACAGAAGAAACACCATATATTTTGTTATCATAGATCTTTTACATATGTTAATGTCAAATGGTACTGTAAAAAAAATTAAACCAATCTCATGCTAAAAAAATTAACTAAATAAAAAACAGAAACATGCATATATAGAATTCCACGATACAACAAGTCTACCAAATAAAAGCACCAGTGCCAAAAGAGCAAACCTATAACATCAAAATAATTCCACTGCTAAACAACAACTCAAAGCCTCTGAACGGAAACACTTAAAATATGGATCACTTAACAACAACACAAATAGATCAAAACTCTAAAACTAGAAACAACAGACCAAAAAACAACAACACATAAACCTCTATCAAAATTTGAATCAAGACCACACTAAATGACACGAAAATCGAACTTCAACAGAATTTCTACATTGCTTCTACATAAAATTTTCAAACAAAATTTGCAACACAAAACTAATTAATTTAGATTTAATTTCAAAAGATTTCATAAACAAATTTAAATTGTCTATATATTATACAAAAATATTGAATTTAAATATGGACATTCCGACCTTGATTAGACGTCTACTGTCGTGTTATTTCGGTGGTATATGATTAGTGTGGTGCCTCTTGAAATGTGAGCACCTTCCTTACCTATATGGGACAAAATTTTACAATATTAATTACAATAACTTGGTCACGTTACAAATGATGCCTTGTAGTGACTAGTGACAACATAAATATGTGGTTACAATTTTGTTGAATTGAAATATAATCAATTTTGATAATCATTCCTTAGTATTCACTCAGCACCAAGCAATACAAAATTTGTGCAGTGGCACCTAGAGTCACAGAGTTTAATCCGTTGACAACGTAAACAGAAAGTTCACATATTCAGTGGATATACACTGTTATCCTATAAATAAATATAATCAATAATGTTGTTGTACTCACATTAATTTAATCAATTATCTTTGTCTTAATCCACTTTAATTAACTACTAGAAATTTCTTTTATTATTGTGATTAGCAACTTGCATACAGTAACTATGTGTTCTAATTAACCAGCTGGTTAAGATCAAGAAATGGCCCACTCTTCTTGAGTCTTTGAAATATGATGGTCTAAAAGTATCCAGTCCTAGATCAACTGATTATTTTCTATGGAAAGTATTACTTGGGTCAGCCTCAATTGATCTTGTCCTTCCACTAAATGGATTCTTTACAACAATTTTTCTTCGTGTTGGTCCCTCATACATCATATCACACATGCTAAAGTTTAAAACATCAACTTCTCATTTAAGTACATAATGTATAAGATAATATGCAATATGCTTTGGTCAACAAAAATAATGCAATATTCAATATGAAATCAGAAATTAAGTCTAGTAAGAAAGAGAAATCAAAAAATAAAGTGAGAAAAAATAGTCCCATGTCATTTTCTCAGTGTTCTATTGATAGAATGAAAATGATTTATTTTGGTAAGAAAATAGATATCTATCTTTCATTTATACTTATTTGACAATTCTAAAAACAATGGGATCGCGCCCTTGCATTTAATCTATGTATTTAGAAGACTTAGGTTCTCTCCAATGACATTATTGTCCTTTGAAATCTAAGCCATTGAAATGTATATGAATAATATTTAAAAATGAAAATGATTTGATTTTAAGAGATGGGATTCTGCACAAAATCCAGTGAAATCCACTGGAACAATCCATCCCCGTATTTAGGAGACACTTTAATTTAATTTGGTTAGACAAATTAGTTGTTTATTCGTCAACTGTAACATATTTTTACAAGAGTGAATAATAGAAAAATTCACTGATTTCAAATGAAAGATGGAAAATATATGGGTTAAATATGTTTAAGTTTCAATAAAATTATTAAAAATAATTTTTAGTTTTTATAAAATAAAATTTGAGTTTTAGTCTTTATAAAATTATTTTTACTTGTGGTTTTAGATTCTGTAAATAGACTAAAAGTCAAAATTAAGATATTTATAGAAATTAAAAATATATTTAACTCAAAGAATAATTATGACTAAAAAAAAAATAGATCGTAAACAAATAACAATAATTTGTTTTTTATTGAGTTTTTGTTTATATAAAGCTTGTTTTTCCATGTTTTAGATGTTTGTGGTAAAAGAGTTAGAGTGTTATATTGGATGTTAAATATTGGAGAATATACCAACTATGATTGGGTTATTACGAAACACAATATCTTTGGATTACATCAAAGGTTTTCAAGTTTATGAAAACAATTTTTGTTTATATGCTTGACCACGAATGACTTCTGTTCTTATTTGTGATGTCTTGGGGTAATCTATGGTCTATCAAATTTTTATTACGAGGATTTGAATTAGTTTCGAGATTTTGCATTAACTTGAACAACACAAATTGTATGAAGTACACTTGGATTCTCTCTTATTAGGGGACATCTTTTTCTTAAATTGTAAGGTGGACAAACTTCTTTTTGTTTCTAGGTATTCTAGTTGGTCCTAACCAGAAGGAAAGAGACTTGGCATGATGTTATTAATAAATTGAAAAGGAGATTAGCGTGCGTGTGATAAAGCATATCTTTTAGGGAGGTTAAGTTACTTTGTTGAATTAGGATCTCAATAACATATCAATTTTCATGTTATCTTTCTTCAAAGCTCTAAGTGTGTTTATGAGGAGATTGTCAAGATTTAGTATTTTTTATAGGGACATAGTGGTAGGATTAAAGTGTTGGGTTAGTTAGGATAAGATTTGCCTTTCAGGGAAGGATGAAGGTCTTGGCGTTAAAAATATTGACTTTTTTAATTTTTCCTTATTTAGCAAGTGGGGATGAAGGTTCTTGACGAATAAGAAGGTGATGTGGGCAGACTTACTCTAGTTTATATATGGGGGTGGGTGGAGGCTTTGGTGGGGACTGTTTCTAGGAAGAAGAAGTCATTTTCTTCTCTTTGGTGGTGGGATGTGCGGGCGGCGTGTGGTCTCCTTATTCACGAGGATCCTTAGTTTGTTGGTAGCATCTCATATCGTTTGGAAAATGGTGCAGAATTTAGCTTTTGGAACACTCCTTGGTTATGTCCTACACCTTTAAAGGTACTTTATCCTTTTTTATTTGATGTTTGTTCTTCTCCCTCTTCTTCTACTCCTTTTGTAGCATTTATGAGTTTTTGGGAAGGAGACATTTGACATTGGGATTTAGATGTTGCGGAAAATAAATTGGTGGATCGGTGTGTGGTGGAGTGGTTGGAGCTTAATTCTTTGTTGTTAGGTGTTAAACCGGTTTGGAGTTAGACGATAAATTGGTGTGGTGGAGGAATGAGAGGTTTTGATTAAAAATGGTCAGGTGAATTTATTCGTTGAGCCATTCTAATGTAGATTTGTTAGAGGAGAGAAAATGTCTTGAGCTTGATAGGTTATGGAAATCTCCTATTCATTGCAAGGTTAAATTGTTAGGGTGAAGATTCTTTTAACGCTTTACCAACTAGACTCAAATTGGGTCGTGGGGAGTGGAGCTTATTGGTAGTGACATTTCTTGTTCGCTTTGTGAGTTGGAAGAAGAATCCTTGGATCACTTTTACTTTGGTTGTATTAAGGTGGAGAAGCTTTGGAAAGAGGTTTTATTTGGCTTGGGGTGGATCTTGGTGCCTGAGGTTTTTGGAGGTGAGAGATGGTGGTTAGGTGGATGTTATGGAGTTGTTATTCGCTTCAATTTCTTCTTTCTTTATAACCTTTCGGTTTTGGTTTGTTGGTGTGTGTGGATTGGTAGAAATAAAATGATTTTTGACATGGGGTTTGGAATGATGTCACCTCTTTTATTTTCATTAAAGAGATCGCTTGGGATTTATTATCTATCTTATCCTAAGGTAGTGGTGATCTTGTTCGTGCCATTTGGTTTGACAATTCTTTGGAGTATGTTGGTTTGTAGTTGTACCCTGCAAAATTTGCCCTCTTCATTTTCTTCAATAAATAATTGACTTACACTTAATCTCTAGGTGCATTGCATGCATGCATCGCATTGATCATATCGGTGATGAGATCCATAGCATCTTAATTTATGGAAGAAAGCGTGCATTCGGCCATTACGAAGTCGATATTTTTCGATTCATATGCTTTCAACATGATTTTACGGTTAGAAGATCATCTCGGAGTTGATTCTACCGGCGTTTGAATTTTTCAACGTGCTCTTCAATTCATCTGTTGAATAAAATTCATTTCATCAAGAAAAGAACTTTAACATTCATTTATTAATTAAGCCAATTATGGATGTATCGTATGCGTTTATCTGAGTTCATATCTCTCAACTCGTTGGGTATTTTTCGATGATTTTGGTGACAAGTCCTATCAATATCATCTACAACTTTCATTAAAGCCGAGGGCGGTTTTTGAAAGTCTTCAAAGATTCAATTTTTCAAGTGGGATAAAGCTGATTTTTATGGTTGGACCGTGTTCTGCATGCGCAAAAATTCACAACCTCACGGAATATCTAAGCGAGTAGGGCGGTGTCTAAAATTTCATCTCTAAGTCCTCTACGACTTTCATGAAAAGCGAGAGATTATTCCTTACCAATACCGAATTTTATTCTTTGGAGTTGATTTTGAGACAAACCGAGCATTTTTCATCGATGCGACGTTCAGAAATCATATCTCGCTCGATTTTTATCGAAGCGAGATGGGAATAGTATCAAAAGTTCACGAATTCCATTGGATTCGATTGTTATGAACATTCGAGTTCGATTTTGATCGAAGATCCTCGTCGAGGCAATTTCCCAGTGCCGCAAATAAAATTGCATATGTTAGATGCTTGAAAAGTGTGTTGAAACTTCAAAATTTATTTCATTAACCGTTCATCCAATTGAGTCAAACTTTTGACTCTAGCAATCAATTTCTCGTTCGGACATTTTTTGTGTTGTGACCGAATTCAAATTTCGGTTTCGATGTTTGGCTTTGTTGATGAATATTATTCGGATAATCATGATTTTGGCCTAATTATGGATCCAAGGCACTATAAAGCCAAAAATTAGCACCTATAAATAAAATCTGCCTCACACAAATTAGGGAGGAGAAATCATTTGTTAAATTTCACGCAAAAAGTCAAGTTTTCTCTCTCAATTCTCTCTCAAAAAGCTCAAGAACAAAACAAAGGAATTTGAACTTGCTTCTCCTTCAAGCCTTGCCTCAACCTTCCTCCTCCCTCCTCTCTTGCTCCGACTACCACCCTAGCCACCACACCAGTCAGTCACTGTCGGTCAACCCCCCGCTGGTTCCCCTTGCTCGCTCTACTTGGCGCCCTCTCAAGGTTGGCCACTCTTCTCTTCCATCAAGGCCGTTTCTGGCCGGTTTTCTCCTCTCTACGCGTCAGACCAGCCTCACCGTGACCGCGCCTTGCTCTTCCTCCTCTACATTTCTTCTGACCCGGCCTCCCTTGCTTTCTTTCAAGCTCGGTTCCCCCATCTCTCTTGCTACAAGTTGACCTCTCCTTTACCAAGCAAATCAAGGCTTCCTTCTTCTTCAATTTCCTAATTCCTCATCAATTCTCCTTCAATTCAACTTGATTCTTGATTTCAAGTAAGTGATTATTCAAATAAGCACTTATTTTAATTGATTTTTCGAAATTAGCTTGTTATTGATTTTGATTTGAGGAATCATGTTACATTAATTGAATTATTGATTGTATGCTTGAAAATTGATTGATTAAGGCTTGATTTGTGAATGTTATTGTGTCGAGATGTAGCATTTTTCCACATACACTTGTTTGATACAATTTCTTTGTACATAATGCATTTGTATTGATTGTTTGGATCATAATTTGCATGTTCATATATTAGATTACAATTGCATTGAATAATTGAATCGAATTTATGTGTTTAGGCTTGGTTTTATGAACATTAAAGTGTGTCGAGGCCTAGCTTTTATGCACATTTTCATGTGTTGATTGATGCATTCTTAAATGATTAAATTGTGCATTATAACATGATGAATTCTTGATTCTTACTTGTCTTTAAAATTCACATTTTACATTATATTTAATGTGGCATAGGTTGAACACCTCATTACATGCATTTGTATGTCATCCATTTGGGTTTCATTCATAAAAACAAGTATAAATGCATGAATAAATGAGCATTTACATGCATATTTTTGCATTCATCTTCACTCAAACAACTTTGCTTTTGCATATCATGTGCATATTCATTTGTTTAGAATGGTGTGCATCATGTATTACTTTAATATCAATTAATTCTCATTTAAACAACAACAAAACAAATAAGAATTGAAATTTAAATTGATACATGAATTTCATTTTCCATAAGCCTTTTGTGTATTTTTGTTCATCGAAACTCATTTTTCTCAAAGGTCCGGTAGAAATACTTGTCCCCAATATTTTGGCATGTTTAATACGTTTTTGATGGTTTCAAAACTGAATTTCAAGTGCAACATGCCTAAAATGGTGTTGCTTCCCGTTCCTTAAGGCCCAAAACTGGCTTTCACTCGAATTAATTAAAACCGATCATATTTTTGAATCATGCGTTTGCCAGCGACAATGCGATTTTTTTAATTAACAAGTTGACTTTTTTCTATGATTTCGAATGCGCTTTCCCAAACCAATTTTTGAGTTTTATTTCACTTGTATGCTTATACTAGTGTATTATCATGAATAATCACTTTTGAGTTTTATGCTTTTAGTTAAAGCACTTGCCTTATTATTTTACACTTTCACTTTGTTGCATGCAGGTACATTGAGCATTATTCTTGAGATTTGGATGTGTTATGACACACACCTTGTTATTCGACACTTTGTTGCAAATGCGAGGTAACGAACACATCTCTTAATCCTACACATATGTGTGTACTCTTTGTCGCATTTATGCGGATTATAATTCATTGCAGGTTCATTGGATCTACATCGAATGTGTATTGACACACATCTTGATCGTATATTGTATGCACATCCTTTGTCTATATTATGCGGATTGTAATCTTTATGGTGCATTGGATCTACATCGAATGTGTATTGACACACATTCTTGATCGTGTATATCGTATGCACATCCTTTGTATGTATTGTGCGGATTTGCAATCTCTTGCAGGGTTTACATTGAGTATTATATATATTGACACATATTTCGATTATGCTTTTGGTGGCTTTGCATTGCTCACCGAATTTATTTTATTGCGTGTTAGTAGTTGTCATACCCAAAAATTTTCCTCCTACTTTTCAAGACATTTCATATCCATACTATGATTTCACAAGGTTGACTAGACAAACCCTCTCCTGAACAATCAACTCAAACTAGGGTTTGGCTATCCTCTAATCCGTGAGCTTCCAATATTTCCAGTGGTCATCATGCCTCATCATATGCTTCAAGGAATCTCCATGTCAAGTTTCAAGCCTTACAAGTCAAGTTCCTCGCATAATTGCTCGGATGGTTGAAAATAGTTGTATTAGACAAAAGTCAACTGTGGTCAACATACAGTCAAACTTCATAATTTTTGGTCAACATCAAAATTTTGAAGTAACATCATCATTTGATCAAGGGTTGATCATGATTCATCAAGAAAAGTCAAGAATTGATCAAAAGTCAAAGTTTCTAAATTGGGCTTTCTCAAACAAAAGTCAACAGAACTTTAACCAGGCATAACTTTCACATACTTTATCAGAAATTTTTCCACCACCTCTCATTTTGAATAGAATTCAATTCTCTACAACTTCATATCTCACAAGCTTGGTCAGAAAATTCTTCATTTGGAAGATATGGATCAAAATACGGTTTTTCAAAGTCAACAAAAAGTCAACTTTTTTTGTAAAGAAGTGTTATTGAGCATGGAAACTTCAATTGAGATGAAACAAAATAGGTTGTTTAGAGGACATTTAGAGCTTTACAAAATGTCCAAGAACACCAAAAAATGTTTAAAATTGAGCAAGATACACCTTGCACAAGTTGAGCATTTTGAGGAGGTGCAAAGAGAAATACTTGACAAAATCCAAAATTTTGCACATGGGCCTAACTTTTCTTGGTTCAAACTTGCTTAGCTAATTTGGAACCTCAAGCCCAAGTCCACGAATTTTATCTTTTACTTTCTATTTATTTTGAATTTTAATCATTTAAAAGCCAATTAAATTAAAATATAAGGTAGAAAATCAAAATTAAATGCAAATTGGATTTTCTCTCATTCTTGAGGTCCAAGAAGCCATACAAGTTGTCAATTTCAATTGCATTGATTGACAAAGGAATTGAATGAGATTTGATCAAAAAGGCAATATTTGGTTTTATACCAAATCAAATATTTCTCATTGATTGGTACATTATTTCTTCATGATTCTTGACCTAAATCCATCCACTATAAGTACACAATGCATTC
Source organism: Vicia sativa (assembly GCA_021764765.1). Lineage (NCBI taxonomy): Eukaryota > Viridiplantae > Streptophyta > Magnoliopsida > Fabales > Fabaceae > Vicia > Vicia sativa. Next base: position 80,458,323 of record CM038795.1, read on the forward strand.
ACATGACACAAGGATGAAAATTTCTAAGAACCTAACAAAGCTCAAAACTGTGGTACAAGCTACTTAGCCCTAGTTTCAGATCGATTCAGCCAATTCTAAGCATTCCAATACATTCCTGGAGGTTCACTGATTCATTCCAGATACTCACAAGCCATCAACAAGCCCAGAATCACACAAACACGATTTCGGTTTGCACATTCTAACTCAATTTCGATTTTTGATTTTCATGCATATTTAACATGTTTTGATGTTTTGTTTGTGTTTAGAATGGAATTTCGAAACTTTCTACATAGGTTAATTGGAGTTTAGACACCGGAATCGAAATTCACCATGGTTAGGGTTCATAAGCTCTAATTGGGGTTTTCTGAAATAGGAAAAATTGGACAAAACTAAGACCACCGTGCTTTGAGCGAAATTTCCACGAACCATGTACTCACAATGAATTTATATTGCTTGTATTTGATTTTGAAAATTTGCAGGGGCTTTAGCGACGAACAAAGCCGTCGCTAAAGGTTTAAAAATTTAAACGAAGAAGATGAGGATCTTTGCGCGCGTTCTGGAGCCCAGTAATTTATTTCGTTTATATTCTTTTGTTTCATTTAACTATCACCAGTGCAGGATGGCTTAGAGGCAAACAACGCGGTGAAGGCATTAAGGTTCGATCCTTGGCATTGCAATTTTTTTACCACTTTTCCAAACTAACACTTTTTCTTATTTTCTTTTCATATTTTCTTTCTTAATTTAATTTCCTTTCAAATAATTTTCTCATGCATTAAAAATCACCAAAATATTTTCTTTTGCATTTAGGTCAGAAAAATACTTATTTAATTTTTGACATAAAATTAATATTTTTGCATGTATATTTTAATTAATTGTTAATTAACCATAAAATTGACTTTTAATTACTTTTTCTCATCAAAACCAATCCAGAAAATTCCCAAAAAAAATCCTATTATCTAATTATCATTACTAACCAAAAAACCCTTTTTACTAATTTCCAAAACGTTTTTGCTAACATTTTCTTTTTTCGATTATCTATTTCTTATTCGCATTTACAATTCTAGAAAGGATGTATAGGTTTAAAGTTTTACCATGTAATAACGTAGATTTATATTTTCTGCCTTTACTTTCCGCACTCCTATATTATGTAACTGCCCCAAATCCATATAATAGTGTAGGACATTTACTTTCCGCACTTTACTTTCCGCAATTTACTTTCTGCACCCTATAAACTGTTAGTAATTAGGCGTGTATGGCAAGATAAAAACGAACGTAGATCACTTCTAATTCCAAGATGATATATCTGAATTTAACACACTCTTTTCACACATGCACCCCTTAGGGTAATTCTCTCTCGTTGTCTTTCGAATAAATGGTCAAGTCCCTCGAACGTAGAGGTATCCTAGCACCGTTGCCTACAAACATATCATCATAGTCCCTTCGATACAAAGATCATAGTCCCTCGACGTGGCCTACGAAAACATGATCCCGTCCCTCGATTTGTTGCCTACGAAAAGTGATTATCGTCCCTTCGAATGTGCTAGGATACTCCTACAAGTTGCCTTCTATGACCATCCGATGTCCCTTCTAATGTCCCTCTTACATCCAACGAATAGGGTTACCTACCAACTAATGGTATGTATAGCACTATTCTAAAGGAACGTAAAACAATACGAAAACGACCATTCTGAGTAGGTAATAAGACTTTTAGTTGCTTGCTCTATCAAAATATCTTTTCACACCTCACACTTTTGTCAAAGTTCAAACACTTTTCAAAACAAAACATTTCCAAACACTTTGTATACATTCCAACATGAATCATTACAAAGTCAAAGTGAAATGCCTTTTCAAAACATTTTTGTCAAACACACAGAAAGCAATTTTTTAAAGATGAGCTAGAAGCAACTAGAGCCTTAGAAAACTACGGATGGAAAGGTGCTAATACCTTCCCTTTTCATAACCTTCTTCCCTTAATCTAACGAAGGTCTTTTTCATTCTTTTCACCTTCCCTTAATTGGATAAAAAGAAAAGTCTGGCGACTTTTGCTATCCGCAATATTTGCGATAAAAAGCAAAACAAATTCCAAAGTCAGTTCTCCACCGGTATTACGGTAGTACTGAAGTTTTCAATATTTTAGCTTGATTTTGCTTATACGGATTGTTATCTGTTTGGTATTTTCTATACCTTTTTACCATATTCTTTTACCGCTTTTCTAGAGAGCATGAGAAGTAGGGTTTCACTGTTTTCCTTGCCATGAGAAGTAGGAATAGAGATGCTTGATGGGCTTCCATAGTATGAGCATGTTCGTGACCCTCGGTTTATTTAAATACCCGACTAGGGAAATTACTGTGCTAACTATGTGTAGTTTGTTTAAAATCCTCTTCTGTACAAAGGGAGGTATATTTCAGTAATTATTTATCATTTGTGCTCGCATAGGTCATGAGTGTTTAGACAACTTGATATGGAACCACCAAGAAAAGTGTCGCTTATGGTACGATTGATATATATATATATATATATATATATATATATATATATATATATATATATATATATATATATATATATGATGATATGAAAGGGCACGCACAAAGGATTCGCAATCAACTTACGCCTACGGTCCGTGTCAGCTCAGCTCACGCGAATCGTGATGCTTCTTTTATTGAGTCAATAAAAAGTGGCACGGGTCCCCTACCTGAATCTCCACGCTTTGTCATGGGTTCACATTCATATACTTTGATACCCGCACTCATATGCTCCTCACACTTGGTAATTCATATCAAGATGTGATACCTCTCCCATAGGCAACTCTGGTTGACACGTTTATTTCCATTCATGGCTATGGTTTTCCTCCGAAAGAAGACTCTTGGTTGACTCGGTATACTGTTACCATTGAGGCTATGAGACTTCTTTCTTTTCCCCTGCATGTGTGTATCATTTGATTGTGCATTGTATTGTTTGTGTGCTTCGCTGCAAAACACTTGCTCTCGCCTCATCCTTTGCATCCCTTGGTTCTTCAACCAAGGTGGATATTAGGATAGTTTTTTAGGACCGCCGGTTAGGATAGCTCTCGGTAGACATTAGGATTTTCATCCTTTGCATGTCAACATAGGTAGATATTCCCTTTATCCTTAACCTTAGGTTGGAATCCATGCATGATAACATTTGGGTAGAACTAGTTAGTTTCCCTTTTGTTTTCTTCTTTATTTTGCATCCTTGCATGTAATAAAACTAAAACTTGTTTTCTTTTCTCCAAATCTTTTTGTCTTCGGAATTCTTTTTTTTGAAAACCTTTTCAATAAGGGTATTCCTTTTTAAGTCTGAACAAGTTGCTAAGTGTGCGAGCAGCCAAGCATAAGACTTCTTATAGCTGCAACGCCAAACACGAGTTGCAATTGTGAGGATGCAAAATCAAAATTTCCATAAAAAACATTGCAACCCACCAAAACATATGAGCCGAACTACAGCGCTCTGACTTTCCCATTGCACGAGGGAATACGTAGGCATCTGGTCACGAGGCTTGATTGAGAAAACTTTGTAAATAATTCCTTCTTTTCCCCGTGTTTGTTTATTTTCTTTCTTTCACATGCATTTCCTCTTAGCATATAGTATAAATATATCAATTAAGCAGTAAATAGATTAACACACCCATTAGATAGAAAATAGAAGTGGATATCATAGAGTACTACGGGCGTGTGAGGTGCTAATACCTTCCCCTCGCGTAACAGACTCCCTTACCCGATCTCTCAATCGTAAGACCGTGATTTCTTCCTTTTAGGTTTTCTTGATGTTTACCTTTCTCCTTTTGTGAGATAAAAAACGTTTGATGGCAACTTTATTGATATTTCTATCAGATGAGTTTGTCTAGTTCCTTCAGTAGTTTTTAGTCCTTTTATTGGTTTTGGAACCTTGTTTGGTTGCTTTTTCTTTTGTATTAGGTTAGCACATGTGCTTTTAAATACAAGTTTTTATCAAAAAGAAAAAATGTGTATATCATATTTGGAAAGTTTGTTAGGTGGTTAGTCAGTCACGAAAGATAAGGTGTGTTTGGTGTTGTAATTAATAACAATAAATATCTATGCATGTGATCTAAAATGACATGAAAACATGCAAGTGAGTAAATTAACAATAGATAAATAGAAAATGATCTTATATAAAAGTATTATTAACTTTGAAAGTTTTTATAAAAAGTTACGTTCATTAATTCAACAAAAGAGCTAAATAGGATAAAACGTCACATAGACAAGTGTGGTGGTCCCAAATCTTATGCCACTTGTCCTCCTAAACTCCCTTATCGATATCGTTGGTCCTAAGACATGGGTAGAGGTTCCAATGGCGACTTATAGGCGAATGGTCATTGCTTAAGTTTGAGTTTTCTAATAAAATAAGAAACACTTCGTGAAGTGTTGGAGAAGGCAACATTGCTGAAAAATGTTGCTGCATGTGAAATAGTATAATGTTTGAAAAGTTTTGCTTCAAGCGAAACAATGCAACATTGATAAAAATATGTACGCTAAAACAGTGAAACATTTAGTAAAAAGTGTTGCTAAAGTGTCTTTCATTATGATTGACCTTGTGAAACACTACTTTGGCATAAAAATTGAGCATTCTAGATTCAGAAAAACATATCATTTTGATACAAAATTCTAGATTTCATTTTCCTCACATTCGAGTTTTCATCGGTCTTATGCAAAGGCTGAATTATCCTGTATATTCTTATGTGTAGACTCTATGATATTCTGAGAGTGTTTAAAATACTATTAGAAAAGTGATTTAGTTCACAATTCTGAAGGAAAATCGCCTCTTAAAATTGCAGCGGAAATTCGATTTTCCTTTAGGATCCTTACGAATGGACATGGTCAGTGATAGAGGATTTTTACCTCTTGTGGTGATTCGGATTTCTGACGCTGTGATCACGAACGTTGATGAAGAACAACGTCTCTACTCAGTCCACACGAGAAAGCTTGCTTCCATCACGGTGCGCCTGCTTAACGGAAACTTTGAGGAGAGTGAAGCGGAATCTCGGCGAGGATTCGGACCGAATTTCATCAAGTGTTAAGCTTCATCACAAGGGTCCTATTTATAAGACCACAAGTGTGGGCTACAAGTTTAAAAGCCCAACAAAGGTGTAAACTAAAAGCCCAATAAAGCACACGAAAATCATACATTTATGATGTATCGTATCACTTAAGCATGTGGTACCTTACCATATTCTGTATTCCACTCCGTATTCCATTTAAGTACACCATTACCCTACGATGTTCCTTATTTTCACTATCTCTCATTAATCATCCTTATGTGTGTGACCCCAGAGGTTTCCTGACGCTGTGGCAATTATATTAAATCATATTTAACATAATAAAAAGTGGAGGTATCTAGTAACACATCACTTGCTACCCAAGTCACGAAAATGTCATGATTCGACAAATCCTTTCCGTGATAATACTTGTGTGTATAATTACCCTTTGCCCTTATGTCTATATTGAACACAAGCATATACGTGTCATCCTTGTCGATTCAATATTGGGCCTCGACATTTATCCCGTATGCAGATGGGCAAATTCCATCTAGGTCACTCATGTCCCTCGAGCATGCTTTGTGAAGTACCCATCAGCTGTCTTTATGATCATCCGATTTTGAACAACGTTTGATCAGTAATAAAGCACTTGACTCTACATCTAGGGTCCATAGTGGTTTCGGTCGAAGGGTGGTATGCACCACTTATCACCATGAGAATAACTTATGACACTTTGCATAACATTCTATGTAGTACTCTCATAGCGGGTCAATCCGATTGTAAATATTACCTAATATTTATACCTATGTCAAGACTTGATAACTCCTTATCCATGATCCACGAGACGATCATCGGTCTATCTTCATAATAATCTTAATGCTTTAATGTTATCCCACTTCACAATAAAGCTCGATTATGGATACTTTAAGAATAGTGTCCTTATGTTTAATAGATCTCATGATTAAGTCACACTTAACATTGTATTAAACAAACTAACTATTCTAGGGACTTTATTATTTCAAAAAGAAAACATAATAAAGAAAAGCCTTTTATTATTTAATAAATAATTCGACAAGTACCAAAAGGTATTGGCCTCAGGGCTTTACACAACAACTACCCTTCACCAGAGTTAATCATAGACCCTAATGCCTGATTCAGTATGGTGCAGCAGCTTTGTTGTTGTCAGCCGACATTGCAGTTGGTACTCGCACATCCCTCATATCTTATCCGAATGAGGTGATTGCCTAAGCGTGTTTGGAGTGAGATCTAGGCTCCTTGCTTGTGCGATAGCACCATTGTCATTATAGAGATCAATGGGATCCACAATGACTATGCCGTTCACTAATGAACTCTTGATCCAACGAGTTTTTTGCGAGGCTTGAGCGCTCTGCCTCGGTTGGTCAGCGACCGCTGAACCCAGCCATACGCCACCATTTAAGCAAAACACATAACGTCTAAAGTCATCCTTATCGGTTCGGAAGCTATCGGTGTATCCAACTAAGCTCTTCCCTCCATATATCAGAATGAGTCCTTAGTCCTTCTCCCGCACCAGGATATTCCGACCACCGAAGCATCACCAGATCGACAGCCTGTCGTCGCCCCAGCATCAGACATCAGTCGAAACATAACATGCCATGATAGATCCTATTGCATGCATGGAATCCATGCGATCCCTTCTTCCTTCGTTGATTGTGTTTTGATAGCAGCCAGTTGCATAGGATGAATCCTTCTTGGAATCATGCATATTAAGCGTCTCGAACTTTTTATGTATGTACTCGACTTAGGCCAGCGGTTTTGTGATCTATCTCTATAGATCCTTATTCTATATAGCTTCACCAGTCCTTCGAAAAGCCAAGTTTTACTTTTGCAAAGGGGGACATCGTTTCCAATGAGTAATATGTCATCTACATATAATACTAGGAAGACGATCATGCTCACTAACCTTCTTGTAGACACAAGGCTCATCTTCGTTCTTGATGAATCCATATTGTTTCTTGTTTCATCAAAGCGAAGATTCAACTTTCTGAGCTTGCTTCAATCCATAGATTGATTTTGTAACTTGCATATCTTTTGGGATTCTTACGAATGTTAAATCCTTGAGGTTGTGTCATGTACACATCCTCTTGAAGGTTCCCATTTAGGAAAGCAGTTTTGACATCCATCTGCCATATTTCATAATCATGATGCATGATTGCAAGTAAAATCGAGCAGAAGCATTGCTGGAGGAGGGTTTCATCATCGACCCCATGAATTTGTTTATAACCTTTTGCAACCAGTCTTGCCTTATAGGTATGTACCTTACCATCCATGTCGTCTTTTAAAGACCCACTTGCATCCTATAGGATTAACTCCTATAGGTGGCTCTACCAAGTTCAAACTTGGTTAGTGTACATGGAATCCATTTGATTTCATGGCTTAGCCACTTCGGATTGGACCCGATGTGGCCTCTTGGTAGATCACAGGCTCATCTTGATCCATGAGCAATACATCACCTTGACCATTTATAAGATATCCATATCTTTCGGGTTGGTGGCGTATCTGTTTGATTCGTTGGTCTTGTTCTCTTGGGCGAGTTGTTCTTCCACTACTACTTGTTTTCTGCTCCAATTCCTCCATAGGTGTATCAATGCTTTGTGATTCTTGAATTTCATCAAGGTCTACTTTCCTCCCACTTATTCCCTTGGAAATTTTCCCAAGAAAACTCGATTCGACGACAAACACTTTGCCCTCGGAAGGATTATAAGTAATATCCTCTTGTTTCTTTAGGATACCCCAATAAGCATTTGTCGATTTGGGCTCAAGCTTAGTTGAGATCTGCTTTCACTAAACAACCCCAAATCTTCATGTAAGACATATGTGGTTTCTTACCACTCCATATCTCATATGGTGTCTTTTCAACCTTTTGGTAGGAACACGGTTAAGTGTGAGTGAGCATGTCCCCGGAGTTTGGAAGATCGGCGTGACTCATCATGGATCGGACCATGTCCAACAAGGTTCGATTTCTTCTCTCACACATTCCATTGTGGTGTTCGGGAGTAAGTTGGGATACAATCCCACTCTTTTAGATGGTCATCAAATTCTAGGCTTAAATAGCCTCGATCGATCGAAGAACTTTGATATTCCTACTGGTTTGTACTTCATTCTTAAATTCCTTGAACTTTTCAAAGGTTTCAGATTTGTTTCATTAAGTACACATATCCATATCTCTTGAAATCGTCGATAAATGTGATGAAGTATTGAAAACCTCCTCTGGCGGTATGTTCGGGTCCACACATCGGTATGTATGAGTGCCAAAAGTTCATTAGCCCTTTCACCTTTTCACATGAATGGGATTTTCAATTAAACAAGACTGCACATCTCATATGATTCATAATCAAATGAGTCCAAAATCCATCTTTATGGAGTTTTGAAATCGCTTCTCATTTATGTGGCCTAGCGACAATGCCAAAGGTAACTTGGATTTAACTCATTAGTTTTAATCCTTTTAGTATTAATGTTATAAATTGGCATTTCAAGATCAAGGATATACAATCCATTGTTCATTTGTGCGGTAGAATATATCATTCAAATAAATAGAGCAACAATTGTGTTCTTGAATGAAAAACCAAACTTGTCCAACAAGAAGCGGAAATAATATTCACGCTAATGGTACATAATCATTCTCTAATTATTAAACCACTAGGTAAAGTTAATACATAAGTTCCACCAGCGCAACCTTTGCTCCATTGCCAACTCGTAGATCAACTTCACCTTTTCCACTCTACTTTTTAGCCCTGCACATTGGTACAAATGTGAGAACCGCATCGATATCTAATACCCATGATGCAGTAGATAAATTAATTTCTATAACAAAATACGATTTGAAGTCTACTTCATTTCTTTATCTTCAGGCTGGGCAGTTTCTTTTCAATGTCGGTCTTACAATGGAAGCAAGTGCCTCTTGCTATCCTCACTAGGCCTCAGCGGGAGGCGGTAGGCTTGGATTTGGCAACTTCCTTGCCTTTCCTTTACCAACACTGCGGTCTTGTTCTCTTTCCATTCTTGATCATCGGAATGGACTTCCTGACACTTCGCTCGGTGGTTCTCAACATACAGCCTGGAAGACTTTGTCCAAGTCATTCATATTGAAGTTCATAACAAATTGGTGAAACTATCGGCAGCGATTGCAAGATCGGATCGGTCATGAGTTCCTTTCAGTGGAAACCCTAATCTCTCAAGGTTCTCCACATACCATTTTGAGTACATGGGGACCAGGGGTTCCCTCGGTCAACTTGCTATTAAAGGGCCTTTGAACTGAAACCTCTCATTCCTTGCCTCCTCTTGATAGAGCATTTCGGATGTTCGATCATATCGACCGCCTCATGTTGCTTTTGCAACTCCAGTTCATGGTGGCATGAGATTTCATTTGCATCATCGATGCTCGACATCTCTTTCGATTTGCATCGGGAGGTTCCTCGGGAGCATGCAGACATAGCCTTTTGTCATGCTTGTCAACCTCGGTGCAATTGTCGGACAATTTCATATCGATTGATCGCTAAATGTTGTTAGATGATGTGTTTTGAGTCATGGTAATCTACATAAAAGATATAAAGTTATTAGTATCATTAAAACAACATATTCATTAGGCCTTTAATTAAATATGCTCTTTACTCATACCCCATCATTTGATTCGGAAAATCCCGTTGGAAGATTTTCTAGTGGGTGAGATCCATATTCCTTCGGGGTCGATTACACAAAACTTCATTATTTAGGTAGGAACTCCTTCCACCAATACTCGAATACCTCGGTTGGTGAATAACTCCAACCATCATGCATTCTAAACATATAATCTCATTATAATTGTTTAGTTAAGTTTGACCAAAGTTTTAGCAATTGGATATTACACCACCAATATAGAACGCCCGCGTTGGCCTACGATACTAGTCTTGATGAGTGCTAAAACTTGGAAAGCATTAATATTTACTTTGAGGAATTTGTTATTAGTTTGATCTCCGGCATGCAACGTCTCTCATGCATCAACACACATCAACATACATACAAAGATCGGTTCCCCAACCGTGATTGTTCTCTCAAGCGAGAGAACCTAAGCTAAACCTAATAACGATCTAAACTTTCAAGAAGACCTGGTTATCCTCCTTTGATATTGTATTCTTTCTTTCTTCTTGACATTACATTACATAAAGAATACTCGTTACACGAGTGAGATGAAAGAAGTTACATCAAGCAGCATTGACATTTGTAACGCCAAATAAAGTCTAAGGCCATATGATCACCCAAGAAATTTAAATCACCATTAAGAAACAAAAAATCAAGTTTTGGCGATTGATCACACCACGTAAGTTGGCGGGTTCCGCGCCCGGTCGACGATCGTGGTTCCGTGACTGCCCATGACGGGGTCAAGGCAGCTCCTATGGAACTTAATTTGATTTTCTTAATGAAATTTAAATAATAATAATAAAAGGTGTTTTATTATTTTCTTGTGGTGACTGCCATATTGACTCTTTTATTTTGGTATTTTAAAATACGACCTGTGTCGTGCTTCCTCTTAATCTCTTGATAACTTTTCTCATCTCACTCCCTCGTATGTAAACGAGTATTCTTTTTATGTAATGTAATGTCAAGAAGAGAAAGAATAATATCAAAGGAGGATAACCTTGGAGGTCTTGCTTGGAGAAGTTTAGATCGTTATTAGGTTTAGCTTAGGTTCTCTCATTGGCTTGAGAGAACAATTGCGCTAGGGGCCATAACTGTATCTTTTTGTATGTATGTTGATGCATGTGTTTGTATGTTGATGCATGTGAGAGACGATTTGCATGTTGTCGGTGAGATCAAACTAATAACAAATTCCTCAAAGTAAATATTAAGTTTATGCTTTCAAGTTTTAGCACTCATCAAGACTAGTATCGAACAATGTAGGTTTCGCCTAACGAGTGCATGTTCTATATTGGTAAGGTGCGATGGGATAAGTGTAATATCCAATTGCTAAAACTTTGGGTCAAACTTAACTAAACAATTATAATGAGATTATATGTGTTTAGAAGCATGAGTTGGGAATGATCCATGTGATGGATTAGAATAAAGAGTTATTCACCAACGAGGTATTCGAGAATTGTATTGGATACAATTGGAAGGAGTTTACCTAAATAATCGAGTTTGTGTAATCGGCCGACTTAAAACGAAGTGAAATATGGATCTCGACCCACTAGAAAATCTTCCAGCGGATTTTCGAATCAAATGATGAGGGTCATTTGGTTTGAGTAATGGGAGCATATTTAATTAAAGGCCTAATTGAATATGTTGTTTTAATGATACTAATAACTTTATATCTTTATGTAGATTACCATGACTCAAAACACATCATCTAACAACATTTTGCGATCAATCCTGATAAGGAAAATTGCAGGACAAATTTTGGATTGGCACCAAACTGAGGATTGTCCTCAAGCATGACAAAAGGCTGTATGTAGAGACACCTGTCCCGAGGAACCTCCCCATGCAAAGGCTGAAAGAGATGCTCATAAGAAGCATGTCGATGATGCAAATGAAACCGCTTGTCTCATGCTTGCCACCATGAACTCGAGTTGCAAAAGCAACATGAGAACATGGCAGCGGACGATGATCGAACATCTGAAATGCTCTATCAAGAGGAGGCAAGGAATGAGAGGTTTCGGTTCAAAGGCCCTTTTAATAGCAGTTGATCGAGGGAACCTGTTGGTCCCATGTACTCAAAATGATTGGGTATGGAGAACCTGAGAGATTAGGGTTTCCACTTGAAAGGAACTTGCGACGATCGATCTTGCAATCGCTGCGATAGTTTCGATCAATTTGTTATGAACTTCAATATGAATGACTTGGACAAAAGTCTTGAGTGCTAAGTATGTTGAGAACCACCGAGCGTATGGTCAAAGGGGTCCATTCATGATGAATGGAGAAGTCGAACAAGAGGCCCACCAAGCAGGTTGGTAAAGGAAGGCAAGGAAGTTGCCCAAGCCTCCGCTGAGGCCTAGTGGAGGATATAGCAAAGAGGGCACTTGCTTCCATTATGTAAGACCGACATTGAAAAGAACGCCAAAGTACCGGAAGATAAAAAATGGAGTAGAAAATTCGGTATTTTGTTATAGAAATTAATTTATCTACTTCTGCATCATGGGTATTAGATGCTGATGCTTCTCACATTTGTACCAATGCAAGGGCTAAAGAAGTAGAGAATTGGCAAAGGTGAAGTTGATCTACGAGTTGCAATGGAGCAAAGGTGTATCTGGAACTTATGTATTAACTTTACCTAGTGGTTTAATAATTCAGTTAGAGAACTATTATGTACCGCAATTAAAGGTGAATATTATTTCCGCTTTCTTGTTTGGACAAGTTTGGTTTTCATTCATAATAAAGAACAATTGTTGCTCTATTTATTTGAATGATATATTCTATGCTATGCACAAATGAACAATGGATTGTATATCCTTGATCTTGAAATGCCAATTTATAACATTAATACTAAAAGGATTAAAACTAATGAGTTAAATCCAAGTTACCTTTGGCATTGTCGCTAGGCCACATAAATGAGCGCATTTCAAAACTCCATAAAGATGGATTTTGACTCATTTGATTATGAATCATATGAGACATGCAGTCTTGTTTAATTGAAAGATGACAAAATCCGTTCACGGAAAGGTGAAAGGGCTAATGAACTTTTGGCACTCATATACGATGTATGGACCGAACATACCCAGAGGAGGTTTTCAATACTTCATCACATTTACGACGATTTAGAGATATGGATATGTACTTAATGAAACACAAATCTGAAACCTTTGAAAAGTTCAAGGAATTTAAGAATGAAGTACAAAACCAGCTAGGTAAGAATATCAAAGTTCTTCGATCGATGGCGGTGAATATTTAAGCCTGAATTTGATGACCATCTAAAAGAGTGTGGGATTGTATCCCAACTTACCCTCCGGAACACCACAATGGAATGGTGCGAGAGAAGAAATCGAACCTTGTTGGACATGGTCCGATCCATGATGAGTCACCGATCTTCCAAACTCCTTTTGGGACATGCTCATGAGAGCTCACACTTAACCGTGTTCCTACCAAAAGGTTGAAAAGACACCATATGAGATATGGAGTGGTAAGAAACCACATATGTCTTACATGAAGATTTGGGGTTGAAGTTTATGCCAGATCTCAACTAAGCTTGAGCCCAATCGACAAATGCTTATTTGTGGGGTATCCTAAAGAAACAAGAGGATATTACTTCTATAATCCTTCCGAGGGCAAAGTGTTTGTCGCTCGAATCGAGTTTTCTTGAAAAGGATTTTATTTCAAGGGAATAAGTGGGAGGAAAGTAGACCTTGATGAAATTCAAGAATCACAAAGCATTGATACACCTATGGAGGAATTGAGCAGGAAACACAAGTAGTTGTGGAAGAACAACGCTCCAAGAACAAGACCAACGAGGTCAAGCAGATACGTCACCAACCCGAAAGATATGGATATCTTATAAATGGTCAAGGTGATGTATTGCTCATGGATCAAGATGAGCCTGTGACCTACCAAGAGGCCATCGGTCCGAATCAGAAGTGGCTAGAAGCCATGAAATCAAATGGATTCCATGTACACTAACCAAGTTTGAACTTGAGAGCCACCTATAGGAGTTAATCCTATAGGATGCAAGTGGGTCTTTAAAAGAAGACTGACATGGATGGTAAGGTACATACCTATAAGGCAAGACTGGTTGCAAAAGGTTATAAACAAATTCATGGGGTTGACTATGATGAAACCTTTTCTCCAAATGCTTAATCTTCGGATTTTACTTGCAATCGCTGCATATCATGATTATGAAATATGGCGATGGATGTCAAACTGCTTTCCTAAATGGGAACCTTCAAGAGGATGTGTACATGACACAACTGAAGGATTTAACATTCCGAAGAATCCCAAAGATATGCAAGTTGCCGATCAATCTATGGATTGAAGCAAGCTTCAGAAGTTGGAATCTTCGTTTGATGAAACAAGAAACAATATGGATTCATCAAGAACGAAGATGAGCCTGTGTCTACAAGAAGGTTAGTGGGAGCATGATCGTCTTCCTAGTATTATATGTAGATGACATATTACTCATTGGAAACGATGTCCCTACCTTGCAACAAGTAAAAACTTGGCTGAAATGCTTTTCTATGAAGGACCTTGGTGAAGCAGCCTATATATTGGGAATAAGGATCTATAGAGATAGATCACAAAAGCCGGCCTAAGTCGAGTACATACATAGATAAAGTGTCGAGACGCTTTAATATGCATGATTCCAAGAAGGGATTCATTCCTATGCAACATGGCTTGTGTCTATCAAAAACACAATCCCCTTCAACGAAGGAAGAAAGGGATCGCATGAATAAGATTCCATATGCATCTGCAATAGGATCTATCATGTATGCCATGTTATGTACTCGACCGGATGTCTCGATGCTTTAAGTGCGACAGTAGGTACCAATCGATCCTCGTGATGCTCACTGGGTGGCTGTCAAGAATATCCTTAAGTACTTGAGAAGGACTAAGGACTCATTCTTGATATATGGAGGTCAGGAAGAGCTTGCTATAGTTGGATACACTGATGCTAGCTTCCAGACCGATAAGGATGACTTTAGATCGCAACTGTTATGTGTTTTGCTTAAATGGTGGCGTGTGAGTGGAAGAGTTCAAAGCAAGAAACGCTTGCGATTCTACAACCGAGGCCGAGTATATTCTCCTCAAATGCGCAAAAGAAGTGGATCAAGAAGTTCATTAGTGAACTTGGCATAGTCCCTAGCATTGTGGATCCCATTGATCTCTATTGTGATAACAATGGTGCTATCGCTAAGGAGCCTAGATCTCACCAAAGATCCAAACACATACTTAGCGTTATCACCTCATTCGGGAGATAATCGATCGGAGATGTGAAGATATGCAGTACCAACACTTGACAATGTCGCTGACCCATTAACAAAGCCTCTTGCACATAGAAGCATGATGGCCATACTAGATCTATGGGCATTAGGGGTATGCTGATTGGCTCTAGTGCTAGTGAGATTACAGGAAGCTTGAGGCCAATATTTTGGTACTTGTATCAATTATTTATTAAATAATACGATACAAGTACCAAAAGGTATTGGCCTCTAGGGCTTACACCAACAAATTCAAGTATGGATCCATTCGATTTTCAAATTTTATCTAATAGTCTAATAATATCTCACATAATGGATACTAAGGCTTCAATTTCAAACATCAAAGGGATAAACTAGGACTTGTCAAGTTGAATTGTTTCATAAAACCAACTTTACTTGTTGGTAAGACAAAATGATATTTCTCCCTACTACCTTGAATATTCACTGTGTCTTAGATCCTTACTTGACACTAATTCCAAAATGCACAGAAAATTACTCAAATGAAATTAAGCAGGAACACAAGAAATGGAAAGAGAATTAATTGTTATGTCGTGGACATATTTTGAACACATTATTTGATCATATCCATGACCTATGCAACATCCTAACTCCCGACTCGACATAAAATAATAAAATTCAAAAATAAACTCAACATATTAAAGTCTCACGCATGAGCCACCAATCACAAAAACCAAAACAACATAGTCTTTTAAAATACGATACGGAAAAACATATAGGTTTATTATAGAAGTCTCATCAATTGTAGAGTAACCAAAATTGGTTTAACAACTCTAAAATGAAATAACACGTGCAATAAGAATAATAAAAAACAGTCTATCCTCAGTGTTACATATCAAAAAGACTCCACTAAAGACCTAAATGAATAAGTAACTAAGGAGACATTGATGCGACTCACTCATCTGGTCCAGAACACACCAAATTTCATACACCATGATTTATGATTTCAATAATAACATGCAGATATACATATGCACAATTGGCATCTCTTCTGATCATATACATCGCCAAAACTACTACAAAACATACCTTCAGTGAAGATATATTACGACAATCATTTATTCATCGTGGTTATATCTTGTTTTTCACACGCATTAATTTATTTTATTTAACTAAGAAACATGTTATCACGGTTCTTAATTACTACATGAGGCAAAATAGTACACTAGATATTTTTCCAATTTTAGTTCAATTAAAATGTTGTTGCTCTGCGAATAAAATTTTATTTTATGTTATATATATTTTTGTTATTGATGATTTTTTTGTATAATCTTTGTATAATAGAAAAGCCCTCAGATGAATTTATTTTTGACGCAGAAATTTAAAGAACTTTCCACGCAAGGAATAAGAAAGCTCGATTAGCCAGACTGGCCTCTGAAGAAGAGCATCTTTCAGTTTATTCAGAGTCGGAGTCAGAAGAAGATCATTTAGTTCATACCAAGTTAGACTCAGAGGAAGAAATCCCAATGGGTGAAAATCCACCGCGACCTGAGAGACTTTTTGGGAACTATGAGTGAGGAATGCTCCAGCAGGTCAGTTGACTATTATGAATCAACCGGTAAATGTTTCAAACTTTCAGCTGCATATTTGACATCTTGAGAGTAGACCTTTCATTGGGAACATAAATTAATATGCAAATAAGCATTTTTAAAAGTTTCTTACTATGAGCACTACTTTGAATATTGAGGGTCACTCGAAAGAAGATAAGAAATTAAGAATGTTTACTACTACCTACTGGGAGTATTACTACTTGGTAAGAGATGGAAAAAATATTACTTGATGAATACTTTCCTGCTTCTGTTTATATTCGCAAACGATATGATATTGTGAATTTTAAGTAAAAAGAAGGAGAGTCTCTTGGTAATGCATATAAGAGGTTAAAGATGTTATTGGTAGCATGTCCCACTCACAATATGGATCAAACTGAACAAATAAAAATGTTTGTAAATGGCCTCAGAATGAAGAAAAAGCAGCTTATTGGTACAGCTGCTAGAGGCTCATCTAACTTTACAACAACCACTAGGTTTAAGAAGATCATTGAAGCCATTGCTGCAAATGAGCATATCAAGTTGCATGATAGGATTGCAAGTAAACCAGAGGGAATGGTCGATCTAAAGTTAGAAGCTAACAAGAAAATTAGAATGAATGAGACAATTTCTGCAGAAGTGGAGAAAAAGTTGTGAGCAATAAACATAGGTACTTAACAGTAGCTCATGTTCAACAAGCACAAAACGTTGTTTGTGAAATTTATCATGGACCACACTGTATTATGCATTGTATCGCAACTCCACAAAAAATTGAAGACAAATTTTTTGAGGTAGAATAATCCCTACTCAAATACTTACAATTCAGGGTGGAAGAATCATCCAAATTTCTTCTGAAAACATCAACAAAGAAATGTCCAAAATCAGTAACAAGCTCAACAGAAGGCAGAGTGAGAGGTAGCTATTGAAAATATGAATGCCTACAATTCTCAATTCCAAGAAGAAACAAGGAGAAACCATAGGAACACCACAACGTCAATAAAAAATTTGGCAAGTGGGACCAATAACACAACAACTATCTCTACAAGCTTAAGGAAGTAAGAAAAGTCGTGAAAATGTTAATGTTGTCACAATAAGAAGTCAGGAGGGGTCATAAGATGAAAGATATAAGGTATCAAAGGATGACTATGTCATAGAGGTGGATCTACAAGTGATATAAAGCAAGAAAAATCCAAAAAAAGTCATTCCACCTGTGAAGCCAATTGAAGAAAAGAGTGCAAAGGAGACTAAATCGGTGATTAAGCTGTCGTATCCCTCTTGAGTAGCAAAGAAGGATCCAAAAGAGAAATATTTTGAGAAATTTGTCACAGTGCTATAAAATTTAGATATTGAAATGCTCTTCTTTGAAGCTCTCGAGAAAATGCCCATGTACCAAAAATTCATGAAGAAGGTATTGTCTAAAAAGAGACCTCTAGGAGATGGATCAATACCTTGTGATGAGAACGTGTGTGTAATCTTGCTAGAGAGGAGGATCCCACCTAAGCATAAGGATCCTGGATCGATTTCAATACCTTGCACTATAAAATACAAAACTTTCAAGAATGTTCTAATTGATTCAGGTGCTAGTGTAAGTTTAATGCCATTATCTATCTTCAAAAAGCTTGGTATTGGAAAGGTAGTGAGTCAGGGACAAATGTAAAATTTGAAACTCACACCATCAAGGAGTCATATGAGGTAGATGAAGATGTATTGGTGGAAATTGAAAATTTTATCTTTCCAGTTGATTTTCAGATCATGGACATTCTTGAAGATGAAGAGACTCCTATTACTCTTGGACAACCATTTTTGCGTACTAGTTGGTGAAATTTAATATCGAGAAAGGTACTCTGACACTAAGATCATTTGATGAGGAGATAAATTTAAACGTTTTGAAGATCAATAAGAAAGGAGTAGGTAATAATAAGCAAGCTTCATTTGTTATGATCAGACTAGAAATAGAAAGCAAAATGTCCAAACTACTTCTAGAAAAATCTCCGGCATAATCTCTCAGGTGGCATCATCTCAGACATTTGTCAAAATTCCTAATTTTACTCAAAAAGTCAAGAAGGAAAATAAAAAGGAATATCAAGGTTGAGAGATGGAAGTTGGAAGTCACATGAAGCACATAGTGGTCCATACTTTTGAACCAGATGAGTTCTTAGTTGTGGAAAGGATAAGCAATAAGGTGTGGAAGAGGAAGAACCCCCATAATAAAGGACATTAACCGTCGAGCCATGTGATGTTAAACGAAGTGCTGCGTGGGAGGAAACCCACGCTTTTAATGACTAAGAATTTTCGTTTGTTGTTTATTTTTGTTTCATGCAGGTGCAAGCTTTGGGGCAGAAATTGATGTTGTAGTTTTCCGCTTCACTATGAGTCAACCTTCTCACTCTTGTTCTAAAAAATTGAGGTCAATTTTTGGTTCAGGCTGGGGGGATTTACTGTTTTTCTCCTTATATGTTTTATGTTATTTTCTTTGTAAAAACTTCACTTTGTAGTCCTTCCCAAATTTTTACAGAAAATTTTCTTTTGTGCGAGAGTTTTAATTTCAAATAAATCGGGAATAGTATATAAAGATGAAGGGATGATTGTTTGAGGGTAATAATTACATAGTAATGTGATAAAAAGGGTGTTGGTTTGAACACCCGAGTCCTGAGTCCTAAGAATTACATAGTGTAGATTTGTAGCATAGTGCTTGAGTCCTAAGAAATACTCCTTGATTAGTTATCTTGATAGTCAAGCATAATTTAGATTCACATGCATGTATGATTGGTTGAGAAATAAATAGTTTTAACCACAAATGACGAAAAGGCGGTAAAAGTCAACTGACCCTCTAAGTTAGGTAACCTTCACCCGATTGGTTAGCCCAACAGAGGTTGATCCCCAAACTTTGTCCAAATAAGGACAATAGATAAACTGAAAAGTTTTGAAATTTCATTTGTAATTCTCTTGATTGGTCTTTTGCATGTGATGATCATCATAACTATCATTGTCTTAATTTGATTTTCCGAATGAAAAAAGGAGAAAAATCAGAAAAAGACTTAAGTACAAAGCATAGTTAGAGAGGTATCTGAAAGGGAAGCTCATGTATGTTCTCACAAAAATCTTCGCGTCATGTGAATACCGAACGGATACCTCTTGAGCAATGTGAATAGAAGCCTCATATAAGAGTACCAGTATTCTATGAATTTCATGAAATCTTGTAATTGTCGCTTGAGGTCAAGCAACAATTTAAGTTTGGGGGAGTTTGACCAGTGGTTTTTACACCGTTAATTTGAGTTATCTTTTCTTTATATTGTCAAGCATTTTACTTCATTTTTCCACATGTTATGCATTGGTTGTGTGTTTTACTATTTGTAGGCTCGAAGGAATTAATTGGGACAAATTAGTGCCAAAAGTGAAAAATTCAGAGTTTCGAAGGAAGTAAGAAATTCATGTTATAAGAGGTCTGACATGGGTAGTCGTGTCACTTGACACGGGCCGTATCAGGGGGAAAGCTTTAGAGAATTTGGAAAGTCAGGGGGCTAACATGAGTGGCCATGTCACCTGACACATGTCGCGTTGCACCTCCCGGGACTTTAAAGCATATATTGGAATTTTAAGGGCCAACACGGATGACTATGTCACCTGACACGGGCCGTGTTGGCCAGTGATACTGATTTTGTGTGTTTTTCGGATTTTTCATTAAGTTTGACCCATAGGGGCATTTTGTGTACTTCCGACCGAGACCAATGGATTTTCACTATTTAAGAGAGTTTGTACGATGAATGAAGGGACCTTTTTGGCATACAAAGAATTGGACGATTGAAGATTAAAGCCTATGAAACTGTTGGAGGACAAAGACTTTTCATGAGCGCAAGCAATTGAGAATCAGAGTTCACCATTAATTTATAATGTGTAATTTTTATTATAAAATTCTTTTGAACAATATTAGTAGCTAAACCCCCAATGCTAGTGGGTGTAATTATTTTGCGTTTGTAATGATGTTGGATTCCTAATTTTATAATACAGTAGTTTTTCATATTCAATTAAATCGCTCAATATTTTTAAGGCTTTCCCTATTAGACCAATATGGATTGATTCATGGTTAATAATTATGTTGGAACGCCATTGTTAAGGTATTTGTATGATTAAACTATAGTAGATATCACATAGGACTAAGGATACCCTATAGTTACCGGTTAATTCTTGATAAAACAAATGCTTGATTTCATCATAAATATCTAAGGACTTAGGATTTAGGATGAATGCTCAACGGTTTTCCCACTAAGTACTTAGGGGAAAATAAACTACAGATCTGGTAATTGAGTATTTTGAACTTGTTGAAGAAATCAGGATTCAAGGTTGTTACAAGGTATATCATACACTTTACCCTAGGATGTTCCTTATATTTGTCAAAAATCCAATTTATTATTCTGCTTATTTTTACTTATCGTTAAGCGATAATTTCCAAACAAAACCCCAATTTAAGTTTTTGTTTAATTGAACAACGAATTGAACTCGATATTATACGCAGTCCTTGAGATCGACATTTGGGGAAATTCCCTGTTATTACTATAAGAGGATAAATAATACACTTGCTATTTTTCTGAACAAGAAGGTTTGTAATTTTTCATCCAAAAATTGTACAAGAGAGAGGGTTTTCAAGTTTTTCCTTTAAAAATTGTAGTTAAGTGAGGGTTTGCATTTTTTTCATTCAAAAATTGCATTTTGGAGGGTTTGTAACTTTCCCCCTTAAAAATTGCAATTATATGAAAGAGTTTATAATTTTTTCATTATAAAAATTAGAAGTTGAATAACGAATTTGTAAGTTTTGTTTTTTGAATTTTTTGCATCTTTTCATATTTTGTGAGTATGCTTACGCGTGCATAGAAATTTATTTTTTGTTATTTTTCCAAAAACTAGTATTAGATCCAATGGTTTGAGTAATGGGATGACTGATTGTATCTAAAGTCTTCTTGACATGATGGTTGCCAGGTGGCGTGTCTTGTTGTAATGCCTATGACGAGTAAAAGGTGTCTATCAACAGCGGTACAAGTATGTAAGTCAAGTTTTTGGCTATTGATAAATTAAATAATAGAGACAAAGAAAGTCGTATGAATTCTCAATAAAGGAGGAACTCAATCTCGGTCAACCGACCAAGAATGATGACTAATTGCTTGAACCTCGAATGAGGACATGAAGGAAGATGGGTCATCTAGAGCCATAGACAAATGATAAGTAATAAGACTAAAACATTAAAAGATGGTGGGTGAAGGTGAATAGCCTTCAAACTGAGGATTCGCAATGACTCTGACTCAAACTTCCCTTCCTAAAAGATAAAGGAGTAGCGGGGTTCGCTAGCCGACCTTGCATGAAAGTACTTTACT
Source organism: Vicia sativa (assembly GCA_021764765.1). Taxonomy (NCBI): domain Eukaryota; kingdom Viridiplantae; phylum Streptophyta; class Magnoliopsida; order Fabales; family Fabaceae; genus Vicia; species Vicia sativa. The sequence goes on from CM038795.1 coordinate 80,480,167, forward strand.
CTAACACTTAGAATAGCTTCGTTGAAAATAATTATTTTTCCCTTGATGGCTTTCCACAATTAAATTTTGGTTACTTCCTATGCTATTCGCCTACATTGAACTATTATCCTAACATTCTTCTTCATTTTGAGGGAGAGCAAAGTGGATGGACTCAAACTTTAGAGAGAGATTATTGTGGAACAAGTGTGCGTTATATGGAGAAACAAGTGTGAGTTCCAAGTCCCACATTGCTTAGAAAATTGAAGGTTGAGCTCTTTATAAATGAGAGGATCCATACACATATCACCTTAAGTTTTCAGGAATATGGGGTGTCTATCTCGTAAGTTTGGGTGAGTCTTTGATTTGTAGGTGAGTGTTTGATCCAATGTCAATGATTTCCCTTTATGATGATCGATCAAAAGTATCATAGTGACAATACACTAAATACCTAAAAGGCTAGATTAATAGCAAATGGCTTTAGACAAAAGAAGAGTGCTAATTACTTTGACACATATGAACCAGTAGCAATGATGACAATAATTAGAGTATTATTTGCTTTAGCTTCTTTAAATGACCTTACAGTTCATCAAATGGATCTCGATGAGGAAACCTACACGGAATAAGAAGAAGGCTATGAGCTTATTGGAAATGAAAAAATGGTGTGCAAGCTTGTCAAATCCTTATATGAGTTAAAATAAGCACCGAAACAATGGCAACAGAAGTTCGACTTTGTTATACTTTCAAATGGATTTACTCCCAATTGTTGCTACAAGTGTTTGTACACAAAGGTTCATGAAAATATTGTAATATTGATGACATGATGATCATTAGCAACAAGATGAATGTAATTTTAGAAACAAAGAAGTTTCTAACTTCCACATTTAGGATGAAAGATATTTAACTAATCGACACAATTTTAGGGATCAAAGTAAAGCGAAATAGTGGGAGTTATGAACTTAGTCAAACACACTATGTTGAGAAAATGCTTAATAAGTTCAAACACTTACACTTTAAGGAAGCAATTTTAGGAGTTTGGTCCAGATATTTATAGCTTCAATCCAATGATTTAGGATTCTCAATAACATGAATCTGAAATTTGGTGATGGTATCACATGCATCGAAGTAGAGGAGATGAGTATTACATAGGCATTATTAAATGTATTATGATATTAAGTATTGTGCCTTGATGAGTATTATATTTGCATTATTAAGAGTATCATGTAATCATATGTTGTGCTTACAAATAAATATATGTAATGAACTATCCTTTAGTATTATACCAATGATAATAATAGAATGTATTCTCACCCTTCCTTATTTCTTATGATGTTCTGTATATGAACCTACGTAGGTAACTCCCAGGACGAGTTTAAGGAGTGACATAACAACTATTAGTAGAATATGTTCCTTTTGCCTTATGTTATTTTATGTTTTTTCGAGTCTCAAATCGTCTATTAGTTTTAATTCACTCGTAGCTATGATATTGTAACACCGGACAGGGATCTTTGATTAATCATTTTTCTCGCAATAGATATTGAATCCTTATGTTTTATTAATATCCTGAATTAAATGTTAGTACTAGTTTGTAATGCCCTTATGTTTCTATTATCTTCCAAAATATTTTACAAAATAAAAATGAAAAATTTATCAGGGGTTTTAGGGTGTTACAACAACAATCATTACGACTAATAAATCTGACACCATAAAATTCAATCCTAAATTTTACTTGACATATGTCTTATGCATATGCTCAATTTCTTTACAAACCTTATCTTTATGACTAAGTTAATTAAATCCTTGAATTGTAATATAACCTTTAATTCAAGTCACTATACCTTATACAGGGGAAACCCTGAAGACGATTGACAACTAATTTTCAACAAGGCCTCTACTACCCCTGAAGACGATTGGTGCAACTAATTCTCAACAAGGCTATACTACCTTAACTTTCAAAATCCCATTTATCAACCTAATACATATTCTTTTCATGTTGTTAATAGTTGTAAGTTGTGGCATTATCGCCTTGGATATTAAGTATTGTGCTTTTTGATTCTTGTTTTTATGCTAAGTAAAAGAGCTTACCTTTTTCTTCAGTTTATGCTCACTCAACCTCTTATTTTTGACTTAATCCGTACCAAAATTTGTATGAACTCATATGTTATTATATTTTTATTTTTTTTACAATTAAAGAAAATAAAAATAATGTATAAACTTAAACACAAAAAAGAGTTATTTTTAAATTATTTATATTTTTAATATTTTGATTTTGATTTTTTTTATTCATTTAAGATATAATAGTTTTTAAGATAATATATTGAAAATTGAAATATATATTATTGATGTAAAACAATTTATTTTTTATTTTAAACAATATGTTTTTCTTTTAAAAATAAAGGCTTAATTATAATTTTGGTCCTCTTATTTTTCCCAACTCACTATACCAGTCTCTCTATTACTTTTTAAACAATTTTGGTCTCCCATTTATATTTTCTGCTAGAAAGCGCTGAGGTGTATCCGTTTTAATTAGAATTTGGGTCCTCTATTTATTTGTTTTAAACTGTTTTGGTCCCCTATTTTCCTCAACTAAATGCTTTCTAGCAGAAAAATGGGCACAGAGGACCAAAAGTGTCTACAAAAATAATATGGGGACTGATATCGTGAGTTGAGAAAAATAGGGGGATCAAAACTATAATTAAGCCAAAAATAAATTTGTTTTTCTTATTTACATTTTTATTAAATTTTTAAAATAAAAGCGTGAGTAATATTTTAATACTCGTATAAACGCACTGGTAAAACACGAGTACCGTGTGACACATAAGTAACCATATTAAAATTCGTATGAACCCACAATTATTACATTTTTTACACCATTAAAAATATTTAAAAAAAGTATGAATTTAAACCAAAAAATGAATTATATCGTGTGAACCCAAAATTATTATATTTTATTTAAGATATAATTTGTTTAAAAATAATATATGAAAAATTAAAAAATATATTGTTGATATAAAACAATTTTGATAATACAATTTTTATTTATTTTAAAAATATATATTTTTTAAAATATATTTAATTATTTATATATATATATATATATATATATATATATATATATATATATATATATATATATATATATTCAAACTTTTATTATATTTTTAAAACAAAAAGGTGCATGTTGGAACAGAAGATAGAAAAATAGATTTGTGAAGAAGAAGAAGAAGATTAAGGAATTGAGAAGAGAATGAATGTGTAAAACTGAAATTGAAAGTTTATTGTAATTGATTGTGTATTCTATTTACAAAGAAATGCTCCTTATATAGACACATTTCTTAGGCCCAATAGTGTAAACTAAACTAAGGCCCAAAACATCTAAAGGCCCAAGGAATTTGACACATTCCAACATGCTTTTGAGTGACCTTGACATCCCTACCCATTCGACCAACACACATAAGCATTCGATTCGATTAGCAAACAACATTACAACTATTTTGACACACTAGTTCGACCATGAATTATACACACATTCTAACACACCCCCTTAATTCATGTTCTCGAGACTTCTCATCCCAATGCTCCCTTTCAGCTCTTCGAATCTGACTTTCTTTAGAGGTTTGGTGAATATGTCAGCTAGTTGAACTTCAGTCTTGCAGTACTTTATTTCAATCTTCCCTTTGTTGACTTGATCTCTCAGAAAATGATACCTTCTTTCAATGTGTTTACTTCGACCATGACACACTAGATGATTCGCCAGATTAATTATTGATTTATTATCGACAAATAGCTTTATATTCTTAAGCTCCATTATCTTGAGTTCTTCAAGTAACATCTCGATCCATGCTGCTTGACATGCTGCATATGATGCAGCTACATATTCTGCTTCACACGATGACAAAGCCATAAGTCTTTGTTTCTTCGAGCTCCAAGAGATTGGAGCACCTTCGATCATAAAAATGTAGCCTACAGTGCTTTTCTTTTCGTCTTGATCTCCACTGAAATTTGAATCAGTATATCCATGAACTTGGACGCTTGTGTTATTCTTCGACTTCTTGGGCAACAACACGCCATGGTCGATAGTTCCCTTTATGTATCTTAGCACCCTCTTTATTGCATCGAGATGACACTCTTGAGGCTTCTCCATAAATCTGCTCAGCAATCCCACACTTTGACAGATATTGGGTCTCGTATTGTAAAGATATCTCAAGGATCCAATGATTTGTTTGTACAATGTCGAATTTACAAACTCATCATTTGATTCTTTCTTCAGCTTTGCTCCTGTCTCTAACGGAGTGATAGCTTCGTTACAATTACTCATGTTGAATATTTTCAGAATGTCTTGAGCATACTTAGTCTGATGCAAGAATACTCCTTCTTCAGTATTTTTGAATTCCATCCCTAGGAAATACGAGAGATTCCCTAAATCAGATATTTAGAATTGTTGCATTAGCTTCGACTTGACCTTTACTATCTCAGCTTCGTCATCTCCAATAATAAGTAAGTCATTTACATAGAGACATAAAATGATTCGATTGACACTGTCGACATCTTTTACGTACACTCCATGTATCGAGACACACTTTGTGAAACCTGCTTCGATCATGAAGCTATCTATGCTCTTATTCCAAGCTCAAGGAGCTTGCTTCAAACCATAGAGAGCCTTCCATAATTTGTACACCTTCGACTCCTGTCCTTTGACGTCGAATTCTGGTGGTTGAGTGACATAGACTTCTTCTTCCAATGGTCCATTCAGAAATGCTGACTTTACATCTAGCTGATGCATCTTCCATCCCCCGTATGCTGCTGCCGAAACAACTATTCTAATTGTTTCCATCCTAGCAACCGGTGCATATACTTCGTCGAAGTCTATTCCAGGCTTCTGTAGAAAACCTCTAGCCACCAGCCTTGCTTTGTACTTAGCAATTTCTCCATTTGGCCTTCGTTTCACCTTGTATATCCACTTTACATCGATAGGCTTCTTATTCGTTCTTTCGACAAGCTCCTAGGTCTTGTTCTTCTCAATGGCTCTGAGTTCTTCTTTCATGGCTTCACACCAATTCGAATTACCCATTGCTTCATTCAAATTGATTGGTTTTGCTTCAGCCATCATCATGACTTCTTCAACTAAATCACCATCATCATCAATTACTTGATCTGGAAATCTTTCATACCCAGCTAGCCTTGTTGATTCAGTTCTTGTTCTCGTTGACCTCCTTTCACTTTGTTCAGGTGGTTCTTCATTTCACTAGTTGAAGCGTTGCCTTGTTCACTTCGACTATTTGAGGGATCATCTTGTGGATCTTCTTCGAACACTGTTATAACAGTGACTGATTCCTGTGTTGAACTTCGACTCCAGTCCCAACCTTTACTTTTGTCGACACAGACATCTTTATTAATTACTAGTTTATCTTCGATTGAAGAATACAGCTTGTACGCACCATTCAAATGATAGCCTATGAGAACCATAGTTTCACTTCGATCATCCATTTTTCTTCTCAGTTGTTCAGGTACATGCTTGAAGCACATTGATCCAAAAACTCTAAAATGACTCACACTTGGCTTCGATCCTGTCCAAGCCTCATAAGGTGTTTTTCCAACTATCCTCTTTATTAGACACCTGTTTAAAATGTATACTGTTGTCGAAGCTGCTTCAGCCGAAAATCTCTTAGGCATATCTTTAACTTTCAACATACTTCTTGTCATGTTTAGTATACTTATGTTTTTCCTTTCAGCTATGCCATTGTGTTGAGGTGTATAGGGTGCAATAACCTCATGCTTTATACCTTCCTCATTACAGAATTTGGCAAATTCAACAGACGTGTATTCACCACCACCGGCTTAACTTTTCAATTTGCAGCCACTTTGCCTTTCAGCGTGCAATTTGAACTTCTTGAACTGTGTGAATACCTCACTTTTATTTTCAATGATGTAAATCCATATATGTCTGGTGAATTCATCAACAAAGATAAGGAAATACATGTTTCCTCCATTTGACTTCACTTCAAATGGTCCACACACATCAGAGTGAACTAGCTCCAACTTGCGCTTGGATTTCATGGGCAAGTCATGTTTGAATGCCTTCCTTGCCTGCTTAGCTTTACATCATTCCTCGCATGCTTGCTTTGGTTCCTTCACATAAGGCAAACCAACCACCATCCTCTTCTGATTGAGCATGCATAAACTTCTGAAGTTTAGATGTCCATACATGTGGTGCCATAGCCAGTTCTTGTCTTCTTCTGTAGTCGAAGCAAGGCACTTGTGATCTTATGTGTTGAGTTCAACTTTGAAAGTCTTGTTTTCTGCCAATGGTGCTTTCATGATTAGCCTCCCATCAGCCCTATAAACTTTCATTTCATTCCTTTCAAGTTTCATCTTGAATCCTTTCGCAAGTAATTGACCTACACTTATCAAGTTACTTGTCATAGAGGGTACATACAATATCTCAGTGATAATAGATTTTCCACCATCCTTTCTGACAATCAAAATATGTCCTTTGCCTCCAGAATTGATGTGTTTTCCATCAACAAACTTTATCACCGTTTTTACTAACTCATCTAACTTGGTGAACCAATATTTGTTGTCAGTCATATGATTGCTACATCCTGAATCCAGATACCATATTTTGGTTTTCTCAGAGTTCGACTAAGAGTTTACCATCATTAGCACATCATCTGAATCATTGTCTCCTGCACGTGCATATTGAGCTTCATCACTTTCTTTCGCCCTTTCTACTTTCCTCCTTCGACAGTCTCGAGCGTAGTGACCAAAGCCTTGATAATTATAACATTGCTTATCTTTCCTGTCAACTTTCTTCCAAGAATACTTGTTGCTCACACCTTTTCTCGAATCAGCATTCTTGCTTGAGTTCTCATCATCTACAATATTCTTTCGAAACTTTGATTTTTCAGCTTTCTTGCTGAATCTTGATTGCAATGCTTGTTCACCCACCTTCTCTCTTTCTGAGTTTCTTTGCTTCAATCTCATCTCATGAGCTTCCAATGAAGCATGAAGTTCTTCTAACTTCATCTCAGATAGAGTCTTTGCCTCTTCAATTGTCACAACAATATAGTCAAAATATGCAGTTAAAGATCTCAATACCTTTTCTATTTTCTGCAGGTCAGTGATGGTTTCTCCACATGCTTTCATTTGGTTCGTCAGCGTCACAATCTTTGAGAAGTATGCAAAAATTGATTCATCATCCTTCATGTGCATCATCTCGTATTACTTTCTCAACGTCTGCAACTTCACCTTCTTCAACTTTTCTCCTCCGCCATACAAGTTTTTTAACTTGTCGCAAGCTTCTTTCGCTGACTCTTCTTCGATTATCTTTTCAAATACATCAGAATCTACACACTGATGAATCAAGAACAATACTTTATAATCTTTCTTTCTACGATCCGTATGCGCGGCTTCACGATTGCTTCGCTTGATACACCATCATTCAAGATTTCAGCAACATCTTGAAATCTGAAAATGACCTTCATTTGTGCAACCCATCGTTGATAGTTTTCTCCTTTGAAAACTGGTAGATTTGTTGGAATCTGTGTCGACGTCGTTGTTCCGTTTGCCATTAGATTTTCTCTGAATCGCAACCGAGCTCTTTGATACCAATTTGTTGGAACAGAAGATAGAAAAATAGATTTGTGAAGAAGAAGAAGATTAAAGAATTGAGAAGAGAATGAATGTGTAAAACTGAAATTGAAAGTTTATTGTAATTGGTTGTGTATTCTGTTTACAAAGAAATGCTTCTTATATAGACACATTTTTTAGGCCCAATAATGTAAACTAAACTAAGACCCAAAACATCTAAAAGTCCAAGGAGTTCGACACATTCCAACATGCTTCTGAGTGACTTCGACATCCTTACCCATTCGACCAACACACATAAGCATTCGATTCGATTAACACACAGAATTACAACTATTTCGACACATTAGTTCGACCATGAATATATATATATATATATATATATATATATATATATATATATATATATATATATATATATATATATATATATATAGGAATGATAATATTACACCAAACTTGATAACTACACCGTATAATCATACGGTTTTGTTTTTTATTATATTAAATAATTAATTTTTCACTTTTTCCAATGCAATTGTAGTACATGTCTTTGATGTATTTGATTTGGTGTAAACTACTATGTAGCATTTTTGGTGTAACCATAGCACTATATATATATATATATATATATATATATATATATATATATATATATATATATATATATATATATATATATATATATATATATATATATATATATATATATATATATATATATATTATTCAAACTTTTATTATATTTATAAAAAAAAGTTGCATACAGACGAATATCTTAGTAGTCAGATTTAAGTGATTAGCTAATTCTTGGGCTAATATATAGTATCCCTATTCAAAATCTATTTGAAATATTTTGATAGAGTTTTCTGCTTTTGTAGATTGTATTCTAGATGATTGATTTGTAATCTCTGACGGCCAAAAAGTAGTAGGTCTTATTGTGGGGCATCTATCACGTGCTGTTCCTCCTGGATTCCACTTCCACTACGGTAGAGCTTTGATCACCTGCAACCATCATTAGTCATTAGAGTACATACAACCGTACAGCATCTCAACCTTTATATTCATTCATTTTCAACATCACAATCATCTTTTCCACTTTTCTTTCTTTCTTTCTTCCCCCTTGGATGAGATGGAGCGATTTAGAACAGAGTATTCTTCTTCACCAAACTATGTTATATTTTTTGGTCTAATTAAAGTCATTTTTTAAAGGTATAGATTGGATAAAATGAATGTTTATTTATTACTTTCCTGAATGAATAAAAATAGGAATATAATCATATTCTTTCTATTAGACATTCACAAAAATTACCCACTATAAATAGAATAAAACCCCACAAAATAAGTATAAGAATGAACATGGGTATGTGTTCATGACATGATAAACTATAACTAATATATTATTTTTTTATTAAAAATATGAGTAAATGAGTATGAATGTGGGTATTCAAGTATCTATAAGATAGAAATATAGATAGAAATATGGATATATGTTCGGATCTGAAGACTGTTTTAAAGCGCAAATATGTGTTGGATATTATAATACTTTGTACAAAGTCTACACATATTATCATATTAAATTATATTAAAAAATAATATTAAATTATATTAAAAAATAATATTAAATTGTTAATAAAAATATTAAGTTTAATTGATAAACATCCCTATGTTGACAATTATTCATAATTATTGAATTTTATAAATATTTTATCTTTTATTTTAATCACATTTAAATATTATGTATGAATCATGTCATACACTCTTTATATAATATAACATTTGTAAGACGTTTGACAAATTAACTAATTTATAATAAATTTTAACTAGTTAATCAACTAAAATATTGGTATTCAAAGTAGCAAGTAGCAGTAGTAATAATAATAATAATAATAATAATAATAATAATAATAATAATAATAATAATAATAATAATAATAATAATAATAATAATAATAATAATAATAATAATAATAATAATAATAATAATAATAATAATAATAATAATAATAATAATAATAATAATAATAATAATAATAATAATAATAATAATAATAATAATAATAATAATAATAATAATAATAATAATAATAATAATAATAATAATAATAATAATAATAATAATAATAATAATAATAATAATAATAATAATAATAATAATAATAATAATAATAATAATAATAATAATAATAATAATAATAATAATAATAATAATAATAATAATAATAATAATAATAATAATAATAATAATAATAATAATAATAATAATAATAATAATAATAATAATAATAATAATAATAATAATAATAATAATAATAATAATAATAATAATAATAATAATAATAATAATAATAATAATAATAATAATAATAATAATAATAATAATAATAATAATAATAATAATAATAATAATAATAATAATAATAATAATAATAATAATAATAATAATAATAATAATAATAATAATAATAATAATAATAATAATAATAATAATAATAATAATAATAATAATAATAATAATAATAATAATAATAATAATAATAATAATAATAATAATAATAATAATAATAATAATAATAATAATAATAATAATAATAATAATAATAATAATAATAATAATAATAATAATAATAATAATAATAATAATAATAATAATAATAATAATAATAATAATAATAATAATAATAATAATAATAAATTTCACACACAAATGGTATTGACCCTAAGTGAACTTGATATATTATTGTAATAATATAATAACCTGAAAATAAAAAGTGCAGAAAATATAATTTAAAATAAATATTGACTTCAGTCAACAACAAACTCCTATAGCACTTCTATCTCAGAAACCTGCAAATTCTGCATAACCATGCAGACTGTCGTCGCCCAATCCCTATAAATTAGTGTAAAAAATATACAGCAATTAGAATATGAAAGAGGGAATCAACATCATCTAAAGTCACTATCATCTCCCCTAATGGAAGATGGAATGATGATGTCTTCTAGTGCCACCTCTCAACAAAAGTTGATAACATGGAGGCGTCCAACATGGTCAAGTGCAATCAACAAACTCCAAGAGATGAAACTCCCTAACTATCCTCTGCACCTCCTCAAGCATGTGACTCTCAGGGAAGTTCTTCAACTTCGAACCATGAGAAGCGACCTTGAACACCAGACGCTCATGTAAGAAGCAAAAAAAATTTATTATTTTACATCAAATCTTATAAGCAAAAATAAAAAATATGAAATTAAACAAAACCAAAAATATATACATTGCCATGCCATATCCTATAAGCGACATGGTCCGCAAATCCTGTCAGCACAGACCTATTTGAAGGTCCTCTAGGAAACCTTCATCATTGTGTACTGACGGCTCTGCATACGCACGATTCATGGTGTCTATATCAGCGGGGGACACCTCATCAACTTGTTCACCTATAATTCCAAGTATACATGATTCACAAATCTTCAGCTTTTCGACTATGTCTCTACTAAGCAGATTTTTCCCCAATTCGACCATACCCCTTTCACTAACAAGGTCAATCTCATATGCCAATTTTTTGTGTTCGACAAGGGTTTCGTGGATGCAACATCTGCAAAAACACTTACCACTTAAGTCCTAAGGATATACAAGTCTCGTTTCTTCACACCTCTCAAGACTTCCTTTGATTTCCTCATGACTCTTAGAATACTTTTCTCTCCATGAGAAACATAGCCTTTCTTATCACGGAGCTTGAATATCACAGATCTAACACCTTCAATGTTTCAAGCTTTATTGTTTCTCATCACATCCAACACATTCAATCTTTCAATCTTTCATCTTAATCACTTAGTTCCTCGAACAAGTCTTTGTGTGGAGCCATGTGCCAAGTGCAACTTGGATGCATAATCAATGTTTTCTTGAGTTTCTGCTTGTAACCACCAGAACATCATATGAGTTGAAGTCTTCTTGAGCAATGGTTGTGTTGCCATTATTGTAACACCCCAGTTCCTACCCAATAATTATAAAAAAATCAAAGTATAAAATTCCAAACACCAATTGGGATATCACATTCTCAACTTAAAAACACAACCTGTAATTTCTTTTAAAACGAATACATAACACTAAAATCAGAAAGATGAACTCAACGCCTGTTTAGTCCTTAAACATAATTCAACTTTAAATAATAACCACGCAGTGGATTCACAACTTTAAACTTTTGAGAATAAAACATAGCATCTTTGTCAAACTTAAACAACTTAAAAAATAATCAAACTCCTCGATAAATAACTTAAAACTTCAACAATGCAATAATAAACAATGATAAAACAAAACATGCTTTCATCCCCCGAGTGCTACGTACTAGAGCAACAACACTGACTCGAACTAACAACTATTAAATCTTCATTCTTCTTTACCTGCACGTTACCAGTATAAAAGCAACGACCAACAAACAAAGGGTGAGATATCAACCAATATAAACAAGCGTATGATAAATGATATATTAGGAGAAACCATATAAAATTACCACTTCAAAATAACACAATTCATCACAAACCAACAGCACGACAACAACTTAATTATGCGACAAGAATGCAACTCAACATAATGAACATACATGTGGTACCATTGGAGCAGAACTCCCAACTTAAAAATTGCCAATTAATAGAGGCATCAACAAGGCATAAGTCTTCAACTTTCAACTTTTTGCCAACCAATGCCAACTTAATAATTTTGCCAATCCAGGCCAACTTTTATGTTATGCAATGCTACATCAACATCAACGACAAATCAACAACAACGCAACAACAACAACAACCCACAACAATGACAACATAACAACAAGTCAACCGTAATTCAACATCGGCCATAGGCCTTCAACATAATATTTCATCAACTACAAAACAACTTATCAACGTTGGTCATAAGACCTATAATTCAATTTGTTCATAAATCGGAACAATTCAACGCAATTCAATATCACCTGCAAATTCAACATATTCGGCACAGTTCCAATACATCAACCAATTAAAAATAACTACAACCATTTACGAATCACTTCAACGAAATTTCAGCTAATTTTGGTTAAACAGATATACCGGTTAAAACTACTAACATTACTATTCGGTACTATTTCTACCGACCTTTATTACTATTAATTTCACTGTTCCTTTTTTATTTTATTTGATTCACTGTCATTAAATCTCAATGTTCCATTATTCTAGCGTCAACTTAATATACTCCTCCTGCTAAAATGATCAAAATTGTTACTCACTGATACTGATATACTTTCTACTACAAATAAACTACATATGTTTGATTACACTCCTACCCAATTAATTAAGTAATCCTATCATACTATACTAGTTAAATTATTAGCATTGTAAGAATTTCCTAAGCCATAATTATCCTTTACTAAGTGGCAGAAAAAGAAAGAAAACAAAACAGCATGGCAGAAAAAAACAAACTCTATGTGCCTATACACATAGTATGTCAAATTACATTCTCCCTCCATCATCATCATGTGCCAATTGGCACATGCCACAAACACACTCCCTGTCGTTCGACAAGGTTTCCTATTCCAGGTCGCCACAGTTTCCTTAAATTTCCCAATTCCAGTTTTTTTCCTGCGTATCTATTTCGATCCCATTTTTATATAACAAAACAAAATATTTTTTTGTTTTACAGATACAAAATCATCAATTGATCCACTCACAACGTATTTCCACAACCAACACAACAGTTAACACAACAACAATTAACTTCAGAAAATCAACACAGCAATCAACTCATGGCAAAATTCACACACCCTAACCCCAAATACAATTTATCATATACCCGATTATAGAGATCGAACCCCACCCTTACCTTGGACTGAAGGTTGCTCTAACAGTTTCCAGCTCAGTTTCACTTTTTGGTCTCCGATTGCACTCTACCTCTTCAAACCCTTGTTCTTCCAAACTCCCAATGCTACTTCTACTGCCACTTCTATTTTCTTTTTGTTTCCTAAACCTAATATATTATTATATATGTTATACCCCAAAATTTTCCCTCCTATTTCTCAAGTCAATCCACACTCCATACTCAAGAATTTCTCAAGGGTTTACCAGATAAACCCAATCCTAAGCAATCAACCCATAACTAGGGTTTTGATTCTCTCAAGTAAAAGATGGTTTCTATTGTCACAAGTAAGAATAATGCTTCCTCATATGTCTCAAGGTATCACCATGCCAAGTTTCAAGCCTCACAGCTCAAGTTTGCTCAGTCAATTGCGCTGATGGTTGAAAATCAGTTGTATTTGACAAAAAGTCAATTATGGTCAACATACAGTCAAACTTCATCATTTTTGGTCAACATCAAGATTTGAAGTCAAATTCATCATTTGATCAAGGGTTGATTATGATTCATCAAGAAAACTCAAGATTTGATCAAAAGTCAAAGTTTATAAATTAGGGATTTTTGATAAAAAGTCAACAGAAATTTGACCAGGCATAACTTTCACATACTTTATCAAAAAATTTTCGACCAAAGCTCATTTTGAAGAGAATTTAATTCTCTACAACTTTGTGTCTCACAAGCTTTGGCCAAAAATGTTTCATTTGCGAGTTATGGATCAAGACATTATAGGTCCTTCTAAAAGTCAACAAAAAGTCATGTTTTTCCAAATAGGTGCACATGAACATGGAAGCTTCAATGAAGATTAAAGCAAAAGGAGTGTTTAGATGACATATTGAGCTTTTTAAAAAGTCCAAGAATACTTCAAAATGATAAAAATTGAGCAAGATACAACTTGTACAAGTTTGACATTTTTGAAGAAGTGCATGAAGGGAAATACTAAGCAAACTCAATTTTTTCCAAATGGGCCATGGTTTTTATAGTTTGGACTTATTTCTTAGATAGTCCATGAGTTCTAAGCCCACTTGCACGCCTCCCTTTAATTTATTTTATTTATTTTGGAATTTATTCATTTACATCCAATTTTAATTAAAATAAAATACCAAAAATCAAATTGATGAATGCAAGTTGTTAAATCAAGTTCCTTGAACTCCAAGATACTCAATAAAAGTTGGCAATTTCGAAATATCATTGATTTGCAAGAGATTGAACATGATTGAATCCAAAAAAGGAAATATTTGGTGCAAATTCTCAATCAAATATCTTTGCATTCAAGGCTTGATTCTTGATCAGAATTGTTGACCTAAATCTATCTACTATATATGCATGTTGAACCCTAATGTTGAAGAGACGGATTCCTGTCTCCAGGAACCCTAGACAAACTCAAAAAAACACGTGACTTGCAAGAAACTGGAAGATCGATAATTGATTGGATTCAAGCCATTCCAAGGTGTCTAATAGCTTCCTCAGTGTCCTCTGATTGATTTCAGACCTTTACAAGCAACCAAAACTTCATGAAACGTAAAAACACCATCACGGTTAAACTTACATATTTTCAAATTCAATTCCGTATATACAAGCATTTATAACATGAATTGATTATATATTTGTGTTCCTGATGTTGTTTCGATGCTCTCTGTATGGTTTGATTCGAGTTTGAGTACAAGTACAAGAATCCGCCATTGCTAGGGTTCCAAGCTTCGATTTAGGACTTCATGAAATAGCAAAAAATGGACAAAACTAAGGGCATGGTTGTGTTTAGTGGATCAAATCCAATCGATCTATGATCTTACAACTAATTTATATTTCATATTTTGAATTTTGTGATTGTCCAGGGATGTAGTGACGGACAAAACTGTGTGTATAGGCTTTAGCTATGAATCAGAATCGTAGGTAAAAGCCTGTGTTTTAAAACGAGGAAGACGACACCCTGACGCGTTATTTCAAAATTCAAATATTTTGAATTTTTGTTTTATTATTTAATAAATCCGTTTCGTTGACTAACAACAAAACATCATAGCTTAGTTGACAAGGAAGGTGCATGTGTGACTATAAGGACTTGGGTTCGATCCCCCGGTATGTATATATATTTTTAGCACTTTGTTTACTTACCCTTTTCTTATTTTTCTTTTTTCTTTTCAATTTTCTTTTATTTATTTATTTATTTTTAAATATTTTCTAAAATACAACAAAAATCACAATACTAATTTTCTTTTTAGAATTAGGTTTTAAAATTCCTTATTTAATTTTTGACACCAAAAATTCCTTTTTTTCTCTTTATTTAAGTTAATTATTTAATTAACCTTAAGATTAACTTTGAATTTATTTTCTCAAATAAAATCAATCCAGAAAATTCACAAAAATATTTTTTTTATTGCTGGTAATTAGGTTTACCAATCTTAAATATTTTTACTAACCTCAAAACATTTTTTATTTATTTCATCGCTTTCCGCATTTAAATTCTAGAAATCAATGTATAGGTCGCAAGAACATTTTTGTAATAGTGTAGATTCAAATTCCCGTATTTTACTTTCTGCACCTCTATTATGTAACTGCTCCCAAAGCCCTGTAATAGCCTAGGACTTTAATTTTCCGCACTTTTACTTTCCACACCATTATTTTCTATACATATATAAACTAGTTAGATGTATGGCTAATAGGATTGCATGCTAAGACTAAAATCAACCGTTAGATCACTCTAATAATCAAGACTATATATATGAAAACAACACACTTTACACACTCACACCCTTAAGGTATCCTCTCATGTTGTCTTACGAATAAAAATGGTCACGTCCCTTGAACTTAGAGGTACCATTAGCAAAGTCCCTTGATTCAAAAATCATCACAAAGATCATATTCCCTCGATGACCCTCGATATTGCCTATGAATATATGATCTCGTCCCTCGGTTGTTGCCTACGAATAAGTGATGATCGTTACTATGAATTGCTAAGGTATCCGTACATGTTGCCTTCAATGACCATACAATGACCTTACGCCTGTCCCTTCACATCCAATGGATAGGGTTACCTACCAACTAATGGTATGGATAACTCTATCTTAAAGGAAGGAAAATAACAAGAAACGACCATTCTGAGTAGGTAATAAGACTTTATTGCTTGCTCCAATCAAAAATACTCTTGACACCTCACACTTATTTTCAAAAATATTTGCAAACAAACACTTTGTATACATTCCAACGAGAATCATTACAAAGTTAAGCATTTTCCAAACAAATATTTCCGAACACTTCGTATACATTCTTGAGGACTTATAAAAGAATCATTACAAAGTCAAAGTGAAATACTTTTCAAATACTTTTCAAAATTTCTTTTCAAACCACACAAACACAAAAAGCAATTTTTCAAAAGGTGAACTAAGTAATTAAGAGCCCGTAGATAACTACGGATGGAAAGGGTGCTAATACCTTCCCTTTTCATAATTACCTCCCATACTCAGAATCGATAAAAGGTCTTTCCTGTTCTTTTCACCTTTCCTTTATTGGATAAAATAAAAGTCGGTGGCGACTCTTGCTATCCGGAACATTTGCCATAAAACGCAAAACAAACAAGTCGGTTCTCTCACCTGTTACAATATCTTACTATCTTGTCTTAATGGGCCTATCAAATAACACCCCTCACTCTTGCTATAACTAACACAACACTAAGCCCACTAAATAAATATTCCTATCTAATTTCTATTATTATTTCCATAACTTAAGTCAATTAAATTAATCACATAAACACACCACACAAATTCATAATTCACAACTTTTAAAATTAAATCGGAAAATATTAGAGAATATTTAATTAAATAAATAATTAAATATGTGTGTTACAATTATCCTTACCTCCATGATATTTAAGATTTTCAGGGCACCATTTTCTTTTATAACCCTCCTTCTTACAATGATAACATGGAATACGATATGCATTACGACTATAATACTTCTACCGACTTCTACCCTTCTTGTCGAATTTGGCATCCTTCTTTGTGAATCTCGCCTTAATCAATAGACCTTCACTAGTCAAAGATGGCTAGTGCTCCTTTAAGTTGTTTAAATCCTTAGAGTACAAGGCTGATTGAAATTCTTCAAAGGTCAGTGACTCTCATCCATACAAGAGGGTTTCTTTAACGTGGGCATGTGTTATGGGAAAAGCACACAATAATAACATTGTTAATCTCCATCCTTGATTTTGACATCGATATTTTCAATATAAAGGATAAACTTGTTGAACATATCCAACTGCTCTGACAGGACTTGACCTTCACCCATCTTGAAAGAATATAGAGCTTACTTTAGGTGGAGGCATTTGACCAACAATTTGGTCATGTACAAACTTTCGAGTTTCTCCCACAGACTTGACGTTGTCGTGTCCTTTGAAACCTGTCGAAGAACCATATCACCAAGTCTCAATAAGATGGTGTTATGGGCTTTCTCTATAATAGTCATTTTTTCTTGATCTTTTAACGCATCGTCCATGGTTGTGGCACCCTTCAATGCTTTTAAACAACTTAGTTGAACTAGTAGGGCTTTCATCTTCAAGCGCCACAAACCAAAATTGTTCACTCCAATGAACTTTCCAATCTCATACTTTGTTGACGATATCTTCTCCATGCTCACCACACCAGTTTATTGTAAATATGATGCCTAGAATAGAGTATAACAGATTTCTTCTCGGTAAGAGACCCACAAGGGTAAAAAAGAGAGAGAAGTAAGAAAAATACAATGAATTGGTTATAAACTGCTCTTTTTTTTACTTTCTCATTGAAACAATATTACAAGTGTTATAGAATAACAAATAATCTCTCTCAGCCTAATTAGTATTTGCCTTGTGCAATGATGAGAGAATAATATGCAATTTATAAGAACACTAACACACTGAACTATTGGGCTTTTACACACAAACTCATTACAAGATAATTTAAGGAACAAGTTAACTTCAACAATTGTGCATAACAAACAAACTTAATTCAACATGCAAATAAACCTAGAAAATATCAACTAATGCATGTTAGAACAATTTCGACTACAACATACACTATTTCAGCAACAACATGGGAACATGTTTCGACCTCATACTTAATTCTTGTCGAACCAGAAATTATCCCTTCAATCTTACTAGAGTTTGATTCAATATCTCACAACCATTTTTTAAAAAAAAATCAAGATACATGTACGTTAATAAAAAATGAGAGTTTTCGGTGACATGCACTATAATAGAGTACTAAATTAAAAAATTAAGAATTCAAAAATAATGTTTAGATATAACAATGATGAAGCTAAAATACTTAAATATATATTTATATTTGAGAAAACCACAGATTTTACTCGAAATTTAATAATTGCAGGCATGATTGAATATTTGGTTATATATTAGTCTAATATTGCTAAGTGTTTTATGAGATTTTTGAAAATATGGAAGTTTTCCAAAAATATCATTCCCAAAACTTAAAAAAATCGATATGATGAAGATTATCAAATCTATTATTGCTAATCAACTTAATGAAGAATTATTTCTAGCCTTTTTTGGATTGATTAAGCCGTATATAAAGATACATATCCTATTGGGCTTTGAAGATGGACCTTGTTGCTATTTAAGAAAAATCTCTCCTGTAAGTTCCTGGTTTTTATGAATTGGCTAAATTTTAATTAAAAAAATAACGGCAGCAACAATATATTGTAC
This sequence comes from Vicia sativa, assembly GCA_021764765.1. Lineage (NCBI taxonomy): Eukaryota > Viridiplantae > Streptophyta > Magnoliopsida > Fabales > Fabaceae > Vicia > Vicia sativa. The sequence goes on from CM038795.1 coordinate 80,499,291, forward strand.
AATAGGACATTTAACTTGTTGTAATCCTATTCTAATGCCTGAACATGTTGTATTGAAGATTTTCAACATCTGGAACAACATATCAAAGAGGATGTCATGACATCAGACATCACGCTACTGAACTTTCTATTTTAAATTGTGCAGAATATTCTGGGAATATTATGCATCATATGTGGCGTGTTTGTGAAGGCATTTGTGGATGTCCAAAAGCTAAGGAGAAAAATTAGTATGGACCTTGATTGTAGCAGAAGTTATCTGCTTGTTTGTTTTTATACAGAGTTTGTTATTGCAGTTTGTTACAACTTATGTTGTTGTTTGAAGGCCCAAACCCAGTTGGGTAGAAGGTTATATATAAGTAGTTTGTAACCTAGTTTTAGTAATCTAGCCAAATATATAAAGACTTAATCACTAGGGTTAGCCATGTAAGTGAACCACCCAGATTGTGGTATGGTCACTGATTTGTACCTCAAAGCCTGTAAGCAAGAGGACTGTTTTTACTCACTCAGAAGCTATGAAGCAATGAGTGCAGTTGTGTTCTTGGAAGAAGCTGTGAAGCAATTCCAAGTTTATGTAAGTCACGAGTTTAACTGTTTTGTGTGTTTGGAGTGATGTTCTTAAAACTGGTTGTTTTTGTTGCAAGGGTTTGTAATAGTTAGGTACCACTAGAGAGTGAGCAGAGGTTCTCTTATCTTAGATGGGCTTCTAAGATAAAAGTTTCATTGGGTAGTGATTAGGTAAACCGGAGGTTGTTTACATAAAATAGTACTACTGATAGTGGAGCTTCTTGGCTTGGTTGTCCTCAGATGTAGGTTGGTTGAACCAAACTGGGTTAACAAGACTGTTGTGTTTTTATTGCTTTCCTGCACTACTGTATTCTACCTTGTCTCTGTTAGTATTAATGTCAGATGAGATGTCTCGACATTCTTATGTGATATCTGAATCTATTGTTGCACCATTTCAATTGGTATCAGAGCAAGCATCCTGTTTGTTTCTGGATAAGATCCTAGGGAGGATAGTTTCTGGTTGTGTACAAGGTAGAAGATTGTTTGAACAAAGTGTGTTCATATTGTATGGTTACTTGAAGTGGAGGATGAACCTATTTGTGAAAGACTAGTGTGAATTGAAGACCAACTTGACCAGAACTGTTGTACATTCTTGATGAAAGAAGATAATGAAGCTAGAACAAAGAGAGAGTTTAAATTCAAAGACTTCATGCGGGAGCGAAGAACTTGGATTAAATTGTTCAGCTTATATTTAGAACTGAGAAGAAAATTTTCAAAACCTTCATGCGGGAGTGAAGATATTGATAAGGTAACTCTAGTGTTTATGTGTTTCCTTCTGGTCATGGTATTAGTTATGTCTAGTCTATTGGTTGGTGAGAAGCAAGTGTATTATAGAGTTGATTTATTTTAAACCCTTAGCTGTCATGCTTACATTTGAATTATGGAGTAAGAATTGTGTAAATCATGTTGAAGTATTACTATATCCCGTTGCATAGCTTCTAATACAACACTTAAAGTGCAAGAAGATTCTAGGGTTTTTTTAACATAATATTTGGCATATTTTTTTAAAATATATTAAACGTGTCAAAGATACTTGAGATCTTCCTCAAGTCCACTTATAGAGACATTTATTAATAGAGTTGATGAGTATCAATTGATCAATGATCCTTATACACATCTGCATATTGTTTAAAGACCTTGAAGATTGTCAAGGATAATATGTTCCAAGGAGATGGAACTAATGTTCTATGGGATGTTAGAACATTACTTCAACAGGTATGCAACTACCAGTTGAAGAACAAATTTTCTAGGTGCTAAACAAATGTAGTGTGAGTATATATGTTTGGAACCTACTCCTGATTTGGAAGAGGAGACATCTGCTTTATATTAGTTGATCATGACATGATCAACAAGCTATCTACTCCAGATGTTAGTTTATTTCTGACCAAATCTTATGGGAGTATAGAAGTTGAGATCAATGCAAGTAAAAGGACTCATAAAGGTATATTCTACAACCCCTTTATGTGAAATCAAGGTGAGCTTGTATCTGGGATATCTTGCTAATCAAAGGAACCAGAAGTGTGGAATTCTATTCATGAACATAGAACAGACTCTCTTAGGAGCTAAATATTATGTTCAAACCACAGTGATTAATGGTCCTGAGTGTTCACTGCCCTAAATGTTGTATTGGAAGGGAATTGTCAGGAAGAATCAAGGGAGACAAATTGCTTGAAGAATCTGCATATTTTTGTGTGTCATGCCTAGGTAAGTATGTTCTAGAAACCTAGTAGAGGGAATCTCCTTTGTAGGTACAAACTATGACATCCATCATCTCAAAGTCATAATGAAAGCCTGAAGAAAAGCTTATTGAGATTTGGCTTATGTTATCCCGTGGTTATATTAAGTGTCTGATCATGGAGCTTGATCAGTTGTCAGTAGTTGTGCTTCCTATGTTCAACACCCCCAAGTGTTATGGATGAGATATTATGGATGTTTGCCTAGAACCATAATGGATGATGTCGTACCAGATGTTGAAACATCATCTTAATGTCTTAAGTCATAAGAGTGTGTATTATTGCTTGGAAGTAAGTGTAAGTGTGAAGAAGAAATCAGTCAAGATAATCTAATGTGAGTAGATAAATATAATTTACTAACTGGTAGGTACTTTGACGGGAGACTAAGTACTTATTAGTATGGAGCTTGAATGAAAACTACATATACTCTGTCACGAGCTGAGTGTTTGTCTAATGTATTCATGGTATATTATGAATTGAATGTCAATATTAAGTTCATTTTAATCTTCACAAGTTTAGGATGTGTGGCAACATTATCTGGTGATTATATGAAAAGATGATTCAATGTTAAGAGATGCATACAAATATCTTGATGGGAGCTGGATATTTGTGTGTAGAAGTCTAAATTCAGAATCAGAAGTGATGAAGTATGTGATGTAAAGAAAGAAATGTTCTTCATGAAGATATAACATTACAACTGTTGAAGACACCAGAGACTGAGAGAAGGCAGATAAGAGTCAGAATTATCTCTTGAAGACTTTTCTTTGGTTATATGCGTGGTTGATAATGTGGTTTCTTCTATTACAAGTAACAGAGTGTGGCAATATCTATATTATATAGAAAGTAAACTAAGGATTCCTAATTTAGAAACTGTGGAAAATTCCAAATAAAGAATGCTTCTAGTATTATGAGGACCAACATCAAAGATGTCCTTATTTTGTGCAACTCAAGGGGAGTAACAGTATTATGGAAAGCTTCATCTTGGAAGCTAAAAGGGAGAAGTGCTGATATTAAGGGGAAGACATTGTCTATGTGTTATTTGTTAATTGTTTGTGATTCCAAATAGTGATTGTGATATACAAAAGGAGAAAATGATTATGTGTGTGCATCTGTGAATGTCTCATCTGGTGTTTAAACATCTATTATTTTTTATGCTGATTATGATGTGCTAGTATGTATGTTAAGCTACAAGTCAAGAGGGGGGAATTATTATGTACAAGTATAAAAGGACACTTATATAGTTTTGAGTAGACTGTCCAGAAGATAAATTTGAAGTTGAATTCTTAAAGAGCAGCTGAGAAACAATTGTTATACCTGAACCAAGGCAAATGAGTTCTGAAGTGTTAGTTATATTGATTGGCAGAAATTTTGGTACAACATTCTGCTCAGAAAATGCCATGAAAAATACTGAAGTTGCAGATGTCACAACAGATGTCCTCACATGTGAAACTGACTGAAATGATTTAAGTTCAAAATTTTTAGGAAGTCAATTTGTTTGTTATTTGTATGCTTTGATTAAGGAGGCTTGAGAACGCCTTCAGCAATATACTAGGAGATTTTATGTCCTGCTTTCATAGATAAAAGAAAGGAAGCGCTGAAGAATTGTGAGTAAAGCAACCCTAGTTGCTGTTACTCTATTTAAAGGCTGCAAACCCTGTTTTGGAGTTTGGTCATTCCAGATTTAGAAACTTAGATTTTATTTATTGGTTGTTCATTGTTTTGGTTGTTCACTATTAATTGTGAGCCTCTCTCGTATTCATACTTGAGTAGGACTTCTGTTGAGTTGTAATTTGTCAATCACAATAAGCTTTGAAGCAAGTGTGATTATGTCTCTTTGAATAGTGTCATCAGGTTTGTTATTGTTGAGTGTCATAGTGTGTGACTTAGGGAGTGAGCGGAGGTTCTCATATCTAAGTGAGGTATCTTAGATAGAAGGGTCATTGGGTAGGTGATTAAGTGAGGAGTGTAAACATGGAGGTTTAGCTCTGAATTAATACTTCTAATAATGAACTTCATCCCTGGCTTGGAAGCCCCCAGACATAGGTTGGTTAGAACCAAACTAGGTTAACAACTCTTTGTGTTTTTATTATTTTCTGCACTTTATAACTTTGTTCTGTTAGCTGTGTTTAAAACAGATATAAGTGTCATGACAGTACCTTCGACATCTCATATCTGATACCAGAATTTCATGAAGCATTTATGTGATGGTCTCATATGATTAACATCCCATGTGTCTAAGCTAAGGAAGTTGTATGATCTGAGGATGTTAATGAATTCAAATTCTATCTCATGGCCACTTAAAAAGGGAATTATATGGATAGTGAGGAGAATAAGTGAAATGTGTCTAATAGTAAAGAGTCCTTTGATCTGAAAAAGTTAGTGACACGAAGTAAGCAGACAAAGACTTATTGAATGTTAGGATATTATACAGAACATGTCTCTGCATGGACATCATAAGTGGAGTGATCGATGCTTGCATTGGAACTGTTCTATCTCAAAAGAAACAGTCAAGAGCTATTAAAGGCATTCAAAGATAGTCTGGACGGTGCACAACAAGTAATTAACTAATTCTCAGCCTAAATTAACGCACCTTGACCAAAAATTAAGCTGCCCTTAATTCCTAAGAAACTACCGCTCTATTTATAAGAGATCTTCACTACCATCTAGCCACAAGTGAGCATTCAGAATTCTCATCAACATGAGTTTCACTAAAGCATAGGTAAAAATACATGGATCTGGTTTGGTGAGGGCTATCATTGTCAAATTTTAGCTAAAAAGTAGGAGAGAGATAATGTCACACAGAAAGCAAAGAAAGAAGAAATAGTGAATCTAAGTCACAAAATAAGTCACAAATAAGTCACAACCATACCAAATTATTCAACAGGTCTCTGGATAAAATTTCTATTATGACTTGTGATCTGAGCTTTGAACACAATTGTGACTTGTGTTCTGAGTTACCTGGGAAAATTTCAGGATACCTCTTAAAAGGTAGTTTATTTCCCACAATCCTCTTTTTCCGCCACTTGTGACATGAATTGGCTCTTGCCTTAAGGGGGAATGAGAGCTATACTCTTCCTCGTGTACTAATGGACCTTCATTCCCTTTGACATGTTGGTTTAATGGAGGAAATGTCAAACTGGATGTTGAGACATTGTCTTCAACTAACAAACCAGCAGTGCAGACCCTGTAAACACTGCTGTAGATCCCACTGAATTCTGCTCCCAAGACATGAAGTTGCTGAAGATCTTTTTAATTGTTAATTTTTAATTGTAATTGTTGTTGATGTGTTTTGATGTAACTGCTTGTAATTGTATTTATTTGTTTTAGCTAAAATTTGCCAAAGGGGGATATTGTAAGTTCCTGGTTTTTATGAATTGGCTAAATTGTAATAAAACAAATAATGGCAACAACAATATATTGTACAATATGACATTTAACTTATTGTAATCCTATTGTAATGCCTAAATGTGTTGTGTTGAAGATTTTTAACATCTGGAACAATATGTCAAAGAGGATGTCATGATATCAGACATCACGCTAATGAACTGTCAAAATTTGTTACAGCTCTGCTTTAAATTATGCAAATATTCTGGGAATATTATGCATCATATTTGGCATGTTTGTGAAGGCATTTGTGGAGGTCCAGAAGCTAAGGAGAAAAATTAACAAGGAACTTGATTATAGCAGAAGTTATCTGCTTGTTTATTTTTTTGCAGTTTATTACTGCAGTTTGTTACAGCTTATGCTATTGTTTGAAGGCCTAAGTCCAGTTGGGTAGAAGGTTATAAATAAGCAGTTTGTAACTTAGTTTTAGTTAGCTAGCCAAATAAAGAAATATGTAATCATTAGGGTTAGCCATGTAAGTGAACCACCAGGATTGTGGGATGGTCACTGATTTGTACCTCGAAGCCTGTAGGTAAGAGGATTGTTTTTACTCACTCAGAAGCTGTGAAGCAATGAGTGCAGTTGTGTTCTTGGAAGAAGTTGTGAAGAAATTTCAACTTTATTTGAGTCATGAGTTTTTATGTGTTTGGAGTGATGTTCTTAAAACTGGTTGTTTTTGTTGTAGGGTTTGCAACAGTTAGGTACCACTAGGGAGTGAGCTGAGGTTCTATTATCTTAAATGAGCTTCTAAGATAAAGGTTTCATTGGGTAGTGATTAGGTAAACCGGAGGTTGTTTATATGTAAATCGGGGGTTGTTTACATAAAATAATACTACTAATAGTAGAGTCTTCTTCCTGTCTTGGTAACCCCCGGATGTAGGTTGGGTTAACCGAACTAGGTTAACAATTCTTTTGTGTTTTTATTGCTTTCCTGCACTACTGTATTCTACTTTGTTTGTGTTAGAATTAATGTCAGATCAGATGTCTAGACATCCTTATGTGACATCTGAATCTGCTGTTGCACCAGAATTTCATATCTATTGTGAAGATTCAGACCTTGAGAATCAAGCAAGGCATGCTTAATCGTTGAGTCTTTTGTGCTGTTTTACTCTATTTGTAATTCATATTCCTATGTTAAGGAATGAATATTATATTATGTTGTAATTTGTCCTATAATTCTATAGTTATTGTAATTGTCTAAACACTTGGGAGATTGTTTGAGACAAAGTTAGAGAGGTCTCATATTCAGGGGGACTCTTGAATAGGAATTACAAGGTAGTTTTAGGAAAAAAGGAATTGAACTAGGTGGAATCAAGTAAGAACAATTTGTAGTTTTGACTATTAAGAGTTAAGTTACTTTCTTGGGTTAATGCTCTCCAAATATAGGTGACTTTGCACCGAACTAAATTAACAATTCCTTGTGTAATTTTTAATTATTTTACTTATTGTGGTCATCCAAAATTATGACTATTATAAGTGAAGGGCAGTTGTTCAAGCTGTCGCAAAGCATTGTTGGTAGACCAACCATCACATCTTCTTTTATTTTTGTTGAAAATCAAGAGGCAAAAAGTAAAAATTGTGAACGCATGCTCGAGTTTTCATGATGTTAAAACCCCTAAAAAGACGTGGTGCGCATACTAGAAGAGTGTGTGTAAGCCATATGTCAGGATGATAGAAGAAAAACAAATTTCCAAGCAAAATCATTGATGCGTCATCGCAAGCCTCACTCTGGTCGACGCAATTTTAAGGCCAACTCCCTGGAAGTTACGTGCCGACCCTTTGGCGACGCACCAACAAAAGAAGTCTAGGAGAAAAAATTTGAAAGACTGCGTCAATGCATACCCCTGGTGCGTTCGACGCACCTAACTTTGATGTCTCAACGTGCAGGGCCTGGAAGTTACGCTCCGACCCTCCCTCCTGGAGCAGTCGATGCATTCGCCTTTTGCTGGGTCATTTAATTAATTTTTCTCCTCTTTGCCTTATTTCATTTAATTGATACTAACACATATAAATATAGGTTATTTTTCTTTTGAGTTTTTTAACAAGAATATCATGAAAGATACACATAGAGAGCAGTTCATCTTCAACATTCTCTCTTCAAATTCAACTTCTCCAAAAATCAAAGTGGTTGAATTCAAGATCTGAGAATTGTTGATAACGTCCAAATTGAAGAATAATTTCATATTTGGATTGTGTTTTGTGGGCTCTTTCTTGAATAAAAGTATTATGGTTTTTTCCTCCTAGATCCGGATCGGTGCGAGGGTTTTTGTTATTAATCTTCGCTTCAAAAGATTCAGTCGGGTGAAGCATCAAGGAGATGAGGGTTTGCTTTATTTAGTCACGGTAACCAGAGGATCTTGAAGGAAGATTTAGGGTTCGATCTTGCTCGATTGATATCAGCCGAGAGAAAGAAATTATGCAGCAAATTGGTAGAAATTTCAAATATCGTTAATCAGAGGTGTACTCGAAGTGATCAAAGTTTCATTTGGCTCGAACCAAAGATCGTGAAGAAGATAGGCTCATCATTATCAATTGAATTGTGTGAAAAGGGAACTATTTCTTCACTTGTTACCATTTGCAATTTTATGAAAAACTTCTCAATTGTATATTCTAGAGTTGGAAGTAGACGTACACCACGCGAGGATGAAAAGTGGAATTGCCTTAACAAATTCTCGTTTTCTTTTTCTCATTTTACTTTCATTACTTGATTGATAGAATTCGTAAGATTCAACTTATCAAACTTGCATAAACTGAATTTGTGTTGTGTCGAGCATTAACAAACACATTCGTAACTATCCGTTTGATTTTTACGTGACTATTATCAACAACACAACTTAGTTTATGCAACACTTGTAAAATTCGCTTACAACGTGTTTGATAAACTGTCTTCTCTACAAATTGCTTGTTGTGGTTAATTTTGCTCCTTACTATTCGCATTGGAAGTATTTGATACTCAAAGTGATTGATAAGGAGATTAATAAGGTGCATTTTAATTATATTGATTAAAGCAATTTTTCTCACATTATCCTCACGGTTTGCATATCTGATCTTCTCAATAGTGGATCGTTTAGACGATTGAAAATCCAGGAAGCTTTCGTTGTAAATTTTTTAAACACGCAAATTTTAAAACACCGATCTATTCAACCCCCCTTCTAGATCGATCACATCGTCTAACAAAAATCATTGTGAAAACCATTGTGGTTCATATATGATGGCAATTTTAATTGAACAGATGCCACTTAAGTATCACAAAACATACTTTTATGGAACTATGTGCTTGCAGGTTTAATCATGAAATGATCAAAGCTAAGCAAGATATGCCTATATTTGTTAACATCATGATTTTGATGATGACAACTCGTAAAGATTTAACATGAATTTGATGACAACAACACATACAAACAAGCAAGTTCCAAAGTTGTTTCAAACGGTCAAAGATACACAAGATAATTGATAAGGCATTTCCTCCGAATAAATTCGAAGAGTTAGGGTTTAGTGGTCACCATGTTATATTTTAATTATGGCATATGACTTGAAGATATCTCAATCCTTATCTCCAATAATAATTAAGTGTTTTGTAAAAACACAAAGGCGTTTTCGTAATCATGTCTGAGTGATTAATGTTTTGTAAAAATACAAAGGCATTTTCGTAAATTTTTTTGGCTAGATTATTCACTCACTTAAACTATTTTTGAAGTCTATAGTTTCAAAGAAAATCACCTAATTTTTTTTGGAGTCTAACCAAATTAATTAGGAACTCTCAGATTGATTAGGGAAAGGTTTTCAATTCTCTAATTGATTAGACCAAGTACCTAGTCAATTGGATAAGGAATAAATCGGTCTATAATCGATTGTGGCTATGTCTTAATGAATGGTATAGGCTCTCTATCAAAACCTTCCAAAATGGGAATAAACAATTGATTAATCATGTCATATAATCGATTAGATATAAGACCTAATCACTTAGGTAATAAAATTTTCATTGGATATTTCCTTTTTGAATCATTATTTGGCCTATAAATTGAGGTCTTAGCTTTAATTATTTTCACATCCATAAAGGTGAGATATATCACCTTCCTATTTCTCTTTCTCTAAAATATTTTCAAATTATCTCGCATAAATTTAGCCACAGCGCTTTGAGAAAGGTTCTTGTGTTTAAGTGAGGAATTTGTTCTAAAAAGGGTAATATTTTAAATTCGCCAAGAGTTCTTTTTCATCTTGATTTGATTTTTATTTCTTAGGAAATGTTTGTTTAGGTTTGAAGCTAAACTCATTAAAAAATTTATTTGGGAGATCAATGTTAAGTCTCTATTTGGTTCATAAGTTCAACCACATAATGAAAAAACTCTTTTTGCAGGTTCTTGAAAATAACAGTGAAAAAATATTCTTATCGGTTCTTAAGATAAGCCCAATGTAAAAGCTCAGTTGGTTTGATATCATCCTGGCATAAAATTTCGATTCAAATCAATGTTAGCCCATGTAAAATCTCTGTTTGGTTAAGAGGATAACTAGTTCAAAACTCCACCTTTGGTTCAAAATAGGTTCGTACAAAATCTCAGTTTAGCTTAGAGACTAACCGCTTGAATCTTTGTTTTTTATTTGACTCGAAGAATAACAACTACATCCATTGTTCTGTGTTTGATTGGAAGTAAACTTGAAACTTCATTTTTCCTTGAATAAATGGGCTTTTGAGCTTAACCTTCTAAAATCTCCTAAACAATGTCGATGTACTTAAACATTGTGTAATATGCTTATGTAGAAGAAAATTTATATGCACATATTTGTAATCAACTAATATTGATAGTTTCCTAGAGAAACTTTGTGAGTCTGGATTCTCAAGAAGACTTTGGTTGCGCTTATAGTAGATTTACAATAAGGATCGACTGACTTATTGTGGGTGCTAATAAGGTTGATCATACTTATTGTGCTTATCTGTAATCTAGTTGATCATAATGGATTAAGTCCTTGTGTATAAGGCAAATCACCTTGTGAGGTGGACTGGAGTAACTTAGATAATAGTCAACCAAGATAAAAATAATTGTGTTCATATATTTTTATTCATCTTTTTGTTTGAGTTAAGAAAAATTTATATTTGGTGCAACCCAATTCAAACTCCCTTTTCTTGTGTTTCTCGCGCCTTCAAACACTTAACTGTGTCAAACAAAGATCCAGAAGAGGTTTATAAATGTAACACCCCAAATTCTACCCAGAAAAATATAAAGAAAATCAGAGTATTTTTAATTTTTTTATACAACACATGGGATGCCACATTTCAACTTTAACAACTCAAACATATCAGATACATAACACCTTTATTATCAGAGGATCACATAACACTTGCTTCAGCTTTTAAAACAAAACAACCTTTTATTTAATATGCAGCGGAAATTCATAAGTATTCAACTCAAGCAACTGATCATTTTTATTCAATTAAGACAACTTGAAACATCATAGTACTTTTTGTTATTCAACTTAAAATACAACATCAATAACAACAACTGAAACGACATAAACTAAACATCCCCCCGAGTGCTATGTATCAGAGCAACTAGACCGACTTGGACTAACAGCAACTAAATTCTTCATTCTATATACCTGCACGTTACCAGTATAAAGGCAACGGTGAAACAAATGAAAGGGTGAGATATCTACCAATATAATTGAATTCATGATAAATAATATATTAGAATGTAGATCATATAATTCACCGCTTCACATAATCCAAACAACATTCATATCGAAAATACCAACAACGATTACAACAACATATACTAACAATTAGCAACAACAACAATTATAACAATTATATCACAACAACATTTCCAACACAAGATAACAACTATTTTATAACTTGTGAACAACAACAACAACCTAAATCAACTGGCATATCAACATAACAACTATACTTATGCGACTTCGAAATGCGACTCAACTGTGCATATGCATGTGGTACCATCAGAGTAAAACTCCCAACGTAATCAATCTGCCAGTAATTCTGAGGCATCAAGATGTAAGCCTTTAACGTAATCAACTTTGCCCCCAACGGCCAACGTGTTTTGCCAATCCAGGTCAACTTAATAATGAATGTATGCCATGCAACCTCAACTTCAATCAACAAAATCACGACAACGCAACAACAACAACACACGACAACGACAACTAGTCAATCACAATTCAACATTGGTCATAGCCCTACAACTTAATCAACATACCAACGTAATCTCAATTCAACATTGGCCTTAGGCCTACAACGTAATCAACATATCGACGTAATCAACGTAGTTAACAATAACTCATCACTAGCTAAAAAGCCTATAACTTAGTAATACCAATGCTATTATTATAAGTCTTATTAATACCACTTGCTACCAACACATACTACCTTTATCCACTTAATAACCCACTACTAGTTACCACATTAATCTCTTACCAACTTATATTATTTTAATGCCACCACGAAACCTCGCTTAACCAAAACACCGTTCGTTATCTTCAACCATTTTGCTCTTGTCGGTATTCATATAATCTACATAATCCAACTAAACCAACTTAATTTAATTGAACACCATACAACCATATTGTCACTTCCTTAATAAACTTATATCAATCTAGTCACTTATCTTAGTTGATTATAATGGCTCACTACTTCAATTCCTTCAAATTCCATTTAATTGGCTATATCGCTTACATCTATCAACATACTAATCGGAACTATTTCCAATCGATTCGGGTACATTCCTTATTAATTACTAGCGTTATCTCACTCAAAGTAGCCTACTAAAAGTCAACTATATCAACTAATAACCATGGGCAGAATTCAAAATCAGAAGAATATGTCCAAAACTACTCAGTACGCGTCGCGATCCCTCCTTCGCGCCGCGACCTTAGTAGGACTCAGTTTGCGCCGTGTCAACCCGTTGGCGTCGCGAACTGAACATAACATATTGGGTTTTCAGTGCTGCCAGCATCTTCCTCTTGCCATTTTTCCCAAATATTTGGCATCCAACATCCACACAACCCAAAACCTATAAACCTAAGGTACTAGCAACATGGGTAATCAAACAAAGGCAACATTTACCACAATATTCAACAAGTTCCATGGATTTTCAAGTTTCAAATTGAAATTTCAACAACAACAACAAAACACCAAAACAATGGCAAAACTATAAACCTCATCCCATATATCATCCTTCATGCATCCCGCTATAGAGTTAAAACCCCACCCTTACCTCTTTGATGGCAGCTCCAAACCTTGGCTCTAGCTCTTTTCCTTGTTCTTGCCTCATTTCCAAAATCCTAGCCTCTTTCTCTTCTCTCTATTTCTCTTATTTGTCTTTCATTCTCTTCTCTTTTATAAACCTCACTAATAATAATAATAATAATAATAATAATAATAATAATAATAATAATAATAATAATAATAATAATAATAATAAGTATTATTTATATATCTTACTAACTTATCATAATGGGCTTAACAATTAACACCTCCTCTTATTACTTTGAGATACCACAATTAAAGTCCAACTCAATTTAATAAAATAGTCCATTATTAATAATAATATTATTTCTAATATTATTTCTTCAACGTAATCAACTTTATTAATTCTCCGACTAAACGAATAAAATCCGACTTCAACTTAATAATCCAAATACATTTCACAAAATAATACCGACAACTCCGATTGATTCTCGAACTTTGAGTAAATCCAATAATCAAATCCTTAAATAATTTAATTAAACAATTAATTGAATTCAGGCGTTACAATAAACACAATGGTTGATCCTACTCCATCATCTCTAACTCCAGTTTTTGTTAAAGATAACAACAATGTTAAACCTCCTATTTTTTATGGTGGAAAGTTTGTGTGCTGGAAAGACAGACTAGAAAATTTGTTTCTTGCTCATGATGTTGATATTTGGGATATGGTGATGGAAAACAACTTGAAAGGAAAGCTATGACGGATCAACAAAAAAAAGGATTATAAGAATCATCATAAAGCAACAATAATCCTATTTAATGTTATTTATTATACATAGTATGAGAAGATCATAAGTAAAGACTCAACTAAGTCTATATATTTGACTCCCTCAAAATGACTCATGAAATGAATGATCAAGTCAAGGAAGTCAAGGAAGTCAAGGCTCTTGCCATGATTTATAAGTATGAAGCCTTCAAGATGGAGGATGATGAAATAGTTGAGACAATGTTCTCAAGATTTTAAACTTGAGTTGCAGGACTGAGAGTTCTAAACAAAGATTATTCTGTCACATCATGTGAAGAAAATTAACATAAGATTCCCATCTAAATGGAGGCCTATGGTAACTGCGCCCAAGCTTGCAAAGGATCTGAACAACGTTTCTCTAGAAGAACTGTTGAGTTCTCTGAGGAGTCATGAGATTGAGCAAGCATAGGATAATTCTCAAAAAAGAGGAACATCTATTGCGCTTAAGTTTGTCATAAGACCTGAGAGGTCCAAAGCTCTTCAAGTTGAAGAGGTTGAGGATACACAAGAAGATTCTGATAGTGATGAAGATGAGTTCCCTTTGCTATCTAGAAATTTTAACCTTCTTGGGAAGAGAAATCAAGGCAATAGTTTCAGAAGTACTAGAAGGATAATGGTTTCTTCGAGTATACTTCTGGTCAAAGGAAGTCTAGTGACAAAAAAGTCATTTGTTATGAGAAAAATGAGCCATGAAACTACATGATTGATTGTCCTAAACCGCATAAGGACAAGCCCTAGAAGAAAGCTCTTAAGAGCAAGAAGAAATGGTTGTTGGAAACCTGGGATTATTATGACTCTTCAAAAGACAACTCATAAAAATGTGCTAATGTGTTGTTGATGGTTCAAGTTAGAAGGCCAGTTGAAAATATCCTTCTAGAAAATGAAGCAAAATCAAAATCAAACACCAAAGAGGTATTCTCCAAAGAGGTATTTTCTGACCTTACTTATTATGAATCAACTTCTTGTTTACTTAAAATTCAGGAAAAACATGAGTTACTCAAGTTTAGGGAAGATATCTCTATTCATCTTCAGCATCTGGACTGTTCATCAGAACTTATGTCTTCAGATCTTCAGAACTTGGTTTTCGTTGACAATGTATCAGAGTCACACTACTTCAGAGTCTTCTGAAGCAATTTGCTACTGTTCAGCAGAACATTTGTAGCACAAAACCAGGACATAGGTCTTCTAATAACTTGGCCACGCCATTTATCATAAGCAGAGCCTGTTTGTTAAATTTTCAAAATAACAAACATTAGAATACCAAAATTATTCATACAAACATACTTGTTTGTTATCATCAAATCTCATAGGTATTATTTCAGAATTAAATCCTGTTCTAACAGTTCTTCTCTCCAAGTTCATCTTGATAGTGTGTTGTGGAATCCTACAGACAAGGTAGAAGTTTTTCTCAATCTTCAGACATACCTCGCTCAAGATATAAGTAGGATAAAGGAAAGATAATTGTAGAACAAAAACTTTGAAACATGCTATTGGAGCTGGAAGACCCAAGACGATTTTGCATGAAAATTTTGCAAAGAACTCATATTGGGTATTGTGTATGAATTAAGGGATCCATATAGAATATTTTTATATTTTTAGCGTCATTTGGATATTGTGATTGGAAAACCAAAATTTTCGATGGGAAACTATTGGATATTTGATTAGGATTAGCAATGACGATAGCTAAATCACTATAGTTCCTGATGTACATCTCTCTCTCCATCTCCCTCTCTCTCTCTCTCTCTCTCTATCTCTCTCTCTTATTTTCGTTCAAATCACATGTTAAATTGTTTTTCATCGCTTTAATAGAATCGTATGTTGTTAGGTTTTTCCTTCTAAAAGATTTATTTATTTAAGTACGTATTTGGTTAGAATCAATACTTTGAGTGTGTCTTGTAGAAGATTAAGCTAAAAACTATGACGGTAGAATCCACCAGTATTGATATTGTACATGTACACATCTTGTTTAGTTTTTATATAAATTCAATAAATTTCATTCATTTATGTATTTTGGTAAATTATTTGACTTGATATTTAGTGTTGTGTCTACTATTTAAGTTGTTATATGAAAATTTCAATCGAAAAGCATAATCTATTTCATATGCTAAAATTTGTTTTTCCCTGTGCAAATAATTTTGTTTTTCAATTTTTGATAAAAAGTTTTTCAAACTATTTTTCAACTAAGGTCTTAATTGGGAAGTCTATTCAACCTCATTCCTCTAGACTATTGCATACTCCGTATTCTAGCACAACACTATCAACGATATTTGAAACACTTCCTATATGATACTAGCAAACATTTTACATATACATTCATTAGTGAATCCAAAAATAATATAATCTGACAATTCCTGCTCAATGATGTTACATTTTCTAAAGCCGATTGTTTAAACATAACAAGTGCCTCATCTGAATTTGTTTCAATTTTTCCACACCACTTTCAATTCCTATTCTCCATAAACACATAACTACAATCTTTGTTTGAATCAACATCCTCTTTCTCACCAGACAAATCTCCATCATCTTCATCAAATTTCGACGAGTCCGCCATGTTTTTTAATGGCTTGGGTGTTGAAATTCTTAGCGGTCCATTTTTGTTTTCAAACAATATATTCACTATAATAAATAAAGCTTATAACCTTGGACACAAAATGTTTTTACCTCGGCAAAAGAAGCGAGGTAATCAATATCATCATGAAAATTCTCCACTTAACACCTCATTATTTCAAAACCCAAGGGGTATGTTATATGCACATGAGTTCGAACCCCAAGAGCCTCACTTTTATTATTTTTAAAGTTAACGTATATTTTATCTCGGTTTCTCCAAAACACCAAGGGGTATATATATAAGTCAAATTCCCTAGGGTGGTTCAAGATAAAAGTCAAATTATCTCAAGATTTAGATTTAGATTTAGATCATCGTATTATTGAATCTTGGGGAAGATCTTTTATTGGATCTTGCGTGAAATTATTTTTGGTGAAAAATTAATATAAAAAATCAAATAATTATCAGTTCGAATAAATATTTAAGAAAACAAACCTTGAACTCATAAAAGTTTCTGCACTTGCAATTCATCGTAGAAATATGTTGTAGCAACTTTTGAAATCCACCCCAAAACTTTGAACCCAGGAAATTTTCAAGTGCTCCATATGTTTCATTTAAGTTATATTTTCAATATTCAGCATGCAATTATAATGGATTCCCCTTAGGTTTCTCGCAGATCACTAAAGATAGCGTCTTGACCATTGATAACCATTAATAGACGACAAAGATTTGTTAAGGCCAATGAATATAGTACATAAAATACACTAAACTATCACCTCTGTCATGACAATTCTCCGAGGTGAATATGTTATTTATTTATTTTTTAATTACATTATTTTCATAGAACATTAAAAATACATTATATGCAATAAATCTTCGTTGGTATAAAGATTTAGATGCTAGAGATCCCATGCAAGATGCTAGAGAACTGTTTCTAAGGTCATTGAATATTTTTATTTTATGCACTTGCAATCAATCCAAGAAATATGTTTAGCAACTCATGAAATGGACTAGTGTAAATATTTTCTCTCTTTGGGGAGGCTTCATATTATTAAGGATTAGGATAAAATTTGTGTAACGAGTTTTTTTATAATAGAATATGATTATTATACCCACCAGTTTGATGATAAAATCGATGTATTAATCATCCCTTTTTAACTATCACCTCGGTTTAGGTAATAAAACCGAGGTGAATTATATTTCTTTTAACGATTAAATTTATACAGAGTATTAAAATAAATTGTTTACAACAAATATTTTATGAACTTACAGTCGATCATGAAGTGAGTTTGAATGTCAGAAGTTTGCTTTCAAATTCACCATTTTTTGTTTGCTTGTTTGTTTGAAGAGAGACAAGTACATAAAAATATGCTTACTATTCTTTGATTGAAAACTCAAATTTAGAAGCTACATTTTCAATCAAATGTTTTGTTGCATACCTTTAAACTCAAGGGTTTGAACGCATCCAACTTCTAATGCATTGGAAAAATGTTTTTCTACGCTTGTAATCCATCATAGAAAGTGTATTTCAAAAATAAAACAACATCAACACCATTATGTGAGATATATTTAAAGGGAAGAAAAATGTCTTGTTCGAGATTGAAGAACATTTTTTTGTCCTGCAATTCTTGCCAAAGAATGATGCTTGCGAGTTAGGGGCGACTTCATATTACTAAGGATTAGGGTAAAATCTGTTTAATGAGTGTTTTTATAGAAAATCTTATTATTTTTTACCTTGATTAAATATATAGCCTAAGGGATTGTCCCATGAGTCCAACTCATTGAATAGCAAGGACCTATGTCTTTTTGAGTCATTAGAGTTTGGTTTAGGCCCGAAAACAACATTGTACTATTATATTCAATTTCAACAATTTATGTTTTATTTTTTAAAATTCTGTTTTGGATTAAAATATCATTAGGGTTTCATTTTTTTGTATTTAAAGACTTCGGGGGTGACCATAAGGATTATCTTTCATTATAATAAAATTCGGAGTTTTTATTTCTCTTGTGGATTTATAAAATCAGGTGAACAACACCAACAACAATGGGAATCAGCGAAGATACATGCGAGGAGAATGGGTTAAGGGTGGAAAACTTTTGGATAACCCAATTTACATTCTACGTTCACCATCAAGAATAGATCAAATAATGCATCAAACAAGGACAATAAAATTATCAGGCCTATGGAAGCCATCTCCTTTCATTGATTTTTTTCTCAGGTAAAATATTTCAGCTTACGTAGATTGCAGAAAATCTCTAAACCTTGCAAACCTTAGAGTAACATTCTTAAACTAAAGAAGTTGGAGACAATTTTTGTTAAAGAGACAAGGTCCAAAATTCTCAAATGAGCAATAAAGAATTATGAAGTAAATTACGCTGATGATGAATTTGGTATATATGAAGGAGATGCACAAGGATGTTTATGGAATGTGAGTCTCATAATCAATTGCGAAAATCAGCTCGATGATAATGGTATTTCTACTCAATTTGATTATTGTACTAACTTCTGATAACCAATTATAGAAAATGGTTATAAATTGGATAATGGATTGGTTTGTGCAAAACCTGTCCATGAGCATCCCTACCTGTAAACAAAGGTGAAAATCATGGCATGGATGAAAAGGTGGAACATTTGCAAATTAATGATGTAAAGGATAGAAATCTTGATATGAATACTTGTCATATTTTACTTGATAGACTTTAGCAGTTTGATAATGATATCACTTATCAAGGATAAGATAACGTGATGATGTTGACATGGTGCACACATAAAATTATATTGTTAGACTCTTGTTTTGCATATTGATAAAAATTTAGGAGGAAAGAAGTCTAATTTCTTGGTGATGAGACAAAGTGAAAAACAGTTTCATGAAGCTATTGAAGAAACTAAATTTTTATGTTGAGTATTGACTAAACGGGTGATGAATGTTGTTAAGGAGAAAACAACAATTCTAAAAGAAGTGTTAGGAGTCCTAAAGAATTTTAAGGAGTTGACCGCAAATGAGCGGCCAAATGATTTTCCTCCAATGAAGAATAAACACACAAAAAATTAAAGTTTTCTTCGTAAGAGGTTTTTAGTTGATACTTAAAGCAAGTTCCAGCCAGATGAAACTCATTATCAAGAAGAGTGTTCATGGTCGAATTCTTCAAAAGTGAAGGAGACTGATGTAGAAAGGTTGGTTGTGTGTGTCGAAGAAGAAGTCGCTCGTCAGAAGGATTCGACGGAATTTATGCAAGTTTGACGTCCAATGTTAGAATGACTTGTATTATACCTTTTCAAATTAAAGAATTTTTTATTTTTGATTAAAGATCGGCAAGATCCATTAGAATTTCGTTATTTTCTGTATTTAAAAATATTTGACATGACTATAAAGATTACTTTTCATTATGATATAATTCAATATTTTTATTATTTAATAGATTTCAAAACTTATCTAACAGATTTTACCCTTACAATCTTGTGTTTTCTTTCTAAATTTATCATTTACTATTCATTAAGATTTTTAACTGCATCAAAACTGTAGACAATTGAATGTACCTGTTCGTTGGAACACATTTTGCCGCAAAAATTGTAATTATAAAATTGATGAAGTGTGTACATGGAAACGTTGCCCGCCACCGCCACCGCATGTTTAGAGCCTCTCCACCGTGATTTTCAGATACTATTATTGGTAACATTTACCAATCGTCATCAGTTTCTCATGAATTTCAAACATAGGCGAAGTTGTTGGTGCGCCATAAAGGATACAATGTAAATTGGAGCTGAATCATAAATTTAAATCATAAACATCACTTTGAAGTTAAAAATCATAAATCCTTAAGTGGAAACATTCATTATAGCAAAATTTCTACCGTAGATATCACCCCTAGTGAGAAAATTACTCCTTTATTTATTTGTTTTTGACTCAATCAAACTTTTTTTTTTCATGAACACTGTTATTTTCACATAAAAAATACATATGAGTAAATCTCTATTTTGAACCGACGAGAGAAGAAAAACTGTATGAATATACCAAGACGTGTCCTTTTTTGTTTTCAAATATCTTGTCACTTTATGAAGATTCTTTTTTTGATAAACATAGTGAAAGACAAAAATAAGTTAACAAAACTTGAATTATTACTATTATTCTATTAAAAATTTGATTTATCTGTAAATTAACTCATAGAAGTACAAGGCCAAGTGCAATCCATGCATTATTAATATTGGAAGATACAGATAGAACAAATAAATATATTAAAAGGAAAAAATAAAAAGTAGATGAAGACAAGAGATTTTGAGGCTAATAGTAATAACAATGTCCTCTTGATATACAACATAATTAAAATCAAATATTTATTTACAACTTGCATTTGTTTGAACTCTTCTTTAGTTTATTTATATCTTCTATTGTTGGTCCATACAACTCATCACCTCATATGTACTTGTATCAAAGATCACAAAGGAATGGACAACAAAGAAATGGGGAAGATATTTTTTGAAAAATGAATAAAAAAATTGAATTATAAAAAAAAAATATAAAATATTGTTATGGGACCGATAGAAGTTGCTGAGTTGGTGAGGAAGTTATAAGCTTGTGAGTGTCAGACGTGAGATTTGTGGCTAAAAAGGAAAGAAACATTAATTAATAGTACAAACTACAAAGAGGACCATCTAGGTTGGTCCTGCTGCAAAACGAAAACAAGTTACTTTCATAGTCTGTTTCAATGCAGCTTCATTAAAATATGCTTTGATATTGACCTTTTTATTTCAAAATATTTTATTTAAACTCTTTCATAAATATATATAGATTTTTATTATAACTTGTAATCATTCATGTTTGATTCTCATGCAGTGAATCACCAAATTAGTATGTAGTATTTAAAAGAACAAATGACTATAGAGATACAATTGGTATCAATTGTAACAATAACTATAACTATAATTAAATGAAGTCAACAAAATTTGTTGTGGTGAGAAAAAGTTTTATTTCTTTCATTTCTAATTAAGTATAAATTTTTCACTTACTTGAGTTTGGAAAAATTTATAGACATGAAATTATAAAATAATTTTTATATTTATTAATATTTTTCGTGAATATTGAAAAAAAAAAACTAATAAAAAATATAGTGAAACTGATGTTATCCACTACCTTACAAAAAATATTTTTCAAAATTGATTAATTAAGCTATTTTCTTACTTGACAAATTAGTTTGTTAACTACTAACTTTTCTCAATTGTACAAATGCACGTAGAATATGTTCTAGATTAAGACCCGTGCGCGGGTGCAGATTATTTTATTTTTTATCAAAATTATAATTATAAATAATATATTTGATTTTGATAAATATGATTAATCAAATTATATTTATAATATTGTATTTAAATTATAAATTCAAGATAATTAAATAAAGTAAACATAAGTATGTTGAATTTTAAAAAAATAAAGTACTTCCATTTTTCACATGCAAAATTTATAATACATTAATTTATGTTTTGATATTGAGATGATTTATTTAGAAATTTGTAAGGGTATATTGATAAGGATATAAAAAAAATTACACACAATCCAATAACTTAAAACATTTGTTATTGAGATTATTTGAGAGAATACACATCTTAAAATATTATATATGATATGATATTATAATAATACACATGTTAAAATATTATATATGATATGATATTATAAAATAAATTTTTTTATAAATTATAGTTAATAATATAAATTTATGGTATGAAATTGAATAAAGAAATGGACAATATAATTTTAAATTGTATAATTATAAAGAAGAAATGTAACAAATATTTAAATTTCTTTTTAATTCACAATATATCGTTAAAAATGAAAAAAAAGATGAAAAAAAAGAAGAGATATATTATAAATATTTGTAAGAAATTTATATTATAAGTGAAAGTACATGTATAAAGTTTTATAAATTAAAGTATTTCGTAATTATATTAAAGATATGTGATCATATTACGATGAAAAGTTTGATTTTATATTTATTTCTACATATATGTATTTGTAATTAGATATGATTCATGTTTTTTTTTTTATATTTAATTTATTAGTAATGTTGATATTATCAAAATTAAAATATTTTACTATTGATATTATTAAGTTTTATAACAATTTTATATTTAATTATTTTTGACAAAATTATTCAAAAATTATTTTTTCATCTTTCAATTAATTTTATCTCATACCTAAACGAATTAGTTGTCCAACTAATGTGTATTGCAAAACCTGAATAAATTTACTATTATGATTATTAGATATGATCTATGTAATTGAGAAGTTGTAAGTAGACTATTTTATGTTTTTTTCTTAGATAAATTCTTATAATTAGAAATTGTCTTTACTTTTTCTCTCTTAGATTACCGGTTAATTAATAACGTTTATAGTTCATAACTTAAAATATTTATTAAAACATTTTTTCATATATACATTTATTAATAATGTTGAGAATGTCAAAATTAAGATATTTATTATTGGTATTTTTTTTTACAAGTGGTATTCAACCAGTCAGATTGACTAATCCACATGGAGAGCTTTCGTCCCACGTAGTTCTTGAAGGTTTTTTTTTTTTATAACTCATATTCAAACTCGTTATTATTGGTATTATTAATATTTATAGCTGTTTTTATAATAAATTATTTTTTACAAAATAATTCAAAAATTATTTTTCTAGCTTTTAATTAATTTTATCACATACTAAAATCAATTAATTGTTTGACTAATGGTATTTCCAAATCTAAAATAAATTTTTTTGATATGATTATTAGGAATAATGCAAATAATTGAGGAGGTGTAAGTAGATTATTTTATATTTTTCAATAAATAAATTTTTATAGTTAGACATAGCTATACCTTTTTCCTCTTGAATATTCGGTTAATTAGTAATGTTTATGCTTTACAGTGCATAATTTAAAATATTTATTATTGTCATTTTTGTAAAAAATTTAAATATTTTTCATCATAATTTTTGTTAATCATCATATATTTTATTTGATTTTTGAATGATGTCATCAATTTATATTTGTGCTGGTCTTTTAATCTAACAAAAAAAATTTAAGAGAAATAATTGTATTTCATTGTGAATAATTTCTATTAGAATAGATGTTAATAAAATTGTTGTAACATTTTTTTTGAATAGAAGTTGAAGTGATGAAGAATTATATAACTTTGTTGCTAGATTAAATTTTAAGAGTGACACGTCAAATTTTAATTGACGTGACAATATATAATTATGTGAAATAAGACATGTCGTTATATAGTTTGAAAAAAATAATTAAGAGAAATAATTGTATTTCATTGTGAATAATTTTTATAAGAATAAATATTAATAAAGTTGTTGTAACAAAAAATTTTTGAATAGAAGTTCAAGTGATGAAGAATTATATAACTTTGTTGTTAGATTAAATTCTAAGAGTGACACGTGGAATTTTAATTGACGTGGCAATATATAATTATGTGGCATATGACATATTGTTACATAGTTTGAAGCTTTAGATTTAATATATTATAATAGATAATAGATTTGCATATAATATGTAAAATAATGTAGAATGTATGGTTATGAGGTGTTACGAGGATCATGCATATCCATGCAAACTCTATATATAGAAGTGCAAACTCTGTATAAAGAAGTGTAATGTATTGCAGAAGGTAACCATTCAAGCAAAGTGTTTAATAAGATTCACAAATTCTATTATTGTA
Organism: Vicia sativa; assembly: GCA_021764765.1. Classification (NCBI taxonomy): domain Eukaryota; kingdom Viridiplantae; phylum Streptophyta; class Magnoliopsida; order Fabales; family Fabaceae; genus Vicia; species Vicia sativa. The sequence continues at coordinate 80,523,222 of CM038795.1, forward strand.
TTATTCATTGATTTTGATCTCTTTCGTTCTATAACTAACTCATAATTGTTGTACCTATTTTTAGCTATTACTTTAACGGTTTCAATCTTCATCTTCTAACTTTTTTCAACTTGAATTTACATCAAACTTTAAGATAACAACTATCTCATCAGGAGTCAACAAGTTGAGGGCATAGAGTGCACAAAATAGTAGTAAACCCTCAAATTTCATTGAAACTCAAAACTGAACAAGATCGAATCAATAGCAATGTGTCTCAAAAGCATGTGGAGCATGAATTGTACAAGATCATATTATGTTTATCTAGATCATTTTGACCATCTTTAAATTTATTTTGCATTGGGTGTTATCGTGCAAAGACGCATTCTAAGTATGGGACAAAATCCATTGCTATTTCAATCCTCACATGAAAGTCGTGTTAGACAAATGTGTGTTGAGCTGAAATCCATGAAGAAAGACAACAAATTCGTCATTGAGTATGTTCTTGGTGTAAAATCAATAGCTAATTTTCTTTGGCAGTTAAGGACTCCATGAATAAGCAAAATCAAATCGATTCCAATCTTGATGGCTTGCCTGAATAGTACAACTCATCTGTTATGCAAATGTATGACAATCATGAACCTCTCTTTTTGACGTTAAAGTGCTTCTCTATGTGCAGGAAGCACAACTTGAGAAGTCCATACTAGAAGTAGAAATCCCGAATATCTCTACAAATTTGGATCACAAAAATTCACAAAAACTTGGTGTGCGTGAAACTTATACAGGAAATCATGGTAGAGGACACATGTCTCGTGGTCGAGGAAGTGGCAAAGGTCGATCTTCCTTGGGAACTAGATCTACTTGTCAATTGTGTGGAAGATATGGCCATGATGTAATTGATTGTTGGCATAGGTTTTATGAAACCTCCACTCCACCATGTTATTCTTTTGATATTCCTGAGTTTCATAGCTCCTCAATTGACAAGGATGGGGTTTTGAAATTATGTTCCTCAAAGGACAGATGTCACACGCGATGTTGGAACAACCGATTCGAAATGATAAACAAGAACCAAAGCACATATCACTGTATGAATTTTAAAAGCTGATGGAGATTAAACACAATAATCAACACAGATAATTGGTAGCCCAATTCATTGAAACCACACCTACGTCTAAAAGGTTGAATCCACAACCCAGAGAAAAGAAATTTACTATTTGTAGCTAAGTACATTTAGACTTACAAGCAACAACAAGTTCATGTTGTTCAATTCCTCTTCCTAACACTACCCAATGAATTTCTATTTAGATTCCTCCCCTAAATATGAGAACCCACTCACTTTCTTCTCTATCACACAACCTAAAATAGGATATTCCAACCATTAAACTCTAGTGGTCAACTTCAATTAAGATGAATGATGTTGAATTTTATAAATCAACTAGAAAAATCTTTTATGCCAAGTTATTGAAACATAGAGGTGTACATATAGATTCTACACTAATCCTATTAGAGAATTATCGAGGAATACAAGACACAAAACCTATCATTATAAGATCTTTGATGTGAATGGTTAGATGCTTGAATTTTAAAATAGGTTGTATGTTCCTTATATTGCATAATTCTTCTGGATTTTTCTTCATGGATATGAAATTTGATTTCGTCTAGAAGTAATGAAGATTTTGTTGGATATTTGATTTTTTTCCTTGAATATCTCCAACAAGAAGATATAATTTGGTTTGTTACAAATTCAAATTTAAATCTCTTTAAATCTGATTTGACCTTCATAGTTGTTCAACAAATCATATAAACATATTGTTAACTCAGTAACAATAAAATCTTTAACAAATATGCAAATCATCTTCCAAAACGCAGTAATCTGGAGCCTGTTGAGGAAGGCCCATATGTCATACCACATGCTGAGACATTGTGTTCAACATGTGTCCCTTATACAGTTCCATACAGCTTAAAAAAGCTACATAAACTTGAACACTTTGAACAATTCTCTATGTTGTTATTTTGTAAAATGTTGTGAATCCAAAGGACCATTTCACGAAGAACTACAATCCCCCCTTTGGAAAATTGTGGCAAAATAAATATTCAAGATATAGCACTTTGTTCAATTTTTTAAGACATTGCACTTTATTCATATATGAACAAGTGACATCCAGTAGGATAATTGGTCTTCATCCACCATTAGAATCTCGGATCTTTGTCAGAGCATTCAATCAGCAGTTGCAACATTCTTCAATATATCAGAGTTAAGTACAACATCAACAGAAGTCAGTAGCATCAAGATCTGATGCTTGCACATAATCCTTTAAATTTCACCAAACCAAACATATAATTCAATCCAACATTCAATCATTTAGAAACTTAGTCATGCATGTACTCAGTCAACACATAGTTAATATGATACAATCCTATTAAATAACAATTTTTAGCATGTAATCATTCACAAAATTAGACATGTACAACACAAATAGTTAGTAGTTAATGATTAGGATATTAACACCCAAATCTATTCACACAGATATGTGTGTCATATGTCTTGCTCGATGCTCCAGTATAGAATACAACATTGGTTTTTCCTGATCAGTTAGTACTGAATAATCATCAGTTTTATCTGCACTCAACAGATACACCATTTCTCCTAATTACTCCCCATTTTTTCCAAAACTTGGAAAATGGATAGTTCTTCAAAAAAGTAAGCATGCACAAGTTCAGTCATGCAAGGTTAGTATGTTAGTACATACACAACTAGAACATGAGATAAAAGTCATTAGAATCAACATAAAAAGATGCACAAACATTATTGCACTATCCATACTCAATAGATCTTACGAACCAATAATAAATATGTCCAAATTACAAGGGCTAAAAAAATTACCCATTCTACCACCAAGAGATCTTCAATATTCATCCCTGAGTGAATCCATGCAGTTCTCAATGTCTTCATCTGATTCGGAATAACTTACATTTATATGTGTTAAGTCCTTCATAATAGCATCTATCTTCTTTTTCTTTTCAGGGTTCATAATTTTTATAAGAATATTCTTAGAGCATGTTCCACCAGAAGGTTTAACAATTTTGATGTAATTTCAAACCACTTAAGCCACATTGGCTTTGTTCAATCAAAACTCTAGCATATTGATGTAATTGCTACCACGAGCACAATTTTAATTCCTATTGAGGGAAAGATCTATAACCTGAGAGTAGTGTTGTACCCCAAAATTCACCTTCTTCATTTTTAATAATCAATTGGCTTACACTTAATTTTTATATGCATTGCATACATGTCATTCATGCATTAACAATGGGTTCGAGGTAATTCCCTGTGAAAATTTATAAAAAAAGCTACTATTCTGTCAGACAGCGGCTAAAGCAAATTTTGTTTCTCTGAGCTTAATTGCATTATGTGGCTTCTCAAATATCCCAATTAATGTTCAACCGATTCATCATCATGGCAAGGTCTCGTGTGTTTTAACACGTTTCAAATGGCAGAGAAATCCAAACATTTCATTTGATTTACAACAGTTCGGCTTAGAGACAATGGTTTCGCTTGTTCAAACTCAGAAACTCACAACTTTTGACTGAAGCATTTTTTGAAGTGGTACCTCAGGCATTGGAACCATCTCAGTATTATATTCATCTTCCGTGTTTGGGCCGTAAGCCAGTTCATCAAAGAAAGCCTCTGAATAATTTAATCTCTGTGAAACCGAGTTGTTTTATCTGTAGGTTATTCACTTTTCGGTGCTCATAAATTCATAACTCTCAGCTCGTTTGGTATTTTTTCCTGATTTTTGAATTGAGGTTTTTTCTTGATATTTCCTACACTTTTCGTGTTCGAGTCGAATGCAAATTTTGTGAAGAAAGTCTCCAGAGAAATTGATCTTTCAAGATCATTAAACATAATTTTCTGGATGAACGAGGTTTTTGCGCGCACTAAAAAATCCATAACTTCTTATTGGAATATCGTATTTGAGTGGCTTCAGTGCCTGAAATTCTGTCTTGACGCCCCCTTCGACTTTTGTGTTCAAGCCGAGAGCATATTCATTAAGGAAGGTCCCCGAAATTATTGATTACTGAAGATATTTTTGAGTTGAACCGAAGTTCTGTTTAATCGGTCCCCAATATTGAAAATTTCGTATCTCCTTCAATTTTTATCGTATCACAACGGGACAAGTGCCGAAATTTCATAAATTTTGTTGGCTCCGACTTTGATTCATATCTCGAGTTCAAATTTCGATCCGAAGACCTTCGTTCAAGGCAATCTTTCAGCATTGTACGTTAAATTTTGCGGAAAATTCTGCACCATTCGTATTTTGGCTCACCGTCAGTGCATTCAAAAATTAATAACTATTTCACCGTTCATCCGATTTAGCTAAAATTTTGTTAATGCGACACAAAATTTTGATCCGAAAATTTTTCATATTGAGCCCGATTCCAAATTTTGCACGATTCTCGATGACTTCACGAGTTGGACGTTTTTTACTCTGTTAAAGCCAATTTGAGCCCAATTTGTGCCCAATTCAAGTTAGGACCAATTTTTCCACTATATATCAATTTTTCCTTTCCAATTTCACAACACACAATTCATTTGTCAAATTTCACTCTCAAGAATCACTTTCTTTCTCTCTTTTTCTCTCAAGCTCAAAGTTGCACAGCCACCAACAACCGTCACCGGAATTCCAAAACCACCGCACTAGAATTCTTTTTTCCTCCTCTTCTCCTTCCGGTACAGCAGCTCCAGCGTAACTCCCTCCACCTCGATGCGATTTCGATGTTGTCTCGTTTTCTTCTTCTGATCGCAGTTCTTGCTCCGTCGATTGCGTGCGTTTTCCGACCAGCTCTTCATCCTCTCTTTGATTCCACCAATAAATTTTCTTTCTCCTCGAATAAGTGCTTATTCAATTAATTGATTTTGGAAATAAGTGATTATTTGACTTAACTTTGGAATTAAATTAGGAATTAAATTAATTGATAAACTCTCATGTTGATGAATTGATTTTGCTCAAATTTCCATGAGTTGAACATAGTTTTTATTGATTAATTCAATTCTTGAATTGACGTCGATGGATAAATGTGGTGTTGGTTGAATAATTGAATAATTGTTGAGAATCTTGAATTTCTAGGTGTGTCGAGGTTATGTGTTAATGTTGAATTCAAGAATTGGAGTCATGGTTTGGATTAGAATCTTGAATTTCATGAGATAGTTGATTGTTGGAGACTTTAATTCCAATTGAGTTGAATAATTTTTGTGCATTCATGAGTTGATTTTGTAAATTCATTACACTTGCGTTTGTTCTTGACTTTAATTCATGAGATGTTAAAAGTTGGTGAATTTTGTTGAAATTGAATTAAATTGTTGAACATTGTTGGCTTCTTGAATTTGGTTCATGGAAATACACCTTGATTTGTTTAATTCTGTTAAAATGGTGCAAATAGGTGTATGTTGAATAATCACATATTTGATGTGAATTTCGTTTTGATTCAGTAAAACTGTTTAAACCTTAAAAATACCAAATTATGAATTCATATATCAATTATAGGATTATTTGTTAATGGTTGAGCATGATATATATATATATATATATATATATAGTTAAATATAGTTAAATACCTTTTACCCTCTGTCATATGAGTGTGTTTTGGTTTCCCTCCCCCCCCCCTCCCCAAAAAAAAATATTTTTTATTTCGCAGACCTCACGAAATAAAGATTCCATCACTTTACACCTGATCCATGTTTTTACTATGATAACAAGTGACCAACCTACGTGTAAGTTCCATTTTTAATGATTGTGTTAAATATGCCACGTTGCTCTGATTATAAAAGGCATGGTCCAAAATTAGGATTTTAATTTTCTCAATTCACCCCTTGGAAAAGCTAGGGTTTCGTTGTAGATAAAATAGAAACATGAAGATGGCAAAGAAGATGAAGCAGTCAAGCCATTCGAAGAAATCGAAGGTAGCAAAGCAAGCGAACGAAGCTACGGAAGTAGTTAAACCCAGACATACATGAAGAAGAAGAAGTATTTGGAGCTCAAAAGGTTCGTTTTATTTATCCGTGTGTATCCAGCTCACAAATAGTCTTCGAATGTTAGGTCTTAATCCGTTTTTCTTTCTAAATTTCAGAACAAGCAATTATACAATATTGTTTTCCATCATTGAGGGGAATTTGTGAGCATGAATGATGGGGTTATGATTTACAGGGGAGGTGTGACGATATTAGTTAGTAACATTCACATTGATAAGTTTACATTGGATGGAGTTCATAAGATGTTGAATGGGTGGGGTTACAATCAAGGGACATATAGGGTATGTACAAAGGTTATTAAAATTGATCAGAAGTTTTTCCAAATTAAGAGAGATGATGATTATTATGATTTTGCAGCATATTCTTGTGCCAATGAGGTTGGGGGTGAAATCTTTATGGAGCATGATGTAGTAGATATTTTAATGGCAGTAAGAAGTCCTAGATGTGTGAATGAAACAGTTGAGATAGATAGATGTGATGAAGATGGAGTAAAAGGGTTAGGGGATAGTGAGGATGAACGTGTCACTGCCTTGCTTGATGGGTTTGAAGGCATTGATGTTACTGCACCTATTAATGAAGCACCTTCATTGGCTGGGTTTATGAGTGGTTCCAAAAAGAAAAAAGTGGAAGATGATGATGAATATGTAAGTGACGAATTGGATAGCTAAGACCCTGATATATCAGATGATGAGAAGTTACCAAAGTTTGAAAAGTTTAAGAAGGAGCATTTCAATAAGAATTTTAAATTTGAGTGGGATATGGAATTCAATTGTCTTGATGACTTTAGAGAAGCAATATGTGAGTGGTCAGTATTAAATGGTAGGGAAATAAATTTTGTGAAAAACGAGAGCTACAAGGTAAGGGTAGAATGTAGGGCCAATGTGGATTTTTAATACTTTGTTCAAAAGTGGTCCATAAGCACACCTATGCTATAAAAACCATATTTTACAAACACACATGTGCTAGGGTTTTAGATAATAGATCTTCAAGCTCAAGGTGGGTGGCTAAAGTTGTGGTTAAAAAGATGAAAACATGTGAGAGTGTTAGGATATGTGACATAATTCAAGACATGAGGTAGAATTTTTCTGTGGGTATCATTGTGGTTAGGGCATGGAAGGAAAATCTCATAGAAAAGAGGATTATAGAGGGAGATGCGGACAAGCAATATGCAAATTTGAGGAGGTATGCAGCTGACTTACATAGAGTTAATCCTGGGAATACTTTGAGTATTACTGTCAACAAACCAAATCCATCCACACAACCAAGGTTTGGGGCTTATTATTTTTGTTTTCATGGTTGCAAAAAGGGTTTCATTAATGGTTTCAGGCCCTTTGTTGGGGTAGATGGTTGTCATCTAAAAATGAAATATGGGGGTCAGTTACTAATTGTTGTGGGTAGGAACCCTAATGACCAGTATTTTCCTTTAGCATTTGGGGTAGTTGAGACAAAAACAAAGCAGACATGGAGATGGTATATTGACCAGTTGATGGGAGACATTGGGATGGACAAGAGATATGTTTTTATATCTGATCAACAAAAGGTCAGTGGTATTACCTCTATCTGTTAGTAAATTTCCATGTTATTTATGTACTGATATGAGTTTGTTTTTACAGGGTCTAGTTTATGTTTTTGAAGAGATGAATGAAAGGGTAGAACATAGGTTGTGTTTGAGGCATCTCTATGCAAATTTCAAAAAAAGATTTGGTGAGGGACATTTGATTAGAGATCTGGTGATCAGGGATGCAAAAGCAACATACTACCAAGGATGGTTGACCAAGAGGAATGAGCTGAAGGAAGTTAACCCAAAGACATGGAGTTGGCTAATGGGAGTTCCTCCAAAAAGTTGGTGTGAGCATGCTTTCAGTCATTATCCAAAGTGTGATGTTCTTATGAATAACATTTATGAGTCTTTCAATGCAACAATATTAGCTGCTAGGGATAAACCAATTTTGACCATGTCAAAATGGATTAGAAAATACTTAATGAACAAGTGCTCAACTTCTGCATTGAAACTGGAAAAATGGCCACACAAGGTGATGCCCATTACTAATAAAAGACTAGACAACAAGGTTGTTATGAGTGTCCAATGGTTTCCTACTTGGGCAATGAATGAAAATTTTCAAGTAACACACTCTTTCAATACTCGGGAATTTATAGTTGATATTTCCAAAAGGTCATGTACATGTAACTTTTGGGAATTGGCTGACATTCCTTATAGGCATGATGTAACAACATTAGGTTTTAGACAACATAACCCTAAGTAATTTGTTGATGAAAGTTATTCTAGAGAAAAATATAAAATGTGTTATGGTTTTGTTGTCAGTCCAATTAATGGTCATGAAATATGGCCTGAGGTAGACTCAGAAGAATTGTTGCCACCAATGTTTAAAAAGGTTCAGGGAGGCCTAGAAAGTTAAGGATTAGAGAGAGTGGTGAAGAAGGTGCAAAAATAAGGTTGTCAGGTGTTTCATACAAATGTACAAAATGTGACAAGTTTGGTCACAAGGTACAGTCATGTAAAAGCACTACTCAGGATCCAAATGGTCTCAAAAGAAAGGTATAATATATATGTCATATAAATGTCTACTACTTATGAGTGTATGATATATAAATGACTTTCTATTTTTTTATAGAAAAAGGTCAACACACAGCCAACTCAAACTACTACAACTCAATCTGATGGAAATGCTACAAGTCAAATTGATGGAGATGTTACAACTCAAACTGATGGAAATGTTGCTGGAAATACTACAAGTAAAATTGATGGAGATGTTACAACTCAAACTGATGGAAATGCTGATGCCACTCCAACTGATGCAACTCAAACTGATGCAACTCCAACTGATGAAACTCAAACTGATGCAACTCAAATTGATGCCACTCCAACTGATGCAACTCAAACTGACGCCACTCCAACTGATGCTTCTCAAGTAACTGATTACTTTGATGGCATAATTGATGACATCATTTCAAGCCTCCCAGACATCAGCACATCTTAAGCACCTGTTGAAGTATGCAAAGCTACCAAAACAGCAAAAAAATGGAAAGAGGTGAAGCCATGGAAAAAGAGGTCTGGTGACAGAATTAAGATCAACTAGTTTAAAAAACCAAAGCCATTCATAGGGCCTGGTTCAAACAGTGACCAGCCTATGTCTTTGACAGATGAAGAAGAAGGAAGAGGTTCACAAAGAGCAAGGGAGAACTTAAGAAATAAAACGTTATGACTTTATTATGAATATGTTATGATTAGTATGTTGGAACCTTTTATGTGTTATGTGTAATGCTCAGACCTTATGTATTATCTAATTGTATTTTTGTAATGGCATATGCCATAATGTGATGACTACTACATTTTGTGTAAGACTTATGCCCAATGTTATTATTTGAATTATTCCTTCTGTCATTATTATGGCTTCATTTCAACATTTATCAACTCATTGAAAATATCATATTACATAACTTATAAACTCAACTATTTTATATACAACAGCATATTACTTAACATTGAAAACAAAATCTTGCATTTATAAACTTAACAGAATATTACATAACTTATAACAAAAAAATTCATGATAACACTTATAACAAATTACATATTACAAAATCCATCAATTCCTAATTCTACACTATTGTTACATAAACTTGTACACCACTGCCAACAAAATCCAACACAAGCATAAGGCTAGTTTCATTTGAAAATTCTTCTTCTCCATAATGGCAAGCTTCAACTTGGATTTTTCTAGTTTTTTTGTTGTCAATTCAAACTTCACCGATGCCACCTCACATTTATTGCATTCACCAATATCACTCTTTGTCCATTCATTCATGGCTTGAGCAACTTCATCATCCCATATAAACAAGTCACAACAATTCAGATTCTGCAAACACAAACAATTTAATGGCATAACAGTTGTATTCAAACTATATAGGTAAATCACGAAACTCCTTACCCCAGCATTACGACATTTCTAAAACTTCTTATTTCTGTTTTGCACTATATTCGCAACCCACATCTTCATTGGCCAACGGCAGCCCCACTTGGGAACGCTTGAAATCTCATAGGAATTTCTACTTCCATGACTGTTACTTGGATCCATGTGTCGCAGTTGAAGAAGTAGAAGACGAATACATAACCCTAGGCTAGTTGGTGATGAAGAGGATGGTGAACTGGTGGGGAAGGATTCATAACCTAGGTTTGCTGAGTTTTGAATTGAAAAATTTGAATTGAAAACAAAGAAGAAGAGGTGATAAATTATAACGTGGCAAATGGAACTTACACGTAGGACTGATCATAGGTAAAACCATGGATCAGAGTGTAAAGTGCTGAAATCTTTATTTAGTGAGGTCTGCAAAATAAATAAAAAAACATTTGTAGGGGGAAAACCAAAACACGCTCATATGGCAGGGGGTAAAAGGTATTTAAACCATATATATATATATATATATATATATATATATATATATATATATATATATCAATTCACTTTGTAAATGATGCTCGTTTTAGCATAAAAAGTGTTGAATTCGAAAATTATGTCAATACTTGATTTATGGTTTAATTCCACCATTTTAATATGTTTTTGATCATAAGGATGCACATAATTAATGGACAATGCTCAAGGTACTTCGTGTTGATGTTTGAATAACATTTAAGATAAGTGTGATTGATTTCGGGTTGATTTTCTTCATACTTTCTCCAATAATGTGTTTGTTGCCCCGTACTTGGAAGTTGTACTTCCGCTCACTTTGCGCAGGTGTTATGACTATTGTGAGGACGTACCCGATATGCGCATATATTTCTTGATATCACATTGTGGATTATATTGATCGAGCCATTTCTGACTATTGCATTTGTTGATGCTAGCTTGCTCTAAGTTTTCCAGAGTATTTCCGCTTTGCTTCCTACCTTGATCATTTATATCTTGGTTAGGTTTTGACTTGCGCTAGTATGCACTACTCATGACATGTGTGCACTCTCTGATAAAGCTTGTTTATTTATTTTCTTTCTTAGATGTTAGGTTCCCTTAGGATTATCTCGGCCCCCTTAGGTTTAGCGCTCGAGATAGACATTAGGATAGTTATACATGCATGCTAACATAGGTAGATATTTCCTTTTATCCTTAACCTTAGGACCAATCATTGCATGATAACATTAGGTGTTTTTTCTTTCCTTTGCATACTTGCCTTAAAACTAAAACCTTTTCTTTTCTTTTTTTGAAATCCTAAATAACCTAATAATTGATTATGCGAATTGTGTGTTACGAGCGTTAAGCATGTGTAGAGTTTCTTGGATGCGAGGCATTTGACTCGTCAATATGAGGTCTCTCATGTCATAGACTTTAGCACGGTTCAAATAAAAAATCCTTTTTCAAGGTAAAAGCAATCAACCAATGCAAACCTTTTTTTGCCTCTTGGATCTTTTTTCTGTTTAAAACTTTTTCAGAAAGGATATGCTTCTCCCACATCATTAATAAAAAATATTGCAACTCATCAAAATTCGTAAGCAGAACTACGACTCTGATTCCTTAAAAAGGGATATGTAGGCATCTGGTCACGGGACTTAGCCGAGCGAAACTTTCTAAATATTTCCTTCTTTTCCTCGTGTTTTTCTTTTTGTATTCATGTTTCCCTTTTCTCTTTTAGTTTTAAGATTTAGAGATAGAAACACACCCATTAGATAGATAATAGAAGTGGATTCTGTAGAGTACTACAGACGTGTGGGGTGCTAATACTATCTCCTCGCGTAACCGATTTCCTTACCCGATTTCTTGTTCGTAAGACTCTGATTTCTACCTTTCAGGTTTAGTCGATGTGTACCTTTCCCTCTGCATGATAAAAAACGCTCGATTGCGACCTTATTGATTTCTCTCGATGATTTTCTCTAGTTTTTTCAAGTAGTATAAGGAAGATTATTGTTTGTCTTATTAGTAACTTTAGCCCATCTATACAACTCTTGATACAACCAAGGAAACATCGTTATTTTGTGTGACAAAGTAGTCTTTGGGGAGAGAGCACTTTTTCTCTTTTGACACAACTCCCTAGTATTGATTGTTATGGACTCTAAAATATGCAAATACCAAAGGCATACAATAGTATTTTAAATTGATTTCCATCCAAAGCTTTAGTGAGAATGTCTCATATCATTTTTATGACATCTTGTGCCGCATTATACTCCTTTAATTTTTTACTCATCCAGACCAAGTCTTTTCCATTGCTTCCCACATAAGTAAATTCAACTTCATTAGATGACAATATTGCACATACTTTCTCCTTGCTTATCCTAGATACGATGTTGTTGAAAGGAGGCTGGAAAAGAGTACTTTCTATTATTTATTACACATACTTTTTTCAACAATTGTATCACCTCTTGAAATGTCAAAACTTCTATTGACAACTTCCTTTGAAGACCAATCCTTCTATGATACAAACTTATATCTTTCAACATTGTTTCCTAATTATAGTAGAATACCTTGTTTGAGACAATCTCTTTGATATTAACCATTTTTTGCATGTTCAACACTATCCAAAGTATCTTCTTCCACTTCTGTCACTGATTTAAGCATTATATGTGCTTTATAATCATCATAGGAAATATGCCCTTTCTTAATCTGATATGTGGTCTCAGTCACCATTATGTCACCCATGCTCACTTCAAACTTAGACTATATTTTTTGAATAACATGCTTTCACATTTTGACTGACAATCCATATTGCAATGTGTGTTTCCAGGAATGAGAATTATTACTTTCTCATTGTTTTACACATGAACACCTTTCAAGTTGTTGGCATACATTTTGGCACAACTGATATCTTCTAGTACTTGGTTTATTACTTCATTTTTCAGAGCTTCTTTTAGAGTCTCTCTTTTAGTAGCTATCCACTTTAAATACTTTGTCTTCAACATATGTATACAAGGATCAACAACTTTAATATATTATACAAATTCAGCATTAACTTCATTATTCCAAAATATAGATTCTTCATTAGCACCGACAACATTTTCGATGTTGTCATTTACCTTCACAACATGATCTTATTCATGATTTCTCTTTATCATGTTGGGAGCGAAACTTTTCTCATCCATCAGCCCAATAAATCCAACCCTTTCATTAATTTGGGGAGTCATATGATTTTAAATTAATCTATACTCCTTGGCATGTACAGTGTATTTCATTCACACCTTCACCTAGAGTCTTCACCTCTTCTAATGAATGATCATGGTTGTTATCAACTCCATTAACAATATCCACCTCAGCATCTTCATGGACATAATCTTCATTATCCTTATGCACTTGAGGATATGTCAACATTTCAAACAATATGTCTACCACATCCTTATCATCATCATGATTTCTCAAGTTTATTCCCTAGGAATATTTATCACGGTGATATCTCAAATACCTAAGCCTAATTTTAACATTATTCATGTCTTAAATCTTGAAGTTAGACTTCAATCCACCACTTCCAGCCTTACTACCCAGTCTTAAGTCATAACCACTCTTCTTATTTGGCATACCAGGAACACACCAAACGTCTTTAATCAAAATAATTCTTCCATTCTTTACTCCAACTTTGACATTTCCCATACCTTTTGCATTAAGGTACTTATCATTAGCACATATGATATTTTTCCTCTTTCTTTAGTCAAAATAAACTAGCCATTATTTGTTTCCAATAAAGTGATTTGAGCAGCCAGTGTCCATATATCACTAGTCTACCAAATACCTATCATCAGACTCAGAATCTATCAATTGCAAATTTTCATCATCAGAATTTCCTTTAGCTATGTTTGCTTCTTCTGATTTCCTTTCCCTGTTTAACCATTAATGCTTAGCAAAGTGGCCAAACTGCTTACAACAGTAGCATTTAACCTTCTTCTTGTAAAACTTCCCCTTCCCTTATGATGTTTCTTCTCATCGGACTTGAAGGCTTCTGAATTCTAAGAACCCCCATGTATCTTCTTGACCTCTAACCAAGACTACTTCTTATAACTTTTACTATGAGACACCTTCAGAGTCTACTCTATCTCTCTCTTAGAGGTTCTCTCAGTCAGACATAAATTTTGTGCCTCTAGATTACGTTGCAACTTTATGGTGTCTAGATATTTAGAATGTTCAATTGCTACAACAATGTAATAAAATTTAGGATTAAGAGATCTAAAATCTTCTCAATGATTACTTGTTCATAAAGAGTTTCTCCTCACGATTTCATCTTATTTGTGATCAGAAACACTCTAGAGATGTAATTTGGTACCTTATCATTGTTCTTAATGTTGAGATTCTCATACTTCTTACGTAGAGATTGAAGTTTCACCATCTTCAGTGATGCATTACCGTTGTAAAACTATGTTAGTATATATCTCATGGAACCTTCGTCGTCGTCAAATAATCCATTTTCTTAAACATGTCCGTATTTACAAATTGATGGATGTAGAACAACGCTTTTTGATATTTCTTCCTCGTATCTTTCTGTGTATTTATGTGTCGCATCCACTGTAACTGGAACATAAATTTCGATGACAAGATCGAGAAAATCTTGAGCACCAAATAATACACGTATTTGAATCATCCATTGATTCCAATTTTTTCATCAAACATCTGAAGCTTAGTATTCAAGTTGTTTCCTCAACTCATCTTCATTTGGTGCACTAAAACTAAAACTCAGTTCTCAGCAAACACTTTTGTTTCTAGATCCTGCAAAATCAAGAAATAAAATTCTATTACGATTTTGATAGGGAATTCAACACGAATTCAAAACGTACACTCGTGTTTCCATGTGAAACCAGAGCTCTAGATACTAATTGTTGGTAAACTAGGTTAAAGATGAAGATGAAGGAGGGAGAAAGAGAGAGAGGGAGAGAGAGAGAGAGAGAGAGAGAGAGAGAGAGAGAGAGAGAGAGAGAGAGAGAGTTGTAACAAACTTGTTGAGAAATAAATTTTATTCATAAGTCTTACTAACTTTCTTACAAAAACCCTAGCTACCAACTTGTTTAAATACACAAAATAAACAATCACATAGTCACAAACAAAAGCATGCTGAATAGCTAAGCTAACAACTAATAGTAGCTTCTAGAAAACATCTAACTATTACTTGTAAATAAATAGCCTTAGAAGCTTACAACTTCTGGCTAACACCCTCAGAAGCTACTGCTTCTGAATAACATACCCAAAAACTTTTGACTCTAACAACATCTTATGAGTTTGAATTACTTCTAACAACCTCACCCATTTCAGATTTTTCCTAGGCTTTGATGTAACCCTACCAAGCATTTGACCAAGCAAACCATCAAGATTTGGATTTCTTATTAATGTAATTCAATGTGTTTATTATTTGGTTAATGATCATATAAGGATTCCATTACAATGACTTCATAAATTTGGGAAAGTTTTCAGAAATTTCACTAATGGGTTTTAAAATAGATTTGGATTTTTGGGATTTGGAGTAGAACATGAAGAAGAAAAATTATAACTAAGAATTTTTTTCAGATATTGATTTTTTTCGCCACTAAATCAATCACAAAATTGATCTAAATTAAATCATGTGGCCGTCCACGTCAACACCACGTAGTCTTACTCATTAACTTTAACTGGCAGAATAGACAAAAAAGACTAATGTGATCTAATCTTTAAAATTGAAGAACTAAAATAGTCTTTTTAAAAGTTAAATGATCAAATTGAACTCCGAATATAAAATAAGGGATAAAAAAGATATTTAGCCTAATTTAAAAGTATGAAGTAATATAAAAAAAAGTAGTAAAATCTAATTAAAGAACAAAAGCTAGCTCATTAGATGTGAATGTTAAAAAGTATATTTACTAAATTTTCCTTATCTTTATCACTTTTAGAATGACATTAAAGTGTTTGGTTCTTCTAAAATATTAATTCTACTTTCGGAATTGGTTCTCTTGAAGTCACGATTTGTAGCTTTTGAATAAAAATATATTTTTTACACTTTTATATAGATATATTTAAATATAAATTACTTTACATCCAATTCACTTTTAATCGAAATAAATTTTACAAAATCAATTTGCTCATAATTAATTTTCATCGCGCAGAAAAGACACTTAGAGCATCTCCAACGGTGAACCCATTTTTGAATTCTTTGTGGGACCTATTAAGCCACGTTAGCTTGAAACAACTCAATTACTTTTTCACTCCAATGGTGAAACTCTAAAGAACCCATATTGGACCCCACAACATTACTTTATATATTAATATTTTATTCATATTAAATTTTATATCATTTAAAATAATAATTTTAATTAATTGAATTAAAAATTATATAAAATAAATAAGATTCCGATTAAACTTATAATTAAAAATGATAATTAAAATTAATCTCAAATACATGACATATAATTAAAAATAATAAAAATAAATAACATCACATAATTAATCAAACTTAAATTGCATCATCTTCATGTCCAAAACGTTCCCAAATATATTCGACAAGATCTCCTTGAAGTTGACGATGAACTTGTTTTTCACGAATAGTTGTTCTTCTTTGTAGTCTTGTCGCAAGATTAGGATGAGGACCGCTAAATGTTTCAGCTGTTGAGTTGTTGTTATCCACATTATCATATGAGTAATCAAAATTACATCCATATGTCTTTCGTTCGTCTTCAACAATCATGTTGTGCAATATGATGCACGCATATATGGTAAGCTTGAGGGTGTCCATATGCCACGCACGCGCTGGGCCACGTATAATTGCAAATCGAGATTGAAGCACTCCAAATGCACGCTCCACATCTTTCCTAGCTGATTCTTGATGTTGAGAAAATAATTTTTTCTTTTCACCCTGTGGCATTGAAATGGTCTTGACAAATGTAGCCCATTCAGGATATATACCATCTACTAAATAATACCCCATATTATATGGTGTTCCATTTATAGTATATTCCACATTGGGAGCTTGTCCTTCCAAAATATTGTTAAACACGTTGGATTGGTTTAGCACATTTATGTCATTGTTTGAACCTACAATACCAAAAAAAAGCATGCCAAATCCATAAGTCTTGTGATGCCACTGCTTCGAGCATGATTGTGGATTTACCATGATCACCTCGACAAAATTGTCCTTTCCATGCAACAGGACAATTTTTTCAATCCCAATGCATACAATCAATGGAACCCAACATACCTGGAAAGCCACGTGACTCTCTCATTTGTAAAAGATGTTTAACATCAGTGTTGTTAGGCTTTCTCAAATACTCAGCCCTAAATACGACATTCACGCCCCGAACAAATCTCTCCAAGCACTCAACTGAAGTGCTTTCACTGATTCGAACATATTCATCTACGACGTCAGCAGGAGACCCATACGCCAACATACGAATAGCAGATGTACATTTCTGCAATGGTGAAAGACCCATTTTACCAGTTGCATCGACCCTCATTTGGAAATATTCATCATGATTTACAAGGGCATCTACAATTCGAAGAAATACATGCCTATGCATTCTAGACCTTCTTTGAAATTGAACATCTGTGTATACTGGATTTTCCGAGAACTAGTCATTAAATAATCGATTGTGCCCTTCTTCACGACTTCGATCTACCATTGTTCTTATCTTTGGCCTAGAGGAACTTCCAGATTGACGTTCATTTTGAAGTTGTTGTTCGTCATCACTATCGTCCATACATTCTTCTTCAACCAAGTCCCGAAATTCTTGATCGTAATTATCTGAATTGTCTGAATCCATTTTAGTGAGTAAAGAATGAGAGAAAAACGAAAGAAGAATAAGATAAGAATGAGAAAATAATGACATAAGTGGTAGTATATATAATGGTTTGAATAACGGCTAGTTTGAATAACGGCTAGTTTTAATAACGGCTAGTTTGAACAACGGCTAGTTTTAATAACGACTAGTTTGAACAACATAATATTTATTATAATTTAAAGTGGTACTAATGACCATTTTACATAGGTGTTGATAATTTAAAGTGGTACTAATGACCATTTTACATAGGTGTTGATCAATTAAAGTGGTACTAATGACTATTTTACATAGGTGTTGATAAATTAAAGTGGTACTACTGACCATTTTACATAGGTGTTGATAAATTAAAGTGGTACTAATGACCATTTTACATAGGTCTTGATAAATTAAAGTGGTACTAATGTCCATTTTACATAAGTGATACTAACTATAATCCATATTTTTTTTCATCTTATTACAATATTTTTCATGAATATCTCGTTAACTATCACTCATAGTAGAAATGTCTTTCATGATGATTTGCATTGCCTTTAATTCTAGCTCGTCCTCCTTACTTTGAGCTAGTCTTTCCATTGTTGCTACTCTTTTATTCCTTACATCTTGTGTTGCATTTGGAATTTCCTTTGCCTTACCCTTCCTTTTTGCTACTTTTTGTCCCATTGGACGCTCCATTGGTGATGATGAGTTAAACTTGTAACTCGAAGGTGTATCTGGGTTAGCCGATAATGCCCCACTAGTAGAAGTCTTTGTTACTTTTGAAGAATTTCCAATCGATTCTCCCATCCATTTAGGTTCATCTTTTAACAATCGCCATGCGTACTCAAGATTGAATGTTGTACCTTCATCCTGAGCAAAAAAAGCATGTGCAGAGGTCATGATATCGTTATCTGATGTCCCACTTTTCTTTCCATTAACAACTTATTTGTAACACCCAACAAATTTTTGAACCAAACCATTTATTTTATGCCATCGGCATTTTAATTGCCCCCCTAACTTTTCCCGCGATTGCCCACGATACTGGTTATAATTGGCAGCTATTCTTAACCAAAAACTCTCAGCCTTTTGATCAACTCCCACAATTGGATCCTTTGAAACATTGAGCCATGATTGGATAAGAAGTATATCATCATCCCTTGTAAATTGCTCTCGAGATTTTTTTTAACGACTTGAGTACCAACTTGAGTAGAAAATGGTGGAACTTGGGTAGAAAATTCCATACTATTAGAATTCATTTGAGGTATATGATACATATTTGGATTGTTTGGTGATGGAAAAAATATGGCGGGGTTTGTTGGCATCGATGGAATTTGAGAATTTTGAGGATTATGATTTTGATAATTTTGCATCAAATTGAACATAGCTTGTTGATAATGAAATTGATTAGGATCCATTTGTCCTAATGAGAATAAATAGTTGGAAAAAAAATTAAAAATTGAAGAGTAAAATAATAAAATTGTGAGAGAGGAATTTGAAATTTAAGAGAAAGTAGAAGTAAAAAAAATGTTGTGTTGGTAAAATAATTTGAAACTTATATTTATAAAAAAAAATTAAAAATTAAAAAAAAATTAAAAAAGAAGTAACTAGCCAACAGCTAATTTTAATTTTATAATATAAAAAATTAAAAAGTAGCCGTTGCTTATTATTGTAACGTTGAACAGGTTGGAGAACTCCAATAAAAAGAAAATGCAGGTGTTACATTTGTCAATTGGCAAACTGATTCATGCATCTCCCCCGTTGGAGATGCTCTTAGTAATTTATTTGTGAAGACATTATATATGAAATTTAGAGTTTAAATCCAAATCGCCACATTTTTGTTTAAATATTTATTTGAGCATATATAGTTTAAAAATATTAGTTTTTTAAAACTATACTATTTTAAAAAAAATATATATTTTTAAACTCTTTATTCCTTGTATTTCAAATATTTCTTCTATCTAATTCAAAAATACTTAAGACAGATAGTTGAGTGAATTATCAACAATTTTATAATATTGCTATTAACTTCCTAAATCGTTGTACAACAAAATTTTCCTTGTTTGATAGTACAGTTTTTAACCAGAAACATGAATATGAAAAGAATCTCAAGAGACAAGGGCATAACCGAACAAAAACACAAGCACAGAACCTTAATTGCCTTGATTCACATTTAACAAACATCTCTCACAGGGTACATAGCCTCTGTAAGGAAGAAACCTTTTTACAATTTTCAACCCATGAAAATAATCACAGGTAAAAAGTCAGTGTTACATGACATAATAACAACATCACCACCAAAAAAATTAAAAATAGGTTGTTGAAACATCACTCCCAAATAATAAACAAAGAATGAGAACCCACCCAAATGAGCATGAAAAAATGGAGATTAAAAAAAAGAGAATTTCTTCATCTTTGTTGATCTATCTATCTATCTCATAGATCTATCAACCTTCTCCAAATAATCATAACCATAATATATATCATTATCAAACATCTTGTTCTTGTTTTCATTCTTCATCTTATCATGGATGTTAGTGACTGAAAAACAACTTCTTGACAAGGAATAGTAAGACCCATATCATGATCAAATCCGAACTCTTCTTCAGCTTGACGAAGAAGAGATTGAAACTCAGGGTGAGTTAAGAAAGAGATTGGAACAACATATCTACTTCGGTTTTCACCAACGTAAACAGGGAAATGACCTTTTGGTACATCAATGGGGTATTCATTATCGTTATAGTCGTTTTTCTTGCCTAAGCTTGAACATCTTTTGAGGATATGTTTCAAAACTGCATGTTGAGGAAGTTTGTTGGAGTATTTCTTGATAGCCATTGTTTAGAGAGAGATAGAGAGAAATAGAGAGAGAAAGATGAAGAAGTAGTTGGGTTGTTGTGATGGAGAATGTGGAGGGTGGTGATGAAGTAGTATTTGGGGGGTGTATTTATGGAGAGAGTGGCATGTGGAGTGTGGGGACAAGTAAGGAAAGAAAGGACAGACCACGGGTGTATTGGGGTTTGTGCATTGTAACGTACGAAGGACAAGGTGGGACACAGTCCTATTGGTTATACTGTTCTGTGTTTCTCTTCCTTATGCCAACATGGCAACATGGACCTACTTTTTTTCTTCTTTAAAAGGGTAATTATTTTTGGGCTCTTAGAGCGTCCATTTTCAATTGTGCAATTTATTTTTGAGTTTTTTGTGGGATTTTTTCATTTCAATGGTATAATTTTAAATAATTTATATTGGATCATATAATTTTATTTTATATATTAATATTTTATTTATATTAAATTTTATTTGATTTAAAATAATAATTTAAATTAATATAAAATAAATTTAAATTTAAATTAAACATAAAATTTAAAATGATAATTAAAATTAATCTCAAATACATGACATATAATTAAAAACAATAAAAATAAATTACATAACAGAATTACTCAAATTTAATTTTCATCGTCCTCAGGTCCAAAACGTTCCTAAATATGCTCGACTAGATCTCCTTGAAGTTGGCGATGAACTTGTTTTTTCAGGAGGAGTTGCTCTTCTTTGTAGTCCTGTTGCAAGATTCAGAAGAGAACCGTTAAATGTTCCAGTCATTGAGTTGTTGTTACTTACATTATCGTAAGAGTAATCAAAATGACCTCTATATGTGTGTCGTTCGTCTTCGACAATCATGTTGTGCAATATGATGCAAGCATATATGGTATGTTTGAGGGTTTCCATGTGCCAAGCACGCGTTGGACCACGTATTATTGCAAAACGAGATTGAAGCACTCCAAATGCCCGTTCCACATCCTTTCTAGTTGATTCTTGGTGTTGTGCAAATAGTTTTCTCTTTTCTCATTGCGGCATCGAAATAGTTTTGACAAATGTAGCCCACTCAGGATATATATCATCCGCTAAATAATACCCCATATTATAAGGAGTTCCATTGATTGTATATTGCACATTAGCAGCACGTCCTTCTAAAATATCGTTAAACACATTGGATTGGTTTAACACATTAATGTCATTGTTTGAACCTGCAATACCAAAAAATACATGCCAAATTCACAAGTCTTGTGATGCCACTGCTTCAAGCATGATCGTGGGCTTACCATGATCACCTCGACAAAACTGTCATTTCCATGCAACAGAACAATTCTTCCATTTCCAATGCATACAATCAATAGAACCTAGCATGCCTGGAAATCCACGCGACTCCCCCATTTGTAAAAGATGTCCAACATCATTGTTATTAGGCCTTCGCAAATACTCGGCCCCAAATACCTCATTCACACCCCTCTTACGAATCTCTCTAAGCACTTAATTGCAGTGCTTTCACCAATTCGAACATATTCGTCTACAATGTTAGTAGAAGATCCATATGCTAACATACGTATAGCAGAAGTGCACTTCTGCAATGGTAAAAGACCCATTTTACCAGCTGCGTCGACCCTCATTTAAAAATATTCATCATGATTTCCAATGGTTTCTACAATTCGAAGAAATAAATGCCTATGCATTCTAAACCTTCTACTTTGGGCATCTGTGTATATTGGATTTTCTGAGAAGTAGTCGTTGACTAATCGTATATGCCCTTCTCCGCGGTTCCAATCTGTCCTCAAATTTGATGCAAACAAGGTGGTTTTAATCATATACTTCTATATTAAACTGGGAAGAACACATGACAAAGTCCCTTTGAGAGAGAAACCTTTCTTATTACTCGCCATATTTTTCTTGACTAATTTTTTTTCTTCCTCCTTAAGTTGTGCTAGATTTTCCATTAAATCCATTCTTTTATTCATTGTATCATAAATAACACTGGAAGGAGGTTCAGTTGCATTTGCATTTTCCTTTGCCTTACCTTTTTGTTTTGCCTCCTTTTGTCCCATTGGATGCTCCATTGGAGATGATGAGTTAAACTCATAACTTGAAGGTGTCTCTGAGTTTGGCGATGTCGTGTATGAACCGCTAGCAGAATTCTTTGTTCACTTTGAATAATTTTCAGTGAATGCTCCCATCCATTTAGGTTCATCTTTTAAAAGTCGTCATGCATACTCAAGATTGAACGGTGCACCTTCATCTTGTTCAAAAAAAACATGCGCATTGACTAAGATATATTTCTCTGATGCCCCACTTTTTTTCTCCACGAACTACTTGTTTGTAACACCCAACAAATTTTTGAACATGGTCATTTATTCGATGCCATCGAGATTTTAATTGGTCTTGTAGCTTTTCCCGTGACTGCCCACGATATTGATTATAATTATTGGTGATTCTTAACCAAAAGTTATCGACTTTTTGATCAACTCCCGCAATTGGATCCTTTGAAATATTGAGCCATGATTGCATTATAAGTATATCCTCTTCCCTTGTGAATACCTCTTGAGGTTTTTTTTATAAACAGAACGCGTTGTTCTTTTTCAATTGTAATATTTTCAATACCAACTTGAGTTGAAAATTGTGGAACTTGACGTTCAGACATAAACCCATTTGGTGTTTCTGGTTCATGATGAGAAAAATTCATCCCATTAGTATTTATCTGTGGTCTAAAATACATATTTGGAGCGTTTGGTGACGGAAAAAATACGGTAGAGTTTGTTGGCGGTGAGGGAAATTGAGAATTTTGAGGATTAGAATTTTGTTGATTTTGCATGAGATGGAACATAAATTATTGAAAATTATATTGATTAGGGTCCATTTGACCTTAGCAATAATAATTTGAACTAAAAAGATGAATAATTTGGTAAAATATATGATCAATTGAAGGCTAATAAGATGAAATTGTGAGAAAAAATGTAAAATATTATGAGTAAGGAATAAATTTGTGAGATGAAATTTGAGTAACATTTGCTTCTATTTATAACTAAATAAATTAATGAAAAAAAAAGAAAAAAAAAAGAGTAAAAAGAGTCGTTGTACAATTTATTATTATTTTAATCAAAATAATGTTTCTTTGCATTTGGACGTCCGCATGCGTGTCGTACCATATTTTTGGATTTTTTTTGGACAGCTGACGGGTGAAACAAGCAAAAATAACTGTTGGAGATGGTCTTAATTAGGTTTAAAGGACATAAGAAATAATCAACCTTTTTAAAATCTTTTATTGTTTTATTTTGACTAAAATTTCTTTTTAAAATCTTTTATTGTTTTATTTTGACTAAAATTTCTTTTTAAAATCTTTTATTGTTTTATTTTGACTAAAATTTTGGATAATATTAGTGTATCCATTTTGATTTGGATTTAGTATTTTATTATTTTGGGATTTCTCCACCAGTAAGCTTGAGAATAAAAAAATTTAATGTGTCACATAGAAATTCTCAAATCGGTTTAAAATAAAATGATTAAAAATATTTAGGAGTATTTGAATGGGATGGAGAAGGTTCCTTTTAGTTTAATCAGTGGTTTCAAATTTGATTTTTGTCATGTAGATTTCTTACTGAGTTCAAAAATTCATGCATATAGTAATTTCGTGTATTCTAAGTTAATAAATATAATTTTTAAAAGACAATTGTATTATTAAAACTAAATATTGGTGCATTTTATTGTTTTTTATTATATATTTTTAAATATTTTAGTATAATCTTTATTATATGTATCTATATGAAAATTTATTACAAAATAATTGATCATTTGTTATCCTTACTTTGTTGACTTAGATGGCCAACTTTTGAAATCTCATGCACAAAGGGCCAAGTTACTATACAATTTGTGCAAGTTCAAAATAATGCGTATTTGTAAATTTATCAAATCAATTTTAAGTATTAAATCATTAATCGTCACGAGTTATTATTATGAGTATAATTTTTCAAAGGGAGACCTCACTTTTTGATGATGGAAAATCCATTTCCCTACTTGCTTAATGTTTCCGTACAATTTTAAAGTTCTCATCCATGTTATTAAGCTTTTATAAAGTTAAAACCACTCACAAAAAAATGTGGCCTATATAGTATAGGCCCTCATAATCTAATCCAATAGGTAGGGACAATTAACAAACTTATAGTTGTTGTATGAAAAGAGAGTTTGTTAAAGGTATAAATGTACACGAATTAGAGAGATGTAATTGAAATGACGACAAGTTAATTATGATAAACTATAAATAGCTAATAACTACTAATGCTTTAGACAAAGTCAATATAAAGACTTGTCAACTAATTATAACACTCTCCTTTTAAGTTGGAGTGTTAATTACTCGGCTGCCAAATTTAAAGTATCATTTCGAAAGGATGAGGGTTAAGAGTTTTGGTGAGCAAGTGATAAACTTTTTAATGAGTTGTTTCTTAATTGAATGAGTTACTCTGTATGTACAAGTAAATAGAGATCGTAAGTTTTCAAGATCTTTCCAAAAAAAATTGAGATCGGTGTAGAAGGAAACGATTTATCACCTTGACGCACTCCCAACAAAATCATACATGCACAAATGATAATCTTATGAGAATTGTCTATTGTTTTTAGAGACATTTTATATTGTAAAACCATCACCCACGTGCTTTTAGGGAGAAGGGGGTACTTTCTCTATCTATGAACATATATTATTTGTTGGAGGAGTGACTAGGAGCATTGATACAAAGTTGAGGAATATGTATACACCTTTGGTTCGAAAAAAGGATCAGAAGAGACTTGTATCGAAATGTGTTCAAGAAGTGGTGTCCCGTTGTAAGATGTCAATGGTGGTACAAGTGATGGAGCATTATGGACTCACGCTTGAGGAGAGAGGGGGGGGGGAGTTGGAATAATATAGCAAGTGTGAGTTAGTGGGGAAATAGTCACACATTGGATAGGAATGTGGAGACTTAAGCATATATAAGTGGAAGAACCCACTCACTTATCACCTTAAGGTTTTAAGTGGACAAGTGATGTGTCTCTAACAAATGTATATATTCCTCAACTTTGTATCAATACTCCTAGTAATCCCCCAAAATTTTCTCCTTAGGATTTCGTGGTGGTGTGTCTTTACCAGATCCTTCTAGATAATCTCCTTGTGTTGGTGTCTTTGGGTGTGCGGAGCTATTCGACCGTTCCAAGTTATTTTGTTATTGTTACAGTGTTTGGAGGTGGAAGTTTAGAGGTGGTCAATACCATGAAAATATGGAAGAACATATAGTTCTCCAATGAGCAAGAAAAGGGTGTGATAGCGTCAACGGAGGAAGTTTGTGAACAAGAAACTTTACAAAGAACCCTAGTAGGGAAGATCTGGACTTAAAATAACTTATATGCAAGAGCTTTCAAGAGTACAATGATTAGTGCATGAAAAGTGAAGAACTCACTAGAAATACATGGTCTTAGCAAAAATCTCTTCCTATTCAAGTTCTCAATAAGGGATATGGAGTTTGTGCTTAGAAGTGGACCTTAGAACTTTGATCGACCATTGTTGATTCTCGAGAGGGTCTCAGGGGAGGAACAACCTTCAGATTTCAACATGCATTTTAGAACTTTCTAGGTGAAGATCTATGAGCTACCGTTGATGCTCAGATATGAGACTATGGCTACGAAAATCGAAAACATTTTGGGCACCTTCAAAAAGATGGATCTTAAAGATGAACATCGGAACGAGCACTTCTTAAGGATAAATGTCACCTTAGATTTGAAGAATCCTATGAAAACATAAACGAATGTGAAATTCAAAGAGAAGAACCTTCATATTCACTTTAAGTTTGAGAGATTACCCACCTTCTGTTTTGTGTGTGGAACGATGGGTCATCTGATGAAAGATTGTGAGGCTCTAGAACATCTCAATGAAGAAGGTTTTGAAGAATTGGAGGAAAAAATGATTGAGAGCGTTACCCTTACCCAAGATAGTAGAAGAACAGAAAAAAGAGTCAAGTTTTGGAACCAACAATAAGAATTTTTTCAATGTCTCTTATGGAAAAAGTAGATGTGAATCAAAAGGAAAGGATAAAGCAAAGGAACCAGATGTCCAATCGTCTAAAAAGGGTGAAGAATAAAAAAAGATCATCCGGGGACTTACATAAGAGAACAATGGGGCAAAGCTGGACATTGTGATGATAACTAAATCATTAAGAGCAATAACAATATCAGCAGAGAAACAAGGAGACATTAACCAGCCAAAATCACAGGTAGTTCAGACAAGGAAGTGGACAAGGATAAAATGAACCTAGAATAAGACAGGAACACCAATGAAGGTAAGAAGGGTAGAGAGATCTAAGAGACAACTTATTGATGTGATGATTACTGAAGGATTTTTAGAAGATTTTAGAATTGGGGACAAAAGGAGGAAATGGGTGATGCAAAGGAAATGATTCAAAGCAAACTATCGGAGGTGGTGTTGGAAGTCCAACACCGCCTACAACAGTGAAAATCATTAGTTGGAGTTGTAGGGGTTTGGGGAATCCCCGGGCACTTCGAGCCTTGTTGAGGCTCTATTTCATGGAAAATCCCTCTCTAATCTTTCTGATGGAAACTCGTCTTAAAGAACATATGTTGTTAACAATAAAATATAAGTGTGGCATGGATTAGAGTTTTACAATGGAATGTAATGGAGAAAGGAAATATAAGGTAGGTGGCATCACAATGATGTGGAAATAATCTATCAAGATATCAGTTACTTCTTATTCTACAAAACATATTAATTCTGCAATCGATGATGATGAATAAGAGCAACCCTAGTATTTTATTACCCTGAGGATTATAACAAGAGGAAGACATGGAAATTGATTCAAAAGTATCAAACATGGAAGTGGAGACATATGGATTTGCATACGGGACTTCAACGACATCCTAGCTGAAAAGGAGAAAAAAAAGGAGGAAACAGTAGGACGATATGGAAGTATCATTGGGGAAGACAAATAGTCGAAGATTAGGGTCTACATGACCTGGGTTTTAAAGGATACATATTCATGTGGATGAATGAGAGACATGGGGCTACCAATATCCAATGTCGGCTTGATAGAATCCTTGTAAATTTTGCAAGTATCTCCATATTTTAACCAATAAAGGTGGGTCGCTTATCTCGTGTTTGTTCTGATCATGCTATAGTTATAATGGTTTTTGAAAGTCAATCAAATAAGGAGGATGAAATTAAGAGGTACATCTTTTGATTCGAAGATGCTTGGGCTAGAGAAGATTAATGTGAAGTAATTGTGAAATAGAATTGGGTTTCTAATGGCTTATGTGGGTATAGTATGTTGAAGGCTATGAATGGTATAAGGTCCTCATTCAAGGAATATATGTGTGATTTTATCCAGAAAGAGATAAATTATACTTAAGAGCTTCTGAAGCTTAAAGAAAGATGGGCGCTAGTGAAGAGAACATTAAAAAGTATAAAGCTCTAGAGAACCAAAGAAATAACCTACTGAAAACAAAATAAGTGACGTGGAGACAAAAAGTAGGGTTGCTGTTCACAGTGATTTCTGGTAAACAACCGCTAGTCTTCCAAACTATCGAATAAACTTAATTACTGCTATTCAATTTCTCTGGTAACTTGCAGGATCGACTAGATTGATCCTATGGGACATAGTCGTTTGGATAAATCTAATTGTAAAACTGGTATTCATATTTAGGACTTCTAATTGAAGTGTTTTAAAGACATCCAATCCACTTCGATTACTACACTAAATGATTCGAATGATAATTTCTATATGATATAAGGAATGTTCATCAGAAAAGTAAAAAGACTTCAGATTGGATAAATGGCAGGATTAAGTGAGTGAATGTAAAACTTGCTAAATGTTTAAAGGATTCGAACATAATAAAAGCGTTTAAATGCGGAAAGAAATAAATGACTCTGAATGTAAAAGCTTTAATGTAAAGGCATGAACATAAAAATGTTTGAAGCATAAATGAAATGGAAATGAAAGACAAACTGGAAAATATAAAGAGTTTTCATTGAATTGTAAATGTTGGTGTTATCATACGTACATCTTTCGAGCATTCGTTTCCCTATCCATACTGTATTTTGAATGTTTACTGAATTTGTACAACAGATATGACACACGAAATCCTAACACTAAGACCTCTATTTATACTATTTCGACCATAACGGTCTTACTATCAGAATCTTCCACGTTCGAAGCATGCAGAGCATTACTTCCCTTTAGCCTCCACGCGTCTTCGAACGCTCCAGCGCTTATGTATTTGAATTTCCAATATCCCGCTCACGTTTGAATTTCAAACGTCTTGGAACCTTTGTTTCGAATTCGTTCCAAAGGTTATTTTCGAAAACAACCTTCACAAATATAATCTCATCATTATTTCGAAAATTCTTTAGACTTACACTCCACAACTATCATTCGAAACCTTGAACTTTAATATTTCCATTCGAAAAAACAGTCTCTTTTATTCTACACCATAAAAACTTGCTTTATTCAAACAAAGCCCAATCATTTCATTTCAAATCATAATATCAAAATCTTCAGCCAACAGTTGCGTGGTTGAAGGATAGTGATAGAATTATGAAGTTATTTCATGGGAAATCAGAGCATATAAGGAAAACATATCATATTATCAAGCTGAGAGATGAAAATGTTAGAGGTGTAATATTATATTGAAGAAGACATGATGAATGATTTAAATTAAGGTTTTGATAAAGGGTTTGATGAAATGTTATGTGTTTGTGCAGATGTAGAAAAACACCTAATTTTGATGGTGCTACCACCATTAGTGAAATACCCCTCATTGCTTTATTACACCAAAGATGGGAAATGAACATGTCATAGAAGAAGTGTGCCTCACTAATTAACTTGACATTGGGGTTGATGATAGTTATATGATATGCATAATGTGATTAGGTTCAATGAAGATGATGGAATGAATAATGATTTCAATTTCAAGATTAGAATGGAACTTTCCTCCCCGGATAAGTTCAAGGATATTGTATTAGACCATAATTTGTATAATGGTAAGGAAGTTATATTTGCAAAAAATGATGCAAGGAAGAGTAGGGTTGTTTTTAAGCAAAAGAAGTATAACTATGTATTGTGCAATAAGGTTGTAAGAACCACAACATATAGTGTTTAGACTTTTTCCCCTTCACAAATGTGGAAGATAGATATTCAATAAAAGTGTTAAGGAATATTGGGTTGTAATATTGATTATTGATAAATTGGAGAACATTACCCATGCGCGGTTATCTAAGGTGGTGGCTGATGTGAAACTTATATGTGTAATTGAGATCCCTGTCTATAGTGCTTTAAAATCTAGGCACCATACTAGAAAAGTTGTTGAAGAGGACTATCTAAAACAATATATGGTTATATGGTGCTAAATGTAGAAATACTTCATCAGGAAATACTTTCAAGTTAGAAATTGAGTGTCCCAGATCAGGTTTTCAATCAAGGTTTGAAAGGTGCTACATTTGTTTTGATGTGATATTTTTTTTTTACAAAGATGTGTAGACCATCTATAGGCTTAGATGAATTTCATCTTAAGAAAAAATATGGTTGATTATTATTGATTGTTGTTGGGTGATCCAAATGACCAATATTTACCTACAACTTTTGGGATTATTAAAATTGAAACTAAAATATGCTTTTTGAAGGCATTGATGAAAAACAATTTGAAAAAATTCTCATGAACAATATAAAAACTGTAAATATGAAAGAAAAAACCATAATTGGAAAAAAAATCTCGTGCTCAATAACGACCATAATTCTTAAAATAAGTCAAGCGAGCAGAAACATACTCAACCTAAAAGATAACAAATACACATATCTCCACCTTAGACAACACCACTATTAGTATGTCAAACAAATCTTTAAACTTATATTGGTTTAATCATGAGACAAACTCAATAAATCATTCTAAAAGTGCAGGAGTACCCAAATGTCTTATTACAATACTATTTTTTAGAAGTAAGTTTATCCTATCCACCAATTCCTTTAAAGTTGCTAATTTTTTTTATAGAGAAAACAAAATCATTGCAAAATTTATAAATAGTCCAAATGAGCGGATATCAAACCAAAGTAAAACCAACTCTAAACTTCGACCTAACCCTAATAGATATAAAAATAAGATATAAAGAATCTAAATCTCCGCTAGACATGTTATCATCTCACAAGTAACAAAAAGATAGTTAGTTGCCTATATGAATCTAAGGCACAAGACACATTAGACTCTTCTGAATCCATTATCACTTCTCGATTGTTTGTCCTCCTCCATACCTCAATACGTTACCATTTACTCATATTAATTAATTATGGGGATTTCTTAACCCACCCCATGGGGTAATATTAAACCCTATGCATTTTCTAAAATGCACCTCTAAAACCAGAAGTATATTTCCCGCGCGCACCTTTTTTAAAAAATATTGGCTGAAAATCGGAAGTATTGTCCCGGTTTTAAACCGGTAATATGTTTCCAATTCTAAGAATGACAGTAGCAGAAAAACCAGTTAGAAAAGAATGGAACAACATATAATTCTTGTTCTTTCGCATCACAAATTAAAACTTAAATAAGTTCACACACATCACAAATAGAAAAAAAATAGATATATACATATATAAATATATTGTGATAGAGTCGTACACAGTACAAAAATGTAATCCAAGTACAAAAATGATATAATACAATACGAAAAAACTAAATCCAAAATATAAATGCATAAACTACTGAATATGGCGAATGATGAGTTAGCATGTCACCTTAAAGGCGTCCCTCTGCTGCCTCCTGTATGATAGAGCATCCTGAGCCTCTTCCATGATGTCATCCAAAACAACTCTAACATCGGATCCATCAGGAAACAACCATATGTCAATACCATCCCACGCAAGCTCCATGATACGACAACCCCTAGGTAACACGTCATGAGCATGATCCCTCCTAGCCTGCTCCTCCTCTAGGATCTCCTGATGAACTGGCTTCGGTGGGTTCCTTGGAGCATTTTCTACCATGTACGGATGAGACACTTGGAAGAACTATATCATGAAATTGTACTCGTAACTCCAATCATTTGGTGTCACGGTAATTCTGGCCTCATCAGGAACAAGATGATTCTCAAAATCATCAAACAATTCATCCATATCCCTCTGTCTCACAATCGCATAAGCATATACAGTGGGATCTGGGGAGATGGTCTGGGTAAACCTGAACTGATGCATAACCCACTCAGGCATATAAGCAGTATTATTGTGAATCTCGCAAGCCAACCAACCTGTAAACAACAAAACCTTGTCAAATGACATTGTGTCACTGTGGTTGACGTATAAACTGAAGCGGATGTCCTCGTGCACCCGCCGGTCAATGTAAACCCGAAATGGCTCTATCTCCTAGTTCCCTCGGAGTGGGTCATATGCGAAGGCACGAGGCTTATCTTCATTATAACTCGTAGCATACGACAAACCCGAGATGAGGGGGAGGTGCTGCAGGATCCATCTCTGAAATAACAAAAATAAATAGTTAGTTCCAGAATCAAAACAATTAATAAAGGCCACAAAGACAAATAATTTATACCGTCATGAGCGACATGTTGCCGATCATCTGCTTCGTATACCATTTAATGGCATCATCCAACTTGGTATACAACTAAACCAAGCAGGCAGTCCCCCAGTTCCACTAGCTGATCGTCTCAAAATCAGCAAAGTAATGCATGTACATGATGTTAGTATAAGTGGAACTGATGTCCACAAAGATTTATGTGCCAACAAGATACAAGAGGTATGCTCCCGTGGCATACCCCCTGTGAATGGTAACCTGCTGAGCATCACCAAAATACCTCTCGTGCATGCCTAATCTCATCCACGAACACCATAGCCAAATAGCTATATCTGATGTGGCTACCACGAGTCTTATCAATCTCTCCCAGTGCATTATCAAGTGTAAATCCAAGCCTTTGAACCAACAAATCCAATGCCTCATCTTTCCCAATCCTATCATGATCCAAGAACGTGCCTCTAATCGACAAATAAAGTAGACATGTGACGTTGTCGAGTGTGATCGTCATCTCATCTCACCATGTGGTAGATGAAAGGACGTCTCATGGTGCCACCTCTCAATAAAAGCGTTGATCATACCCCAATTGGCCATATTGTATCCACAAAGGGCCAAATATTTCAACCATATAAGTCGTAAAAGCTCGTCAAACCATGGCTTGGAAGAGGGCACAAGTTTATTGGTCTTCCGCCCATGGCTAATAACCTTGAGTGTAGCACACTCCTGCATAATAAAATTCAAGTCAAAACTCGTAATAAAATTCACAATAAAATTCATAATAAAAAAAATACAAAAGTTATACCTATCATTCAAAATGTATCTAGCAACATGGTTGATATATAGAGGAAGAAGTGACAAATCAGACGGTCCTCCTCCAAAACTATGAGGGATCGCAGCTGAAGTCTGAGTTGGTGCAGTCTCGGGTCTTGCCTCTGCCTCTGCGAGATGATTGAGGCACATCCTCAGGTGGCGTATGGGACTAAGGCTGTGATGATGCCTTGGTGATGCTTGAGTACTAGATGATTGTCCCGTCTCAATTACCCAAGGTGAAGAGGTACGTTTGTGGAGGACAAGGATGGTGAAGGTAGAACAGGAGACTCCCGCCTGCAACGGGAGATTGACGTCGATGTCGAAGGAATAAAAGCGTCCACATTGGAGGGTGAAGTTGTATGTGGTGCATCCGGTGCTGGTGTAGCAGAGGAATGAGGAGGTTGGGTAGCCTGACTTCTTTCTCTCTACACATAAGCATGTTATGCAACCCTTCCGTACCTCAATCGTGACTGTCTCTCATCCATAACTCCTGTAGAAGTACAAAAGAATATTAGCATAAGGTCTGATGTGCAAAAACAATGTTTAAAACACACAGAGGAAAAAATGGAATTATACTTCCGATTTTGTTCTTGCCCAAAACCTGAATTACATTTCCGATTTCTGCTGCGATAGCAAAAACACGAAAATAGCGTAATTGTCACCCTAATGTGTTCAGATATATCCATTGATCATCAAATAAACTCTTAAAACAATTTTCTAATGACTCCTAATGATGATATATAACTAAAACATCACATTTTGAACCCTATTTAACTAATTTGAGTAAAAATTACATAAACTCTAAAAATTTAAAAAACAACCTACTTTATTGATTGTTGTTGATTGATTGTGTTGGAATGCTATATTTAACCAATGCTTGATGATTTCAGATGATGTTTTGATAAAATTTGTAAAAAGGGTTTGAGAGAGTTTGAAAGTTTGAAAATGGTGTTGTAATAGGAGGGAAAGAGACAGCGCGCCATATAGTTACGTTTGGAACCAGAAATATACTTACAATTAACACCTAACCATTTTTACATAATTCATATATGACATGGTGTGAATAAGAAGTATACTTCTGATTTTAAAAGATATTTTTAGAATTTCACGTGTAGCGTAAGAAATAAATAGAATGGGATAAGAAATCCCCTTAATTATTGTGTGTCCCTCAAAATGTGTGGAAGTTGAAATTTTAATTTCTTCTATTCAAGGCCGCGTTTTCTCTATCGCCTATGTACTTTGATCGTTTGTACAACCAGCTGGTAATGGTTTGGCTTTTGTGACTGTTGGAATTATGATACTCTGATGAGCCACACATGAAATGTAACAGAACCCATGTGTCTGTTACACTTTACTCGTACTTTCAACCTTTTTAACCTTAGTGTAAATCATTTACCTCCAAAATTCAAATTCAACACTTTCCATAGTCAACATAAACTGAAATACAAATACTGATTATAGTCCATATCAACAATAATTAACGTACAATATATCTTCTATTATTATTATGATTGATATTTGACATGCTGATTATAGTAGTTTTTAAGAACAAAACCATAAGCAGGCATGCTAAGCTGTCGAGGAAGTTTGAATGGAAGCCTGGAGAGGTCATATTCAACAGAATGATTGGTCGGTTGGTGTTTTTCTAGTAAGACATTCGCATTAATTGTTCAAATGGAATACCAAATACAACTATAAAAGGATAAGCTTAATGTCTCACCAAATTATATCATAAATTCAACTATATTTTGTGACTCATATCTCACATTGGTAACTACTCCCTCCGTCTCAAATTATAAGTCACTTTGACAAAAAATATTTGTTTCAAATTATAAGTCACTTTAGAATCTCAATACATCATTAATGACTTTTTTCTTTAATATATTCTTTACTATTTATTTCTCTTTTTTCTTTCATTATTTGATTTAGCATTTTAATGTAATTATTGAAGAACATATTTGTAAAGTCATATAATATTTCACTTTTTCATAAAATAATAATTAAAATTTTAAATTCCTGTAAAATGATCAAAACATCATATAATTTGGGACGGAAACAGTGACATGTGGTTTTAAATATATGAACTAAGAAGGATTTTAATATGTGAAAAAATGTGAGATTTAGCTTCGTTTTAAGTAAATAAAAGTAATACTTAATATTTAAGAAATTTAATTTGAACAATTTCACTTATATTTATTTTTATTTTATTTCATGAAGAAAATATATAAAGGTAAAGAATGAAAGAAATAACGATGATTATTTAATAGTTTGATATTAGAGAAATAAAAGTAAAAAGATGAGAGGAAAGTATTTTGTGTAATATTTTCTGATGAAGATAGAAATTCTACAGACTATCATTAGTTAAATTTGAGAGGCTTTACTTACTCAATCGATGGTGTATGATCTCTTATTGGGTTTTGTGAATAATTTCAAACAATCTAATAATATATGTGACACTAGATTTTCCATGTTGTAATTATATTACTTACCTTATTTTTAATAGAACAATGTGCTTTAAATAATTTATTACGTTGCCCTTCATTATTGAGTGTTAGTAAAATTCTCTGCAACACAATTTGTTCTCTTATTAGATTCTCTACAAACTCAAGTCATGCATATTTATCGTTTTCAACTGCATGTCCTTCTCTTTCCAATTCCTTTTCCTTTTCTTTTACCACAACAATGACTCTACTTAGAAAAACATAATCTGTGATCTCACACTTATCTCAAGTGAATTTAGGATATGAATATTTTTCTTTTGGATTGGTATTTTATCCTACTGCACAATATTAGAGTTGCTAGTCCCTTAATTCCTAGGGTTAGAATGCATTTTTTTCTTTGTCTGATTTAAAGTTATTACGGGGAGAAGAGAGAGGTGTTAAAATTTGCTGGTTAAAAATGAATAGATTAAAATTTTCTAATTTCTATTGATTTTGACAAAAAATAGAAATATCAAGCTAATAAAAAAAATAAGTTGGTTGCAAAACTACTAAAATGTCGTTTATAAACAATATATATATATATATATATATATATATATATATATATATATATATATATATATATATATATATATATATATATATATATATATATATATATATATATATAATTTATTTATTTATTTGTTAATGAAAAATATAAAACCTTATTTTGTTTATAAGTAGATAAATTTTAATAACTGATTTTGTATTTTTAAAACTAAAATAATGTTATTATTTCAAATAATCATACTTTAAATTTGCACTAAGTTTTTTTTTAATTAAACATTATATATAAATAAAGAAAAAGTAGTACATCTATTTGCCCTAAATTTATTTTTTAATTTAACATTATATATAGATAAAAAAAGAAAAAAGTTACTATATATGAGTTGATGGATCTACCAAACCCCATAAAAACAATGGTTAATACCCACAGAAATTAGTTTTTCAACCAGACATAGCTTCCCATGTGGTCCTGCCTAAAATCACAACCACTAGGTAACATAAGCAAAACAACACATCATTAAATTCAAAGCAATTTCACACCACTATTTTTTGTTACCCTGCAGTAACATGTTTAAATTTCCAAAGCTCCACAGAAAATATCCCATAACTATAAATTCCGAGGCTCAGATAAGGTAGATAAAAACAAAGGTAAAAAACAAAAGGATTGTTATAACATGAGGCTCTTGAGATTGTAGGACATTACAAATTTGTAACATATTACAATGTAAGGTACACAAATAAAACCAGGTAAATTGTACGTCGTATTCCTCGAATAGACTCATCATGTTCTGTGAACAAGATTAGTTGTAGAAAGAGATCAATTTAGAAATTGAGATAGAGTTTTATGGCCCACAAATTTTACCAAAATATAGTCTTGTTATGATCAAATCAAGGAAAGGATGTTCTTTTAATTTGATTGTGACTTGACCTTTATTTGGCACATGAAGGCCATGTTACTCTTGCCTCCTCCCAAAATCGACCAGTTCAGATTTGATCATTCTCACAACAATTTGAAAACACTATATGTCTAGTCTACTCTATCTTTGTGAAAATGTGAATTGTGTTGTGAGTTTCTGTTTTTGTTATTTTATGTTGGTGTTATCTTAAAACATGTGGAATCATATTTGGAGTGTTTAAAGCAACCCATGATGGTTTTTCTATAATTGGATGAAATTCTTGCTAGTGGTATGGTGTAAAGATGGAAAAGTTTACATAAAATTAACCAATTGTCACATGTGATTGTTAATAATGACTCAGTTTTAATCATTTAAAAGATAAGATAGTGTTACTACATCTCTTCTCAATTTGAAAAGTGAGTGTTGATTAGTATATAATGGAGATAACTCGTGTATCTAATACATTAGGGTTTTTGGTGCTGATGTGATGTTCCATGACCTCTGAGTATTTTCGTAACATAACTTTAATATCTAGGTGCAGAAGTTTTGGATGTAGATGTGATGTTCAATCTCTTGAGTTCTTTCATAACATAACTTTAGTATCTGGGTGCAGAGGATTTTGGGTGCAGACGTGTGGATATAGAAGTGATGTTCAATGATCTCTTGAGTTCTTTCATAACATAATTTTAGTATCTGGGTGTAGAGGATTTTGGGTGCAGATGTGTGGATGTAGAAGTGATGTTCAATGATCTCTCAAGTTCTTTCATAACATAACTTTAATATTTGGGTGCAAATGATTTTGGATTCAGGCGTGTGGATGTAGATGTGATGTTCATTGATCTCTCGAATTCTTTCATAACATAACTTTAGTATTTGGGTGTAGAAGATTTTGGGTGCAAACGTGTGGATATAGATGTGATGTTCAATGATCTCTCGAGTTCTTTCATAACATAACTTTAGTATTTGGGTGCAGGGGATTTTGGGTGCAGACACATGGATGTAGATGTGACGTGTGGATGTAAATGTGATGTTCAATGATCTCTCGAGTTCTTTCATAACATAACTTTAGTATCTGAGTGCAGAGGATTTTAGGTGTAGACTTGATGTTCCATGATCTCTCGAGTTCTTTCATAACATAACCTTAGTATCTGTGTCAATAATTTTGTAACAATCTTAGTTAGACAATGTATCCTATTGTTTGAAAGGTTGTTAAACTTGAAATTTTACAGACTCAAACTAATTTATCTAAAAAGTCATTAAGTCGGTATTAATCTGTAGCTTCTTCTTCTTCTTACACTATTCCAACAAGTTGAACAGAAACAAATTTCCATGACTCCATAAATTCCATGCAAGTCTTCATCAAGACAATTTCCATGACTCCATAAATTCCATGCAAGTCTTCATCAAGACAATTTCCTATCTCTTTCAGTCAATTCTTGTGTTACTGAGTTTTTTGAAAAAGTGCACTATGAAGACTTTTCATGAGATCATTCAAGTTAGCATTACTATGACTATGATTAACAATAATTGAGTTATAATTAAGAAGATGGTGGTTGGCTCAATTATATTTTTGTCTCACCTTTCAAACTTTCAGTTATGTCAAGACTCATCCCTATCCAATTAACGTAAGCCTCGCCTCTGTCACTAAATTTAAGCAAAAAATAACAATTTCCATTGAGTGCTTTCTTGTTTTGGTTTATAACCAAAAGCATCATGTATAATTATTATAAGTAGAAATGTCCTTCACAACAAATGCAAAACCTAGGGCCAAGTTCAAACTTTAAACCAGTTTCACACAATAAAGCAATCTCAATTGTACGATTGAAAGGTTAAGTTAACTTCCAAAACTATAAGTGGTTTTAAAGAAGAGAGGTTGAAAAGTAGGACCCTTAATTATTATTCCAAGTACTAGCCAGAGTACTAAGGGGCCTTTCCTGAATTCACTCCTGGCCTCTACAAAAAAGGGCCCTTCCTTTGGTTAACAATTAACATCCATACATTGTTGTACCAACTCACTATTTGTATATCATGGTCAGCTCATTGCACCTACATAAAAAAACATTATCATATGAACCTCACTTGTGGAATTACAAAACTCACCAAAATTAAACAGCTGAAAGTAATGGTACTTTACTTCAAACTACTAATCTCAATCTCAACCACTAGTATATTTATTACTCATTTCATGTCAATATGATATAACAGCTATTCTGAATGTATGTTTATAGTGTTAACAAAAGAAACAGATTGAATTTGTTAATCTTTTTATCAGTTAAGCCATAGAGATTGGCTGTTTATTTTAATTAATCTTATACAAATTTAACACCACGGACAAAAATGAAATGAATTACTACATTACAACCGAAGAAATAGCTAGCTGATGAGGAAGATTTAATCGACCATTCGACAGCATTCTGAATAATTAGAAGATAAACCTCAAAGTCCTAATTGTATATCTATTGGTCAGGAGAAGATTTAAGCTGCTGCTGCTTATGTTGTCCATCTATCGAAGTTATATGTCGTTTCAGTTTTGAGATATGAGCTTGAACCTGTGTCATGGAAAGTACCAAATAACTATCAGTTGGCAACACAATTTTGTAAAGATTGTTGATACGAACATTCAAAGTCTTCTTAGAAAAAGTAAAGTATATTCCCCATTTCAGTAACAAAGTGCTGTCAATTGCAGATTAGAATAGCAGCGATTTTATAACATTTTACTAAATAGCTAGTTGTTTGTCCAAATTCCGCTAGGCTATAGTGATATCACGGCGCTATAGCAGAAAGTAGGATTCGGGCACCTCACAACTTCCACAAATGGGGATACATAAGTCGCACTAAGAAGCTTATTTGGGCTTATCTCATTAACATAAACCCTTATGCGAGTGTTTTAGATAACTCACGAAAATAGTTTGACTTTAAACTTGTTTCAACAAGCTACACATAATAGCTTATGAAAGCAACTTACACAGTAGTTTAACCAACTTTCTTCTTTATAGAAAAGACTTATACATAAGTGCTTATATTACACTGTAAACCCAAATGCACCATAGCTCAAGCAATAACAAAGTAGTGGCAAAATACAAGGAAAAGGACATCATAAAGAGTTTAGCTTATTGACAATGGACAATGATTTTGAGAAATGAAAAATAAGTTTCTCTGCATGACGTGATAAAAAAGATTAGAAATTAAAGACCAAGTGTATGTTTGGTTCCACTTTTGAAAGAGACATAAGTGGTTTTAGACGCGTTGAACTGATTCTGACATATTTGATTTCCTTTTAAGTAAAATTGAGTCTAAATATAATGTTTACACTGAAGTTTACTATTCAACTCACTTTTACATGAATTTATCCAACTCACTTTTACATGAATTTATCCAAACATAGTTTACTTCATCTTCAACTCACTTTTAGCCATAATCAATTTTACAGAATCAACTCATTCAAAATCAATTTTCATCACCACATAACTAAACATTTCTCGTATGATAAGAATTCGGAATGTTCACACCCCACCTTCCCGGCATAGAAATTATTAGAACAAACATGACCAACCCACAGCTGATAATAATGGATGTGAGAAGGAAATCCTTAATAATGAAGCAACAGATGATATAGTACGGTATTACATAACACTGGAATAAATCATGTTAATTTGCATTTACAAAATATTTTAAATCTTCTTTCTTAAAAAGCAAATCCTTAAAAGAAAAACAAGCACAGGAAAGGATGTAGTTCAATAAATCTATTAAATAAAACTGGAATAAAGCTCATTTGGATATAAACCATCTTTTCTATCTTCTCCCGGGTCACCCCTCCAGTTACTATCTGCTAGCTACACTCACGCTTTAGAAATAGAACTGAAGTTTTACAAACAAGAATCCAAGCATCCACAGGTCAGTATAACCAAACCAATAGTCTTATTTGAGATTTGAGAACAGATTGTAATAATAACTCAGATGATTCTAACTTTTCAACCTTATTAAAGCTAAATTATTAATATACATTTTGGTTTCTATAAACAAATATTATTTTAAATTTTAAATAAAAAACAAATAAGTACCATATGTTAAAGTTTGATGGAATGGTGTCACAGTCAGCCACCTCACCACTTAACGAAGGGATTCTAAACAGAAAAGCATAAATAGAATTTCTTGATATAGAAGTTAACAATTTTTGTAGGGAACAAAACTGTAAAGCCTATATTACCGTACCGTACGAAGACCAAATTATTTTAAGCGCATTTATGAGTTTAAAATAGCATTACAATAGGCGGTCTTAATGTTCATGCCCTACATAGGAAATTATTAGAACTACCTAATCCACAATATATTGATGATAATTTTATGCCATAACAAATCCTTTAATGATCAACAAGCCCAAGTGATAGTACATGATAACTATGAAATATTTTGAATAAAGCCATTTAGTCACAAACAAGAATCCTTTACATACACAGGTCAGCACAACCAATAATCATATTTAAGAAAAATAGGGTGCATTATATTCTAATAATACAAAAGCAT
The DNA here is from genome assembly GCA_021764765.1 of Vicia sativa. Classification (NCBI taxonomy): domain Eukaryota; kingdom Viridiplantae; phylum Streptophyta; class Magnoliopsida; order Fabales; family Fabaceae; genus Vicia; species Vicia sativa. Next base: position 80,564,520 of record CM038795.1, read on the forward strand.
AATTCTTTTAAGTTAACTAAATGGGCCAAACACGCATTGTGCAAACAAAAAATACATTCAAGTATAGAACAGAAGTTTTGAATTTTTTATTGAAGACTCTTGACTATATGTTTTGAAGTGTAGAGAGAATACTTAGAAAAGAGCTTGTAATACAAAAACAACAGCAACAACCAAGCTTTATCCCACTAAGTGGGATCGGCCACATGGATCAACTTTCGCTATAATGTTCTATCCCAGGACATGCTTCTATCCAACTCGTTAATCTCAAGATCTTTTTTAATAACTTTTCTTATAATCTCTCTAGGTTTTCTTCTACCTCTAGTTACTTGACTTCTCTTCATCTGATCTACTGTCCTTAGTACATAATCTATATGTCCAAACCACTTAAGTCTATTTTCCACCATCTATTCTACAAGAGGTGCTACCCCAACCCAACACTCTCTAATATTGTCATTTCCAATCCGATCATGTCTAGTCTTACCACACATCCAATGAAACATCTTTATCTCTGCTACACTTGCTTTATTCTCTTATTGATTGTTAACCACTCAACATTATGTCCCGCACAAGAAGACTAATTAACAGTGACAGGTACATATTATAATTATTTCTATGATGGTAACTATAAACAGAAAACAGGTGCACAAGTATAACACAAACTTCATTATTAGTAAGGATGCAAGCAAATACTTGCTGTAAATTGTTGGTTCAGATTCAAATAAATGCATCATCAGGGCCTCCACAACAACATTGACATCCAAAAAAGTTATATACTTTAAAGTTTTTGAATAAGATATTATATTATATCATCGGTACCTGCTGACGAGCTGCTGCGAGCTGTAAGAGTTCATCTGCTTCTGAGAAATTCAGGAACCATTGACTCAAGGGATTATCTTTGGTATCGCCTCTCCTCCTTTTACTTGCATCTTCAACTGGAACTGCATTTATATATTATAACGCTAATTAAAATCAAATGCAGAAAATGAAAGTTGTTGATGACTATGGTAATGGCAAAGTAACATACTAGGAGGAGGTAAGGTAAGCCCAGGAGGTAATCTTGGTAAGTTCACAACTGGGTGATTCTGCAGACGAGCTAAGAAAGCTTCAGAGGGATCGGGAAAAACTACCTCATCATAAGATTCCACAACAACAGGCTTCTTTGTGGACATGGAACTGTTTTCATCCTCTGGATACAACTTCAAGTGATGATATCTGTATATATATTACACTTCAATAAAACACAAGATTTAGAAATTATTTTGACATTGACCAAATATGGTTTGCAAACTGCTTGATTAATAGCACAACTAATGCCAAATATATGGCCATGTAGTATATCTGTATCATACGATTCATATCATTAAATAACATTAAACATTCAAGCATTGGAATCATGTAGCTCTGTGCTCTAACCAAACATAGCACAATATATATTACTTGTATAATCATCTAAGCTTATATGTTCCCAATGCTTGAATGTTGAGGAGTGGAATAATAACGAGATTGAAGGTTCTAACTCCAACCACAACATCAACACTAACACTTACTAGCATACTAACAATTGCCACAGTCCACACACTACTGCGGGATTATAGAACCAAAGCACATTGTTGATGATACATCATTGTTAAAACACACTAAATTTGAGACTTTCTCTACCCTTAATAGTACTTTTGAATTTGAGCATATACATTGAACATCTACACTGAATCACGAGATCAAACAAAAAGCTAAAGAAATTCATTTTTCCCCCATAAACAGGCAACCAAACCAGCTACTAAATCAAAAGCAACATGAAACGACTCACAAGTTCAAAGGCTTATCGCAAACATCACTGTGGAAATAAAGTGTAATTGCAATTTCAAATTCTCCCCATCCTGCCTCCGACAACTCAAAAGGAGGTGCATCCACAACCCTTGTGGGATTATTGAAACTAGTATGCAACTGAAAAACAGCACGCTTTACAATAACCCCCAGGTCCTCGTTCGAAGCTCCACGAACATATATAGTCCATTTATGCGATTGATACCTTAAATAAACATAAACATTGTCACCTCAGAAGAAAAAACCAATTAACCCGACAATTAAAAGCTGCATTGTATTTGTAGGATACTTACTCACTAGCTTTTTTGCCAAGCCAAAATGCTATGTTTCCATACACTATTGGAACACTTATTTCTACATCTTTCACTTTCTTACTTGAATTCTACACAAAACCCAGAAATTGTTACACTTATATAATCAAAAATAGACTAATTCACTTTCCCTTAATTTCACACTCTGCAAAGTCATTTTAACGTTTTTTTCAAAAAAATTCAAATTAAAGGTTCAAATTTGAATAAAGCTGCAAGCTTTACTTGGATAATGGGATTTTATCTAAATCTAAACAAGGTTACCTTCTTATCGTTGTCTTCGGATTTACCCATTTTGGTTCGGAGAGATATAGGGACGGGACCACTAAATTCAGGCTGATCTTGACCGTGCTTTTTCGAGGATGAGGTGTTGGGCATATCAATTTGGGAATTTTTCACGGAAATCGAATCTGAATCTGAGTATCAGGTTCTAGGGTTCGTCTCTGTCAGCAAAAATTACACTGAACAGTACGTGTGTTTTACGATGTCGTTTAGCCACGATCATAGAATAATGGGCCGAGCCAAAATTCCGGATGGGCTTATTGTAACCTAGAGTTTTGAGATTTTTTCCTGCCACCCCCTTTAGCATCCCCATTTTTTTATATTCCGAAAATACCCCTTAGTTTATTTACTCAAAATTTTGACTTTTTTAAGAAATTTTTTTACTGTTGAGAAAGTTGTGGAAAAAAAATTCCGATTTTTTGGTATTTATTTACTGGATATTTTCAAATTTACGATACAATTTACTGGAAATTTAAAAAATCCAGTATATTTTAGAAAAATTATTACACGTACCGGAAATATCCCAAATTTCCGGTATAAAAGCAATACCGAAAATTCCATATTTCCGTAGATTTTATTCAAGTATAAACTTATACGTTTAAAAAACAATAAAAATTAAGTCTCAATATTATCGAAAATTTGAAATTCTCGGTATATAAAAAATTATGGAAATTTAAAATTTCCAATTATTTTTTGTACTGAAACCATACCGAAAATTTGAAATATTCGATATTTTTTCAGTATCGGATTTTTGGAATTTCCGGTACGAAACATCTTGCACAATAAAAATGGTAAATCTCACAGAATTTTCGGTATTCCCTATGAAATTTCTGGTATGTACCGGAAATCACTAAATATTTGATATTTTTTGGGGATATTTTGGTAAAAACACCATGTTTGAAGGGGGTGGCAGGTATAACTGTGGAGGTAGCAAGAATAAATCTCTAGAATTTTGAATGGGCCAGCAGAATGAGAATTCTTGAGGATTTAACTTCACACCCTCACACATAAATTTGACACCTCCCATTTTCGACACATATTTCTTTAATGTTCCACAATATATCGAAAATTTTAAAATTATGGCTGAATATCGAAAATTTTAACATAATACTGGAGATTTCACTAAATTTACTGTTTTTTACAATGTTAGTGGGAGATACCGGAAATTTCAAATTTTTTATACCAAAAATTTCAAATTTTCGAGGAGTACTAACATTGTATCGAAAACTTCGAATTTATGGTGAGTGCTAAAAATTCCATAAATTTTAAATTTCCAGTAATACTAAATGTTTACTTTTCCCCCATTTTCATGACTTTTTCATGGAAAATTGAAACAATAAAATAACTAGTTGACTTAATATATAAATAGAAGTCCTCAAATAGTAGAACACAGTGCAAAAAGAATCATCTCCAATGGATACTTGATCTGAGAGATATAGTATTTAGGATTCTAGGAAAAACACTAAAAAAATAGGTCAGGCCTTGGTCAAGCATGACATGCCATTTAAAAGTGACCTATAATGTTTTGCCTTCAATTATGGTCTTCCACTCAAAATTTAATCTTGGCCAACAAAGATGACATGAAGTAGACCTCTTGAATGACATTTTGCAAAAAGAACCATCAAAAAATTGAGAGAGTTATGGTCTTGTGAAGTTGATGAAAAATTATGAAATGACCTATAATCTTTTGATCTCTTCAAGCAATTTTCAAACATCTTCAAGCTTTGAAACACAAATAGGGATAAATTTCACATCTTCAAGATTATTGTGCAAAAATAATGGCCTCAAGGTGATAAATGATAATCAAGATATGGTCTCTTGGAGTTGATTTAGCCAAAATTGAAAAATCCATCAATAACTTGTAATCTTTTGACTTCTTAGAAAAATTTCCAAGCATTTTCGCTTCTTACCAATTGAATTAAGTTATATTAGACATTCTTAGGCTCATTATGGAGAAAGAATGAGCTCAAGGAGACAAGGAATAACCAAGTTATGATCCTTTGAAGTCATACAAGATAGACGAAGTGTCAATCTAAAGAGCTTGCAATCATTGATCCTCAAAATAATATTTTCATCAAATACAATCCTTAAACCAAGTAACATACATGTTAGAAATATTTTTAAAAGTCCAATGGCTTTAGAATCATCCACAAATTTCACACAAACACCAAGAATATGATCCTCGAAAGTCCAAAACCCTAATGCCAAGATAGATGGCCATGGCACGGGAAATTCTTTAACTTTGATGATCTTCTTCACATATGGAGAACATACTCAAGATGAGAGACATAATAGATAACAAGAGGAGTCCATAATGAGAACAAACACTTCAAGGCATTGAGAGTTGGGGAGAGAAGACATGAAAATAAACACATGAACCTATATAATTCTTGAAGAAGGAATATTTGCACCATCCACCTATAACACAACATCTAAAGAGAAAATGATGTAGACATCATCATGATTAGTCAAGTATCAATCATTATATACAAAAATCATACACAATGAAGGTGCTTGATGTAACACCCCCTTCTATTTACCCGCGTTTTATAAATAATAATCAGAGTATTATAATCACAATCCAAGAGGCGTCACAATTTAAATAATTTAAATCAATCAATACGGTGTCATGCTTTCACTGAAAGAAATTTATTAAGTAATAATGCAAGAGATTATGTTTAACAGCGGAAATGTAACATAACCAAAAATTCCGAATACATCTTTCACAGTATTCCAGGATAATGAACTAAAACATGATTCAAAACATTAAGAAATTCCAGGATATTAAATCAAGACACAATTCCTGACTATTAAGAAAATATCCGTTTAAAGGATTCAAACAACCGTTTCCCCCAGTGTTACATCTACCAGAGCACGACACTGACACGCGGACTAATTAACTGACTCAATGCTAGAGCTATCCTCACCAACTCCAAGCAGCTAATCACTTCGGATCTGAAAATGTTGAGTAAGGGTCAGATCTCAATTCAATATAACATGCATTATACGTTTTTAGAATACAATAGAATAAAAGATACATTAATCCGTTAATCAAGCACAAGTCATAATCAATTCGCAACACAGCTCACACAATGAACATGTACATAATTCAAACAATGGAAATTGCAACACTGGAATCCATCCTAGCATGTTACAATCCCATATGCAATGCAGACTCTATGCATGTGGTACCAAAACGTGAACCGAGTTCACACACACCGCTCCGTTTACATGTGGATAGACAGTGTAAATTCATGATTCGCCCATAGCTATTGGGTCAAGAATCCAGCCTCACTACCTCAACCTCCGGGTAAGTATATTGGCTCAACCAGTTCGCTTCCGCACAATGGGAATGAACCAAATCAATAAATGTATATGCATGCATCATAAAGGCATGCAACATTAATTCAACGGAATATGATAACAACATAATTCCACATAATTGCCAATATCAACATATATCGCATGATAACAACATAATCATGAACTACTTATCACAAAGCATAAATATGTCGAACGCTTACTCCTCAATCGGAAGACTATCACCATATACAATAACACCACACATGATATCAATACAATCATGAATAAACAACAAGGGAAAGAAACATCACATGAACGTCAATCTCCATTCAACTTGTCAAACAATCTAAACCAATTCATAGATTACGATCTCAACATAATTCACTTATTGCCAATCACCAATGTATCACATTCAATCACAATGAATAATCAACACAACATTGTAAACATTAGTCCTCGACCGATAACTCAGGCCATTCATATTAATTTCCCATCACCATTTCACATATCATGATATTAATACAAATCACATCATGTCAATTCACCAGTGTATCTCATTCAATCAAAATGAATAGTAATTATATAACAGCATCAATACCTCATAGGTAACTCATACCATTCATAATAGTTCACATTATCCTGAATTACTCATTCTTTCAAAAAGTCGGGAGCGCGACCATTTTAAAAATAATTTGGCAAAATAATATTTTTCTCTTTTCAAAAGGTAGTATTCGAAATTTAGAAAATAACGTTTTCGAATCGAGTTACGGTTTAGAAAATATGAATTTTCAAAGTTTTGGAAAAATTGAAAAATGAACATGGAACCGGTTCCTACCGGACGGAACCGGTTCTGAAAGTTAAAATAACACGCCCCTGATTTTTGAATGGGGAACCGGTTCCGTCATATACAGGAACCGGTTCCTGAGTCTATTTTTACCCAGTTTCTGCAATTTAACACTGGGAACTCGGTTCCTCCCCACAGGGAACCGGTTCCCACGACCTGTGACAGCAATTTTACTACTTTTTGACAGCATTTTCCATTCTTACTCATTCCCAAACTTACTAATACGATTTGGCACATTAGGAACATCATTTCATCGTCATTTCACACCAATATAACATCACACAACATAGTTTATTCATCCCTATCAATTATCTGACATATTTATGATTCCTAATTCCAACACTGACACAAATAGGGTTTGTTTCCTATAACTCATAATCATCATAATTCAAATTCTCTAACATACCCAATTATCCCTATGATTCCCAAAACCCATAAGGCATATTAATTGATCGAAACCACCCCTTACCTCGCGATGATTCTTCGATTCTCTTGGTGTCGGCTTTTCCTCTCTTTTCCTCTTCTCTCCAATTCCACGTGAAAACAGTTTCTCCAAAAATCTATTCTTTTCTTTCTTTTCCTTTTTATATTCCTTTAATATTCCTTTAATTATTCCAATAAAAATAATTAGAACTTAATAATTAATTAGTAGAGTGATTTACTCTCTTACACCCACCGTTTACTCTGCACACCTCATAACAATTCCTCATTAAAGGACCCAATTAATCCAAATAAGATAATACTTAGGACTTCATTTAATTAAATAATTAAATCCTCACTTATTTAATATTTAAATTAAATCGGGGTGTCACACTTGATAATATTCTCAAGGGCAAACCGAAAGATAGGAGAGAGAGAGAGAGAGAGAGAGAGAGAGACCTAATTTGTGATCTTTGTGCAATGCAATGATATGAGATGTTAGAGAATCTTAGGGGGGGGAATTGGGGTACAATAGGGGAATTTGAAATTTTGAAAACTTATATTGTGACGTGTTTTTCATGTCGCAAACGTTTTAAGAGGAAAATTGACTGACATTGAAGTGATGGTTCTGAACAGTCTTCAAGTTGACTGAATCAAATTATAACTGTTGGTGTTTGTGACGTGATTTTCGCGTGGCAAAGTTGCAACATGAAAATCACGTCATGACTTTAATTTTATATTTCCAATTTCGTTTCTTCTATAAAATCACATTACTTTAATTATGACTATTAGTATTTGTGACGTGATTTTCACGTGGCAAAGTTGCAACATGAAAATCACATCCTTACTTTAATTATATATTTCCAATTTCAATTCTCCCAAAACTCATCATCTTATCTTCTCTCTTATTCTTAAACCCATCAGTCTCTCATTCTCTTCCTCCACCCCTACCACCTTATTTATTCTCTTCTTTCTCCATCCAATTTCATACAATCCTCAAAGATACAAACATCTTTCTTGTTTATTTATTTATTTATTTTTGTTTTAAATTAATAATTAATTTATGATTATATATATTATGAATTTCGTTTTTAAGGTGTCTTTTTTCTAAGCTTCAAGAATCAAAAAAATTTGAAATCAAATATATATATATATATATATATATATATATATATATATATATATATATATATATATATATATATATATATATATATATAAAATCATTTTATAATAAAATTATTTTAATATATATAATAAAACTGTTTTATAATAAAAACAATATATATTTTATGTTATAACTTTTAAAACATAATACTAATAAAAATAATATATATTATTTATTTTTATTAAAAACAACATATTAATAAAAATCATATATATTTTATGTTATAAATTTTATTTTGTTAAATTTTTTAATAAATCCTAAAATATATATAGATTAGTGAAAAATATATTTAGAATCAAATATTCATTAAAAATATATATTTTTAATTAAAAAATAAATGTTAATATAATATATTGATATTAACATAGTAGTTATAATGTATGTTTGTAATTTGTTTATTTTATATGTTTTATGTATATTTTATATTTTATATTTTATATTTTTGTGATATGTTTGTAATATGTTTGTTATATATGTTATATGTATATTTTATATGTTTGTTATATATGTTGGATGTTTGTTTTATATGTTATATGTATATTTTACATTTATTTGAAAATAAAATTATATGTAATAATTGTATGTAATATGTTATACAATTGTAATATATTTATAGTATATGTTATATGTTTAGATATGTTTGTTTTAAAATAGTATTAATTTATTTAATATAATTTATGTAAAATATTCGCTTTGATCCTTTAACTATATTTTTGGGTTCATATTGCTTCCTTAATTTTTTTTCATGTCATTTTGTTTTTTTAACTTTTAAAACGTTTCACCTTAGTCTTTTTTGTCTAATTAGTGAGAAATAAATTTTAAAATTCGTCGTTAAATTCGCCGATAGTCAGACAAAAAGGACTGAAATGAAACATTTGGAAAGTTAAAGGACCAAAATAACAAAAAAAAAGTTTAGGGACCAATGTGAACTCAAGGGTATATATATATATATATATATATATATATATATATATATATATATATATATATATATATATATATATATATATATATATATATATATATATTACACCCTTGAGTATTTTGTCTAAAATTTAATTTGAATTTATTTAGCATAAATTAATATATTAATAGTTTCATAATTTATTTCTTAAATTTTTTTTTGAATTAGTGACGTGATTTTCATGTCACAAATTACATGATCATCACGTCACAAACTATTGATTTCAGAATATTATTAGTGACATGATTTTCATGTCACAAATTTGTGACATAAAAATCATGTCGCAAAAATTCCCATTTCTAACCCAACATCTGCTATGCCTGCTCCTACTGCATTATTATGGATAATAGTGCAAAATATTGTGACGTGATTTTCACGTCATTTAATTTATTTCTTCATTCCTTCATCGATTAATGCATATTTCTCGTGGTATATGTTGATGACATTGTTATCACTGAAGATGATACAAAGGGTATCCAACAACTCAAAACTCATATTTTCAACAACTTTTAGACAAAAGACTTGGGACAACTCAGATAGTTCTTGGGTATTAAAGTTGCTCATTCCTCATCAAGCATTGCAGTTAACCAACATAAGTATGCATTATGCGTACTTAATGAAGCTAGTATGCTTGATTGTCGTGCAATTAATACTCATATAGATTCCAACATCAAGCTTCTTTCAAGTCAGGAGGAGTTGTTGAAAGACCCTAGAAGATATCAACGTCTAGTGGGTATACTCAACCATCTTACCGTCACCAGACCAGATATCACTTTTGTAGTGAGCATTGCGAGTCAATTTTTGAATGCTCATTGTGATACTCATTGAAATGTAGCAATTCATATTCTCAAATATATAAAGAATGCACCAGTAAGAGGTATATTATATAAAGATAAGGGTGATGCTAAAATGATGTGTTATTTAGATGTCGATTGGATAATAGATAGAAGACCCACTTCTAGATATTGTGTTCTTATTGGAGGAAATATAATATCATGGAGGAGCAAGAAACAAAACATAGTTGCACTATCTAGTGTTGAAGTTCAATATCTTGTCATGGTACTAACATCAAAGGAACTTGAGTGGCTTTAGAATTTACTCTCAAAACTTAGGTTGGGAGACCTTCAAAACATAAGACTCATATGCGACAATCAAGCAATAATTCACATTGCATCCAATCGAGTATTCCATGAACGGACCAATCACATAGAAATAGATTGTCACTATGTAAGGGAAAACGTTTTGTCATGAGAAATAACCACAAAGTTTGTCAAATCTGAATATCAATTTGCTGATATGTTTACCAAGTCTCTTAAGGATTCTTGAGTGGATTATAGTTGTAACAAACTCTGATCATACAATATATATGATCCAAATTGAGGGGGAGTGTTGAGAATCAGTTACAAATTAATTAGTATTGATTTATATTCAATTAAACATAAGTGTAAATTATATTATTACCTATTGTATACACCTATTTTGCATATAAATATACATCATGTGTGATGATATTTGACACACATAAATCTAATTATAACAAATTCATCAAGCTCTCTTTTAATTTATGTTTTCTTATAGAAAATAGGAGTATTCACTTTTTATTTATAAACATCAATGTAACACTCTACATGCACCTGTTTTACGTTGAGGATATTTTGATATCTAGATCTTCTTCTATTCTAATTCATGAATTAATTAGAAAACTTCATGACAAATTTGATTTGAAGAAGTTGGACAAACTTAGGATATGTTATCTTTGAATTAGGTGATCTATGATTGATTTTAATTCTTGCCATACAATCCTATTAGCATACATCTAAATAGTTTATAGACAGTTTATAAGAGAGTACAGAAAGTAAAAATGTAGAAAATAAACCCTACGCTATTACAAGGCTTTGTGGCAGTTACATTATTGGAGGTGTGGAAAAGTAAAGTGCGAGAAATTAAATCTACGCTATTACAAAAATAATCTTGCGACCTATACATCGATTTCTAGAATTCAAATGAGAATAAAGCATGAATAAATAAGAGAAAAATATTTGAATGGAAACCTAAGTATTCTAAACCCTAATTAAAAGAAAAAATATTTTTTGGAATTGATTTTAATTAAGAAAACCTAATTCTAAGTTAATTCAAAATTAATTATGAAAATAATTAAATGTGAAGAGAAAAATAAAATATTTTTGTGTCTAAAATTAATTAAACATTTTTTAAACCTAGATCTAAAATAAAAATATTCTTTGTGATTTTTTATTGTATTTAAAAAATATTTGAAAAGAAATTAAATTGGTTAGAAAATTTAAGAAATAAGAAAATGCAAAGAAAACAAGTGCTTATTAGGATGGTCCTGCCAAGGCTTGAACCCAGGACCTTAAGGTCATTGGTCCAAAATTAGACCATTGCGCCATCTGCATGTGTTGTAAATAACACACCTCTAATTGTATGTATATGGAAACCTGTGGAAATCAGAAAAATAGGAAGAAAAAAAAAGAGGCAAAAGACAGGTTCGAACCAGCGACCTCATAGAGGGTAAGGGACCAACGTGCGCATGGGTTTCCACTGAGGTGGCTATACATCCATTCATAATACCAAAAGCATAAATATATATATATGTAATAAAAATTTAGAAAAATCAATTTTAATCAAAACACGCGCATGTGGGTCCCCAGGGTTCAAACGGACAAATCATGTTATTTCCTTCTGCCACATCCCTTTCCTGCTGGTCAAACCACCCTGGGTGGTGTTTCCGATCGTCTTTTCTGGCAAGGAGAATTTGAAACCTGCAAAATAGCTTAAAAATAAAAACGAAAACAACCCAGATCCACTAATTGAAGTGCTACGAATCTAATGGCGTGGTTAGTTTTGTCTGAATTAGCCTGTAGCTATGAATACGATGAAGCAAAAGCTTCGTTCCCTAATAATGATGAAACCTGATTCCTGTGTTAAAACTCATGCACGATGGTTCTAAACATTCACAAACATTAGTATGAACATGTATATATGAATCAAAATCGTTTATATTGCATGAAATAAAAGTTTAAGATTCATGAAGTTTTACCAACCGGTGCACCTTGGGGAAGTGAATTATGGATGCTTTGAACTCGTGCAAGGACTTGGATCGATTCCTGAACACCTCAAGAGAGTGAATAAGTGCTTGAAATTGATTGAGAATGGTTGCAATTCAAAATTCGATGGTGCAAGTTTCTTGGCAATTTTTCAACTCCAAAGCCTATTGTTCTTGGCTGAAAATTTGTGTCCCTTACTTGTGGTCTCAATCTGATACTTATAAGGAGTGAATTAGGTCAAAACTTTGAGAGAAAATATATTGCATTCATTGAAAGATATTTGATTGAAAATTTGAATCAAATATTCCTTTTTCTTGCTCAATCTTCCTCTAATGCTTCCATGCGTTTCTTGCCAACTTGTTTGGGCTTCCTTGGTCCTCAAGACACACAAATAGCAAGCCCAACATGCCATGTACCTTATCTTACATTTTATTTTATTTAAAATTGAATTTAAATGATTTAATTCAAAAATAAATTAAATAAATGAAATAAGGGCGTGTAATTGAACTTAGAGGCCATGGACCATGTTTGAAACAAGTTTAAACCATAAAAACTTAGGCCCATTTGGAAGAAATTCAAAATTGACCAATATTTTCTTCGTGCACTTCTTCCAAAATTTCCAAACTTGCACAAACCATATCTTGCTCAATTTTTATCATTTGAGAGTGTTCTTAGACTTTTTACAAAGCTTAATATGTCCTCTAAATTCTACTTTTGGTTTCATCTTCATTGAAGCTTCCATGCTCATGTAAACTTCTTTGGAAAAAGATGACTTTTTGTTGACTTTTAGAAGGACCTATAATGTCTTGACTTATAACTCTCAAATGAAGCATTTTTGGGTAAAGCTTGTGAGACACAAAGTTGTAGAGAATTGAATTCCCTTCAAATTGAGCTTTGGTGGAAAAATTTCTGATGAAGTATGTGAATGTTATGCCTGGTCAAAGTTCTGTTGACTTTTGATCAAAAACCCTAATTTAGAAACTTTGACTTTTGACCAATTCTTTGACTTTCTTGATGAATCATGATCAACCCTTGATCAAATGATGAATGTGGATTCAAAATATTTATGTTGACAAAAAATGATGAAGTTTGACTATATTTTGACTATAGTTGACTTTTTGTCTAATACAACTGATATTCAACCATCTGAGCAATTGACTTAGCAAACTTGAGTTGTGAGGCTTGATGTAACACCTCATTTCTACCCGGTAATTATAAGGGAAATCAGAGTGCAAAAATTTCAACAACCAAAATGAGATGCCACATTTTCAACTTAAAACAACTTCATATAATCACAATTAATTAAGATACATAACACTTGTTCGGATAAACTGATAACAACCTGATTTATTCTTTTTGAAAGTAAAACAACTTTTATTATAACAACTATTTAATAACAACAACTTAAAATTCAACTACTAAAACAATAACAACAATTAAACAACAATTGTTCATCCCCCGAGTGCTACGTATCAGAACAACTAAACCGACTTGGACTAACAGCAACTAAATCCATCAATCTCGAATACCTGCACGTTACCAGTATAAAGGCAACAGCGAAACAAATGAAAGGGTGAGATATCTACCAATATAATTGAATTCATGATAAATAATATATTAGAATGTAGATCATATAATTTACCGTTTCACATAATTCAAGCAACATTTATATCGACAATACTAAACACAATTACATCAACATATATACTAACAATTAGCAACGACAACAATTATAACAATTTTATCACAACAACATTTCCAACACAACATAACAACTATTTCACAACAAAACAATAACAGCCAACAACATAAGTCAACTGACACATCAACATATCAAGTATAATTATGCGACTTCAAATGCGACTCAACTGTGCATATGCGTGTGGTACCATTGGAGTAAAACTCCCAACTTAGAACATTTGCCAATAATTCTGAGGCACAATGCATAAGCCTTCAACATTTTGCCAATCTAGGCCAATTTTTTTAGCATTCGCTCCAACATAAAAATTGTCAATTCAGACCAATTTAATGATGCAATGTATGCCATGCGACCTCAACCTCAATCGACAAAATCATGACAATGCAACAACAACAACACACGCCAACGCCAACATAACAACTAGTCAATTGAAACTCAACATTGACCATAGGCCTACACCTCAGTGCAATTCAACATTGGCTAAAAGCCTACAACATAATCAACTCAACATTGGCTACAAGCCTACAACATAATCAACTCAACATTGGCTAAGACACTACAACATAGTCAACTCAACATAATCGACTCAACCTTGACCAGAGGCCTACGACGTAATCAACGTAAATAACCATAACTCATCACTAACTAAAAAGCCTACAACTTGATACCCACATATATTATTTTCATCCACTCAATAATCCACTACTAGCTACTACATTAATCTCTGGGTAACTTATTTCTACGATTCAACTTACAATCATTCAAATTATTTCTCTCTCCATCTCTAAGTCGTTGAAACAGATTACCATCACAGACTCTCAAGTCGGCCGCCAAATTTCCACCCGCAAAAAAGCAACCATTAGGCCATTTTCCATTAACTACTTCATTCCAAATATAGAAATCAACATCACCATTAAGCGGCTCCCCCTTTGCTGGCCTATATTGAGGATTGTGTTCCAGAAAAAGTGCAAGCAATGTCTGATAATCATCCTACACATACATTCAATAATAAAATAAAATAAAAATATTTACATATGTATTAAATTATACTAAATTAATATATATATATATATATATATATATATATATATATATATATATATATATATAAATTATACTAAATTCAAATATATTAAAAAGTTGTCATGTGATTTTCACACCAGAACTTATGAGTTGCCACGTGATTTTCACGTGACAATTTATCAGTTGCCACATGATATTCACGCCACAATTTATAGATTGCCACGTGAAAATAACGTCACAAATTTTGTTATTAAATTAAAAAAAAAAACATAAATTGAATTACTTACAAAGCTCTTCGTGCCACAACAAAACCTCCGATTTCTTTGTCCGAGTCCTCGTAATCAACTCAGTAAACAATGGTGGTCTCCCCAACTCCTTAGTCTAAATAATAAAATTAAAATTAATTAGTAAAAAATATAATGAATAAAAATATAACTTAAAAAATTAGTAATTTTTACCATTCGTCGGACATGCTCCGCAGTACTAATACTTCCAACAGTATTGACACATCCCCTTTTCGGATGTCCTCATCTTCTTAAAAGTTTTTGATTTAGCCTTGAATTCCGGCGAATCCCAATATGTAAGAAGTTCCCGAAAACCTCTACGCCTATCCAGTCAGGACGGATACCATGAAGCTCATAATTCTCCCTAACCCGCCGCATTATATCAAAAAATCTTGTAGAGGTTCTGCTATAATAGATTTTTTCCATATAAAAAATTCTACTTTTAAATTGTTTTTAAATACTAACATATAAAAAATTTTAATTTTAAATTATTTTTAAATACTAACCTATAATACTAACTTTATGTTTTAACATACATATATAATATAAAAAAATTTTAATTTTCTATTTTTAAAAAAATCTTATTTTACTATTATTTAATTTTTCGTTTATATATATATATATATTAACATATAAAAAATTTTAATTTTAAATTGTTTTTAATACTAACCTATAATACTAACATATAAAAAATTCTAATTTTAAATTGTTTTTAAATACTAACCCATAATATTAACCTAAAACTAAAATTTAAAAAAAAATATTTTTTAATTGAAATAAACAGAATACAATAGAAATAAACATAATATATATATAAAATATAAAAAAATTACATAAATACCTCTTGTATATCCTTCACTTAATCTTTTTCTTCTTGTATATATCTCCCTTGATGTTCTTCTTCAAGATTCTACAACTTAAACAAAATAAATTTCATTAAATTTTTATTACCAAAATAAATATAGAATACATAAAATTAAAATTAGACAACATATAATTACCTTATATGATATTGGAATTCTAATCAAGGATACTTTGAGCCAAAATTGGAGAAAGAATTTTTTTTGGGAAAATTACATTGATGAAACGCAGAAGAGAAGGAAAGGAAAGAAAAGGAAAGGAAGAAGAAGAAAGCAAATGGCTTATGGTTTCTGATAGGGGTGCGTTATAATTTGTGTGATTTATATGCCACATAGCGACGTGAATATCACGTCGCAACCTTGCCACGTGAGAATCACGTAGCTACACTTCCAACGGTAAATAAATAGCGACGTGGGTATAACGTCACAACCAAAATTCAAAAAATTTTAAACCTCCCTCCAACTAAGCGTTCCAGATTTGGTTTGATTTATTTTTTTCTTTTATGTAGCGACGTGTGTATCACGTCGCAGTTTTTTAAAAAAAAAACTCTGACTTCTTTGTTTATAACATTGGCCTGACTTTTTTATTATTAAAATTATTTGTGACGTGGTTGTCACGTCGCAACTAGTTTTTTTAGCCACGTGATAACCACTTCGCTACTTTACGTCGCTGGGGACCATATTTCTTGTAGTGATAATATTATTCAATTTATTAAATCTAATCAAATTATTATCAATTTTAAATTGTTATTAAAACCAATATGTGTTTTTGTGTATAATATGTTTTATTTTAATGCATGTCGATCCATCAAACCTGTTTTTCCAGCATATATTTAGTTTAATAATAATTATTAAATCAATGTATAACCTGGCAACTACTACAAATTGATAAATTAAATTAATATTTGTACGACAATTATCATTGAAATCTTTTTTGTGTCAATTCGTATATATTTTTATATAAATTTTTTAACCATAACTATATAATATTTATTTAATATTTATATCAATTTTACGCAATCTATGTACATTTCTTAACCATCATTATACTATATTTATTTAATATTTATAACAATATTGCACAACCATATAAACACACATGTATATATTTATACCGACTTTACGCAACCTGTGCGAACGCACGGTTTCATTACATTTCTTAACTATTATTATACTAGATTATAGGGGTGTTCAAATCCAAACCAATCCAATAAAAAACCAAAAACTGATAAAAAAACCGAAAACCGCAAAAAATCGAAATTAATTGGATGTGTTTGGATGTTATTTTGTGAAAATCGATTGGTTCGGATCGAATTTCAGATTAATTTTTCAAAATCGATCCAAACCAAACCAAACCAAACCATATATATATATATATATATATATATATATATATATATATATATATATATATATATATATATATATTGTTTACTTTTTATTAGTATGATATGTACATGAATTTATTATTATATGATAATTTAATAGTATTTATTAGCTTGGTATAATCTATTTATTTTTATTATTTCAACCATAATCTATCATTCTCATCTTATAATATTAACTTTTAATACATTATATGTCATATATTATATCAAATCTATGATTTATTAGTAGTTGTATAATAATAATAATAATAATAATAATAAAAATATAATGTGTAATTTGGATATTTAAAAACCGACCCAAATTAAACAGCATAAAATTGGATTGGATTGAATTGATTTTTTTTTAATATATCATCCAAAACCGAACCAAACTGCAAGTAAATTTATCTTGAATCGGATGAATTTTTGTCTTAAAACCGATCCAAGCCAAACCGCGAACAAATCTATTAGATTATATCCTCATATATTTTTCATCATAATTTCTATGTATATCCTAAAAACTACTACAACTTAATAAATTAAATTAAAATTTATGTGACAATCATAACAGATAGTTTTTTCTCTTAATTCGTATATATTTTTATATTTATATTTTAACCATAACTATATAATATTACTAGAAAGTTTTTTTTCCTACTTAATTCATATATATATATATATATATATATATATATATATATATATATATATATATATATATATATATATATATATATATATATTTATTGAATATTTATATCGATTTTACGTGACGCGTGCAAACGCACTGGTCCTTGTTGGAAGACTAGTCAAGTGTGAGTAATGGGGAAAATAGTCACACATTGAAAGATGACGTGGTGACTTAAAGGCTAGGAGAACTCACTCCCCTATCACCTTAAGGTTGTAAAGACAAAGTGACGTGTTTCTCACAGATGTTCTCAATCCCACACTATATATCAATGCTCCTAAATCTTCCCCAACAGTTCTTTACTAGTTCTGATACTTTTGAACCATCAAATACTTAATCATAGTCTAACATTATTATTTTTTTTGTTAGTTATTTATGTTGCATACATGTTTCTATTTCAGAATTTATAATAACGTTCAACTTTTTTATAACAGACTAACGATATTGCTGAATATGTTATAATTTGTTGACATTTGGAACAAGCTAAAATTGATATAAGAATCTTTTGTCATAACATTCTCATTGAGGGAACATTTTCTGTTTCCGTAGGAATGATTGATACATGGAACAAACTATATGAAAAAGAAAATTCTTTTGTTCAAACTAGCCTAAACTGATCTATCTAAATCTCCATTAGCATGATTTACAGCTCAATTCAAGCGAGAAGTAAGGTTTAAGAATTCATCCTCACTGCATGGAATTGTGAGACCACCCATGGGATGATCATATCCAAATTCTTCTTCTGCTTCGTTTAATAATTCTTGAAATAGTGTTTGGTTCAAGTATGATACCGGAATAACAAACCGCTTCATTTTATCTCCAACATATACTGCAAGATAGCCTTTAGGGACTTCAAATCCTTTGGTAGATCCATGGGTTTTTGAAAATGATTTTCTTCTGATAATACTTGTTATGCGGAAACCCATTGTATTTTTTTATGTTAAAGGATTGGATGAGAAGTAGATATTGAGTTCTAATGTTTAAGGATGTAAAAGACTTGTGTTGCTTGTGAAACCAAGGAGTAGTGTTTATATAGCTGTAATAGGGCCTAGTGAGGGAGAAGGGATCACATGGTATTGTCTAACAGAGGTCATTTTCAGGTATTAGGAAATTTAAGACAATGCAATGGTGATAGAAACCTGATGTCTGTTGTTGCATTTTGTTATAGCTATTTCAATGCTAGACATGCTTTAGACATCTCACATGCTTATTCAAATTGACAATCCAGCTAATATACATCTAGCAGCTAAATATATATCAGATTTATGTGCAATTTGTGTAGGACCTGATTGATATCAGCTCAGAAACAGTGTTAGGAGATAAGAAGGGAACCAATATTGAATATGGGATCACTATGAACCACATTTTATATTCTTGCAAGACAAACTCGATGAAACTTGCATACCAGAACAGAACTTTGTGGTCCCTTCTCTCTTGCTAAATAAGTAACAAGGTCAATTAATCATTCTTTTGCATGGATAAGCTTGTTTTCTGGTGGGGTAATTTATTTTCTACAATATCACATTATTTGATCGGTGGAAAAGACCTCTTAGACAGTACCATGTGATCTTATAGTCTTTAGTATAGCCCTACTTCACCAATCATTCAGGTAGTCAATGGTTTCTCAATATTCTTTTATCTATATATATTTATGGTTACAAGCATTTAGCACCAACTCAACTTATTCAAATCCTAAAGCATTCCACTTTCAAAAACTTGGCTATAGCTTAGAAGAGTTGTCTTAAAACAAATTCTTCTCAAGTTGTAACACATCCAACAATGGGTTTTCGTTTCCCTAGTATCACCAGAAGCACATCATTTTCTGCTAAACGAGGAGTTTCAAAAGGTGTGGAGGTGCCAAAGGGATATGTTGCTGTGTATGTCGGAGAGAAACAAAAGCGATTTGTGATCCCGATATCATACTTGAACCAACCGTCATTTCAAGACTTGTTGACTCAAGCCGAGGAAGAGTTTGGATACGATCATCCGATGGGTGGCCTCACCATTCCATGCGCAGAAGATGTATTCCAAAATATAACTCGTGGCTTATGAAACTAACACCAATAGAGACTGACATAGCTTAGATGAGATATATTTTTTATATACTAGGCATCTTACAAAACTGTAAAGATGTGAAAAAATGAGCATTAGATTGAAAAAGTTAGAATTTAATGATAATGAATTCAATTACTCCAACATTGTCTCTGTGTTTTTGGTTTATTGCACTTGAGTACTTATGAAATATGATTATATGAGTAATGTTTCTTGCTATAAAAAAAGACTTGGTATATTGGATAATTTAATACCAGGAATATATAATATCTCAAGATTCCTAGCAACGTATGAGCACAGTTATTTTCCCAATAGGACAAAAGGTGAAAGATAAATTTGTCATAGTTTTGTTTTTAACTACATATCTTCACAAGAAAATGCACAAAATAACAATGAGAGTAACAAGGTCAATTATTCCACTTAGTGACACAGGCCTCATTATATTTTATGATGCTTATCCTTAGGATATATTTATCTAAAGAATTGAATGGTTAGTACATACTTAGAAGGCTGTCTAATGGGGTTTTGTGATACACAACTACTCACAAACCACCACATGGTGTTGTCTTACACATTTTGATCAAGAGTCACAAGAATATTGGCCTACTTTGTAGTTGAGTCACCAATATAGTTATTGGTAGACATCTCACATTTCCAATTTTTTGTGCACAATGATGGTATGACAATTGACAGCTAAAGGATTGTTTTTCAATTGTTGATATATTCATGTTACTATTAGTCAAAAACCTTGAGCTTTTATACTAGTATTTGAACTTGTCACACCCTAAAATTTGTTCTACTATCATTCATTTTTATCTGGCTCTTTAGCCTTGATCCATCTGCATGCCTTTCTACCAATCATTCATTTTCATTCATAAAATCATTCATCTGCATCTACATGTGACCTTTTGTTGGTGTTTGCCCGAGGGATTCTTTGCTTGGATTTCAATTGTGGATCAAGGTATGACTATGGTTGGATTAATCAGATGATTAGGGATTTCTTGTGATACAAGATACTCAGTCAAGTATGGATGCAATTGTCCTATTGTGTAAAATTAGGGTTTTGGTGGTTGAAGATGGGCCAAATCACAATGCATTAGAAGATTACTTGAAGAAGAAGAAACAAAATTGTACATTGGATTTGAACTAATTTTCATTCAAGATGGATTCATAAGCAACATTTTGGTGGAAAAAATTGAAATTCACTCATTGCTAACAAGTTTGACTTCTTAGTCAACAAGGTCAACCATGGAGATTTGACTTTTGTTGACCAAACCCTTTTATTTCTCACAAAGCTACATGATATTATGTGGCCATCAATTGAAATGAATGCTATCTAAAAGGAGATTCAAATTAAAGTTCAATTGGAATGAGATTTGGAGTTTTCTTGAAGAATAAGTTACAAGTCAATTTGCAATGGAAAAGTCAAAATAGCATTTCAATATCAAGAATTCATTACAAATGTTAGAATACATGGCAAGATATATGTTATATTGAAAATCAACAAAAAATTACATTTGTCTTACAGTTGACTTTTGGTCAAACAGTTGACCAAAGTCAAACTGTCATCCTAGGCCTATGGCTGCTCAATTTCATCTTCAAATGCCTTGTCAAATGTCTTGATTGTCCAAACTTGCAAAAGTCTTCAATTACCTTCATTCTTCTTCAAATTCATCAGGTATCCAATGTGTTTTGTTTGAATTTTGCCAAGCCTTGCAGCTGGATCAATCCACTGCATCATAACAGACTTGGACAAACACAGGATCAGCCCACCTTGCCATCATCTTGCTGCTATAGTTGATGATTCAATTGGTTGCAATATTGCAGTTCCATAAGCCTGTTGCAATCCAAACCTCCCTACATTTGATACTCATTCACATTCATCTAGAATCAAGTGCACATTGAGATAAATCTATGAATGCAAATCCAAGCTACTCATATGCATTTCAAGTTCTAAATTCACACAAATTGCCATCAAGAATTCAGGGTCTACAAGTTATGAGAAATAGTGAATTTAGTTGCAAACTTTTACCAAAACACGAACCTATTGACTTGAGCATGTGTAAATATCAAATCTCATCATCACTTTGAAGTTCAACACAGGTGCAAGAAGGAAAGGGAAGCATACTGTGTACACATCACTACAGTTGTATCAAATTCAAATTTATTCAGGCATCAAAGATACATCAATATCAGCAGCAGCTTGTCAAAATAGGGCACATCCTATTGGCATTCTACGGAAAAAAGTTTTGTACACATTCATAACAGGTGATAAAAGTAAGAAAGAAATTTCAAATGCAAGTAAATTTGAAAGATTAGAGGAGATTCACAAAACAATAAAGCCTTTTTTACATGCTTTATATTTCAGATGTTAACATATAACTTTTTTATGTGCTTCAATCTATGAACGGAATGATCATAGAAAACTTGAATCACAAGTAATTTATGCATTTGCAGCCTTTCCATTACAGTCAAGATAAAAATAGTTGCATAATATACGGATTAATGATACTGCTGTATATATTATAATTCGTTTAGATCTGGAACAAGCTAAAAATGTTTTAAGAATCTTTTGTCATAACATTCTCATTGAGGGAACATTTTCTGTTTCCATAGGAATGATCGATATACATGGAACAAATAAAATGAAAAAAAAAAAGCCTTCTGTTAAAATTAGCCTAATCTAATCAATCAAATCTCTATTAGCATGATTTGTACAGCTCAATTCCAGCGAGAAGTGAGGTTTAGGAAATCATTCTCACTGCATGGGATTGTAAGACCGCCCATAGGATGACCATATCCAAATTCTTCTTCTGCTTGATTTAATAATTCTTGAATCGATGGTTGATCCAAGTATGAGACCGGTATCACAAACCGCCTCATTTTATCTCCAACATAGACGGCAAGATAGCCTTTAGGGACTTCAAATCCCTTGGTAGATCCGTGGGTACGGGAAATAGATGTTCTTCTCATAATACTGCAGAAACCCATTGTTTTTTTATTTTTTATGTTAAAGGATTGGAGGAGATATAGATATTGAGTTGTGATGCTTTAGGATGTAAGAGACTTGTGATGCCTGTGAATCCAAGGAGTAGTGTTTATATAGTTGCTAAGGGCCTTTACAAAGCTATTAACCAATGAATGTAATTTGATGTGTTGTAATAGGGCCAAGTGAGGTAGAAGGGATCACATGGTATTGTCTAACAGAGATCATTTTCAGGGATTAGGAAATTTAAAACATTGCAATGGTGAAAGAAACCTGATGTCTGTTGTTGCATTTTGGTATAACTAATCCAAAGGTAGGCATGGTTTAGACATCTCACATCACATGTTTCTTCGAACTAACAATCCAGCTAATGTATCAGAATTGTGTAGGATCTGATTGATAGCAGCTCAGGAACAGTTTTAGATGACAAGAAGACAACCAATATTGAATTCAAGATCACTATGAATAACATTTTATATTTTGGCATACCAGAACAGAACTTTGTGGTCCCTTCTCTCTTGCTAAGGATAATACAAGGTCAATTAAACTTTATTTTGCAAGGATAAGCTTGTTTTCAGGTGGGGTAATATGTTGTTTTTCGTATTAGAATGTGGGATTTGTATTATCCATTATATCACATTATTTGATCGGTGGAAAAGACCTCTTAGACAGTACCATGGCTCTTATAGACTTATAGTCAATAGTATAACCCTACTTCACCAATCATTCAAGTAGCCAATGGTTTCTCAATATTGTTTTAAAAAGAGTTGTCTTAAAACAAATTCTTCTCAAGTTGTATCACATCCAACAATGGGTTTTCGTTTCCCTGGTATCATCAGAAGCACATCATTTTCTGCAAAACAAGGAGTTTCAAAAGGTGTAGAGGTGCCAAAGGGATATGTTGCTGTGTATGTTGGAGAGAAACAAAAGCGATTTGTGATCCCGATATCATACTTGAACCAACCGTCATTTCAAGACTTGTTGAGTCAAGCCGAGGAAGAGTTTGGATACGATCATCCGATGGGTGGCCTCACCATTCCATGCGCAGAAGATGTATTCCAAAATATAACTCGTGGCTTATGAAACTAACACCAATAGAGACTGACATAGCTTAGAAGAGATTTTTTATTTTATTTTTATATACTAGGCATATCTTACAAAATTGTAAAGATGTGAAAAAATGACTAAATGAGCATTAGAATTACAAGGTTAGAATTTAATGATAATGAATTCAATTACTCAAACATCATCTCTGTGTTTTTGGTTTATTGCACTTAAGAACTTATGAAATATGATTATATGAGTAATTAATGTTTCATGCTGTAAAAAAAGACCAGATATACTGGAATATTTAAAAGCAGGAATATATAATATCTCAAGATTCCAACCAAGTTTCTTTCCTTGATTGTTTCTTTCAATTGCGCTTTTTGATCTTCATCCTCTTCTCCTTTGCTCTTCTCATTCCTGCTCAAATCACATAGATTTGTGTGAGAGTGTTGTGTGTTCCATCTCACCTTGATTTGGACGGGTCTCTGTGGCTCACGTTTGGTTCTCCTTCGGTGGTATTGCTTTTCGATTCTTCTTTTTGTTGTCTGTCTCTTCCATCTTCCAATCCTTCTAGGGGTTTCTGCTCTTCCCCAGTCCTTATGGAAAACAGAAGATTGTTTAAGATGCCTATAGAGACAACTAACATTTATTCTTGAAAAGCTGTCAAGGAGCTTATTGATGTTGAGAAGTGGGTATGACTCCATGTGAACATAGCAATAAAAATATAACTTCAAAGTTGGATACATCACTGCCTCTCAATGTATATACTGAAACAATTACTAAAAAATGATTGCATGTTCTAGATCATAGACTCTTGAAAATGGATACTTTCTTACAAAAGAAAGAGAGGAAGTGTTTGGCTCAACATATAAGTTCTTCATCTTTGGTTAGAGACGTCCTAATCATAGTCTAACGCTGTTATTTTTCCTTAGGTATGTTACATAGGTGTTCATATTTCAGATTCAATAATAAAATCCTACTTTGTTTTTTAACAAGATAAGTTAGGCGGGTTGCAATCGATTTGGCGAAGGCTCATAATGAAATATTAGAGATTCATACAACTAAAGCCTTTTTTTCCCATGCTTTATATTGCAGATGTTAACATATAACCTTTTTTATGTGCTTCATAATTTGAATGAAATGATCCTAGAAACCTTGAAACACAAGTAATTTTTGCAGCCTTTCCATTACAATCAAGAACAGTTGCATATTATAACGGATTAATGATACTGATGTATATATTATGATTTGTTGAGATCTGGAACAAGCTAAAACTTTTTTAAGAATCTTTTCATAACATTCTCATTGAGGGAACATTTTCTGTTTCCGTAGGAATGATCGGTATACATGGAACAAACAAAATGAAAGAAAATGCCTTCTGTCAAAATTAGCCTAAACTAATCTATCTAAATCTCAATTTGCATGATTTACAAACCAATTCAATTCAAGCGTGAAGTGAGATTTAGGAATTCATCTTCACTACATGAAATTGTGAGACCACCCATGGGATGATCAAATCCAAATTCTTCTTCAGCTTCGTTTAGTAATTCTTGAAACAATGAATGGTTCAAGTATGAAATAGGAATCACAAACCGCCTCATGTTATCTCCAACATACACAGCGAGATATCCTTTAGGGACTTCAAATCCCTTGGTAGATCCTTGGGTTCTTGAAAATGATGCTCTTCTGATAATACTTGTTATACGGAAACCCATTGTTGTTTTATGTTAAAAGATTGAAAGAGAAATAATAGATATTAAGTTCTAATGTTTAAGGATGTAAAAGAATTGTGTTGCTTGAGAAACAAAAGAGAAGTGTATATATAATTTGATGTGTTGTAATAGGGCCTAGTGAGGAAGAAGTGATCACATAGTTTGTCTAATAGAGGTCATTTTCGGGGATTAGGATGCTACATACCCCACCTTCTAAGATGTTGGCCAACAGATAAGCTACAATTGATATTTAAGACAATATGCAATGGTGAAAGAAACCTGATGTCTGTTGTTACATTTGGTTATAGCAAATCCAATGGTAGACATGGTTTACACATCTCACATCACATGTTTCTTCGAAATGACAATCCATCTAATATACATATCTACCAGCTAAATATATATCAGATTTCTATTCAACTTGTTAATCTAGGCCCTCATTAATACCAGATCCGAAACAGTGTTAGAAGGCAAGAAAAAAAACCAATATTGAATACAAGATCACTATGAACCACATTTTATATTTTTGCCAGACAAACTCCATGAAATTTGCATACCAGAACATAACTCTGTGGTCCCTTCCATGTGATCTAATATATCTCTTGTCTCCTTTGCAGATTCTTTCTTTTTCACAAGTCAATCAAGTAGCCAACGATTTTTCAATATACATTTATCTATATATATATATATTCATGGTTAGAAGCATTTAGGACCAACACAAATCATTCACATTTCAAGAACTTGTTTCTTGCTTAATAGTCTTTTTAAAAAAATCCATTCTTCTCAAGTTTCATCACATATACAACTATGGGCTTTCGTTTCTCTGGTATCGTCAGAAAGGCATCATTTGCTGTAAACCAAGCAGCTTCAAAAACTGCAGACATGCCAAAGGGATATCTTGCAGTATATGTTGGAGAAAAACAAAAGCGGTGTGTGATCCCCATATCATACTTGAACCAACCATCGTTTCAAGACTTGTTGAGCCAAGCTAAAGAAGAGTTTGGATATGATCATCCCATGGGTGGCCTCACCATTCCTTGTACCGAAGAAGTCTTTCAAAATATAACTTCTAGCTTTAATGACCTATGATCCTGTCACCTAAAGAGACTGACATAGTTTGTTAGAAATATTTGTTTTGTAAACTAGGCATCTTATCGAATTTTTAAGATGGAAAAAAAAACCATTAGATTGACAAATTGTATATATATTTTGTTTAATGATATCGAACATGATTACTGAAGAAGCTTTTCAATGTTTCTGGTTTATCGCACTTAAGAACTTATGAAATATGAATTCGACTATATAGTAATGTTGCTTGCTATGGGAAAAAATGACTTTTTTGTTGAAAATTTCCCATGACACAAAGGAAAAAGAAATTTACGTAATATAGACATGAAACAATTTTTTTGGGTACCAAAGCCTTAATCATACATGAGGTACCTTCCCTTCATAAGCAACAAGTTCACAATAACAGTAAAAGTAACAAGGTTAGTTATTCCACTGAATGACATGCCTTATTGACTTATTCTATGGTGCCTGTTAGGATATTCTTATCTAAATATTTGAATGGTTAGTACTTGCCTAGTAGGCTATGTAACGGGGTTTAGTGATAGACAAGGGCTCACAAACTACCACATGGTGTTGTCTTATAGATTTTCATCAAGATTCACAATATATTTTAAAATAAGATAGTCACCCATATTTATTTATTGCTAAAATAATAAACTTCCATGTATATCTTCTGTAATGTTGTTACACAATATCATTGGGATATGTCGTTTGCCAACCATTATCATGATGAAGACTTTAAAGACAAGAAGTAGTCAGATTTAGTCAATCAACTCTAATATCACTATTTGGTCACGAGTTTGTTATGTGAGATCATTTACAATTAGTGGAAGATTCGTGCGTCCGTACGAGATATATATATTTTAATGTGTTAAAGTAGCATAAATGTAAAAACAAATAGTTGTTTCATATGGATTTTTTTATAGTGCTTGTGTTTCAATAATTAAAAATATAAAAATTGTATTAGTAAGTTAAGAATTTTAAATATAGAAACTAGTAAGAAATCCGTGCTATCGCACGGGTTCTGTCCGAATTTTATATAACATGGAACTAACTTTAAATTGTAATAGACCATTCGTATATATTATTCAAATTTAAAATATTAAAATAATTCAACCAAAGTTCAATCAATTAGGAAAAAAATTAGTGTATCAAATTAATCTGCTTTCCATCGATAACATTAATGATAACAATATCGTATTTGAACTTTAGATATGAAGCAACCTGCTTTCCATCGATGTTTTCAACTCATTGATCTGCATGATAATTTATAAACAAAAATATTTGTGTTGTCATGTACTTACCCATTAACAAAGCAATTGAAAAACTTCATTGTATACAACATTCGTAGTGATAGAAGATGATACATTCTCGTTATCATGTATTAAGATTTTAAGACCACTTTTGCTTGTAACTCTTGAAATGGCTACACACAATTGTCCATGACTAAAAATAAGAGTAGCTAAATACAATCCAACGGTATCAAGTGATTGGCCTTAGGACTTATTAAGCGTGAGAGACAATAATTGAGAATTCCTTCATAATCAACTTAAATGGCCACGGTGACTCAGAAGGTGACATAGATGTTCGAGGGATGTAAAAGATGTTACCTACGTTCTTTACAAACATGTCTATCAAACTATTATTTGTAAAATTTGAATTTCTTTTTTAATTGGTTAAAATTCGTTATAAATATAGACTAATAATATGCACTTGCCTTTTAAGCATTAATATGTATTTATAATAAATTGTACAGATTACTCACTAACTTCAATATATAAGATTTAAAAGATGAATATTAAAATTAACCGTCTATAGCCAGTATCTCATAAATGCGTTCACATCTCCCTGTGAATCAAGATGATTTAACAAACTCAGTTGAATCCAAATGAATTAGTTCTAAAAATTTATTAAATCTATTTTAGATGTTAAGTCATTTTTCCAAACCTAAAATGTATGACAACTTCCGTCAAATTTATACTTTATATTATATGTGTTCACATCTATGCGTGAGTTAACGAACTTCAGTTGAATCCAAAAATTTATTAAACCTATTTTATATATTAATCCATTTTTTCAAAATAAAAATGTATGACATCTCCCGTCAAATTCAGTTTTAAAACTTTTATATTATATCATATTTACATATTTTTACAACCTATATGTATAACCGTTTCTCGTTAAATTACAATTATTTTTAAAAAGAACATAAAAGATAAATAAAATCTATAGATAAAACTATTGTATATTATTTTCTATATTTATTTAATGAATGAAATTTATTTTAGATGAATTTATTTTCTAATTTGTATTAATATAACTTAATTGTCATTTAAAATAGTACATTCAATTCTTTAACTTCAATTATCTGGTATGTCATAGATACATTTACTTCTACCCGTAAGTTTATGATATATAATCATTTATCAAATTTGAATTTCTCATTTATAAAAATAATTGTAAATTATTCTCGTTTTTAAAAATGAACCCGTGTGTCTATTTATAAAAATATTTGAAACTTATACTCGTTTATAAATATAATTGTATCAATACTTGAATTTTTCCGGTTTATAAAAATAATTATAATTTATTCATGTTTATAAAAATTATTGTAATTTATTTTTACTTTGTAAAATTAATTATATTAATATGTAGAATTTTTCTCGTTTATCAGTGTCTTTAACCCGTGTGACAATTTATAAAAATATTTTAACTTATTCATGTTAAAAACAATTACATCAATATCTGAATTTTGTTCGTTTATAAAAATATTTGTAAGTTATTTAAGTTTATGAAAATAATTGTAAAAACTAGTATTTACCATATCATCTTAAATTTATTTATTCAACGGTGATAAATATGCGTCTCTTAGTTAATTACATTTATAAATAAGTATCGCGTATTAGTGATATATATTAAATTTATTATCTTAATATCTAACTAACTAAATTGAATTTATTATTGTCAATAAAAAATTATAATATTAAATAATAATATAATATTATTATTGTATACGGGGAAAAAATAAATTAAATCTAAGAATATCGAAAAATCTATTATAATATTAAATAATAATTTAACATTTATTATTACAATGAATTATACATAACAATTCAAAATTATGTATTTTATTTCTTATATTTTATTGTATTCGATTTGTAATAAATATTTTTCAATTTAGTGCGAATTTTCAATAATTAAATCTTAACGATATTATATAAAATTAATTTCATGAAATAAATTTATTTAATTAAGTGTTATATAAATATTTAATACATTATATTATACCATTAAATTTATATGAAAGTTATATTATAACATTACTTTATATAAAATGATATTAACTTATTCCTGTTTATAAAATTATTGTAATTTTTTCCGGTTTATAAGCACGTTGAACTCGTGTGTCCATATCATTGATACAAATAATTTTATAAATAGTTTAATTTATTACGTTTATAAAATTATTTGTAATTTATTCTTTTTTATAAAATCAATTATAAATGATTCAATTTATTAAAATGGTTGTATCAATAAATTTTTTTATTTTATCATAAATTTTTATGATTATTATTTATCATTAAATTTTCATGATTACTATTTAATATTTTTTATCATGATTACAATTATAAAGTTAATTTGAAAATATTATGATATATTTTAGTTATTTCATAAACTTAAAAAAATTACCAAATCTCAATTGATTTTTTCAAGAATATAAATGTAACCTTTCAAAAAATATACACAAATATATTTAGAAATCGGTAGAAAATTTTATTGGTTAAATTATAATTCCATTCAATATTTATTGATCATAAACTTTTGAAATCAAATCATGCATAAAAATAAAATGTATTAATGTAACCATTCAAAATAATTTCCATATATAATAAAAATAAATAATATTAATACCTCCATTCAAAAATCAAACCTATAATATTAAAAGAGACTTCAAATTTTATTGCTCATAATATTTTATGGAATCAAATCATACATAAAAATTAAACATATTTATGTCACCATTCAAAATAATTTCCATATAAGTATAATAAAAATAAATATTAATAATGTCTCCATTCAAAAGATATATTGGTAAAGTTTCGAATTAAATGATACTCAAATATTTGATTAAAAATGAAATTCCTGGCAGCAGATACTTGATGTCATAGAGAATGTTATGACACACTATCTGACACTCTGTTAACAATTTACATTAGCGAAAAAACACAATAAGTTTAACTACACTACATCACTAGGAAATTCACTATTAGTAGAAAATTCAAATAAGTCCTACTTAAATACCCAATAACCTAAGTCCTACTTAGATTACCTTCACTCAATCAGTGATATCAATCTATTGACTAATTGAATTGTGAAGACACACTTCAATAAACTATCTTGATCTCGCTTCAAAGCTTTCAATCAAGAGACAAACACTCGTGCTTTAAAGCTTTGAGTGATAAACTACCCTTACAAACAAATCCTAGTCCAATGCACTTATCAATTGATAGTTGCTTGACTCACAAGAGAAACTAGAATTACAAATACCAACTGTTATAAATCCTAACAGTACACAAATAACAAGCTGCTATCTCTTCAATACAATCCAAGGGCGCAACAGCATTGTAAGGGTTGAATTCCTTTTATAGAAGCAGTCCTGAAACTTCAGTTTTGGGCTTCCATAAAGATAGTTAGGGTTCACTTAATTTAATCCTAAAAACATGGTCTTTTCAACAACCAATTTAGGTTTAATTAAGATTAACCTAGCAGCCACGTGAGCATGCTTTCTAATAACATAAAAACATAAAATAGCAGCTCAACAAACTTCGAAAAATCTCGGAAAAAGCAGTTCGAGCAGAATGTCACGAATGTCATAACATCTGTTATGACATTAATCTTTCTGAAATTTCCATGACTTTAGCTTCGTTCGAGTTGTCTTTTAACATCCTTAGCGGTAGGATTTATCTTCATCTCGAATGTCATGACATTTATCATGACATTGCTAAAGCCTAGTTTTACCAAAATTAATGCCAACTTAAAACACTAACAAACTCCCTTTGGCACATTTTGGCTAAAACTACTTAACCTATCAGAGTACATATGCAGCAGAAGACAAACTAGTTCTAAGCTTAAAGAAACTAGAACCTAGAGATAAGATAAATTCTACCCATACAGAGATCCCACAATTCCCACAATTGCCCACATACAAAATTTTAAAGGCCATACAATTTCCCAAAGTCCCAACATCACACATTGCTCATAGTTTCCACAATGAATCTTCTCCCCTTTTTTAGCCATAAAGGGCCAAAGGAAACAATACAATTGCCCCAAGCAGTCAAGCAAATAATTAAAGGAGGTACCAACAATTGTCAAGAGTACAATGTTGTCAACAATAAGTTACAATCATCCAAACAAAATTGGGAAAAAGCAACACAAGAACAAGAACAAACATAACAAACAAAAATCACAGCAACAGATCAATTGCTCTCTTTTCCTGATGAAGCACTGGAAGCATTGTCATTGTCATCAACAGCATTACTGATTGTCACTTCAGCCTTAGTCTTGAAAGCAAAATCCTGATCAGACTCTGCAGGTTCAGGGGCCTTCCTCTTCTTGGCAATTTATGTCCTCTTGGGTCTTGAGCTACCAACAAATTTCACTTTATGCTTCTTTGAGGCAGGTCCAGCCTTGGTCATCTTCTCAACTTGAGAATCAGAGATACCACCCTTTGCCTTGACAAAGGAATCAGCAAGAGTAGCAATATCAGAGTCCATAGGAGATGCCTGGACGTGATCATCAGATGTCATAACATTCTCTTTGACATCTGGATCAGTTGCTAAACTAGGGCTAGCAGGTTCTTGGTTAAGGGGGACAGAAACTCCAGGTACAGTGTGATTTTCGTCTAGGATTCTGGTGACTATCCTAGCAATGGCTTCTTCTACATACATGATACCTTCCCTATTTCTTATCTCAGGGGGAACAGATGAGGATGAGCCAGAAATCTTACCAGTGGAAACTGATGATCTTTGAATATTTTGTGCATGCTGATTCTAAGAGTCAGTTGCCATGGAACGCTGAGGAGAGGCCTTCACAGGTTCAACATTCATGGCTGCAGCGATTGCCCTAATCTCAGCCATGGTGGGAGATGAACAGTCAGAGTCTTGGGATGAAGAAGATGAGGAAGACATGTTTTGCTGAGAAAAGTTGAGAATCAGAGACCAAGAATGACGAAGAGGTTGAGAGTATCTTTTGGATGGAGAAGATATGATACTTTCAAATGAAAAGACTATTTTATGGAGGAGTCTTTTCATATTCTTGACCCTTATAAAATAGGAGGGAAATAATCAAATGACCCACTTATAATTAATAAACGGCCTCTTCCCTTTCTTGGACGCAATCTTAATTGCTACAATTCCTCATACTGACAAATACGCAGTTTGCTCCTTAAATTTTCAAATTGACTAGCATCAAGAGCCTTAGTAAAAATGTCAGCCAGTTGAAGTTCTGTGACTACATGATCCAATTTAATCACTTTCTCCTCCAGAAGGTCTCTGATGAAGTGATGTCTAATGTCAATGTGCTTAGTCCCTTGTGTTGTATAGGATTCTTTGATATATTAATAGCACAGTTGTCACAACAATGTCATGACATCCGTGTGACATTGTACTCGAGACGACATCGCTTCATCCGACCAATGGAGAACAACTGCTACCGCTATGTATTCACTTGGTGGACAAGGACACAGTTTTGCTTCTTAAGAAACAAGATTGTTTCCCAAGAAGAAACATCCTCCGGTACTTTTCTATCATCAAGACTACCCAACATCACAATAGCCAGACAAAATTGGTTCACATCCATGGGAATACAGGATACCATAATTGCAAGTTCCACTCACATACTTCAGGATTCTTTTCACCTGGTTAATATGACTTACTTTAGGTTCAGCTTGGTATCTTGCACATACCCCAACAACAAATGCAATGTCAGGTCTGCTGGCTGTGAGGTACAATAAGCTTCCTATCATGCTTCTATATAAACTTTGATCAACCTTTTCACCACTTGTGTCCTTGGACAACTTCAAATGTGTGGGAGCAGGAGTCCTTTTATGGCTAGCATTCTCCATTCCAAACTTTTTGACAATATTCCTTGCATATTTGCTTTGTGAAAGGAATGTTGAGTCTTCCATCTGTGTGACTTGCAGTCCAAGAAAGTAGGTCAACTCTCCCATGAGACTCATTTCAAACTCAGCTTGCATTTGATTGGAAAAATGTTTTACCATTGAATCTGACATTCCACCAAATACTATGTCATCCACATAAATTTGAGCCACCATTATCTTTCCTCCTTCATTCTTGACAAAGAGAGTTTTATCCAAGCCTTCTTTCATGTATCCTTTGTCTGTAAGGAACTTGGTTAGCCTTTCATACCAGGCCCTAGGAGCTTGCTTTAGTCCATATAGGGCTTTCTTTAATTTGTAGACATGATCAGGGAAACTTGGATCCACAAATCCTTTAGGCTGTTCTACATATACATCCTCATGTAAGTAGCCATTTAGGAAGGAAATTTTCACATCCATCTGAAATAGTTTGAATTTCAGAATGCAAGCAACACCTAGAAGAAGCCTAATTGACTCCAGTCTAGCAACTGGTGCAAAAGTCTCATCAAAGTCAATCCCCTCAACCTGAGTGTAACCCTGAGCAACAAGTCTAGCTTTATTTCTGGTGATAGTCCCTTCTGCATCAGACTTGTTCTTGTAGATCCACTTTGTGCCAATGATGTTTGTTCCTTCTGGTCTAGGAACTAATTCCCATACTTCATGTTGCTTGAATTGGTTCAATTCATCTTGCATTGCTCCAATCCAGAATTCATCACTTAGAGCTTCTTTGACATTTTTTGGCTCTATCTTTGACACGAAGCAAGAGTTTGAGACAGTTTCTCTGGATCTAGTAACGACACCTTTGGTTGGATCCCCAATGATGAGATCCTTTGGATGATCTTTCTGAATTCTGATGGAAGGATCTTTGTTGACTCCTCGGTTGATTTTGGTGGAGTAGGAGCGGTACATCTTCCTTATCGGTACTTGAGGTGATGTCTCAAACCATGTCTCCACATCATATGGGACATTGAGTTCGATGATGATCATCAACAATGACATTAATAGACTCCATCATAACACGGGTTACGGGTTGAATACCCTATATGCTCTGTTAGTGGAGTATCCGGAAAATGCCTTCATCACTTTTAGAGTCCATTTTCTCCTTTGATCACGATCTGAATATAGCATTTTTGCCAAACACATGGAAATATTTCACAATTGGTTTTCTTCCTTCCATAGTTCATACAGGGTGGAGGAAGATCCCTTTCTTAAGGTGACCTGTTGTGAACATAGCAAGTTGTATTCATAGCTTGACCCAAAATGAATAGGAAGTTTCTTAGCATGAATCATTGCTCTAGAAGATTCTGTATAGTCCTATTCTTTCTTTCCACCACCCGTTTGTTGAGGTGTTATAGGAGAAAACTCATGATTAATTCCCTCGAGGAGCGAATTCATCAAATTCATTCTCAAATTCCTTTCCATGATCACTTCTTACGACAATACGACTTTCCTTCTCTCTTTGAAGTCTTTTGCATAACTCCTTAAAACATCAAACACATCGATTTTTCCTTGATGAAGTTTATCCGGTATATCGGAGAAGTCATCCACAACAACATAGGCATATCTTTTTCCACCAAGGCTTTCAACTGCATAGGCCCATCAAATCCATGTGTAGCAGCTCTAGCACTTTGGAAGTGGTCAGATGTCTAGACATTGGGTGTGACATTCTGGTTTGCTTTCCAACCTGACATTCACCACAAACCCTTCCTTCATCAATGTGGAGTCTTGGTATTCCTCGGACCTCCATAGAGATGATCTTTTCATTCCTCGAGATGCGGATGTCCAAGTTTTGATGCCACAACTTTACCTCCTTTTCATCTTTGTCAGAGCACACGGATGAGAGGTTGGTGTTCTCGATTCCATGTAGCGGTTGTCCTTTGATCTTACTCCTCTCATAACTACTTCTTGTTTATCATTGATTACAAGACATTCGGACCTAGTAAAGTTGACCTTAAATCCCATATCACATAGTTGACTTATGCTTATGAGGTTAGCGTCAAGCCTTTTACCAAGACACTCCATTTAGATTTGGAACTCGGAGCGGTCAAGTTTCCAACACCTTTGATTTCTCCTTTAGCTCCATCTCCAAAAGTAACAAAGCGGTAGAATGAGGTTTGATATTATTGATGGGTTCTTTATTCGGTCATATGCTTGGAACACCTTGTCAAAGTACCAATCTTCCTTGGCGGACACTCTAAGAAGTGTGAGCTATCAATCTGATCTTCTTCTTCCACTTTTGAGTGTAGGGTACCTTGATGTTCTTAGGCTTAACATAGGGAGTCTGATTAGGGTATCCATGTAGACTATAGCAGAAGGGTTTTATGTGTCCAAACCTTCCACAATGATGACATCTCCATATTTGAAACTTCTTATTCATGTTTCTCTGATCCTGATGTTGAACCCAATGTTGTGACATCTGTTTTGACATTGGCTTATTAGGTCTTCTTCTTATCGAAAATTTCTTTGAATCCACATGCCCTGAGCCAGGAACATTTCCTATTTTATGTTGTGACATCTGCTTTGACCTTGGTTTCCCATGCCTCTTCTTTTTCTTGTCACTAACTGTGAAATCAAGCCTCTCCAAATATTAGTTTTGATGACGACATCTTCTAGAAGCAAATGATCATGACAAAAGAATAGAAAAAGTCTTGAAGATTAAAAGAAGAATTTTTAAAGAATCAACAATATCAAAAGGTATAAATAATTCTTCAACTTGAATATAGATGTTCACAAATGCATTCATAATCATATACATATCCCATATGTTTAATAAAAGAAAAAATTATGTTTGAAATATTTTTCAAAAGAATTTCTCAAAACAAACTTTAGAACGGTTCTACCATACAGGAACCGGGTTCCAAACTTCTTCAAAAATCACCTTCTGGTTTTGTACACCGGTTGTACCTATAGGGGAACCGGTTCTGCGTGTAATTTTCAAATTCTAGTTGTAACGTTCACTAGGAACCGGTTACGTGTCGGAACCGGTTCCCGATGATCTTGATTTCATGTTGATTTTTGAACTTATTTCAAATGGGATTCATTCATGGTTGTATTGCATCTTTTCATATCAAAAGGCATGAATGGAAAGGTATTTGTGACATTATAAATTGTGGTGAATTTTCAAATTCAAACAACCTTCTTCAACTAACAATTTTTGATTATTCATTTTCATATTCTCTTGCAAACTTTCAAGTGTTCATACAAAGTCATAATTTTATGAAACTTGCATTACACATTTTCAATCATTACAAGTTTCATATATGCATTGTGAACACTTATAATCATTGTTAAGAATTGTTTATTTCTTGAAGAAGAAGATCAATCCAAGATTGATATAGTATACTACAAACTTCAAAATCTCTTGTATAAATTCAAACACATTTATTGGTTTTTCTTGTTGTCCAGGATTGTTGGAAACAAGTTGTGCATTGAAGAGGATTGTTCTTCTTGCACATAGTGTTGTTAGATCTTAAAGGTTTTAAGAACCTTTGGTCTCCTATAGGTTAGATAGTAGGCTTCACCTTTTGGTGTGAATAGGTGTCGATAATTCGACTATAGTGAAATCTCTTTCGTGTTGGAAGAGGACTACTCTCGGATTGTGAGGGGGATATATCTTTGTGTTCTTTACCTTTACTTTTTATTGCTTTCATCTCACCATAACCAAAAGGAAAGAAACACTTGTTTAAAACTTCATATACCAAACCGTTAGTACAAGTTTTCATTAAACGGATAAAATCTTAAAACACCTAATTCACCCCCCCTCTTAGGCACACTCTTAGACTTACACTAACAGGTTCCTTTTTAGCCACATATCCTAGACCATGCTTATTTCCAGCATTTTGTCCAAGTGAAGAATTTCTTCCGACTTATCGGTCGATGGTCGACATCTTGAGACTTAGTCATATGATCAAGCTTGGATTTCAACACTATAATCTCACCGTTGAGATGACTTATAGTGATTGTATTCTTATTCTTCTCGACTTCACTTCACATCTCCAACTCCTCAATCGACTTTTTTTTTCATTTTGCTGACATACTTCACCACTTCGATACACAGCTTCTTGTAAGTATCAACAAGTTCTTCAAAGGTCACTTCCTCTTCACTAGAGTCATTATCGGTTTGCCACTTTCGAGAGTGCGGTGACAAGTTTGGATGATTCTTCTTGAGCCACTACTTGATTGACATCGGACCAAGTAAATCATTCCTCTCTTTGTTTCTTAAGAAAGGTAGGACATTCACCCTCATATGACCATATCCTTCACAACCATGACCTTTGGATTTCTCGCTTTGACTCTCTTTATCCTCGACTTGGATCTTCTGAGTCATAAGCCTGCTGATGTCAGATGAAATGTCCTTGACATTTGACCTTGACTTTGGATCAAATCTCTTGATGAGCTTGTTGAACTGTCTTCCAAGCATAGCTATAGCTTCAGATATCTTCTCTTCATCTTCCACCTTGCATCCTTCTTCAGTATTGGATACAAGTGCTATGCTCTTGTTCTTTTTGTCAACAATTTCACTGATTCCCATCTCAAAAGTCATAAGAGATCCTATAAGTTCTTCAACCTTCAAGGTGTTGATGTCTTGAGCCTCCTCTATTGCAGTCACTTTCATTGCAAACCTTTTAGGCAAGGATTTGAGAATCTTTCTCACCAGCTTTTCTTCTGACATCTTTTCACCAAGTGCTCCTGAGGAGTTGGCAATCTCCAAAATATTCATGTGGAACTCATGAATAGTCTCATCTTCTTTCATCTTCAAATTCTCAAATTTGGTAGTGAGCATCTGAAGTCTTGACATCTTCACCTTGGATGTCCCCTCATGAGTAGTTTTGAGAGTGTCCCAAACATCCTTGGCCAGCTCACATTGATGAACTAGTCTGAAGATATTTCTGTCAATACCATTGAATAGGGCATTCAATGCTTTATAGTTTCCCTGTGCTAGCTCCTCTTCCTCTTTGCTCCATTCTTCCTCAGGCTTCAAGACAGTAGTCCCATCTTTCACAAGCTTGGTGGGATGTTTCCATCCTTTGTCGTGCTTTTCCAAGCCTTAATGTCCACCGATCTTAAGAAGGCAACCATACGAGGCTTCCAAGAATCATAATTAGACCCATCCGAATAGGTGGTCTACCTCCAAATCCTCCTTCCTTATCCATTATGCCGAAACTATTATCCCTAGATCTCACCCGAAATAACAGTGGGTGCCCGCTCGATACCAATTGAAATTCTGGCAGCGGATCACGTGATGTCACAGAGAATGTTATGACACACTATCGACACTCTGTTAACAATTTACACAAATATAAATAGCGATAAAGAACACAATAAGTTGTTTACCGGTTCGGTGTCTAACTACACCTACATCCGGGGCTACCAAGCCGGGAGGAAATTCACTATTAGTAGAATTAATTCGGGATAAACCAACCGGTTTATCTCCTTCACTTAAAACCTACCCAATGCAACTTCAACCTAAGTCCTACTTAGATCGAGTACCTACTCACTCCCCTCAATCACGTAGTGATATCAACCTATTGACTAATTGAATTGTGAAGACACACTTCAATAAACTATCTTGATCTCGCTCAAAGCTTTCAATCAAGAGACAAACACTCGTGCTTTAAAGCTTTGAGTGATAAACTACCCTTACAAATAAATCCTAGTCCAATGCACTTATCAATTGATAGTTGCTTGGCTCACAAGAGAAACTAGAATTACAAATACCAATCGTTATAAATCCTAACGGACACAAATAACAAGTCGCTATCTCTTCAATACAATCCAAGGCAAGACATTGTAAGGGTTGAATTCCTTTTATAAGCGATCCACGAAACTTCATTTTGGGCTTCCATAAAGATAGCTAGGTTCACTTAATTTAATCCTAAAACATGGTCTTTTCAACAACCAATTTAGGTTTAATTAAGATTAACCTAGCAGCCACGTGAGCATGCTTTCTAATAACAGAAAAACATAAAGTAGCAGCTCAACA
The DNA here is from genome assembly GCA_021764765.1 of Vicia sativa. NCBI lineage: Eukaryota > Viridiplantae > Streptophyta > Magnoliopsida > Fabales > Fabaceae > Vicia > Vicia sativa. Next base: position 80,604,623 of record CM038795.1, read on the forward strand.
AACTTCCTAAAAAATCTCAGGAAAAAACAGATTCTGCAGAACAGAATGTCACACTGAATGTCATAACATCTGTTATGACATTAGTCTTTCTCGAATTTCCAACACGCCTTTAGCTTCCTTCGAATGTCTTTTAACATCCTTAGCAGGTAGGATTTATCTTCAATCTCTGAATGTCATGACATTTATCATGACATTGCTAAAGCCTAGTTTTACCAAAATTAATGCCAACTTAAAACACTAACAAAAAATTTGTAATATTTGTTTCTAATATTGTATAAAAATATATTAATTAGTCGTACTTTAAAAAAATAAATCGTAAATATTTTATTAAAAATTGTAATATTTATTTCTAAAATTATAGCAATTAAAAATAAAAAAATATCAATACAAAATAATATTTTTATTCAAATTTCACAACAAATGTGAATTATAATTTCGATTCAAAATAAATTAGAATTTTTTCATATCTTTATATATTCTAATGTATATAATATTGCTACAATATGAAACAGTATCAAACCTATAATATTAAAAGAGAATTCAAATTTTATTGATCATAATATTTTATGGAATCAAATGATACGTAAAAGTTAAACATATTTATGTCACCATTCAAAATAATTTCCATATAAGTATAATAAAAATAAATATTAATAATGTCTCCATTCAAAAGATATATTGGTAAAGTTTCAAATTAAATGGTACTCAAATATTTGATTAAAAATTTGTAATATTTATTTCTAATATTGTATAAAAATATATTAATTAGTCTTACTTTAAAAAACTAAATTGATAAATTAGAATTTTGAAGGCACATCAACACCGACTTTAAGGTTTATTATCTTCTCTTTAGGAGAAGAGAAATTCTATTTAGAAAAGGTTGTAAATATGTTAATTGAACGAAACTTAGAGTAGTGTGTTTGCTAGAGGCAATGTTACATTCAAAAGAACTTAGAATTTGGTGTAAAATAAATTCCATTAAAACATAGGCCAACATAATTTGCAGTAGAAAAACAATTTGTGCCTGAACCATTGATATGACATACAAAATATGAAAGCAATAATAATATACATATACATAATTTGAATCAAATCTTGTTAAAAACATTCTCTATAGAACCAGAAAATGATCGCATATCAACGTTGGTTTTGTCATAGCATCTTAGACATCTTAGATAACCATTGCCTTGCTTATGGTTTTTCTGAAATTGGCATTGAACTTCAGCATCACCCGCTACTCTTGAACCCTTAAAAACATATTACTTTAGAACTTCAGGTGAATAAGAGTCTCATCCCTTTGACTATCCTCATGTTTAATGAAAGCCATTGATATTTCTTGTGGAAGCATAAAATTCAATGGTTTCAACTTCCTAATCTTCAATTACGGCTGTAGATGGAAATCAAATGCTCAAGAAATCAAATCATCTGCACCATATTGAACATATATTTACTATTATAAGATTAACTGTCAAATAACTTGAATGAAAATATAAGTTAACACTTGGCTTTGATGATGAATCACATGTGAAAATCGACTCGATTCAGTAGATTTAAAATAGTGGTAACTCAACCATGACCATGGTGAATATTGGTACTTAAAATGCTAAGACAACTCTACAAACAATAATATTATAAAGCATTAAAACTAAAACAAAATGTTTATTTCTTGGGCATGATAAAAAGCCACGCTATAAACTTCAGGCCAATTTGAATTCACGGGAGAAGGCCGGTGACAGACCTGTCCATCATTGCACACAGTGAGTTTAGCAAGATCATTGGTGCAACAGACGTCCTGTTGACAACCATTGGCCGAACCACTAATCCTTTCTCTATCTTTAACCACGAAAACAAATGCTTGAATCGACCATGAGGTAAAGTTTGATAATTCCTTGTTAAGACAAATTGTGACTATATTAAACCTGTTTTCACATGACAAAATCAAATCTCAATCAACATAGTTTCATTTTACATATCAATGTATAAAAATTAAACTATGAAACAATCAATTATTCAATTTGTTGATTGGTGCTTCAAGTGTGAAATCAATTATTAGCCTCCATATCCATACATATTCCAAAAGAAGAACCGATTAAATCAAGAAAAGAAATACAAAAATCTCAATAAGATACAAATAAATATAACAGTAAGCAAAATAAACAACAAAATTGATGAGAATATACTGCCTTCTTTTATCAAACATGTGATGGGAGAACTTGAAATTTAAATAGATTAATAATAAATTTAAAGAGGGAGCAAAAGAAATAAGCTTCTAACTATTTGGAGAATCAATTGTAAATATATATATGTGGGAGCTTTGTATTCACCAAGACTAAACAAATAAAAAAATCAAAACTCAACCTCATATTTTAATAAAAAAATTAGAAAAAATGAGAAATAAAATGTGAATAAAAAAACATACCTAACAACAAAAAATAAACAATACCATGGTTGTGTTGTTCGTCACATGCAGCTCAAAAATCCCCTTCTACAGCTCCCAAGTAACCTAAAGATAAAGACATCCTATTTTAGGTATCAAGTTAAGTTTTTTTTTTTGGCAAAGGAGAAATAGTAAGACAACCCTGAAAACAAAAAGAACACAACACAAACTATGATATTCCAAACTATATTTCAGTTTCAACTTTCAATCACATGTTTCAATCACTCACCTTCGTCACTTACATATGTATGAATCAAATTAACGTTAAAAATTGTATTTGAAGAAAATTCTTTTGTAGATCTATAACGGGTGTTGTTGGTTATTGATGTTGTTGAGATTCAGAGATCTTGGTTGCGACCACCATTCTTACGCTTGAACGTCTGAAATAAATAAATTAACAGGTTATGATGAGAATATTAGATGGTTGAGATTACAACGAAACAAAATCGGTAGCAACAAAGAGAGAAAAATGAAAAGAGATGGAGCGGCGCAGGAAGAAGATGAAATTAGATAAGAAGATGAAATTAGGTTTTCTGATTTGTTTTTTAATAGAGTTGGGTGAATGATACAATATGGGAAGTTGTGGTATTTGTTTTTTCAAAACAACCTTTTCAAAATCCAATGTACGTAGCAGCTATAATATAAGTGTTCTAATTTGAATTTCAAATTGAATGACCTTTGGTTTGGATGAGGGTTTTGGGAAGTGGTATGTAGGACCTAATTAGGTGTGATTATAAGGTGTAATTATAAATAAAATGACATAATTGTTGTTAGTTAGAAATAATAAAAAAATTAAAAAATGGCAGAAAAAACCATAGTGTGACACATCAGCCTCAAATGAATGTGGTGCAAGTATTTCTAAAAGTTACATAATTACCTTTCAAATAGACTAAATTGAAATTTACTAAAAAGGGTGTTATGGTAAGTTAATGGTACTTTGATTTTTATAGATTTATAATAGATGAGAAAAGTTTGAACAGAAAATGAAAAAAAATCGTAGTGGTAAATAGGTGCCTTCTGACATAACCCAAAAATGGTTCACCATAAATATCTAATCATTGAATACATACCTGTGAGTAATAGCAATGAATTTTTGTTGAGATAAATTAAACAATGAGTATTCAAATTAAAATATAGAAATAAGTTGACATATTTGAGTTGAATGTTTATACCTTAATGATAAATGAGATAAGATGAAAGATTTGTAGGTTTATGCATCATCCTTGATAAAAAAACTTAGGCTGCAAAAAAAGAATGTTATAGTTAGTGATAAATAAGAAGAAAGTGTCATTAAAATGTAATAGTTGTTTAAATTAATTACCTAAACAACATTGTGAAAAACCTCCTTGAAAACCACATTTGTTGTTTCATGTAATGACAATTTGTCTTTGTCATGAACTAATATTTTCAAACCTGACTTTCTTTTGACCCTAGACATTGCAACATATAGTTGGCTATGGCTGAAGACTTCTTTGGGCAAATATAAACCAACAAAGTCCAATGATTGACTTTGAGATTTATTGATAGTCATTGCAAATGAAACAATGATGGGAAATTGTCTTCTTACTAATTTGAATGACCAAGGGGATTGTGAAGGAGACAAAGACATTCAGGGTATGTAAATAATGTTTGCAATATGGATACCTGAAATAATCTTAGCCTCAATGACATGATTTGCTAGCCTGGTTACTCTTAATCTTGTACCGTTGCAAAGTCCTTCTGATTGATCCAAATTTCTAATCAACATAATAGTTGTGCCAATCTTCAATTTTAGGCAATGGATTGGAAAACCTGATGTTTTTAAACAACTCAGAAATTCAGGAGTTAAATGCTCAAAAGCTTCATTGTTATTTGATTCTGACTTGTCAATACAATCACTACTTAGGTACTCTTTTGCATCACCTATTAATTAAAAATGTTAAATATTACACAAAAAAGATTACATGCAAATAAAATTGTATGGACTTAATAATAAATATACCTGAAAGGAGATTATTTATGTAATCATTAATTTCATCCATAATTTCAATGGTGGAAGCTAAAATAGCTCGACTCTTGAGGAATTCTAGATTACTGAAATTTTCTAGGAGATTTGGATAAGTGCTTGAAACAATTTTCTCAATGGGATCATCAAAATCAGTTAATAGAAACTCTTCTAGAATAGTAATTTCTGCATATCCATCACTTGGATCTGAGCTTTTCCCATCTCCCACATCTAAAATCCATTTTGAAATTTTTTCAATCTCTTCAACATTGTTTGGATTAGATCTGGAAACCAATCTCATGTTTTTAGTAAGATTCAAAACTTTGCAATGTTGCAAAATATCATAGTGGGTTCCTCTTGGCACAATAGGTAGAATTTGTCTAAAATCACCACCAAAAATAACAACTTTGCCTCCAAAAATTTGGTCACAAGGTTCATCTGTTGTACTCATGATATCCTTTGAAATTCTGGTGCAGCAAACTCAAATATCCTATAAGGATGTCGAGAAATCTGATTTGATATTAAAATAAAATAGACAAGGTAGAGTAATACAACAGCGCATGAAACATAAAGAACACATCAGAATTGTTAACCCAGTTCGGTTCAAACCAACCTACATCTAGGGGCTACCAAGCCAGGAAGAAGACTTCACTATCAATAATATTATTTTATGTAAACAACCTCTAGTTTACAGATAAATAACCTCCGGTTTACCTAATCACTACCCAATGAAACCTTTATCTTAGAAGACCATCTAAGACAAGAGAACTTGTGCTCACTTCCTAGTGATACATAACTGTTGCAAACCCCTGCAACAATAACAACCTATTTGAACAACACCTCTCCAAAAAACAAAAGTACTCAAAGACCTTTGACACACATACTTTGAATTTCTTCAAAGCTTCTTCCAAGAACACAACTAAACTCATTGCTTCACAGCTTCTGAGTGAGTACAACCATCCTCTTGCCTACGGGCTTTGAGGTATAATTCAGTGACCATCCCATAATCTGGATGGTTCACACACACCACTAACCCTAATGATTACATCTTTCTATATTTGGATAGCTTCCAGAAACTAGGTTACAAATTCCTTATTTATAACCTATCACCCAACTGGATTTGGGCCTTCAAACAACAACATATCAATCAGAATAAATGAAACAAACTCGATAAAACAAACAAAAAACTGCTACAATCAAGGTGTTTTATCTGGTTTTTCTCCTTAGCTTCTGATTGGATCTTCTAGACCTCCACATATGACTTCAATTTCACGCCACATATGGTGCATAATATTCCCAGAATATTTTACACAACTTAAAATAGAACTGTAACAAACTTATAAGTTCATTAGCGTGATGTTTAATGTCTGATGTCACAACATCGAATTCGACATGTTGTTCCAGATGTTGATTGTACTCAACACAACATGTTTAGGCATTCTAATAGGATTACATGTTCTTCTGTTCAAGTAATATGTCCTATTGTACAATATATCGTTGCCGCTATTATTTGTTTTATTAAAATTAAGCCAATCCTTAAAATCAAGGAACTTACAATCTCCCCCTTTGGAAAATTTTGGCTAAAACAAATAAGTACAAATACATCAAAACAATAACAACAATTACAATTAAAAATCAACAATTAAAATAATCTCTTCAGATCTTGAGTTATAGGTAGTGTCTGAACATCTCATTTGACATTTTCATTTGTCCATTGAACTAACACCAAGTGTGCATGGTAGGAGAGTTCTGAAGACTCGGTGCTAGATTTGGAGATAGACTACACCCTAAGTCGCATAAGAGACATTTGAGAAGGGAGAAACAAAACTAAGATCACAAGTCACAAGTAAAACTCCAAGAAAGAACTTGATAGACAGTTTAGCATGATCCATTTGGACACTGTGACTTAGTCATAGTTTCACTCTTTCTTGTTTCAATACATTAGTGACACATAACTTTCTCTCCCCTTTTTTTGGAATAAGGTTACCTTCGAATAATGGTATGGATAACACTATTCTAGAGGAAAGTAAAATAACACGGAAACGACCGTTCTGAGTAGGTAATAAGACTTTTAGTTGCTTGCTCTATCTAAATACTTTTCACACCTCACACTTTTGTCAAAGTTAAAACACTTTTCAAAAACGAAACATTTCCAAACACTTCGTATACATTCCAGCGTGAATCATTACGAAGTCAAAGCGAAATTCCTTTTCAAAACAATTTTCAAATACACACACAGAAAGCAAATTTTAAAGATGATCGAAAGCAACTAAGAGCCCGTAGATAACTACAGATGGAAAGGGGTGCTAATACCTTCCCTTTTCATAACCTTCTCCCTTACTCAGAATCTAACGAAGGTCTTTTCCTGTTCTTTTCACCTTCCCTTAATTGGATAAAAGAAAAGTCGATGGCGACTCTTGCTATTCGCAACATTTGCGATCAAAAGCAAAACAATCCAAAGTCATTTCTCCCACCGTATTACAACTTTACACTTTCTTCCAAGCAACAATACATATTTTCATGGCTAAAGACAATGAGATGATGTTTCAACATCAGATACGACGTCATCCATTATAGTATGGTTCTAAGGGAAACATAGAAAACACAATTAACATCAATTGATCAATCTCTAGGATCAGACAACCCAAATAATCAGGGGATACAATGAGTCACATCTCAATAAGCTTTTCTTCAGACCTCCTGTCTAACTTTGAGATGATGGATGCCATTGTTTGTAACTACAGAGGAGATTCCCTCTACTAGGTTTCTTGAACAGACTTATCTAGGCATGACACAAAACAAAATGGCGACTTTCCAAAAAAATTTGTCTCCCTTTATTCTTCAAGACAATACCCATCTAAGACAACATGTCTGATATTTAGGGCAGTCACAACTCAAGACCATTAAACACTGTGGTTGGATCACAATAATCTACTTCAAACAAAATCAATTCCATGGTCACGAACATTATTCTAAAATTCTAGTTCCTTTGATCAGAAGGATCTTCCAGATACAAGCTCATCTTGTGTTCACAAAGGGACTGTAGAAGATACCTTTATGAGTCCTTTTTAAGGGCATTGAGCTTAATTTCTATACTCCCATAAGCCTTGGTCATAAATAAACTGACATCTGGAGTAGATAACTTGTTGATCGTGTCCTGATCAACCAATATAAATCATATGTCTCCTCTTCCAGATTAGGAGTAGGTTCCAAACATAAATGTTCAACACATTCTTGTTTAGCACCCAAAACATCTGTTCTTCAACTGGTAGCTGCATACCCGCTGAAGTAATGTTCTAACATCCCATAGAACATCAGTTCCATCTTCTTTGAACACACTATCCTTGATAATCTTCAAGGTCTTCAAAACAATATGCAGATGTGCATGAGGATGATTGATCAATTGATTCTTATTAAATCCATTAACAAATGTCTTTATGAGTGGACTTGAGAAAGATCTCAAGTATCTTTGACATTTTTAATATAGTTAAAAAATTATATTCCATATATTCTGTTGAGAGAATAATAACCCTAAGATCCTTCTTGTAATTTAAGGGTTATATCAAAAGCCATGCAGCGGAATATAACAATACTTCAACAAAATTTATACACAATGCTTATACCATAATTCAAGCATAAGCACGAAAACTTAGGATTGAAAATAAATCAACCCTACGTACAATAGCTTCTCACCAAGCTATAGACTAGGCATCACCAATACCATGACCAGAAGGATACTTAAACACAAATAGGCTTAAGAGTTACCTTATCAACATCTTCACTCCCGCATGAAGGTTTTGACAATTCACTCCTTTTGCTAAGTATAAGCGAAACAGTGAATGTTATATTTCTCCAAGTTCTTCACTCCCGCATGAAGCCTTTGGCTTTAAATTTATTTTGTTTAGCTTCATCACCTTCCTTCATCAAGAAGGTACAATAATTATGGTCAAGTTTGCGTTCAATACATACTAGTCTTCCACAAATAGGTCCATCCTCCACTTTAAGGGACCATACAATATGAACCAACCTTGGTCAAACAAATATTTTACCTTGTACACAGCCAGAAAGTATCCTCCCTAGGATCTCATCCAGAAATAGATAGGATGCATGCTCTAATACCAATTGAAATTTTGGTGCACCAGACTCAGATGTCCTATAAAGATGTCGAGACATATGATTTGACATTAAAATAAAACAGACAAGGTAGAGTAATAGAACAATGTAGGAAACATAAATGACACATCAGAATTGTTAACCCAGTTCAGTTCAAACCAACCTACATCTGAGGGCTACCAAGCCAAGAAGAAGACTTCACTATCAGTAGTATTATTTTATATAAATAAACTCTGGTTTGCAGATAAACAACCTCTGTTTTACCTAATCAATATCCAATGAAACCTTTATCTTAGAAGACCATCTAAGACCAGAGAACCTCTGCTCACTTCCTAGTGATACCTAACTGTTGCAAACCCCTGCAACAATAACAACCTATTTGAAGAACACCTCTCCAAATAACAAAAGTAGTCAAAGACTTTTGACACACATACTTGGAATTGCTTCGAAGCATCTTCCAAGAACACAACTCAACTCATTGCTTCACAACTTTTGAGTGAGTACAACCATCCTCTTGCCTACGGGCTTTGAGGTACAATTCAATGACCATCCCACAATCTGGGTGTTTCACACACACGGCTAACCCTAATGATTACATCTTTATATATATTTGTCTAGCTTCTTGAAACTAGGTTACAAAATCCTTATTTATAACCTATCACCCAACTGGATTTGGGCCTTCAAACAACAACATATCAACTGTAACAAACTGCAGAAACAAACTTTGACTAAATCAAACAGCAAAAAACTTCTGCTACAATCAAGGTCTTCAATTTGATTTTTCTCCTTAGCTTCTAATGGAATCTTTTATACCTCCACATATGCCTACAATTTCACGCCACATATGGTGCATAATATTCCCAGAATATTATGCACAACTTAAAACATAACTGTAACAAACTTATCAGTTCAGTAGCGTGATGTTTGATGTCTAATGTCACGACATCCACTTCGACATGTTATCCCAGATGTTGATTTTACTCAACATAACATGTTTAGGCATTCCAATAAGATTACATGTTCTTTTGTTCAAGTAATATGTCCTATTGTACAATATATTGTTGCTGCTATTATTTTTTTTATTAAAATTAAGTCAATCCTTAAAATCAAGGAACTTACAATCTCCCCATTTGGAAAATTTTGGCGAAAACAAATAAGTACAAATACATCAAACAACAACAACAATTACAATTACAAATCAACAATTAAAATAATCTCTTCAATCTTGAGTTGTAGGTAGTGTCTGAACATCTCATTTGACATCTTCATTTCTCCATTGAACTAACACCAGATGTGCAAGGTAGGAGAGTTTTGAAGACTTGGTGCTAAATTTTGAGATAGACTACCCCCTAAGTCGTATAAGATACATTTGAGAAGGGAGAAACAAAACTCAGATCAAAAGTCACAAGTAAAACTCAGTTCACACCATGGCATTAATTCATCATACAGACACTCAGCTCCCAACATAGTATATGAATTTATTCAGGCTGCACATCTACTAAGTACTTAGTCTCCTGTCAAAGTACCTACCAGTGAGTTAGTTAGAATTAACTACTCACACTAGATCATCCTGACTGATTACATCTTCACACTTTTATTTACTTCCTAGCAACAATACAACTTTCAATAACTGAAGACTTTAAGATGATGTTTTGACATATGATACAACATCATCCATTATGATTTTGGGGGTAACATCCATAATACCTTCTTCATAACACTTGGGGAGAAACATAGGAAGTACAACAAGTTCCAACTTTACATCCAAACAATTTACATATCAAGGAATAATATGAGCCACATCTCAAATAAGCTTTTCTTCAGACTTTCACTCTAATTTTGAGATGATGGATGCTATAGTCTGTACCTACAGAGGAGATTCCTTTAATTAGGTTTCTAGAACAGACTTACTTATGGCATGACACAGAAGTATTCAGATTCTTCATAGTAATCTGACTTCCTTGATTCTTTATTGACAATAACCTTCCAGGACAATATTTAGGGCAGTGAACATTTATGACCATGATTCACTGTGGTTGAGACACAATATTCAGCTCCAAACAAAATTTGTTCTATGTTCATAAACAAATCTCCACATATCTGGTTCCTTTGATCAGAAGAATGTACCAGATATAAGCTCATCTTGATTTCACATAAAGGGACTAAGGGTATATACCTTTATGAGTCTTCTTACTTGTATTGAGCTTTACTTTTATACTCCCATAAGCTTGGGTCAGAAATAAACTAACATCCGGAGTAGAAGAACTTTGTTGATCGTGTCCCGATCAACTGATATAAAGCAGATGTCTCCTCTTCCACATCAGGAGCAGGATGCAAACATATGTACTCACACTACATTTGTTTAGCACCTAGAACATTTTTTCTTCAACTGGTAGCTGCATACCAGTAATAATGTTCTAATATCCTATAGAACATCAATTCCATCTCCTTGGAAAACATCATCCTTGATAATATTCAAGGACTTCAAACAACTTGCAGATGTATATGAGAATCATTGATCAATTGATACTCATTAACTCTATTAATACATGCCTTTATGAGTGAACTTGAGGAAAATCTCAAGTATCTTTGACACTTTTAATAAAGTTGTGAAAGTCTTCCAGATATTCTGTTGAATAAAAATAACCCTAGAATCCTTCTTTCACTTTGAGGGTTGCATCAGAGGCTATGCAACGGAATATAGCCATACTTCAACATAATGTACACAATGCTTACTCCATAACTCACTTGTAAGCATAACACATAAGGATTGAAAATAAATCAACCTTACAATAAGCTTGCTTTTTCACCAAGTAAAAGACTAGACCCAACCAATATCCTGACCATATGGAAACACATAAGCACAAGAGTTACCTTATCAATGTCTTCACTCCCGCATGAAGGTTTTGACAATTCTCATCTCTATGCTGAATATAGGTTGAACAATTCAATCCAAAATATTCACTCCCGCATGAAGTCTTTGAGTTTAACTTTCTTGTTCCATCATCTTTATCTTCTTTCTTCAAGAAGGTACATGTTCTGGTCAGGCTGGTCTAGTTCTCCACAAATAGGTCTATCCTCCGTGTGATACGGTGGGAGAACTGACTTGTTTATTTTGTGTTTTATTGCAAATGTTGCGGATAGAAAGAGTCGCCACCAAATTTTCTTTTATCCAATTAAGGGAAAACGAAAATAACAGGAAAAGACCTTCGTTAGATTCTGAGTAAGGGAGGCAGTTATGAAAAGAGAAGGTATTAGCACACTTTCCATCCGTAGTTATCTACGAGTTCTTAATTGCTTAGCTCACTTTATAAATTGCTTTCTGTGTGTGTTTGAAAATATGTTTTTGAAAAGGCATTTCACTTTGACTTCGTAATGGTTCTCGCTGGAATGTATACGAAGTGTTTGGAAATATTTTGTTTTGGGAAAGTGTTTAACTTTGTAATGATTCACGCTGGAATGTATACAAAGTGTTTGAAAAGTTTTTGAAAATAGTGTGAGGTGTGAAAAATATTTGATAGAGCAAGCAATTAAGAGTCTATTACCTACTCAGAATGGTCATTTCCATGTTATTTTGCCTTCCTTTAGGGTAGCGCTATCCATACCATTAGTTGGTAGGTAACTCTATCCTTTGGATGTAAAGGGACGTTCGTAGGATCATCGGATGGTCATAGAAGGAAACATGTAAGGATACCTTAGCATATTCGTAGGGACGATCATCACTTTTCGTAGGCAACAATCGAGGGACGAGATCATATATTCGTAGGCAACATCGAGGGTCATCGAGGGACTATGATCTTTGTATCGAAGGGACTATGATGATTCTATTCAGAGGCAACTGTGCTAAGATATCCCTACGTTCGAGGGGCATGACCATGTATTCCAAAGGCAACAAGAGAGGATACCCTAAGGGGTGTGCAAGTGTGAAGAGTGTGTTATATTCAGATATGTTATCTTGTATTTAGAAGTGATCTATGTTGTTTTTAATCTTTCCATACACGCCTAGTTACAAGCAGTTAAATATGTACAGAAATTAAAGTGCGGAAAGTAAATCCTACGCTATTACATGGCTTTGGGGCAAATACATAATAGGAGTGCGGAAAGTAAAGACAGAAAGTAAATCCTATGCTATTACATGATAAAAATTTGCGACCTTGTCATACCCCAAAATTTACCCTCCTACTCCTCAATACATTCCATACATCCATACTCAAGGATTCCTCAAGGGTTGATCAGACAAACCCTCTCCTAGACAATCAACCCAAACTAGGGTTTGGCAATTCTCAGATCAAGATGGACTTCCAACATCTCCAATGGTCATCATGCCTCCTCACATGCTTCAAAGATTCTCCATGTCAAGTTTCAAGCCTCACAAGTCAAGTTTCCTCAGACAATTGCTCAGATGGTTGAAAATCAAGATTGACAAAAGTCAACGTGGTCAACATACAACAAACTTTCTGATTTTTGGTCAACATCCTCATTTTGAAGTCACATTCGTCATTTTATCAAGGGTTGATCATGATTCATCAAGAAAACTCAAGATTTGCTCAAAAGTCAAACTTTCCAAATTAGGGTTTTTTAATGAAAAGTCAACTGAACTTTAATTGAGCATAACTTCTTCATACTTTCTCAGAAATTTTTCCACCACCTCTTGTTTTGAAGGAAATTCAATTCTCTACAACTTCATGTCTCACAAGGATGTTCAAAAAATGCTTCATTTGGAAGGTATGGGTCAAAACATTACATGTCATTTTGAAGATTTATTGAGCATGGAAACTCCAATTGAGATGAAACCAAAGAGGTTGGTTAGAGGACACTTAGAGCTTTCTAAAAAGTCCAAGAACACTCAAAAATGTGGAAAATTGAGCAAAATACACCTTGCACAAGTTGAGCATTTTTGAAGAAGTGCACAAAGAGAGATACTTGTTAAAATCAAATTTTTTGCAAATGGGCCTAGTTTTTCTTCATCCAAACTTGTTCCTTAGACAATTTGGAACATCCAAGCCCAATGCCACGAATTTTAACTTTATTTTTCTATTTAATTTGGATTTTATTCATTTAAATACAAATTAAATTAAAAAATAAGGTATAAAATCAAAATTAAATGCAAATTGATTTTTTCTTTCATCCTTGAGGTCCAAGCAACTCACCAAAAGCTGTCAATTTCGAAATTGGTTTTGATTTGGCAAGGAATTGATGAAAATTGATCAAAAAAGATAAGATTTGATTTTGTACAAAATCAAATAATCTTTGCATTGATTGATGATTATTTGTTCCTCAAATCAGCTCAATTTTCATCCATTATAAATATACAATGCATATCACATAAGAAAGGACAGAAAAATTGCCTCAAGAACCCTGACCTAAACTCAAAAAATTCGTGACTCTCAAGCAATCTGCAGCCTTGGTTCCAGTGGTTTTCAATCGATTTTGAGCATTCCATCGTGTTCCTTGGGTTGTTTAGAGTCGATCCAGACCTTTACAAGTTGCAAAACCATCAAGAATCAAGCAATCCGAATTTGGTTTGTTCATATATTTTTCAAAATCGATTTCTATTATTCATGTATTTTTAACACTTTTTGATTGTTTGTTCATGATCAGCATCAAGTTTGCAGGCTATCTGGGTAGCCCAATCATGTTTTAGTGACCTGGAACGAAAACCACCATTGTTAGGGTTTTCGGGCTTGAATTAGGGTTTCTCTTATTAGGAAAAATTGGACCGAACCAAGTGTACCAGGATGATCAGTGGATGAAAACGAGTCGATCCATGTATTCACAATTCATTTATATTACTTGTATGAGATTTTGATTTTTGCAGGGGCCTTAGCGTCGAAGAAAGACCGACGCTAAGTGTTTAAAAATTCAAAATGAAGAAGATGACGGTTGGCGCGTGATTCAGGCAATCAGGGAGCGACATCCGTTTAAAAGCCATTCGCTCCGTTTTTCTAACACGTGTACAAGCTAGCTCGGTTGGTAAAGCTGCGCGCGTATCACCCTGGGAAGCTGAGTTCGAATCCCAGCCATGGCAAAGTGTGTTTTTACAAGTTTGCATTTTCTTATATTTTCATATTTTCTTTATTTAATATTTTCATCCATTTTAATTTATCTTTTAATATTTTTATCATGCATTTAAAAAATACCAAAAATATTCATTTTTTGCATACTCATCAGAAAAATGTTTATTTAATTTATAAAATTAAAATTATTATTTTTGCATGCATATTTAATTTAATTGCTAATTTATCATTTAAATAGCTTTTAATTGATTTTTAATTATCAAATTAACCCCAAAAATTCCCAAACAATTATTTTATCATATTAATGTCATTATTTGCATAAAAACTTTTTCTCATTCAAAAATGCTTATTTTTACTAACCTTTTCCTCTTATGCAATTTTCTTCTGTTTTCCGATTTCTCATATGTTTACAGGTTATACCGTTTCGGACAATTTTTATCGTTTTTTCTTTTTCAATTATGTAATTGCCTATGGGATGTAATAGTTTAATTAGGACTTTTATTTTCCGCACTTTCAATTATGTATCTGCCCCAAAGCCATGTAATAGCGTAGGATTTATCTTTCCGCATTTTACTTCCCGCAATTTAATTTCCGCACCCTATAAATTGTTAGTAACTAGGCGTGTATGGCAAGATAAAATTGGACATAGATCACTCATAACTCTCAAGATAAAATATTTGAATTTGACACACTCTTTTCACACATGCACCCCTTAGGGTAATTCTCTCTCGTTGCCTTTACGAATTCAAATGGTCAAGTCCCTCGAACGTAGAGGTATCCTAGCACCGTTGCCTTCAAAACAAATCATCATAGTCCCTTCGATACAAAGATCATAGACCCACGATGTGGCCTACGAATACATGATCTTGACCCTTGATTGTCGCCTACGAAAAATGATGATAGCCCCTTCGAATGTGCTAGGATACTTCCTACAAGTTGCCTTCTATGACCATCCGATGTCCCTTCGAATGCCCCGTTTACATCCAACGAATAGGGTTACCTACCAACTAATGGTATGGATAGCACTATTCTAAAGGAAAGTAAAATAATACGAAAACGACCAATTTTGAGTAGGTAATAAGACTTTTAGTTGCTTGCTCAAATCAAATAATTTTCACACCTCACACTTTTTGCCAAAGTTCAAACTCTTTTCAAAAGCGAAACATTTCCGAACACTTTGTATACATTCCTACATGAATCATTACAAAGTCAAAGCGAAATGCCTTTTCAAAACATTTTTTTAAAACACACAGAAAGCACAATTTTTAAAGTGATCTAAGAGCAACTAAGAGCCCGTAGATAACTACGGATGGAAAGGGGTGTTAATACCTTCCCTTTCATAACCTTCTCCTTACTCGTAATCTAACGAAGGTCTTTTTCTGTACTTTTTACCTTCCCTTAATTGGATAAAAGAAAAGTCGGTGGCGACTCTTGCTATCCGCACATTTGCGATACAAAAATCTCAAAGTCAGTTCACCGTGTTACAGACCTATACATCCTTTTTAGAATTGTAAATGCGAAATAAGTAATAGATAATCAGAATAATAAGAAAATGTTAGTAAAATGTTTTGGAAATTATTAGAAAAAGGTTTTAGGTTAGTAATCCTAATTACTAGAGAAGAAAATATTTTTTGGGAATTTTCTGAATTAGTTTTAATGGATAAAAAACAATTAAAAGCTAATTTTCGATTAATTAACAATTAATTAAAATATGAATGAAAAATATTATTTTTTTATGTTAAAAATTAAATAAATATTTTTCCAAACTAAATGCAAAAAAGATATATTTTTTGTGATTTTTGTAGTGTTAAAAAAATGTTTTGAAAAGAAATTAAATTGGAAAAGAAAAATATGAAAATAATGGAAAAAAGGCTAGTTTGCAAAGTGTTAAAAAAAAATAGGTTGGGGGCGCTGGGGTTTGAACCCCTGACCCTGGGATCAATAGCAAAACGCGCTACCATCCAGGCTACCTATCATTGGTGTTAGCAATATGGAATAATAATAATATAAGGGAAATTAATTTCTGAAAAATAATTCAAAATAGAAAATGCGCGCAGGGGGTCATCGTTTTCGCTGAGGTGGCTGGACTTTTACCTACGGACACAGTTCGTAACTAAAGCCTATAGTGACGGCTTTGTCCGTCACTATAGCACCTGCAAGTTTCAAAAATTCAGAAAACGCAATATAAATTAGAGGTAAGGCCATGGTTCGATTGGAAATTTGATTTTGAGCATGAGGGTACCCACGGTTTGGCCCAATTTTTCCTATTTCAGAAAACCCCAATTGAAGCTTGTTGTTCGTATATCTCATAAACAAGTATTTTTAATTATCGTCTCCACAGGGATTGATGTGATATTGTCGTCGTTCAATAGTTAAAGCATATTTTAAGATGTGGTAACACAAGGGTTTAGTTTCCTAACTACAAGTATCATAAATTTCAATCAAACAATTTTAGTTTCCTTTTCAAAAGAGAGATGTTTGGATTAAAGAGAGTTTTGAGTGGTTTTCAATTGATAAAAGCATGTCAAGATTAGTTTCATTAACCTAGTTTCATATAAATTCAATTAATCAAGTGGATGAACTAGTTGATGATCGATGTCATTACGTATCCTCTCAATATTGTCGATTTCAAACCAAGATTGTGAGTTTTTATCATGTAAATCTTTAGATGATTTCTCACTATAACTATTGATATGACAATCCTTAAGTTTAATACAAGTAAACACTAGCTCACAAATCTATCTATAGCATTTGTTCATTAGTGGAAGAATATCTTAGGTCAACTTTAAAACACATTTTTCAATCATGATTCAAAGCATCAATAGATAGTAGAACAAAGATATCCAACATATATATATATATATATATATATATATATATATATATATATATATATATATATATATATATATATATCATCAACCAAGTTCATACACCAAGAGATCAAAAGAAATACATAAAGGTTAGGTTAACTACCTCTAATCTTAACACAAAGGAGCTTAGCTACTCATTCTCATGGTAGCTTCTATTGCAAGATTTTTAGAGATGATGATGAACATGGAAAAAAATCAAGAAGAACAAGATTCTAGTTCCCAATTCTTAGTTTACAATGATGATAAAAATGAAGAAGGAGTATGTTCCTAGTTTTCTAGGAAAGATTAGGAGTTGAAATCAGAGAGTGGGTGAGAAAAAGATCTAAGCATGGGTCATTGTCCTTTTTCTGATATCGCAGGCCGCGCTAAGCCTGGTCACCGCGCTAAGCGCGCTCATGCTGTAACCACGCTAAGCGCGCCCTGAAGCATGCTCCTTCTTCCAAAAATTGTTTGATCTTGCTCCAATAGCTCTTCAAGCTTCCTTGAATCCAAGCTTGAAGGAATAAATACCAAAAACCTACAAATTAAATATAAACAAAGTTAAATAATATATTATAAACAAAAACTAAATAGAAACATAAATATATCAAAATACTATATTAAATACTACTAATTAATCAAAATACATTGTAAAGGACCACAAAATTATCTACAAAATATCTACATTTTGGTCCTTAACAGAGCAAGTGAACCCTAACAATGGCATTTTATGACTCCTACGCTTAAAACTCAATCAAACAGTTCAGATAGTTTCGAAACATCATCATGAACACAAATATGCAATCAAATTGTATTAAAAATGCATGAATTAATGAAATCGATTTTGAAAATACAAGGGCAAACCGTGATCTGGATATTGCGTTTCAGGATGTGTTGCTTACTCGCAGGGGTCTGAAACGGTTCAGAGGATCACCCGGAAGCGATTGAAATGCTTTGTTTGGCCTAGATCGATGCAAAAACAGGTCTGCCACTTGCTTGCAACTCATGGTTTTTTGCAACTTAGGTTAGGGTTCATGAGGCATGCAATTTATTCTTGTGGCATCTGGGATCAGTGTGTATATATACTAGAGTGAATTAGGTCAAGAATCATGAAGGAAATATATGTCAATCAATGAGAAAATATTTGATTTGGAATGAAACCAAATATTGCTTTTTTTGATCAAATCTCATTCAATTCTTTTGCCAATCAATGATTTTCGAAATTGACACCTTGTATGGCTTGCTTGGACCTCGAGAATGATAAAAAATCAACCTTGCACTTAATGTTTGGATTTTATATCTTTTATTTTAATTAAATTAAATTTTAATGAATAAAAATTCAAAATAAATAAAAATAAAAGATAAAAGGCGTGGCCTTGGGCTTGGAGGTTCTAATTCAGATAAGAAACAAGTTTGAACCAAGAAAAGTTAGACTCATTTAGAAAAAAATTGGGTTTTTCAAGTATTTCTCTTCATGCACCTCCTCAAAAATGTCAAACTTGCACAATTTGTATCTTGCTCAATTTTCAATATTTTTGGGTGTTATTGGAATTTTTTAGAAAGATAAATATGTCCTCCAAACACTCCTTTTGGTTTCATCTTCATTGAAGTTTCCATGTTCATGTACATTTCTTTGCAAAAAGATGACTTTTTGTTGACTTTTAAAAGGACCTGTAATGTTTTGATCCATAACTTCCAAATGAAGCATTTATTTCCAAGACTTGTGAGACATGAAGTTGTAGATAATTTAATTCCCTTCAAAATGAGCTTTTGTGAAAAAATTTCTGATAAAGTATGTGAAAGTTATGCTTGGTCAAAGTTCTGTTGACTTTTGTTTGAAAAACCCTAATTTTGAAACTTTGACTTTTGATCAAATCTTGACTTTTCTTGAGGAATCATGATCAACGCTTGATCAAATGATGAATGTTACTTTAAAATATTGGTGTTGACCAAAAATTATGAAGTTTGACTATATGTTGACCACAATTGACTTTTTGTCCAATAGAACTGATTTTCAACCATCTGAGCAATTGTATGAGCAAATTTGACTTGTAAGGCTTGAAACTTGACACGGTGACCCCTTGAAGCATATGATGAGGTATGATTACCACTTGAAACATTGGAAATCCATTTTGACTTGAGAAGAGCAAAACCCTAGTTTGGATTGATTGCTTAGGAGAGGGTTTGTCTGGCCCACCCTTGTGAAATCTTTAAGTATGGAGATGTGAATTGTCTTGAGAAGTAGGAGGGAAAATTTTGGGGTATGACACTCCACTTCTAGGGACCATAAAATATGAATATTCCTTGTTCAAATAATCTACAAGTAGGTCCATCCTCCACTTCAAGGGACCATACAATATGAACACTCCTTGTTCAAATAAACTTCTACCTTGTGCACAACTAGAAAGTATCCCCCACGGATCTCATCCAAAAATAGACAGGATGCCTGCTTTGATACCAATTGAAATTCTGGTGTCATCATACTCAGGATGTCGTGACATCTGATCTGACATTATAAAATAGACAAGGTAGAGTAACAATTAATAGTGCAGAAAATAAAAGAACACAAGGAGTTGTTAACCCAGTTCGGTTCTAACTAACCTACATATGGGGGCATACTAAGCCAGGAATGAATTTCACTATCATCAGTATTAATTCGAAGCTAAACCTTCCATGTTTACACTTCTCACTTAATAAGACTCCCCAATGACCCTTCTACCTAAGATACCACACTTAGATATGAGAACCTCCACTCACTTTCAATCACCTCAGTGATGTCTATCAATCACTATCACACCAGAAACTGCATCAACTGCTTGGCTCCTAAAAACTAAAATCAGTTTGGAGATACCTCACTCCAAACATAAATCAAAACAATCACACTTGTGACACAAGCAAGCTTGGAATTGCTTCACAGCTTCTTCCAAGGACACAACTACACTCATTGCTTTGCAGCTTCTAAATGAGTAAAATAATCCTCTTGCATACAGGCTTCGAGATACAAATCAGTGACCATCCCACAATCCGGGTGGTTCACCTACAAACCAACTCTCCTAGAGAGTTGTTACAGACTCAGCCCTAAAAACTACATCATTACTAAATTCGTCTGGTACAAAACTTAGGTTACAAAGCTTCTATTTATAACCTATTATCCAACTGGATACGAGCCTTCAAATAACAGCTTGAAGCTGTAACAAACTACAGTAACAAACTTTCTGCAGAAAACAAACAGGCAGATAACTTATGCTACAACCAAGGTCCTTTCTAATTTTTCTCCTTAGATCTTGGACCTCCACAAACGCCTTCAAGATCACGCCACATATGATGCATAATATTCCCAGAATATTTTGCATAATTTAAAACAGAACTGTAACAAACTTTGGCAGTTCAGTAGCATGATGTCTAATGTTTGATGTCCGACATCCTCTTCGACATGTTGTTCCAGATGTTGAAACATTTTAACACAACATGTTTCATCATTAATAAGAACTTCAACCTGTTTTCTCCTTACAAGTTATAAATCCTATTTAACCTATTACTGCTTTATTAGTTTTACTAAACATAAAGCCAATCCTAAAAATAGATAATCAACAATGTGGACCCATCTTGCTCCTCCGTCTTAAGCTCGCAACCAATTTTCTTCTGGAAGATTATCTACTCAGTTGAAAGCTTCCGTGTTTGTTTTGTGGATCTCCTCTCGATAGTATGCGTATATAGACTCATTTAACGCATAACCTCTGTAAATGTATTAAAAACATTAGTATAAAAGAACTACATATATGTAATAGTTGAATTACAACTGTAAAAAATAAAGAATAAGTTACCCATGTTTACAACTTTCTTGCGAAGGTCTTTATCCTTGATCGCTCACATAAAGTTTTGTGCGATGTGCCTGATGTAATACACATGTACTGATGGAGGGTTTTTCCAGCCATTTTCTGGGTTATTGTATGCACTCTTTATGGACTCATGTCAGTCAGATGTCAAACATATATCTGACTAGGGTGTGACGTGTAGTCTCAATTTTTTTTAGAAAGAAACTCCAAGCCCCTTCCGTCTCACCTTCAACCAATGAATAGGCGATTGGAAAAATGTTACCATTCCCATCTTGTGCAACATTCAAAAGCAACGCACCCTTATATTTTCCATATAGCCATGTTTCATCTACCTACACTATTGGTTTTCAATATGCGAAACCCCTAACACAAGGTTGAAAGGCCCAAAACACGCGATGAAAAATTCTTGCACCAGATAGATGTGTTCCTTCATTTGAATATACAGTGAGTGTTTCAAGTTCTATGATGGTTCCAGGAAGAAACTCTTTCATGACCATCAACCATTGCGGGAGGGCGTTGTAAGAGGCCTCCCAATTTCCGTAAATAACTTCAATTTCTTTGTTCTTTGTAATCCATGCATTGCAAAATATTTTGTAGTTGTGAGCCGTACAAATATGGGCAATAATATGTTTTACCTTGATTGCAACATCACTTTCAATAATAGGTATGATGCTCTTGGAGACCATTTTGAGTTAAGCTTTCGGTGGTCCTGAGATATAGCAAACAACATACATGCATGCAGTTCACCAATTTTGCAAATAACCCAGTTACCAATTTTACATTTAACCAAATATTGTTTTTTATCAAACTTATCCATATCATAAGCATAACTCTGTTTTATGTGCCATAGATGGATTGCATGCTGACAAACTTCTTTGCTTTCAAACGCCATACTAACCTCTAAGCCTCCACATAAATCTCCTTCGTCTATGGATTCAAAGACTGAAATGGGTTCAACATATTCATAGGAAACATTTTTGAGGTGATACGGTGGGTTGTATAGATCAAGAATAAGAGTTGGGTCTGATTCATGTATGCTCGTTATGTTGTGTTTCAACTGGCTCTTCTTGCAGGGAGGTCTGGCTTAGTAGATATTGATGTGTTTGAGACAATTATGTGGGATATACTTCCTGTGCCTCTTGAAAACAAACATACAACTCCATTTTGTGTCGACTACCAAACCTATAGTGGCATTGTAGCATTGAACAAACATCTTCACCATCTTCGATTTTTGCAGTGTTGTAAGTGACACTACTATCAAAAGGATAAACTATTGGATATCGATGAAAAATAGAAGTTAAATGTTGTTGCAATTTTTCTTCTATTTTTTTGTCAACTGGGTGAAATAACTATTTCGTTGAATATTCAACATCTTTGTATCTGTATTTTGGAAAACTACCCCAATATCATTATCAGAAAATATATTGCCATTGTTATGAATAAATTTTACTATGTGACATTGTTTGAAGTATTATTCTTTTTTAGTATGGTCCATGCACCTGTTTGCATTAGTATATAAATGCTCATCATCTCCAATCACATCACGTGACACAAGAGAACGGGCCTATGCATGTTGTAGCCATTTGAAATGGCGCAAGAGGACAAATATACAGATTGTCTCCCTTTGAAATTGTGCAAGAGGCATGATGTCGCCATTTGAAATGGCGCAAGAGGACAAATGTGTGCATTTTGTCGCCATTTGAAATGGCGCAAAGGGACAGTCCTGGAAAATTTCTCCGTTTCAAATGGCGCAAGAGGATGCTATGCAGTTGCATGCGTTACATCTATAAAATAAGGAAACAAAGCAGAACTCACATCAAAATGGCTATGATACCTTGCTCAATATACATTATTCCGTACAATTCATCCGTTGCAATGACTAATTATCAAAATGAATTTTCTGATCCTTTATTTGTATGACTTATGAAAAGGTCAGAACTCATTCACTTGAAAAATCAATTGCACCAAGTCACAGATATTAATAGGTGCGTCATCGAGATATCTTTCGACCTCACTATTATCAATGAAAATGGGGGGTTGATGCATGACATTAAAAAGTTAGATACAAATGCATATGTAGTTAAAATGTTTGAAGATTTTCATATTGGTGTCAATAGGAGACCATTTGAGATGTATGTTAGATTTAGTAGATTAGTCGATGAAGTTTTACCAATGTGTAAGAAACCTTGTTATGTACAATATTCGCAATAATGTTATTTAACTGTGTAATTTAATGTTGTATTGTACCAACAAATTATTATTCAATTGTGTCATTTAATTTGTTTACTTTTTCTAATAAATTTTTTCAACTAACAACCAACCACCTCTCATCACTATTCCCACTATTTTCCCTACAAAAACCCAACATCACCACCTCAAATCTCACACAATCACTCTTCACTATCTACACTATACACTCTTCACTCTCATATAACATTAGTGTTCTTCAATTTCACATAATGGCCAATATGTTTTGGTTTGGTTCGAAGCATAGGAGAACAAGAGAAAGTATCATTTCTATAAGTTCTTTTATTTTCTTTCAATAGTATCATGTTCATGTTGCACATAAATATTTTCTTTTAATGTTGTTGGGTATTTTTTAATTTTATTATAGATTGATGAGGATACTGTTTCAAAATTTAGAGTTAGATCTCACAAAGTTCTTAAGCCACATAAAACCATAGTCTCGTATCTACAACTAGAGGGTTTTGGAGAGGTATCCACAATCGGTTCTACGCACACAAATTCAAGATTGTGTGTAGCATTATTAGAATGGTGGAGACCCGAAACTCATACATTTCATCTTCTAACCGGTGAATGCACAATTACGTTGGAAGATGTTAGTATGTTATTGGGGCTTCCCGTTGATGGTAAAGCTATATTAATGAGTCAACTAAGCTAGGTACAGGTGCATGGAGTTCCATCTTAGAGGAGAAACCACGAAGACACGAGGACAACTTGGTTTGGAGTTCAACAACATATATAATATGTTTTTATATTGTTGAAATGCATCAAACTGATAGGGTCAAACTATAATTTGGCCATTTATAAGAAATACCTCAAGATCCTCGATGCCTCAGAGAACACCACAAAATGGCAACAATCAAATCGCGTCATTATGCATATATCCAACTATACACCAAGGAGAAAAATTATTGGATGAATCGCGAATTATGGACATTGGATGGAGATCAATTACAACAAGAAACGAGACCTTCAAGAGAGTATATGTGGTGGTATCAATCACTTCCACATAGATACACATCGTACGAACAATTTCTCATTGATCCTCGTCAAAATCAGAAAGCCATGAACATGGCTAGTGGATCTCAACAACAATAAAATCCTAATCCCGTTTTCCCAACAACCCTTCCAACAACAAGATTCTAATCCACAACCCTTCCAACAACAAAATCCTAACCCCCACTATTCCCAACAACAAACCCCTTAACCCAACTATTCCCAACACCAATCTCCCAACCCCCATTATTCCCAACGACAAACTCCTACCCCATACTTTTATCAACAACAAACCTTAAACACCCAAAACACCTCATCTCACTCCCAATCAAATTATATAACGAAATACAACAACCACAAACATACAATCGTCCAACCATGCAATTCACACCTGTCCAGCCACCAAACTTTGATTTCTCCTACTCCCAACATAACGTTTCAACCTCTAACATCCAACCACCCACAACCTCTTATATTCCTACCACGTGTCAGCCACAACAAACCCCATACACGCAATCCACTCTCAATTTTGGCTTGGATATTAACCTCAGTGATTATGATTTTCAAGAACTCATTGGTCTCATCCTCTGCCTACAGCTTCGACACAAGAAAATGCTCCGACACAAGAAAATAAGCTGCCAACTGATCCAACATAAGAGACCCAACAAACACAACAATATGGTTTTGGTCATTGTGTTTCAATACTACGTTATTGTCATTCTGATTCTCGTTTGAATTGTCAACATTAATTTATGTAACAATATTTTTTATTTTTAATATTTATAATTATTTTAATGTTTTTTTAAATGTTTTTATTGTTTAATTACATATTTAATAAATTATTAAAAATATTAAAAACATAATTATTTAAAATCAAAAATTAAAAAAACAAAGAAAACAAATAATAGAGTTGCGCTATTTGAAATGGGAAAATTTTACCCTATACCCCTACAGTTGTTCCGATACCCCTGCAATTTTTTTAGTATTCCAATTTTATCCTTTTACTTTTTTTTATTTTGATATGGAATTTTTTTTATTTTCACTTTTTTCTGAGAGCGTACGGAAAAGTCAAGGGAACAGAAATTTAACAAACCGGATAACCCAAAATGGATACATCCGGTACGTATTTTTTCAGGAACCGGATAACATGGCATAGCTAAATCCGGAATGTATTTTTCCCCGGAAAACCAAGCCATAAGTTATCCGGTTAACAATATTAACAAACCGGATAACCTTGAGCTGTGTATTCCGGTTTGTATTATTTTGCCAACCGGATAACATGTTGTGTAGTTATCCGGTTCGGTTTTTTTTTTTAAATTTTTTTTTAATTTTATTTATTTATTTTAATTTTGTTAAACAAGTGTTATTCCTCAGATATGCCATAAAAATCAGACATGCGTAGATACCACTGATCTGTTTACATCTGCAGAACGTTTTGCCACAAGAGAAGAGGTGATAAGATGGGTTAAGGAGATTGGAATCAGGAATAAAGTGACCGTTATAATAACACGTTCAGATACCAAAACAGGCAAGAGAGGAAGAAGTGATAAAGTAATATTTGGTTGTGATAAAGGTGGAAAATACAAAGAAGGAGAAAGTGAAACATAGAGTGCTAGTAAGAAATGTGGTTGTCCGTTCAAAATTAGATCCACACCGTCAAAGATGGTTCGATGGAAGATTGATGTAAAATGTGGAGTTCACAATCATGGGTTACCCGATACATTTGAAGGGCATCCGCTTGTAAGTCGACTTAATGCGTAACAACAACAACATATTATTGATTTGACAAAACGTCATGTTCCACCAAGACACATACTTTTGTCGTTGCAGGAGCGAGATCCAGAAAATGTTACTCGGATCACGCAAATATATAAGCACAAGAGTAAAATACGAAAGATATAAGGGGCCTAGAATGTAAATGCAACATTTGTTTAAGCCGGTAGAGGAATCGATTATGTATCTGGAGCAGAAAAAGATGATTCGAAGTTGTGAGGATATTTTCGGCTCATCCAATCGTGAAGTTGTTGAATATGTTTCCTGTTGTGTTGATTATGGATAACACATACAAGACAAATAAGTATAGACAACCTCTATTTGAAATAGTTGGTGTGACATCCATCGAGTTGACATTTGTTGCATTTGCATATATGGAATCGAGCAGATCAAATTTTTGTTGGGTTTGGATAAGTTGAAACGCTTATTTACTAAGGACGGGTTTTGGCCACAAGTGGTGTTGATCGATAGAGATCTTGCCTTGATGAAAGCAATTGAAACAAGATTTCCAAAACAACCAATTTGCTTTGTCGATTTCACATCAACAAAAATGTGAAAGCGAAGTGTAAGGAATATGTTGTGATGACATGGAGTCGATAGAGAAAATGTGGTATGAACTTGTAAGGGCTAGTGATGAGGTGGAGTATCAACAACGGTTGCAACAACTTGAGCATGCATGTGTTGATTTTACAACATTTATTGATTATGTGAAAGATACATGGTTGTCTCCGCATAAACATAAATTCGTCGAAGCATGGACTAATCAAGTGTTGCATTTGGGAAACACCACGACCAATAGGTATGCATATGTTAATATATCTTGATTTTAGTCAATGTTTTTTTATATTAATTTTATTGTCGCTTACTTGTTTTTAATTTATTTAAAGGGTTGAATCCGCACATTGGAAATTGAAGCAAATGTTGGAGAATAGTTTAGGTGATATGTGCAAATGCTGGGAGGCTATGAATGGTAATCTTAAGATACAATTGGGAAACATTAGAGCTTCATTTCAGAAGAGTTTTTATGAAGTTGAACATGTACACACTAGCCCATTTTATGAAAATTTGCGTGGATCTGTATCTAGAGCTGCTTTGAGGCATATTGCTGAAGAATGGGTAAGGGTTGATATTGTTGGTACAGACACCCAAAAGTGCGGGTGTACTCATAGAAAAGTGTATGGGTTACCTTGTGCTTGTGAGTTAGGGAGATATACACTGAGTGGTGATCCAATACCAATAGAGGCTATTCACATTCATTGGAGAAAGCTAAGTATGAAAGGCAAACAAGAGGTGGATGCAGATGATGGATCAGAGTTGGACATGACCCATGCAATTGAGGAAATTTGAAAAGTACAGGCAAGATGTTGTCGAAAAGAGCATTAAAGAGTAGGTGTGTGAAATTGCTTATCCCACTACATCAAAAATGTTGCCACCGCCTGAAAAAATAAAAACCAAGGGAGGAGTGAAGAAGAATGGGAAGAGACCTGCGGGATATGATGTTTATCGTGATCCTTCATATCACGAGTATGTTGATCGAGCGCACTCGAACTCCCAAAAGTCTTCAAAGAGGGTATGTTCACAATTATCCCAAACCTCTGAGAAGAAACCATGTAGTAATACATTACACAATTTCCAGATATCGACCATTTATTGATGACATTGTTGATGTGATGAAGGATGGAAATTGTGGATTTAGAGTCATTGCATTGTTTCATGGTTATGGATCGGATGGATGGTCAATTGTTCGTCGTGATTTGGATAATGAACTTAAAGGTCCTAGAAGAGAGCCTCGTTGATGAAGAGAGTTGATGATATCAAACTTAGGTCCTCAACCACTAGAGAAATGGATGACGATCTGGCTTAATAGGTATAATGTCATTGTTGTCTCTTTGGTTTTCCTTCTTTAACGTTCTTTCCTATGACGACTTCACATTCACCTAATGTGTCCATTTATCGCATTGGATTTGTAGATGGAAATCATTGGGTATGTGTAATTATTTTTAAGTTACGCTTATACTTATTTTTTAAGTTACATATATACTTATTTTACTTATTTGTTTTATTACGCATATACTTATTTTTTCAATTACTTATAACCAGGTAAACATGAACGAAGGATTTCCGTTACCACCCGTTACATTGGCTTGGAAACAATTCCGCACAAAAGAGGCGACTTCTTGGATGATAGGATTTGGCGGACGACTACAACATTGGCGCTTTTACACCTATAGCCACATATTATTAAACTATAATTGTTATGTCTTGTTTTGTTTTGTATTCATTTGACATTTTTATTTCATTTTAATATTTTGGATTCAGATGTCTTTGTTTTGTTTTATATTCATTTGACATATGACTTTCATGCTAGATTTTGGATTAAGTTGACATATATCTTTCATGCTATATTTTAGATTTTATTTTATTTTTTATATTTAGGATTGTGGAAAGTAGAAATATTAAAAGAGTGCACAGAGCAATAGATAAGTCTAACAGAAATACATAAATCGTAGGATAATACATGTCACAAAATACAATATAAGTCTAAAAATAATAAACAAGGCAAATCATGGAGATGGGTAAGGTATCGGTCCTCCCTGAGGTAGTGGTCCGCCCTGAGCTACACGTAAGGATCGAAAGATCTCAATGAACTCATCGTCCTCCTCATTTGCACCGTGACGCTGCAAGTAGCGTTGAAGCTCACCTGATATATAGGCTAACCTCTCGTCTTCTGGTCCCTCAGCATACACAGACACTGAGATCTCTCTCACCTCATTTTCTGGTGGTGCTACCAATCGTGGATGTGACACCATATAATACCAACCCAAATACTCATCAACTACATCATAGGGTCGAACTGCAAAAACTGCATCCCGAATGACATCCAAAACCCCCTGAACATAGCTTAACCAGTCTACATCCACATCAAGAGACTCAACAGCAGGAGGATGATGGGGTATGTATCGTTTGTATCCAAACTGACGCAAACATCTGTCAGGTAGATATAGCATTATTGTACCATACCATTTCAGACCACCCTTGTATAGACATATATCATCAAATGGACATATATGTTTGATCCTCAAAAGGACGCCAAATGACATCATCCTGTCAATGCATCTAATCGCACCCTATGCCGCTCGACCTTTGTAGTGGATTGCCGTAACACCACTTCATCGCCTCGAAGTGGACTACCTACACCAAACTGTTTAGAATATATATATTTTATACCGTAATAGAGGCATATCCACCCAACTGCTTGCGGAATGAAGGAAGCATCACCTAAATAGCGGTAAAGATTAACCAGGCGCCTCCCCAACAATATCTACCACATCCATCCAAATCCCTAAATAGTGATAAATATTTTGCCTCCACCAGAGTAAAGGTCTTATCAGCCAAAATGGTGCAACCCAATAACAACATCATGTACGCCCGGCAAAGACAATCAAACTCATAGCAGCACCGACGCTCAAAAATAATCTTTAACCAATCCAATCTGTAGTAAGGACCTCTACAAACCTCCTCAGCAATCTCCTCCAATGAAACTCCCATAAGATCAATCGCTAATCTAATAGCGTCATTATCAGTAAACCCTTCTGCAGGGTCAACCAACTCACCCCTAATAGGCACATGAAGAAGACATGAAACATCGTCCAACGTAATGGTCATTTCACCAAATGGCATGTGAAATGACGATGTTTCAAGATGCCATCGCTCTACAAATGCCGATACCAGATGTTGGTCGATCCTCGACAAACTGGTTCTTTGAAGAGATGATAGACCAGAATTCAACAACCAGTGCTCTATGATAGGAGGAAGCATATGTGGAACCCAACCGATCAATTTGTTGCCATGTGCAGCAACCTTTAACTCCTTTTTAGGATGCCTCTCCTGAAAATAATTTATACCAAACATGTTATAAAATATATAAATTTTAACAAATAAAAATTATTCAAAATACAATGATAAATATTAACTTACCTCGTCAAACCAAAGATGACGAGCAACGTGACCATCATATCTGATTAAAAGAGAAGTATCGGTGGGTCCTCCTAAAAAAGGTGGCTGCACCTGATCCCCTGCAGGCGGCTGATGTCTCTCTGCATTGTCTGCTTCACGGCGACGTTGTCGCTCCTCTATTCTTCTACGTACATTATTGTCACCCGCTCCTCGTCTGCGAACCATTGGAAAAAAAAAGAGTCAAAAAACCGGAAAATTTTACAAAATACGCAGCAACAACCCGGATAACCCAAGCAGTGGTTATCCGGGGTGAACGGAAGCAAACCGGATAACCATGGGACGTGACTTCCGGAGTGTAAATTCCAAACCGGATAACCCACTCACGTGACATCCGGTGTGTGTTGAAATTTTCAAAAACACACCGGATAACCCACTTACCATGTTATCCGGTTTGTAAAAATACATCAACGCGTAAACCAGATAACTTACTCTTGAGTCTTCCGGAGTGAAAAATAAAGACCGGATGTAGGCTTTCTGGGTTCTCCGGTTTGTCAAAAAATTATCTTTCCCTCTCGTTTTTCAGAAGTTAAAATGATAAAAGTGAAAAAAAAAAAAAGGTAATTAGTATTTATACAAGGGCAATTTCGTCCAGATGTCAAAAATGTAAGGGTATAGGAATAAATGTAGGAGTACGTGGTAAAATTTTCTTGAAATGGTAAAAGTTTATTGGGTCAAATTTTGTGGATTCTTTGCACAACTTCAATTTCAAATGGCGCAGTGTGGCGTTCTGAGAATTTTTTTTCAAACATTCTAGAAAATATATTTGGGGTCTGGTATTTGAGGAAAAATTTCCCCTTATAAATATCCCAACTTCATAATGGGAAAACCACGATTTGGAACCAAGTTTTGACACTTTATTTCCGCGTTCCAAAATCGTAGAGTTAAAAATTCGTACGTTTTTTTACCGTGATTTTATTGTTCAAAACACACACTTAGTGATTTCCAAAAGCAAAAAACTCTTACATAAATAGACTCTCTCACTATTACTATTACTTTTAGTAAGTACAATATAAATAATATTATATTAATATATGAAAAACATCAAATTTAACTCATAATTCAATATTAAAAAATGAAATAAGTACCATAAATATTCTATGTGTAATAGTATTTATTCATTAGTAGTGTATTTTAGAATTACCTATATTAGTGTATGTCTATCCACTTTTTTATTGCGTATCTGTAAAAATATAAGTAATATTTTTATTTAAATTTAAGTTTAGAAGGAAAAAAAACATGTGGAAGTTAATAGCAAAGAATTATGCTGAGAATTATGTGAAAGTTAATAGTGATTTCAATAGAAATTACTAAATTACATAATATTATAAAAATATAAATGGTAAAAAATAGAATACACAAAAAAATAGTATTGATGTACACGACAAAAGACATAGGGTGAATCAATGTGTCTAGACTGTAGTACATAAATTCTAGTATCCAAACAAAAATATATTAGAGTATCCTTAATATATTAAAATAGAATACACGTTTAGACGCTGAAATTAGAATAAAATTCCGCCTAAACACATACACCGCATGTGATAAAAGTACTAATTGATTAAAAAAAGAAGAAACTGAAAAATAATCTACAATATCATATGCTTAAGAGAATATTCTAAAATATGAAGGAAAATTCCAAACTAGACGACAGTTTCATTTTGCATATCGCTTATGTGGATTCATCATTCATGTTATATCTTTATCAACTAATTTAAAAAATTGGGTGATGCAATGAATGTGTAAATTAATTTTACATAATCGATCAATCACGATCATATATTAAGATACATCACATTTTAATTTTAATTTTTTTTAATGACAGAACAGACCGTTAATATTCTATTGGATGACACTGTAATCTTTATTTTCTTTAAATTATTATTTATAGAAATTTTTTTAGATAAACACAGTCATAAGAAATAATTTTATACATAATCAATCACAAATTTTTGTTTAATTAAAAAATAAATATATTATTTTCTCTCTCATTCATAATCACTACTACTTCATGAATCCAATTAAAAAAAATTATAATAAATAAATTTAACTTTTTAATTTTTAATTTTATTAGTTGTTTTTAAAAAGGTTAATTTATGATTGTTTCCATTAAGAATTCCTCTTATTTATAACCACATCTCATGTTTCTAAGTTGACATTCATAATAGAAAATTGTGAATGTTGCAAACTTGTGCCTTAAACCAACACAAAAGAAAGAGATGTCAGCAAAGAATGCTCCAGATGTGGTTCTAAATTCAGGAGAAGAGATGCCAATGCCAGCGATAGGATATGGAACAGGAACTACTCCTCCTCTATCAGCTTTGATTGATACCATCAAAATTGGCTATCAAATTGAATGAAATCTTAACCTTAATTAACAAATTAAAAATCGAAATCCTTAAAATTGAACTTCAAATAAACATAATAACATTAATCATAAAACCAAATTCCCAATTAAATGAAATCTTAACTTGAGTAACTAAAAATTAAAAATCGAAATCCTTAGTTTTGAAATCCAAATAAAACGATGACATCAATCACAAGACCTTATTTCCAAATTAAAATGAAATCTTAACATACATATCGAATACCTAACAATATGAAATCGAAATCCTTAATTTGAACTCTAAATAAAGACAACGACATCAATCATATAAACTAATTCTCAAATTGAAGTAAAATGTATCCACCATACTGAACAACTAACTTATTGAAAATCAGAATCCTTAAATTTGAAATCTAATTATAGGGTACAACATCAATCATAAAACCTAATATCCAAATTAAAATCATATTAGAAATTAAAATAATAAAATATTAAATCCTAATACTTAATTTGAAAATCTGCGATCATTACGAAATGTGTGAGGAGCGTGGTTGTATGAGATAATACTGAAGGTTTGTTCGTTGAACAATATTGGGGAGAAAACTCATTTTACAATTGCGAAAGAAGATGAAATGTGTGTTAGTTAGTAGTCGTTTTACAATTGCTGCACAAGAGGACGAATGTGGATAGTAAAGAAGATGAAGTTTTTGTGGGTTGGAGAAACAAGATGAAGTTGTTGGTCGGAGAAAAAAGATGAGCTTGTTGACAAAAAATTTGAGGAAGATGAGTTATCGTGACAAAATTTCATTAGTTTTATTAATCTTGATTTCGGAAAAAAAGATTTGAAGTTAAAAATCAATATATTGAATGAACAATGAATATTATAAAATTAATACGTTAGAGATTTAGTTGTAAATATGATATGAATTTAATTGCAATATTAACAAATATGAAATCACGTGGTAAATCTATTATAAATCTATAAAAACAAAAGTACCTGGATATTACCACAATACCCCAGCTGATAAAATCTCTATTTGGTCTATTCTATTAGGGTAAAATTGTAAACTCCAAAAATGCTTGCACCACATTCATTTGAATCTGATGTGGCACTCCCACAATTTTTCACCACTTTTTCATTTATTTTTTTAACCAATAAATCCCACAATTAGTTGCCCATTTATTAATATTAAACTGTTTTTACAATAAAAAACCATTTGAAATTATTGGTTTTGCAGCGTGATCAACCCAACCATATGGGGAATACCAAACATCTTTCTTTTCCCCATGCCAATTCATTATCCTTCTCCTACTTCAAAATTCAAATTCTAATGGAACATCAAAAGCCTGCTCTGATCCATGAAGCCTATCAGATACAATAATTTGAAGAAAAACGAACATCATGAAGATCAATCCATGAAACCCTATCACCGCCGCCGAACCCTTTCTCTACCATATATACGATCGCTTGTATCTATCTCCAACCCTTCTTCTTCTTCAACCTTCATTCCTTTCTCCACCGCATTATAGAACTCCTCGATTTTTGAGAAAACGTGAGTTTTGATTTTGAGTTTTGATTTCATCGATTTTTAATTTTAGGGTTTGTCATTACTACCTTTTCGCTTTGATTTACCTTTTTATGCAGATCTATGCCATGGAAATGATTCTGATGGATGAGACGTTCATTCGTGTTTCTTTGTTATTTTAGTGCTTTATATTAGATTTCAATTGATTTTGTTTTAATGTTTTATCATTTCTGAATTTCAGGGTGACAAGATTCAAGCTTCTATTCGAAAATCTCCGTTGTCTCGATTTGACAACAAGATTCTTGAGTGTAGCCGCTAATACTGGATCATATAGGACCAACCAGCACCATTCAAATTGAACTTCCAAAATTCCACACTGGTTTAGTGCTGATCTTATAACATGCTCCCAATCGATAGGGTAAGTATCTACTGCAACTTTGACTTTTATTTCCTTCATGTCAACTATCACAATATAAACTACATATTACATGTCTTAATCACAATATAAACTACATATTACCTGTCTTAATGTCAACTGAATTAAGTACAAGGTTGATACATATGTGCTTTTTTATGCAGATCTATGTTGTTGATAGTTTGGACCGCGAGAGAATTGGGAAAGCAAAGCAAGAATTTTGTTTGATTCAAAGGTATTATAAAATTTATATTTCAGTGCTTATACACTTACTGATTTCAAAATCTTTTATTCTGCTTCTGTTTGCAGCAGACTTGAGGCTGCAAACACTTCTTCCAACCGAAAGACATCAAACAATAATTCTTCAGGCTCGAAGTTTTCATCTAAAGAAAACATCAGGTGTATGACTTAAGAACAATAATTCTTCAGGCTCGAAGTTTTCATCTAAAGAAAACATCAGGTGTATGACTTAAGATATTTGTATGGATATTCGTTTAACTCTTAGATGATTGTTCTCAGGGAAACATGAATCTAAAGAAAACATCAGGGGTATGACTTAAGATATTTGTATGGATATTCGTTTAACTCTTAGATGATGCAGAATCATGTTCTCAGGGAAACATGACTCCTGTAACCAAGATTTATTACTTTGTTGTGTGTTTTTTCATTCTTCAGCTGACATATTCTTTATTATTTTTTGCATTTCCACCTACAATGCTAAGTTGTTTCCCATGTGTATAATTGTTCAATTTTCTTCTGCTTTTCTGTGTTTCACTTAGAAGGAATTTCTTAGATAGAGAATAGCATGACTATTATAGAACAACTTACAAGGAATTTCAAACAAAATTTGATAGGCATGCCATTCTTTTCTTAGCAGACAACAAAAATACTATGAAGTGGTTTAACTAATTCTCATAAGGCAAAAGGACAACTTGAGGAAGGGGTATTCATCTTTAGCAAAATAGATACATAAATCTTGATTGTTTTGGTGATATCATGTCTTCTTCTATACATAAATGTTAGCAAAGATACTATAAAACCTCATCACACTTCTGTGTCAGGTGGATAGTTTTTTATTACAGTAAAATAGTTTCTATTTTTTTCCATCTGCATTACAACTTTTATCTCCTACAATATTTGGAATCTTGATTAAGAGTGGCATGAATATGAATATTCCAAATTTCATGCTTCTCACTTGCAATCATAACATGAATATGAGTTATCATTTGTTTCTTTATTTTGTTTCTTTATTAATTTTAATGGTCATATATTTCCTTATATGATACACATAACTGATTAATAATCCGAAAACTTAAAAAGGTATATTATGTTACATTGTGTAATCAACAAGAAAGTGGAGGATTTAATGGATGTTTAATTTAGGAAGTTTTAAATAGGTGTGCGTGTTTAGATTATATTTTTTTTAAAATGCTTTGGTTAGTTTTAAAGAAAAAACCAAAAACCAAAAGAATGATTCAACATCATTTTACTTGAGGCACTTAAAAACAAGAAAAGTCTATCTATTAGAACAAATTTTTTTTATAAACGGGGATAAGTTACAATTATTTTCATAAATGGAAAATTAAAATTTGATAAATGATAATATTATTTTCATAAATGGAAAATTAAAATTTGATAAATGATTTTATAAATTGGGATAAATTACAATTATTTTTATAAGTAGAAAATTAAAATTTGATAAACGATTTTATAAATTGGGATAAATTACAATTATTTTTATAAACTGATTTTATAAATTATATATTATGTGTATATTAACAAATTAAAGTATGAATTCAAACTTATAAATGAGTGTTTAGCATATGTAAATCCAAAGAAGCTCCATGCGATAACACAGGTTAAATATTTAGTTTATCATTATAAAAATATATGAATACAAATTATTTTATAATTATTTAGATCCTTATATGAAATCAAATATATTTTAAAATTATTTAGATTTTTATAAAAAAGTTAACAAAAGAAAACAAAATCAATTGAAATTTTGTATGGAGGTATTAATATGAAAATATGAAAAAAATTAAATCAAAACTTTACAAATATATCTTTTGAATGGAGGTATTAATATTATTTTATTTTATTATATATAGAAATTATTTTGAATGGTAACATTAATACATTTTATTTTTATGTATGATTTGATTTCAAAAATTTATGATCAATAAATTTTGAATGGAATTATAATTTAACCAATAAAATTTTCTACTCATGAAAAAATTAACGTAGTTTAAACGATGTATTGCTAACTATAAATATATTGTTAGTAAAATTAACAAAAAGTATATTGTAAATATATAAAAGGTAAAGTAAATAAGAACTCTAATATTTAAAGCATATCACAATCTTTTTAAATTAACTTTAAAATTGTAATCATGATAAAAAAATGTTAAATTGTAGTCATGAAATTTTAATGAAAAATGATAATCATAAAAATTAACAATAAAAGGTATAAATTTATTCATACAATCCTTTTTATAAGTTGAATAAAAATTGATTCAATCTTTTTTATCATCTAATAATTGAAATATAACGAGAAGTTGTCTCTATGAGATAGCAATTAGATGCTCATTTTAATATTCATATTTTAAAATTTATATTGCTATTGTTTTATATAATTGAAGTTAGAGAATCGAATATACGATTTATTATAAGTACATATCAATACTTAAAAATTTATGTATATTATTAACTTATATTTAAACTTTACAAAAGATAATTTGGTAGACATGAAGTTAATGAATTCAAACTTTACAAAAGATAATTTGGTAGACATGTAGTGTGAATCACGACAGGAAGTTGTCATACATTTTATATTTGGAAAAAATACTAATATCTAAAATTGGTTTAATACATTTTTACAATTAACTATTTGGATTCAATCTCATCGAGATTCACGGGTAAAATGTGAACGTATGACAACCAACTATTGACTGGTCATTTTAATATCTATCTGTTAACTATTTTTTTAATTATTGTCTTATAAGCTTGAAAATACGCTGTCATACTTAAAAAATATAGGAATGTTCTATTATATGACAAAATTAGTTCCATGTTATATGAATATATAAAGATATGAAAAAAATTAAATCAAAACTTTAAAAATATATCTTTTGAATGAAGGTATTAATATTATTTATTTTCAATATATATAGAAATTATTTTGAATGGTCACATTAATACGTTTTATTTTTATGCATGATTTGATTTCAAAAAATTTATGATCAATAAATTTTGAATGGAATTATAATTTAACCAATATAATTTTCTACCGACTTCTAAATATATTTGTGTATATTTTT
Source organism: Vicia sativa (assembly GCA_021764765.1). Classification (NCBI taxonomy): domain Eukaryota; kingdom Viridiplantae; phylum Streptophyta; class Magnoliopsida; order Fabales; family Fabaceae; genus Vicia; species Vicia sativa. The sequence goes on from CM038795.1 coordinate 80,642,476, forward strand.
TGAAAGGTTACATTTATATTATTGAAAAAATTAACGTAGTTTAAACGATGTATTGTTAACTATAAATATATGGTTAATAAAATTAACAAAAAAGTATATTATAAAAATATAAAAGGTAAAGTAAATAAGAATTCTAATGTTTATCTTAAATATTTAATTTATCATTCTAAAAATGTAAGAATAAATATTATTTTGTAATTATTTAGATCCTTATTTGACCTAATATAAATTATTTTAATTTTTATAAAAAGGTTAATAAAACAAAACAAAATCAATTGAGATTTGATAATTTTTTTAACTTTATGAAATAACTAAAATATATCATAATCTTTTCAAATTAACTTTATATTTAATTTTAATTCGATACTTTAACAATATATTTTTTGAATGGAGACATTATTTTCATTTATTTTTATTATACTTATATGAAAATTATTTTGAATGGTGACATAAATATGTTTAATTTTTATGTATGATTTGATTCTATAAAATATTATGATCAATAAAATTTGAATTCTCTTTTAATATTATAGTTTTGATATTGTTTCATATTGTAGCAATATTATATACATTAGAATATATAAAGATATGAAAAAAATTAAATCAAAACTTTACAAATATATCTTTTGAATGAAGGTATTAATATTATTTAATTTTAATATATATAGAAATTATTATGAATGGTCACATTAATACATTTTATTTTTATGCATGATTTGATTTCAAAAAATTTATGATCAATAAATTTTGAATGGAATTATAATTTAACCAATAAAATTTTCTACCGACTTCTAAATATATTTGTGTATATTTTTTGAAAGGTTACATTTATATTCTTGAAAAAATCAACGTAGTTTAAACGATGTATTGTTAACTATAAATATATTGTTAATAAAATTAACAAAAAAGTATATTATAAATATATAAAAGGTAACGTAAATAAGAACTCTAATGTTTATCTTAAATATTTAATTTATCATTCTAAAAATGTAAGAATAAATATTATTTTGTAATTATTTAGATTCTTATTTGACCTAAAATAAATTATTTCAATTTTTATAAAAAGGTTAATAAAACAAAACAAAATCAATTGAGATTTGATAATTTTTTTAACTTTATGAAATAACTAAAATATATCATAATCTTTTCAAATTAACTTTATATTTAATTTTAATTCGATACTTTAACAATATATTTTTTGAATGGAGAATTATTTTCATTTATTTTTATTATACTTATATGAAAATTATTTTGAATGGTGACATAAATATGTTTAATTTTTATGTATGATTTGATTCTATAAAATATTATGATCAATAAAATTTGAATTCTCTTTTAATATTATAGGTTTGATATTGTTTTATATTGTAGCAATATTATATACATTAGAATATATAAAGATATGAAAAAAATTAAATCAAAACTTTACAAATATATCTTTTGAATGAAGGTATTAATATTATTTAATTTTAATATATATAGAAATTATTTTGAATGGTCACATTAATACATTTTATTTTTATGCATGATTTGATTTCAAAAAATTTATGATCAATAAATTTTGAATGGAATTATAATTTAACCAATAAAATTTTCTACCGACTTCTAAGTATATTTGTGTATATTTTTTGAAAGGTTACATTTATATTCTTGAAAAAATCAACGTAGTTTAAACGATGTATTGTTAACTATAAATATATTGTTAATAAAATTAACAAAAAGTATATTATAAATATATAAAAGGTAACGTAAATAAGAACTCTAATGTTTATCTTAAATATTTAATTTATCATTCTAAAATGTAAGAATAAATATTATTTTGTAATTATTTAGATCCTTATTTGACCTAAAATAAATTATTTCAATTTTTATAAAAGGTTAATAAAACAAAACAAAATCAATTGAGATTTGATAATTTTTTAACTTTATGAAATAACTAAAATATATCATAATCTTTTCAAATTAACTTTATAATTGTAATCATGATAAAAAATATTGAATAGTAATCATGAAAATTTAATGATAAATGTTAATCATAAAAAATTATGATAAAAGAAAAAAATTATTGATATAATCATTTTAATAAATTGAATAATTTATAATTGATTTTATAAAGGTGAATAAAAATCATGTATTTTAAAGAAATATTTATTTAAAGAAATATATTTTACAAAGGTGAATAAAATTCATGTATTTTAAAGAAATATTTATTTAACTAATCATTTACTCAATTATATGTATAGTAACTCTATTAAAGAGTTAATCATCTGGATTCACACGTATTTATGAGATATCAACTGTAGAGTGTTCATTTTAATGTTAATCTTTTAAATTTGTTTTACTGTTGTTTTATATAGTTGAATCGAATGTACGATTTATTATAAATACAGATCAATACTTATTAGTTTGTGTATATTATTAGTTTATATTAAAAACTATAAGAATGTTAACCGATTGAAAAATGAATTCAAACTTTACAAATAATGATTTAGTAGACATGTATAAATGAGAATAAACTACATATATTGAAAGTACATTCGATTTTTTTAATTGTTGTCTTATATAATTGAAAATACGCTGTCATACTTAAAAAATATAGGAATATTCTATTACATGACAAAGTTAGTTCCATGTTATATGAAATTGACCCCGATGACAAAGACGCAAGTTATTTACTAGTTGAATATATAATGTTAGATCTTGTGTTGGGGGTTCTACGGTAAAATATGAACGAGAAGAATATGAAAATAATACGATGAAAATTGAATAAAATAAATTCTAAAGCGTGTATTTACACTAAGATTTATGTTCGATTCGCCCCCACCAATTTAGACAAATTGGATGCAAACGGGATAATCGGCGAATCCCTTTCAGAACACTTTGAAAACATTAACATAAATTACATATTCACGTTAAACCTATCGATCAACAATATTTTCCAAATAAAATATCCTCAATTATTCTTATGCACTAGTGAAATACAGGAATGAATTAGATATGATTTTTGGCTCTCAAACATATTATTTTCGTGTGTCATTTCAGCCTTCAAAATATCTCTATTTATAGAGATATTCATACCATTTGATAAGGGACACATCTCTTTGAATCACTAATTGTTAACAATTATTATATTTATATCCGTTCAAAGTTACTACCAAACAATGTCTCGCTCCAGCGGTTGACTCATCATTTAAAGCATGTCCTTTGGCAGAAATGGCACTGGATTGAGTCTAGGCGGATGCAAATCTTGACTCTAATTTCTTGATATTTGTTTTAACAATAATAAATAATTTCCAAAAATTGTGACACCCAAAATTTGAAGTCGAGTCCTTCAAATAAATTGTCACGCCCAAGATTTGAACTCTAGACTTTCAAGTATTTCTAACAATAACAACCACTATATTAAAATAATCATTTTTGATTGAAAAGTTTCATGAAATAAATTTAATCATTTATACTTATCAATTTATCTTTTGGAAATTCTCTAACATATAATATAGTCCTATAAGTCATTTTAGACTTTAAACATTTTTTCTTTTTACAAAAAAAAAAAAATTAATTTGGCCACATCGCATAGTATTTTCCTTTTTTCCATAGTCAAAATTTATACTTTTTTGTCATTGAAATTGTAATACAGAGCCCTGTGTAAATGAACCAACACTTTCAAACTTGCCAAAGTTACACATATAATACTGTATTGAGAGAACAATTACACATCTCTGAATATTCCAAACTTGATGACAATTGCATTTTGCATACCTCTAATTATATGTTGAAACATGTTATATCTCTATCAACATATTTAAAACTTTATAAAGTCATACATATACTACTATATTTATTTTAGATTTTAGATGAGAATACATATCTTGCAGATGTCACTAAGATAGATACGAGAAAAGAAAAGTCCCCTTTTATAATAACCATTCACTATCTTGCTTTTGTCATTGCTTTGGTCATTATGGAGCGAATACTCAATATTCAATGACGAATAATATAATAACCACAAGTATAGCCACAACTCAAGTTCAAAGTTTCAAAGTTAACAAAAAAAACAAAGATGGGCGCAAGGAATGTTCCAGAAGTGGTACTAAATTCAGGAGAAAAAATGCCAGTGATAGGATATGGAACTGGAACTCTTCCTCCTATATCAGCTTTGATTGATGCCATTAAAATTGGCTACAGACATTTTGATACTGCTTCTTTGTATAATACTGAAGAACTTGTAGGACAAGCTGTGTCAAAAGCTTTAGAGGAAGGCCTCGTTAAAAATCGCGACGAACTCTTCATTACATCCAAGTTATGGTGTACTGATGCTCACCATGACCTTGTTCTCCCAGCTCTCAAAACCACCCTCAAGTAAGCATAATTCTCTTATCTTTTTTTTTTCTTCCTTTTTTAAAGCTTGTTTTTTAAATTACTTGACTATTTTTTGTTTTGTTGAAATTGATTAGAAATCTGGGGTTGGAGTATGTGGATCTGTATTTGATTCACTGGCCAGTGAGGTTTAAACAAGAGGTTGTAGGCTTTAACTTTACAGGTGAGGATACAATTCCCATCGACATAAAAGGAGTATGGAAAGCTATGGAAGAGGTTCATAGATTGGGCTTAGCAAAATCTATTGGTGTTAGCAACTTTGGTGCCAAAAAGCTCTCCCTACTTTTAGAAGATGCCAAAATCACTCCTGCTGTTAATCAGGTATAAGAATTTAGCACTTTTTGATTTGATTCATTCTCACGTATTCATGAAATTCATTAAATTTTTCCAAGTGTTTACTTCAAAATGGAAAATTAGCAGACACATATCAGATACCGACACACGTAAGATACATCTAGATACAAATACATCCTACCAATTATAGACATGGCTATCTTCATGTTACACACATTCTTATTTGTATATAGGTGGAAATGAGCCCATCATGGAATCAAGGGAAACTCAGAGAATTCTGCAAGCAGAAAGGAATTCATGTGAGTGCATGGTCACCACTAGGAGCATACAAAGATCCTTGGGGTTCAGTTTCAGTGATGGCTAATCCAATTCTGCATGAAATTGCTGAGGCTAAAAAGAAAAGTGTAGCCCAGGTATAACTCATTATTTTACTTCAAACTATATATTCAATGACAACTATGAAATATATTTAGTTAATTATGGTTTTAATAAGGTTTTTAAAATATTATGCAGATAATACTAAGATGGATATACCAGCATGGAGTAACTGCCATTGTGAAAAGCTTAAATAAGGAGAGGATGAAACAAAACATTGAAATTTTTGATTGGGAATTGAGCCATGAAGAGTCAGACAAAATCAATCAGATTCCTCAAATGAGAACTCTAAAAGGAGAAATTTTCATATCAGAAAGTGGTCCTTACAAATCTTTGGAAGAGTTGTGGGATGGAGATGTTTAAATAATTTATGGGATCATAGTTTTAAGCATTGATTATTTCTTGTATCCAAAAGCTACTCATTTTCCCTTCTTCAAAGTTTTATTCCATTGGAATCAACAGTAACACCCCCCACCAATATTTGTATAGAATCATATCAGTAAGATGTTAAAATTTTGACACTGAGTACATACAAAAGCTGAAGATGATATAGTAGGATCGTATACATCACAAATATATAGCTAAAATGTAAACAAAATATGTTTTTAAGGAAATGCACAACGAAAAGATAAGATCAGGTATAATCCTCATGCTATATTGTTATATCCCAAAATTTGCCCTCCTATTTTCAAGTCAATACACATCTCCATGCTCAAGAATTACTCAAGGGTGGATCAAGACAAACCCTATCCTAAGCAATCAACCCACAACTAGGGTTTTGATTCTCTCAAGTCAAAGTTGATTTCTATTGTCTCAAGTGAGCATCATGCCTCCTCATATGTCTCAAGGTATCACCATGTCAAGTTTCAAAGCCTCATAGCCTAAGTTTGCTTAGTTAATTGCTTAGATGGCTGAAAATCAGTTGTATTGGACAAAAAGTCAGCTGTGGTCAACATATAGTTAAACTTCATCATTTTTGGTCAACATCAAAATTTTGAGGTCACATCCATCAGTTGATCAAGGGTTGATCATGATTCATCAAGAAAATTCAAAGAATGATCAAAAGTTAAAAGTTTCTAAATTAGGGTTTCTTGATGAAAAGTCAACAGAACTTTGACCAGGCATAACTTTCACATATTTCATCAGAAATTATTCTACCAAAGCTCATTTTAAAGATAATTCAATTCTCTACAACTTTGTGTCTCACAAGCTTTGCCCAAAAATGTTTCATTAGAAAGATATGAATCAAGATATTATAGGTCCTTCTAAAAGTCAACAAAAAGTCATTTTTTTACAAAGAAGTTTACATGAGCATGGATGCTTCAATAAAGATGAAACCAAAAGGCGAATTTAGAGGACATCTTAATCTTTCTAAAAAGTCCAAGAACACTTCAAAATGATAAAAATTGAGCAAGTTATGGCTTGGGCAAAATTGGAAATTTGGAAGAAATCATGAAGTAAATATTGATCAAATTAAACTTGAAAATTTTCCAAATGGGCCTATGTTTCTTTGGTTCAAACTTGTTTCTAACATTGTCAAGAGCTTCTAAAGCCCATTTACACGTCATGACATTATTTATTTTATTTATTTTTTGATTAATCCACTTTAATTCAAATTTAATTAAAATAAAATATGAGATTAAATAAAATAAGTGCAAGGCTGTAAATCCAAGCTTCTTGTGGTCCAAGTAACTCATAGAAAGCTGGCAATTTCGAAAATATTTGATTCGCATGAGATTGGGGTGATTGAAGATCAAAAATAGAAAGATTTGGTGTTGATTTCCAATCAAATATATTTGCATTTAAAGCTTGATTCTTTATCAAATTTGTTGACCTAATTTGCTTCTACTATATATACACAAGCACTCCAGATGCTCAACACGAATTTGGCAGCCTCAAGAACCCTAACCAAGTTTGGAAAATCCATGACATTCAAGTAATTGACAGACCTAGAGTTTGATCAATTCAAGCCATTCCAAGGTTTCCAATCAATTCCTTGTTGCTCTCTGAAGCTAACTGCATCATCACCATCGATTGAAGCACCCAGAACACCAAGAACACGATCACGGTTTGGTTTGTACTGTTGAATTTTGATTTTGTACATACATGCATCTTTAACTGATTTTGACCATATACTTGTGTTCGTGATGAAGTTTCGATGTTTTCTGGATTGTTTGATTGAAGTTTAAGTGCAGAACGAAGGTTTCACCATGACTAGGATTCATAGTTTCGATTTAGGGCTTTCTAAAATAGCCAAAATTGGACAAAACCAAGGGCACCATGAGAATCAGGAGACAATTTCCAATCAATCTATGTCTTTGAATCTAATTTCTCATTCGTATTTTCAATTTTTGAATTATGCAGGGATTTAGTGATGAAAAACACATCATCGGTATAACCTTACCGGTGGAAAGGGCGTTGGTAAAATTCCCAAAAAATTTGAATTTTGGGACGATGGTGAACAGTGCAGGGAGCACGCGTTTTTTTAATACATTTTAAAATTTTGTTTTATTATATATTAATTTCATTCCATTCCACTAACAACTAAGCACTACAACTTAGATGGTAAGGAAGCGTGTTGGTGACCCCTGGGTCTTGGGCTCGAGACCTAGGGGCTGCACTTATTTTTTCTAACCCAATTTTCTTCTTTTTTCTTATTTTTCTTTTCTATTTTATTTTTTTTAATTCTTTTCAAATTATTCTTTAACCACAACAAAAAATCATAAAAATAATTTATTTTTTAGAATTAGGTTTTAAAAATCCTAATTTATTTTTTGACACCAAAAAATATTTTTCTTTTATTTTAATTAAATGTTACCATAAAATTAGATTTTTAATTATTTTCTCTAATAAAATCAATCCAAAAAATACAAAAAAATATTTTCTTTCGCCATTAACCTATAAACTTTTTTTACTAACATAAAAAATTATTTACTAACATTATTTTCTCTTATTCCGATTTAATCTTTCTCGCGAAAATTTTCCAATTATTGTAACTGCTTCCAAGTTGTAATAGCTAGGGTTTATTTTTCCGCATTTTCCAATATTATGTATATGCTCACATGATGTAATAGCTTACACTAGGATTTATTTCTCACATTTACTTTTTGCACCTCCTATTATGTAACTACCCCAAAGCAATGTAATAGTGTAGGACTTTACTTTTCCACTTTTACTTTCCGCACCTCTATTTTTTGTACATATAAACTGCTTAGATGTATGACTAATAGGATTTTATGGCAAGATCTAGAATCCACCGTAGAATAACTCTAACTCCAAGATAAAATATTTGAAAACAACACACTTCTCACACTTGCACCCCTTAGGATACTCTCTCTTGTTGCCTTCGGATAAGCATGGTCATGTCCCTCAAACGTAGGGGTACCATTAGCAAACGTCCCTCAATTCAAAATCATCAGAAAGATCATAGTCCCTCGATGTTGCCTATGAATATATGATCTCTTCCCTTGGTTGTTGCCTACGAATAAGTGATGATCGTCCCTTCGAATTGCTAAGGTATCCTTACAATGTTGCCTTCAATGACCAAACGATGACCCTACGCCCGTCCCTTCACATCCAACGGATAGAGTTACCTACCAACTAATGGTATGGATATCGTTATCCTAAAGGAGAAGGAAAATAATAAGAACGAACTTTTGAGTAGGTAATAAGACTTTTAATTGCTTTCTCCAATCCAATCAAAAAATGCTTTTTACACCTCACACTCTTTCAAAAATACTTTCAAACAAACACTTTATATACATTCATACGAGAATCATTATAAAGTTAAACATTCGAAATATTTTCAAACACTTCGTATACATTCTTGAGGACTGATACAAGAATCATTATGAAGTCAAAGCAAAATACTTTTCAAATATTTTTCAAAATCACACACACAGAAAGCGAATTTTCAAAAAGTGAGCTAAGCAATTAAGAGCCTGTAGATAACTACAGATGGAAAGGGTGATAATACATTCCCTTTTCATAATTACCTCCCATACTAAGAATCGATAAAAGGTCTTTCTTGTTCTTTTCACCTTTCCTTTATTGGATAAAATAAAATTCGGTGGTGACTCTTGCTAACCACAACATTTGCAATAAAACGCAAAACAAACAAGTCAGTTCTCCCACCGTGTTACAGAACTGTCGACTCTGCTGGGGAGAACAGCCAAAGAGAGATTACCTTATGGTTTTAGATCACTTTTAATCACTTTCTGTTTTCTTTATATGATTTACTTTGAAGGGTTGCTTGGGTATTATCTAGGTTTCCTTAGGTAAGTAGCAATCAATCACCGCGACTGTCTGACGTAGAACGAAACGGTTAAAATGATGGCTACTGTTAGTATGACACTTTGGATGTCCTGATGTTCTTCATGTTCAGTTGAGGAAACATTTGGCATCGGTGTGATATCATCAAGCACTAACAAAACTTTTAGAACCCTAATTGACCCATCTTAACCATTAGAAGGTAGTGAAATAGCCAGCTTCGGTGTAGACTGAGGTTGGTTGATACTCGATACTACGCTTATTGAGATTCAACTTTTGGGATGTTTCGGTCGACCATTCGGTAGTCATACTGAAATAAAGCCTGCGATAAATATCCGTGACATGAGATTCCTAGAATCCGGTTACTATTGTAGGACAGGTTGAACCAACTTAAACTCTGGTAGGGTAGACAACTATACCTCATGCAAGCCTTAAACCTAGGGCTATTGTGTGAATTCTTTGTGCTTGCTACTCGAACATGACATCATGACATCATAACATCATATCATCATAACATCATATCATCATAACATTTCTAACCATTTCAAGGACCTAGGGATTTATCTTTGCTCTTTGTTGTAGGGTTATGGCTTCCAGGAAGACTATCCAAATCAACTTTGTGGGGATACCTTCCCAACTCAAGGAATTAGTCTCACAAGTTCCTGATCACGCTCAGTTCTTCAAGAGGCATAATTATCTACTCGACTTGGTTACCTCCAGTTTTCAAGAAGATATGATGAGCGTCGTATTCCAGTTCTTTGATCCGAAACATTACTGCTTTATATTCCCAGACTATCAGTTGGTACCAACAATGGAAGAGTTCTCTAAGCTACTTGGGATACCCATCCTTGATTAGATGCCTTTCACCGATCTAGAAAAAGTTCCGAGGTTTGAAGACATTGCAGCAGCTCTGCATCTGAAGCGGTCAGACATTGAAGCCAATTGGGAAACAAGAAGTGGAGTTAAGGGTTTGCTTGCCAAGTTTCTAATAAAGAAAGCTTGAGAATTCTTAAAACCTATGAGTTTCCACGCTTTCGAAGACATTTTGGCTTTGCTAATCTATGGTTTGGTGTTATTCCCTAATCCATATCAGTTCATAGACGTGAACACCATTAAAATATTCGTCACTCATAATCTTGTGCCTACCTTGGTCGGAGATATTCTGCATTCTCTCTACACTCATACTATGAAAAGATAAGGGACTCTCATGTGTTGCATACCGTTATTATCCAGGTGATTTATTTCGCACCATCCTCAATCAGTAATGAAGAATGAACAAGGTTTGAAGTGGTCTCAAAGGTTGATGTCACTCTCTCATACAAATATCTGGTGGTGTCTCTACGCTAAAAAAAAATTCACTTTCATTGAGCATTGTGGGGAATCCCCCAATTTGCCACTCATTGGAATAAGGAGAGGTATCACTTACAATCCTTCTTTAGCGTTACGTCAGTTTGGTTATACTCGAAGAAATGATCCTCATGACATGAGGAAGAAGATTGATACCAAGACTTTGGGGCATAAAATTTCATTCCTTGGGAACCTTACCTCAAATGGGTGCGGGCTCATGCTCAAAATCTCATGATGTCATATGCTTCTATTCTACTAGTAATTATGGAACCTGTTGCCGAAGGTGATGAGTCTTATACCGTTCTTCATCCAGACATGCCTACTGATTTTGAAGAATGGAAGAGATCTTGGATTCAGCTTAAAGAATAAAGGGATACATTCGAAGCTCAGTTCTATGCAAGAGAGAAAAGAGTATTAGAGCTGACGAAGCTACTTCACGAAGAACAAAGCATTAACACCTATGTCAACACAAAGAGGAAGCATGCATGGGAGGCTTAAGGCATTAGGAGTTTTACTTTTTGAACTTTTATTTGTATTTACTAATCAAACTAATAAAAAGTTTGTTCATGTTTGTTTATTAAATTTAAATTCCTAAGGTCCTTGAAAATATTGCATTGCATAACATTGCATATCATTTCATAACAAGTACTCTGAAGAGAGGTTTTCTTATTCTCTCGTGTTTATTTCAACTGAAATGGCTCTCGAATGAACTGTCAAAGATCTCAAGGCTCAAAACACTCAGTTCCAAGAAATGTTCACCAACTTGGCCCAAGGACATAAAGATCTGAAAGAGCTCATCATCCAGAAGAAGAAGAAGAAGATCGCTGGTATTCTCAACATGGGGAAAAGGTTCAGAGGTTCGGTCAAGGTAGTCAGACAACTTGAATTCTCAAAAAAGAGCGGCAAAACTGAAGGAAGCGTCAAGGAAAATGAAGGAAGACATCATGGGTCTCAAGAAGAAGAGGAGGAATACTATATGAGCGAGAAGTATCCTCCTGACAACGAGAAGTATAAGAAACTTGAAGACTGTCTGAATACTGTGGAAAATCTGAAAATGTCAGGGTTGAACTTTGATGATTTAAGCCTGGTTCTTAGAGTGGTCATTCCCCGCAAATTCAAAGTTCCTACTTTTTCTAAGTACGATGACATTTCTTGTCCGAAGCTTTATCTGAAGTCTTATGTTCAGAAGATTCATCCACATGCCGCTGATAAAAAGTTATGGATGCATTTCTTTCAAGAGATTTTGTATGGAGCATAGTTAGAGTGTTGTTACCAGCTAGAAAATACCCACATTATACCTAGAATGATTTGGAAGATGATTTTTACAAATAGTACCAGTACAATGCTGAATTGGCACCAACCCGTATGCAACTGCAGAATATGTCTATGGGCCTTGATGAGAAGTTCAAAAAGTACGCTCTGAAATGGAGAGATCTAGCAGGCAGAGTCCAACCACCATTGTCTAATAGGGAACTGGTTGACATGTTCATGGGAATGCTAACATGCCCCCATTCTTCAATCATCTGATTGGAAAATCTTTAGTCGGATTCACCAAACGGATATTGACAGGAGAATGTATTGAAGCTGGAATCAAGAGTGGGGAAATTCAAGTTGAGATATCTTCAAATGCTGCGAAGAGGTCTTTTGGTGGGAAGAAAGAAACCAATGTTGTGTATGGCTAGAAGAACCGTGACAAAGGTGATCGGCATCAATCTGTGGGAGCAGTCCTGATCTTTAATCCCGCATCAATGCAACCTCAACAAGACAGCACACATAGGAAGAACGCGCCAAGAAGACAGTTTACAAAGATCAACATGCCATTTTCTCAAGAATTACAACACATGTTGAAAGCATAGTCGATTCATTTGAGAGATCCTCCTCAGCATGTCAACACATCCTCTCTGAAGTACAATCCTAATGCAAGGTGTGCATACCACTCTAATAGCCCAGGGCACGACGCCAACAATTGTTGGACCCTAAAGAACAAGATCCAAGACATGATTGAAGCTCAGGAAATTGAATTTGACCCTCCTGTTAAAACCCCGAATGTGATCAACGCACCAATGCCTGATTATGGCAAGAGCTCCAACACCATTGATAACGACTCTTATGTCTTTACTATGAATGAGTTAACCACTCCCTTGATGTCTGTTAAGAAGAATCTGCTACAAGCCGACATATTTCCAGGATGTTTTGAAAACTACTATTATTGCGCATCCGAACCCAATGGATGTGCCTGGTTAAAGAGAGGCGTTCAACGCTTGATAGATAATCGAGAAGTGTTATTCATGAAAACTCTGTCTATAAAGAGTTTGTACGAAGATGTTTCCAAAAGCTTGAAAATCGAAGACGTAAGCGTAGAAGAAGTCGTACCAGAAGTCTAGGATATCTTGGGGCAGCCAAGTGGTACATTTGATTTCATGGCGAAATATACCGCCCCTGAAAGCTACAAGATTGCAATTGAAGACGTCAAGGCAACCAAATGGGGAGATGACGACTATCCCGGAGAATATGTTGATGTGAACACGATAAGGATCGCCTCTGCTGACCCTGCACCTAGAGTGGCACCTCTGATTATTACCTCGCCCCAACCAATCCCATATTCCTCTAACAAAGCTATACCATGGAATTATGGAGTTGAAGTTTACTACTATGGCGTCAAGAAAGAGCAATTAACCATTGAAGACAATATAATTGAAGTTACTAGTCCTAATGTAAACAATATTACCGAATCAAGCAAAGTAACTTGAACCAGAAGAGTGTTTTCTCCAGATATCTCTCCTCCAAAAGCCACTACTGCACCAGTCCGAATTCCTGCTGTTGAACCAACTTCCGAGGCTCAGGGAAAAGAGAAAGTAACTCAGCCTGCTCAGACATAAGTACCAAAGGAAGTTGTTGAAGATACCTCCAAGCAAGAGATGGAGGAAATCCTGAAGATTATTAAGAAAAGCAATTACAATGTCGTGGAGAAGTTGGGACAAACCCCATCAAAGATTTCCATGTTAGCTCTGTTGCTGTGCTCCGCGGCTTATGCTAAAGCCTTGGTGAAGTTTCTGAATAATGCTCACATACCGCAAGACACTTCTGCTGACCAATTCAAATTTTTTATTTCTAGCCTGACTGTAGACAATGGCTTGGGCTTTTCTGATACTGATTTGACTCTTACCGGAAGTGTAAGGGCACTACGTTGTCTCATGTGTTGGTGGATATTGGCTGTACTCTGAATGTACTTCTGAAAACTGCTCTCGATAGACTTGATGTTATAGAAGTGGCCATGAAACCCAGTGACATAATCCTAAGAGCTTTTGATGGTTCGAAGAGAACATTACTTGGAAAGCTCAACCTGTCGATCAAAGTAGTTTCCCATACTTTTGATTCTACTTTCTTTATTATGGATATTCGTCCAGATTATTCTTGTCTGCTCGGACGACCTTGGATACATGGGGCAGATGCTGTTACCTCTACCTTGCAACAGAAGTTGAAGTACCCAGTGAAGGGGAAGATCATTACAGTGTGCGGAGAAGAAGAACATATGGTAAGCCATTTGCAATCACTCCGATACATTAAAATGGAAGGAGAATTTATCGAAAATCCCTGTCAAGCTTTTGAAGCAGTTCCACGAGTTATTCCTGTCAACTCTCTTGTCATTCCTAAGTTTACTAGAGTTCCATCGAAGATGGCCTCACTGAAGGATGCCAGAGCTGTAGTAGAAGAATGAGGTTGTACTATTTGGGGTCAATTGCCCGATTTTCCATTCAAATTTGATAAGACTGGTTTGGGCTTCACTTCCAAAGGTCAGAAAATGGTACGCCATAAACGTGCTGGTGGGCCTCCGTTCCGTATCAACAAGAATGGAGTCCATGCTATAGAAGACGACGATAGTAACTTCGACATTAGCAATTGGATCTTCCCTACTACCGGCAACAGACTCAACAATTGGACGACTGAGGATGTTATGCCAATCTCCTTTAGACAAGAGTAATTGTTTTTCTATTTTATGCTTTTATGCTTTGAATAATAAGACTTTAAGCCTAGTGCCTTGCCCAGGGTACAATGGCTCATTTGTGAGGATCATTATTTATCATTCGCATATTTTTATTCAATAAATCATTGGACTTTTGCATTCAAATATTGTGCTTTCTGTCTTTCTTTTTAATTTATCACCCTTTCAAAAAAATCTATGTGCTCTTACACACACACACATAATAAACTGCAGATCCTTATTCACTCCGGATCCCACCGGTAACGACTCTGCTATTGCTAAATATGACTTCTATAATCCTATCTACAAGGTTAAAGACGAAGGTGAGGAAGATTGTGAAGTGCCCCAGGAGAACTTGCCAGACTACTACAACAATAGGAAATGGCTATACAGCCACACGAAGAACCAGTCGAGGTTGTGAATCTGGGTACCGACAAAAACATAAAAGAAATCAAGATAGGAGCGGGTCTTGAGAACAGTGTTAAGGAAAGATTGATCCAGATGCTGCGAGATTACATCAAGATTTTTGCTTGGTCCTATGAAGACATGCCAAGTTTAGATATCAACAGTGTGGTACACCGACTATCAACAAAAGAAGGATTTCTCCCTATAAAGCAGAAGGTTCTCCGTATGCGTTTTGAGATGTTTGAGAAAATTAAAGCCGAAGTCATGAAGCAGTTCAATGCCGGTTTCTTAGCTGTTACTTCTTATTCGCAGTGGGTTGCAAACGTGGTACCCGTACCTAAGAAGTTTAGTAAAGTGCGCATATGTGTAGACTACCAAGATCTGAATAAGGCAAGCCCGAAAGACGATTTCCCGCTTCCACATATCGATGTCCTGGTTGACAATACCGCTCAGCATAAAGTTTTCTCTTTCATGGACGGTTTCTCCGGTTACAATCAGATCAAATGGCTCCCAAAGACATGGAAAAGACTACTTTTGTTACACAGTGGGGTGCTTTCTGCTACAAAGTCACGCCGTTTAGGTTAAAGAATGATGGCGCAAAATATCAGTGTGGTATGGTGGTCTTATTCCATGATATGATCTATCATGAGATAGAGGCTATGTCGACGACATGATAGCTCAATTATAAACCGAAGAAGAATATCTTGATCATTTGCGTAAGCTATTTGATAGACTGAAGAAATACAAATTGAGATTGAATCCGAGCAAATGTACATTTTGAGTCAGATCCGACAAACTCTTGGGATTCATTGTCAGTGGTAAAGGTATCGAAGTTGAGCCCTCTAAGGTTAAAGCTATTCAGGAAATGCCAACTTACCGTGCCGAGAAGGAAGTCATAGGTTTCTTAGGACGAATAAATTACATTGCCATATTTATTGCACATCTAACCGCTACTTGCGAGCCAATCTTTAAACTACTGAAGAAATATCAAGTAGTGGAATGGAACGATGATTTCCAGACAGCTTTTGACAAAATAAAGGAGTACCTACAAAAACCTCCTAGCTTGATGCCACCAGTTGAAGGAAGACCTCTAATCATGTACTTAACAATATTGGAAAATTCAATGGGGTGTGTTTGGGGCAACATGACGAGTCTGGTCGAAAAGAGCATGCAATATACTACCTTAGCAAAAATTTACTGACTGTGAAACAAGATACTCACTTCTCGAGAAAACTTGGTGCGCTTTGGCTTGGGCTTCTCGCCGACTAAGACAATATGTGTTGACTCACACTACCTTATTGATCTCTAAACTGGATCCGATAAAATACATATTCGAGAAAGCTGCTCTCTTCGGAAGAATAAAAAGATGGCAAATGATCTTGACCGAATAAGACATTCAGTACACTACTCAGAAAGTGATGAAAGGAAGTGTAGTAGCTGATCATTTGGCTCATCAAGCCGTAGATGACTATCAGTCTATGCATTTTGAGTTCCCGGACGAGGATATTATGTTAGTCACCAATTACGAGGAGCCTGGACTGAATGAAGGACCTGAGCCAGGATCCTGATGGACCATGGTCTTTGATGGAGCTTCTAACGCACCTGGAAATGGTATTGGCGATGTGATCATATCACCCAAGGGCGGCCATACACCTTTCACCTCCAGGTTATGTTTCGGCTACACCAACAATATGGCAGAATACGAAGCATGCATCGTGGGTATTCAAGCTGCTATTGACTTGAGGATCAAATTCTTGCAAGTATATGGGGACTCAGCTTCAGTGATTAGTCAAATTAAGGGTGAATGGGACACGAAGCATCTGAATCTCATTCTGTATCAAGAACATGTGTTGAATCTGATACCCTACTTTGAAGAAATAACTTTCGAGCACATTCCACGAGAATAGAATTAGTTGGCAGATGCGTTAGCTACCATGTGATCTATGTTAAAATTCAGATGGGACAACGAAGCTCCTCCGATTACTATTGAAAGATTAGATGAACCAGCGTACTATTATGAACTCGACACTGAAGGAGTAGAAGAGAAACCTTGGTTTCACAAAGTAAAGAGGCATCTTGAGGCTCAAGAATACCCTGAAGGGGCATCTATCAATGATAAGAAGTTCGTAAAAAGATTCGCTACCATGTTCTTTCTAAGTAACGACATCTTGTACAAATGCAACCATGACTTTGCCTACCTCCGGTATGTAGATCAAAAGACACCTGAACGAATTATGGATGAGTTGCATGAAGGAGCTTTTGGTACCCATTCCAGTGGACATACAATGGCTAAGAAGATTTTGAGAGCAGGTTACTATTGGTCCACTATGGAAGATGACTGTTATCGATATTCCCGATCTTGTCACAAATATCAGATATACACAGATATACACAGAACATCTGCTCACTTCCTAGTGATACCTAACTGTTGCAAACCCCCGCAACAATAATAACCTATTTGAAGAACACCTCTCCAAATAACAAAAGTAGTCAAAGAATTTTGACACACATACTTGGAATTGCTTCGAAGCATCTTCCAAGAACACAACTCAACTCATTGCTTCACAACTTTTGAGTGAGTACAACCATCCACTTGTCTACGGGCTTTGAGGTTCAATTTAATGACCATCCCACAATCTGGGTGTTTCACACACACGGCTAACCCTAATGATTACATATTTATATATTTGTCTAGCTTCTTGAAACTAGGTTACAAAATCCTTATTTATAACCTATCACTCAACTGGATTTGGGTCTTCAAACAACAACATATCAAGTGTAACAAACTGTAAAAACAAACTTTGAATAAAACAAACAGCAAAAAACTTCTGCTACAATCAAGGTCTTCAATTTGATTTTTCTCCTTAGCTTCTAATGGAATCTTCTATACCTCCACATATGCCTACAATTTCACGCCACATATGGTGCATAATATTCCCAGAATATTATGCACAACTTAAAATAGAAATGTAACAACATGTTTAGGCATTCGACATGTTATCCCAGATGTTGATTTTACTCAACACAACATGTTATCCCGGATGTTGATTTTACTCAACACAACATGTTTAGGCATTCCAATAAGATTACATGTTCTTCTATTCAAGTAATATGTCCTATTGTACAATATATTGTTGCTGCTAGTATTTGTTTTATTAAAATTAAGCCAATCCTTAAAACCAAGGAACTTACAATCTCCCCCTTTGGAAAATTTTGGCTAAAACAAATAAGTACAAATAAATCAAAAGAACATCAACAATTAAAATAATCTCTTCCGATCTTGAGTTGTAGGTAGTGTCTGAACATCTCATTTGACATCTTCATTTCTCCATTGAACTAACACCGGGTGTGCAAGGTAGGAGAGTTTTGAAGACTCGGTGCTAAATTTTGAGATAGACTACCCCCTAAGTCGTATAAGAGACATTTGAGAAGGGAGAAATAAAAATAAGATCAAAAGTCACAAGTAAAAATCAGTTCACACTATTGTTCGCGTTAAAAAGTGCCGCGCTAGCGAATCGAATATGAATTCAGATCCTCTGGCTTGGAACGATTTACTCTTTTGATTTGTTTATAAAGATGCCGCGAGCATCAAGCTTTATTATTTTCAACACAAGAAAAGATGATTTAATGATTATGAAAAAGGGGAAAGCTGTTAATACCCTCAATTGATTTTGATATGCGTAACGACTAGCGCAAACTAGACGCAACGCATTGGGGAGATTCTGAGTAAGGGGGTTTGTTATATAAAGGGAATAAATGGAGCACCCTAAATATATATAGTTATCTATAGCTTTATATATGAATATGTTTGATATGTTTGTGTGTTTTAATTGCTATTTCTGTGATTGGGAAAGTTTCTCCTTTGGGATTTTAAGAAACGGTAGATTATGAAGGATCCTAATGTTTGTTATTATTGTGCTCGCAAAGATCTTTGGATCTTCTGCATACATATCCCCTAGTGGGAATCAGAGCATTTGTAGCTCGGATCTACAGGGATCTATGGTTTGTTTGGTCTGAGGGAGAAAGAAATTTGCTTGCCAAGGATGAGACCTTGTGCCTACGTATTCTCAAAAGGATGTTGAGAAAGTCAGAGCAATCGTAGTTCCCACTTATGCTAGTGGAAAGCAACGGGATGTTAGTAAGAGACAGACAAATGTCATCTTAATGAAAAATGTATCTAATCTATTTCATCACATACATTTTGAAAAGATTTGATTGATTGAATCTTTCGTCGTAAGTTATAGGTGTTTTGCTTGAGTGTACAAGCGTTACCACTTACATGTTTAAGAAAGATGTTTGAAAAAGGTGATTGAATCTTTTAACTGTAAGTATTGGGTGTTTTGCTTGAGTGTACAAGCGTTACCTCTTACAATTAAGAGATGTTTTTGTTTGAAAAGAGTTTGAAATTTTTTTGATTGTATGTGATGTGATAGATGAGATACTTCTTCCTTAGAGATGATAAATGTCTAAATCTCGAGGAGAAATTGATTGGATTAGAGAGATGCTTTTAAGAAGCCCATGGGTCCTTGTATTGTAAGCCCAAGAGGAGGCATTCCGAGGGTCATCGAGGGTCCTTGTACGAAGCTCAAGAGGAAGCTATAGGGTATGGCTGGCTTTGGCTTTAAAAGGGATTTCACCGGGAAACCATCCTTTTGGAATTAAGAGCAATTTCACCGGGGAATTATACTCTCAGGGTTCTATCCTAACGCGGATGATTCTTTGTATTGGAAGCCCAATAGGAGGCTGTTAAGAGACTTCCTGTCTCTTTCATTGTATGATGCCCAAGAGAAGGCTAAACTCAACGAGGAGTTCTTTTGAACGAAGCCCAAGAGGAGGCTTGACTCAACAGGGGAGTGTTGTCTTATATGAAGCCTAAGCGGAGGCTAAACTCAGATGAATGAGTTTTCTTATATGAAGCCTAAGAGGAGGCTAAGTTGTGGGGAGAGTTATCTTGTATAAAGCCCAAGAGGAGGCTATAACTGTGGGGAACCTATTGGTTAGACTAGTTGTTATGTTATAACTAGACAGTTATATAAACAAGTGTGTGTGTGTGATATGTATTCACAGGAGTGTATGAAGGAAATATAAACAATGCATGATGTTTATTTACAAGAGTTTATGAAGGAAATATAAACAAGTGTCTGTGAAACGAACGTTTAAAACGAGCGCAACTTGATTATTTACAAGTTTAAATTGTGTACAAGGAAATAAATATGTACACGAAAGAGTATTTATGTACAAGGAGGATGTGGATGTACATAGGAGGGTTGGGACTTACACCATAAGGGTGACCCATTGGTTTAAAAGCAGTTTTGTGACACCCCGATTTAATTTAAATATTAAATAAGTGAGAATTTAATTATTTAATTAAATGAAGTCTTGAGTATTAATTTTAGTGGATTAATTGGGTCATTAAATGAGGAAATGTGTTGAGGTGTGCAGAGTAAACGGTGGGTGTAAGAGAGTAAATCACTCTACTAATTATTAAGTTTTAATTATTTTATTTTATTGGAATAATTAGAGGAACATTAAAAGGAATATAAAAAGGGAAAAGAAAGAAAGAATAGGTTTTTTTTGGAGAAACTGTTTTCACGTGGAATTGGAGAGAAGAGGAAAAGAGAGGAAAAGCCGACACCAAGAGAATCAAGAATCATCATGAGGTAAGGGTGGTTTCGATCGATTAATATGCCTTATGGGTTTGGGAATCGAGGGATAATTGGGTATGTTAGAGAATTTGGATTATGATGATTATGAGTTATAGGAAATAAACCCTATTTGTCGGTGTTGGAATTAGGGATCATAAGTATGTCGTAATTGATAAGGTGAATAAACCATGTTGTTTGATGTTAAAATGGTGTGAAATGACGATGAAATGATGTTCCTAATGTACCAAATCGTATTAGTAAGTTTGGAAATGAGTAAGAATGGAAAAGGTCACAAAAGTAGCAAAATGTTGTCACAGTCGGGAACCGGTTCCTGGAGGAACCGAGTTCCAGTTAATTTGGTCAAACCGAAAATAGACTCAGAACCGGTTCCTGATATGTAGGAACCGGTTCCCCATTTAAAAACCAGGTATTTTTAACTCACAGAACCGTTCTGATAGGTAGGAACCGGTTCCATGTGCATTTTCCAATTTTTCTAAAACTTCAAAATTCATATTTTCTAAACCGTAATCTGATTCGAGTGCCGCTTTCGTGTTATTTCTTAAATTTAAATACTACCTTTCAAAATGGAAAATATTATTTTGCTAAAATTATTTTAAAAGAGTCGAGCTCCCGATTTTTGAAAAGAGTGATTAGTTAAGGATAGTGGAAATCACAATTGGTCTAAGTTACCGATGAAATATTAATGCTTACTATGTTGTATCTTGATATTCATTGTGATTGAATGTGATACGTTGGTGATTGGCAATAAGTGAATTATGTTGGATCGAATCTATGAATTGGTTTAGATTGTTTGACAATTTGAATGGAGATCGACGCTCATATGATGTTTCTTTTCCTTGTGGTTTATTCATGATTGTATTGGTATCATGTGTTATTGTTATTATATCGGTGATAGTCTTACCGATCAAGAGTAAGCGTCCGCATGTTTATGCTTTGTGATAATTTAATTCATGATTATGTTGTTATCATGCGATAGATTGGTATTAGCATTTATGTGGAATTATGTTGTTATCATATTCCGCTGAATTGATGTTGCATGCCTTTATGATGCATGCATGAGCATTTGTTAAATTGGTTCACTCCCATTGGCGGAAGTGAACCGGCAGAGCGCCAATGGACTTACCGGTGCGAGGTAGTGGGCTAGATTCTTGACCCGTGGTTATGGGCGAATCATGGATTGGATTCTTGACTCGTTGTTCGGGCGAATCATGAATTTACATCGCCTTCCACATGTAAACGGAGCGGTGTGTGAACTCGGTTCACGCTTGGTACCACATGCATAAAGTCCGCATTGCATATGGGATTGTAACATGCTAGGATGGATTCCAGTTGCAATTTCCATTGTTTGAATTATGTACATGTTCATTGTGTGAGCTATGTTGTGATTTGATTATGACTTGTGCTTGATTAATGGATTAATGCATCTTTTATCCTATTGTGTTCTAAAACGATAATGCATGTTATATTGAATTGAGATCTCACCCTTACTCAACATTTTCGCATCCGGTGATTAGCCGCATTGAGTTGGTGAGGATTAGCTCTAGCATCGAGTCATTGATTTAGTCCGCGTGTCGTTGTCGTGCTCGATAGATGTAACACCGGGAAACGGTTGCTTGAATCCTTTAATGGATATTTTGAATAACTTTGAATTATGTTGACTTATTATCCCGACTACTTGTTGAGCGATGTACTGGGATTTTGGTTATGTTTTCATTTCACCGATAAACATGACGCTGAGTATGATTTATTAATGATTTTATTCCTCGGTGAAGGCATGACACATGTTTGGTAAATTTTATGATTTAAATTGTGACGCCTTAATTGTGAATGAAACTCGATTATTATTTATAAAATCGCGGTAATTAGAAAGGGTGTTACAATAGTGGTATCGTGAGCATAGTCGGTCGTTGTGACCGTGTCTTAATGTCATTATTCCTTTGTACGCGACAAGTGTGCAACACCATTGTTGCCTTCCGATCGATTATTGCGGAGTAGTGAAACTAAGTGGGGAGAAGAGATGCTTCCGGATATGTTCCGATTGAAGTCATTGGTACGAGGTACCGCTTGAGAAGGCAAAGTGTGGTTCGAGTGTTGGAATCGCTTGGACCACGAGTCATAGTTGGAAGTGCAAAAGGTGAGTACGATTCTAAGAACGAAAGTGTTGGTAGTGATGGTTTATACTTCAGATGATTATCTGATGTCTATTGATAAATTGAGGACTTGATCACCCTTAATCTCTTGTTGATAGTAGACGAAATCGTATTGGATGGTATATAATTGTCTTGCTATCTAATTGGGACATAAAGTGATGAATATGAATGAAGTGTGATAGAAGCTAGAACCATATGAGTGGACGAAGACTCTAATAAGAATAATGAATCGAGATGGATGGTTAGAGTCAGAGATATTAGTGATGGTGATGTGGTATCTATGTTGTATTCTTCGATGGAAGTGAAAGGAAAATCTAAGAGCGATGAATTACCGGTAGTGAAGAATTGTCTTGAGATTGTTCCAAGCAAGTTGGATTGCCAGTGGTGGATGAATTTCCGAAGACGCATGCTGAATGAGAGAGAGGAGGAATTACTATACATTTAATTCCTGGAACTAGTCCGGTGTCGATGGCACCGTATTGCATGTCGGCATCTGAGTTGTCTGAGTGGAAGAAACCGTTGGAAGAGTTAGTGAATTCTAATGTTCCCCGAGAATAATAGCGACTCATCGCTCGAGCAAGATGTTGAATTAGCTTGAGGCTACCCTTGAGTCGAATGTTTGAAGTAAACCAAGTGATTATGAATCGTTTTGATGAGTCGATGCATATTCTTGGCCTAGAAGATATTTGGTGATTGAGAAGAATGACTCTTAGAAGATGAAGTCGTGTGATTGGAATATTGCAACGCCCGGTTGATCGTGAAGTTGTCGCGGAGTGACCTCTTTGTGTTCTTGAAAAGATTAATTGTGTTAGTGTCAATGATTGATATAAAGTATGCAATGATGTGAATTGGTTATCGAATCGTAACTTAACGCAATTAATCATGGTGAATGATGTGTCATGGTATGTTGAAGTTAGAATCTCAAATTTTGCATTCTATGATGTTTTGGAATTTTTCACTCACAAGGTGAGAAATCGATTACCTATTATAGGAATTGATTTCCGTCGACAAAGATTGTTTTCTGAAACTTGTAAAATCCATAATTGGAGTTTTGGATGTCCGATTTGAGTTTCGTGAAGTGTTGGAAAAATAATGTGATGAACTTTGTTTTAAAATGGTCCCAGACTTGTAAGTAATTTATTTATCGATAATGATGGTTGAGGAGAGTCGGAGTCGTTGTTAATGTCGCTCGGGTACAAAACTTATTTCTATGACACCGCATAAGACGTCAACTTTAGATATAGAAAATTGGGAAGCTATTGAAGGTGCTCGAGAAATAGATTTGTAAAACCAAGTGTATATTGTTTTGGGATTCGAGTGTAAGGAAGGATTCCAAGAGTGGAAGAGGAGGTCGACTAGTGTCCGATTTTAATTTTGCCGAATCCGGAAGAGTCCCTTGTTATGTATTATGATGCGTCATTGACGGGTTAGGGTGGTGTGTTGATGAAGGATAAGCAAGTGGTGGCTTATGCTTCGAGACAATTGAAAGTGCATGAAAGGAATTATCCGACCCATGATTTGAATTTGGTAGCCGGGGTATTTGTTTTGAAGTTCTGAAGGCATTATCCGTATGGCTCACGGTTTGAAGTGTTCAAGGATCATAAGAGCCCAAGTATCTCTTTGATCGAAGGAGTTGAATATGAGGCAGAGGAGATGGTTGGAATTTCCCAAGGATTATGATTTCGGTTGAATTACCATCCTGGTAAGGCAAACGTGGTGGCAGATGCATTGAGCAGGAAGTCCTTGCACATGTCGATGTTAATGGTTCGTGAACTGGATTTAGTGGAACAATTCGAAACTTGAGTTTGGTATGTGAAACTACCGAATAGTGTGGCATGTTGAAGTCGACTAGTGGTATTTTAGAAGAGATTCGATGGATGAAGTCCGATGTTGGTTTAGTGGACAAGTCGACATTGATTAACCAAGGTCAAGGAGGTGAATTCGAATTGATGAGAATGGCGTTATGAGATTTGGTGATAGAGTGTGTGTTCGGATGTTGAGATTAGAAAAGTATCTTGGAAGAAGGACATCGTAGTGGATCGAGTATTCATCCCGGTGCTACTAAGATGTATAATGATTTGAAGAAATTATTCCGTGGCCTGGAATGGAAAAGGAAATGAGTTTGGTACGCATGTTTGGTGTGAAATCGAAGATTGAACATCACCGGACCGATGGAACCGTTGTTCGTTCCAGAATGGAAATGGGATGGAATTTCAATGGATTTCGTGTCTGGTTTGCCGAGGACGACGAAGAACTGTGATTCTATGTTGGTTATTGTCGACCGATTGACAAAGTCTGCTCACTTCATTCCGATAAGAATGGATTATCCGATGGAGAGGTTGGCAGAATTGCATGTCGAAAAGGTTGTAAGTTTGCATGGTATTCCGTCTAGCATTGTGTCGGATAGAGATTCGAGGTTTACTTCTCAGTCCTGGACAGGATTGCAAGAAGCTTTGCGGTACTAAGTTACGATTGAGTTCCGCATATCATCCGCAGATAGATGGTCAGACGGAGAGGACGATTCAGTCGTTAGAAGATTTGCTGAGAGCTTGTGTGATAGAGAAAGGAGGAGCTTGGGATAGCTATTTGCCGTTGATAGAGTTTACCTACAACAATAGTTTTCATTCGAGCATTGGTATGGCTCCGTTTGAGGCATTGTATGGTAGGAGATGTCGGACACCGTTGTGTTGGTACGAATGAGAAAGTCGCGATTGGACCGATATTGTTCAACAAACTTCAGAAAGGATTAAGATGATTCAGGAGAAGATGAGAACTTCTCAGAGCCGTCAGAAAAGTTATCATGATAAGAGGAGGAAAGATCTTGAGTTTAATGAAGGAGACCATGTGTTTATGAGAGTTACTCCGATGACGGGTATTGGTCGAGCCTTGAAGTCAAAGAAGTTGACTCCGCGCTTTATTGGTCCGTTTCAGATTACCAAAAGAGTTGGGAAAGTTGCTTATCAGATTGCTTTACCGCCACTTGCTAATTTGCATGATGTTTTCCATGTATCTCATTGAGGAGGTACATCATGGATCCGTCTCATGAGATTCAAATAGATGATGTTCAAAAGGGATGACTTGATCGTTGAAGCAGGCTGAATTGAGGATCGGAAAGTGAAGCAATTGTGAGGTAAAGAGATAGCAGGTAAGAGTAGCTTGGGAGGACCAAAGGAATGTAACTGGGAGCCGGAGAGTCGATGAAGGACTCGTATCCCGAACTTTCGTCTAAGGTATGTTTTCGAGGACGAAAACTCTTTTAGTGGGGGAGAGTTGTGACACCCTGATTTAATTTAAATATTAAATAAGTGAGGATTTAATTATTTAATTAAATGAAGTCTTGAGTATTAATTTTAGTGGATTAATTGGGTCATTAAATGAGGAAATGTGTTGAGGTGTGCAGAGTAAACGGTGGGTGTAAGAGAGTAAATCACTCTACTAATTATTAAGTTTTAATTATTTTATTTTATTGGAATAATTAGAGGAACATTAAAAGGAATATAAAAAGGGAAAAGAAAGAAAGAATAGGTTTTTTTTGGAGAAACTGTTTTCACGTGGAATTGGAGAGAAGAGGAAAAGAGAGGAAAAGCCGACACCAAGAGAATCAAGAATCATCGAGGTAAGGGTGGTTTCGATCGATTAATATGCCTTATGGGTTTTGGGAATCAGAGGGATAATTGGGTATGTTAGAGAATTTGGATTATGATGATTATGAGTTATAGGAAATAAACCCTATTTGTGTCGGTGTTGGAATTAGGGATCATAAGTATGTCAGGTAATTGATAAGGGTGAATAAACCATGTTGTTTGATGTTAAAATGGTGTGAAATGACGATGAAATGATGTTCCTAATGTACCAAATCGTATTAGTAAGTTTGGAAATGAGTAAGAATGGAAAAGGCTGTCAAAAAGTAGCAAAAATGTTGTCACAGGTCGTGGGAACCGGTTCCCTGTGGGGAGGAACCGAGTTCCCAGTGTTAATTTGGTCAAAACTGGGAAAAATAGACTCAGGAACCGGTTCCTGTATATGTAGGAACCGGTTCCCCATTTAAAACCAGGGCGGTATTTTAACTCACAGAACCGTTCCTGTATAGGTAGGAACCGGTTCCATGTGCATTTTCCAATTTTTCTAAAACTTCAAAAATTCATATTTTCTAAACCGTAACTCGATTCGATTTTGTGTTATTTCTTAAATTTAAATACTACCTTTCAAAATGGAAAATATTATTTTGCTAAAAATTATTTTAAAAGAGTCGAGCTCCCGATTTTTGAAAAGAGTGATTAGTTAAGGATAGTGGGAAACTGTCACAATTGGTCTAAGTTACCGGATGAAATATTAATGCTTGCTATGTTGTATCTTGATATTCATTGTGATTGAATGTGATACGTTGGTGATTGGCAATAAGTGAATTATGTTGGGATCGTAATCTATGAATTGGTTTAGATTGTTTGACAATTTGAATGGAGATTGACGTTCATATGATGTTTCTTTCCCTTGTGGTTTATTCATGATTGTATTGGTATCATGTGTTATTGTTATTATATACTGGTGATAGTCTTACTGATTGAAGAGTAAGCGTCTGGCATGTTTATGCTTTGTGATAATTTAATTCATGATTATGTTGTTATCATGCGATAGATTGGTATTAGCATTTATGTGGAATTATGTTGTTATCATATTCCGTTGAATTGATGTTGCATGCCTTTATGATGCATGCATGAGCATTTGTTAAATTGGTTCACTCCCATTGTGCGGAAGTGAACTGGCAGAGCCAATGGACTTACCTGGTGCAGAGGTAGTGGGGCTAGATTCTTGACCCGGTGGTTATGGGCGAATCATGGATTGGATTCTTGACTCAGTGTTCTGGGCGAATCATGAATTTACATCGCCTTCCACATGTAAACGGAGCTGTGTGTGAACTCGGTTCACGTTTTGGTACCACATGCATAGAGTCTGCATTGCATATGGGATTGTAACATGCTAGGATGGATTCCAGTGTTGCAATTTCCATTGTTTGAATTATGTACATGTTCATTGTGTGAGCTATGTTGTGATTTGATTATGACTTGTGCTTGATTAATGGATTAATGCATCTTTTATCCTATTGTGTTCTAAAACGATAATGCATGTTATATTGAATTGAGATCTCACCCTTACTCAACATTTTCGATCCGTGATTAGTGCATTGAGTTGGTGAGGATTAGCTCTAGCATTGAGTCATTGATTTAGTCCGCGTGTCGTGTCGCTCGATAGATGTAACATCGGGAAACGGTTGCTTGAATCCTTTAATGGATATTTTGAATAACTTTGAATTATGTTGACTTATTATCCCGGACTACTTGTTGAGCGATGTACTCGTGGATTTTGGTTATGTTTTCATTTCACGATAAACATGACGTTGAGTATGATTTATTAATGATTTTATTCCTCGGTGAAGGCATGACACATGTTTGGTAAATTTTTATGATTTAAATTGTGACGCCTCTTAATTGTGAATGAAACTCTGATTATTATTTATAAAATCGCGGGTAATTAGAAGGGGTGTTACAAGTTTCACCGGGAATAATGCTGCTTTCAATACCAATGGTATTCAGTGTATACACAGACGAAACGGAAACGAACGATCGAAGTTTGTCTGTGTTTGAGTAAAAAGTATTTGTATTATGTACAGATAAAAATTTGTATGTGTTTGAAAAGAATTTGATATGTACAAAGAAAATATGTATGTACATAAAGAATGTTGGTTTGGGACTTACACCGTAAGGGAGGCCCATTGGTTTAAAAGCAGTTTCACAGGGAATAATGCTCCTTTTAATACCAATGGTATGCAGTGTAAAATGAAAACAAACGGAAGAAGTTTGTCTGTAAAGATAAAAAGATGTGTACATAAAAGAAATGGATATGTACAAAGAAATATATGTACATAAAAGAATGTTTTTGGGACTTACACCGTAAGGGAGGCCCATGATCGGTTAAGAAAAACGAGAGAAAACGAATTCGGTTTTATCGTTTAATCGGACCGATCATGGAAAAGATGCAATTTTGATGAAAAAGTTTTGAAAAATGTTATTTGAAAGTGTTTTTGAAATGTAAAGTTTACTTGTAAGAAGTTTTGAAAAGAATCGGGACTCGAAAGTTTGAAAAATTCACCTTTTAAAGGTGTTTTGAAAAGTGCTCGAAGTGTCGTTTTCGGCTCGATTAAAACATAATCGGATGAAAGTTTTTTCTGAAAATTTTTGCACTATCATAAAATAGATGCATTTATTGACAAGTGTACAAAAAATCACCTCAAAATGAGGAGTTTTGATTGGTTAAAAAAAATGCCAAAGTTTGTAAAAAATATGAAGAAAAAATGAAAAGTTTGAAAAAAATTGGTCCATGGGAGGCTTGAACCCAGGACCTGTTGGGTGGATACGTGGCTTTTAAAGACTTAAGAGTGAGCTGGCAACCGCTGGGGCAACAATGAATTCGTGTACTGAAGTCAAACCACGTGTTAATATTATATTGGATTTTTTTGAATTTGAAAAACAAGAACACTCGCGAAGCCTTGTTCTTCTTCCCTGATCCTTCATCAGCCATGGAATCTTCATTTCTTGATGAAATTGGATGAAATAAACATGAAACTTGACCGAATTTTGACAAGGAACATGATGGTAGTGGTTAATTTCATTTATTTTCAGTTAAACATGATTAAATTTCTGGAAAACATGAAGAACCCTAGAACTGAAAATCTTAATTGAAATGATGTATGATGGATGATTTTGTCAATTGGTTGAGGGTTAATGATCGTGAGGGGTGCAGAAAACAAATGGCCAAGAGTTTTTTTAAAATGAATCAAAGAATCATGGAGTTGAAGTTCGAGCTCTTACCTGTTGAAGCTGGAATCGAATTCTGGGTTTAAGTGTTTCCAGTTGAGTTCTAATGATTGTTTGAGCATCAACGGCCTATGTGGAAGGTGTATGAGTGGTCTGCTCACTTCGAATCACCCTGGATCAATCCAACCAAGTCAACCTGCATACAGCTCAAATGGAAACTCGAATTATGGGTTAGAGGTGTTACAGGTTGTTGTTCATGATCTGCATCATCTCTATGATGTATATGGATGAAGTTTGAATGATTAAAACTCAAGATGCTCGAGCAAAACTATGAATTCGAGTGATAAGGCAGTTTTGGCAAGCATGATGAACATGGCATGTAATTCTGAGTTTTAGCTTGATTTGTGTTAATCTTAAGCTTCAAACAAGTTTCAAATGGACATTAAAACATATTAGACACCAATTTGATCAGAGTTTTTCATTAGTTTTTTTAAAATGCAAGTTTTCATCACTTTGAACTATAATTCATGAAATTTGAGAAAGTGGAAGGAAAGCATGTACTTGCATGGCTTTGGTGTATTTGAACTTGAAAATGATACCTCTATTTATAGGTCAAGATTCCTGAAATGTTAGGCATAAAGAATTGGCTTTTGGTAAATCAAACTTCCCTTAGAGGGCAAGGAAGTCTGTTTGCCTTAAAAGGAAACTTCCTTTTTTAACCATGTGTGAAAATCCAATTTTGATCCTATCCTTCAATTATTACTTTCAACTGATATTTATCAGTTCTAAACTCAATTTGGCAAGGTGGAATTGCTTCTAGAAGAAGAAATCCAAAAATGACCTATAATCTTGAAGTTTTGACCTTGAAATCCATGGTTATGGAGCCTTATGTTTCAATTTCAAAAGTATAGCTAGACTTCATGGATTTGTGAGTTCTTGGACATTTTGGAAAGCTTGTTTCAAGGGCTACAACTTTCATGTTTTGAGTTTTTTCCAAATCAAAGTGGAACTATGTGAAAAAATGCCATGAAGTTTGGAAAAAGTACAAAATTTCAACACTTGAAAATTTTTCTAAGTGTTGGAAATTTTGACTTTTTGTTGACTTTTCCAAATTCTTTGATTTTTTATGATCATGATGGATCATTTGAAGTATTTTGATGATGGAAAAGGTTTTGTCTTGAAAAAGTTGACCAAAAGTTAAAGTTTTGACTTTTCAGTGCAGATGAAATTTCATCAGATGTTTCAGAAATTGACCTGATGAAGTCTGTGAACTTCTGTGATGTTTTGAATCCAGAAATTAGGTCAAGATGTTGTATCTAAGATATAATGACCAATCTCTAACCAAAAAAGTCATTCATTGCCCAAAAAATCAGAGAATACTCATGCTCGACCAAAACCCTAATTGGTCGATCCTCGATTGATCAATGAGAAAAGTTGGATATCTGATGATCAGAGGTTGATGATTTGATCAAGATAGATCAAATGAGGTGAGTAAAACTCAAACCCTAATTGGTTTCCTCTTGAATCAAATGAAAATTTGATGAAACCCTAATTTTGACCTGTGAATGCTACACCCGATTAATTCTGTTATGAACTGTTAGTGATGCAATGATGCAAATGTAAGGTGGTATATTAGGTCAAAAATCGGGGTATGACAACTATGCCATTAATTCATCATACAAACACTCAGCTCCCAACAGAGTATATGAATTTTGCATTCAGGCTGCACATCTACTAAGTACTTAGTCTCCTGTCAAAGTACCTACCAGTTAGTTAGTTAGAATTAACTACTCACAGTAGATCATCCTGACTGATTACATCTTCACACTTATATTTACTTCCTGGCAACAATACAACTTTCAATAACTGAAGACTTTAAGATGATGTTTTGACATCTGATACAACATCATCCATTATGATTTTGGGGGTAACATCCATAATACCTTCTTCATAACACTTGGGGAGAAACATAGGAAGTACAACAAGTTCCAACTTTATATCCAAACAATTTACATATCAAGGAATAATATGAGCCACATCTCAAATAAGCTTTTCTTCAGACTTTCACTCTAATTTTGAGATGATGGATGCTATAGTTTGTACCTGCAGAGGAGATTCCTTTAATTAGGTTTCTGGAACAGACTTACTTATGGCATGACACAGAAGTATTCAGATTCTTCATAATAATCTGACTTCCTTGATTCTTATTGACAATAACCTTCCAGGATAATATTTAGGGCAGTCAACATTTATGAGCATGATTCACTGGGGTTGAGACACAATATTCAGCTCCAAACAAAATATGTTCTATGGTCATAAACAAATCTCCACATATCTGGTTCATTTGATCAAAAGAATGTACCAGATATAAGCTCATCTTGATTTCACATAAAGGGACAAAGGGTATATACCTCTATGAGTCTTCTTACTTTCATTGAGCTTTACTTTTATACTCCCATAAGCTTGGGTCAGAAATAAACTAACATCTGGAGTAGAAGAACTTTGTTGATCGTGTCCTGATCAATTGATATAAAGCAGATGTCTCCTCTTCCAGATCAGGAGCAGGATCCAAACATATGTACTCACACTACATTTGTTTAGCACCTAGAACATTTTTCTTCAACTGGTATCTGCATACCAGTAATAATGTTCTAATATCCTATAGAACATCAATTCCATCTCCTTGGAAAACGTTATCCTTGATAATATTCAAGGACTTTAAACAACTTGCAGATGTATATGAGAATCATTGATCAATTGATACTCATTAGCTCTATTAATACATGCCTTTATGAGTGGACTTGAGGAAAATCTTAAGTATCTTTGACAATTTTAATAAAGTTGTGAAAATCTTCTAGATATTATGTTGAATAAAAATAACCCTAAAATCATTCTTTCACTTTGAGGGTTGCATCAGAGGCTATGCAACAAAATATAGCCATACTTCAACATAATGTACACAATGCTTACTCCATAACTCACTTGTAAGCATAACACATAAGGATTAAAAATAAATCAACCTTACAATAAGCTTTCTTTTTCACCAAGTAAAAGACTAGACCCAACCAATATCCTGACCATATGGAAACACATAAGCACAAGAGTTACCTTATCAATGTCTTCACTCCCGCATGAAGGTTTCGACAATTCTCATCTCTGTGTTGAATATAGGCTGAACAATTCAATCCAAAATCTTCACTCCCGCATGAAGTCTTTGAATTTAACTTTCTTGTTCAATTATCTTTATCTTCTTTCTTCAAGAAGGTACATGTTCTAGTCAGGTTGGTCTAGTTCTCCACAAATAGGTCCATCCTCCATGTGATACGGTGGGAGAACTGACTTGTTTGTTTTGCGTTTCATCGCAAATATTGTGGATAGCAAGAGTCGCCACCGAATTTTCTGTTATCCAACTAAGGGAAGGCGAAAAGAACAGGAAAAGACCTTCGTTAGATTCTGAGTAAGGGAGGCAGTTATGAAAAGAGAAGGTATTATCACCCTTTCCATCCGTAGTTATCTACGGGCTCTTAATTGCTTAGTTCACTTTATAAATTGCTTTCTGTGTGTGTTTGAAAAGATGTTTTTGAAAAGGAATTTCACTTTGAATTCGTAATGATTCTCGCTAGAATGTATACGAAGTGTTTGGAAATATTTTGTTTTGGGAAAGTGTTTAACTTTGTAACGATTCACGCTGAAATGTATACAAAGTGTTTGAAAAGTTTTTGAAAATAGTGTGAGGTGTGAAAAGTATTTGATAGAGCAAGCAATTAAGAGTCTATTACCTACTCAGAATGTTCGTTTCCATGTTATTTTTCTTTCCTTTAGGGTAGCGCTACCCATACCATTAGGTTGTAGGAAACTCTATCCTTTGGATGTAAAGGGACGTTCGTAGGGTCATCGGATGGTCATAGAAGGCAACATGTAAGGATACCTTAGCATATTCGTAGGGACGATCATCATTTTTCGTAGGCAATAATCGAGGGACGAGATCATATATTCGTAGGCAACATCGAGGGTCATCGAGGGACTATAATCTTTGTATCGAAGGGACTATGATGATGCTATTCGTAGGAAACTGTGCTAAGATATCCCTATGTTCGAGGGACATGACCATGTATTCGAAAGGCAACAAGAGAGGATACCCTAAGGGGTGTGCAAGTGTGAAGAGTGTGTTATATTCATATATGTTATCTTGTATTTAGAAGTGACCTATGTTGTTTTTAATCTTGCCATACACGCCTAGTTACTAGCAGTTAAATATGTACAGAAATTAAAGTGCGGAAAGTAAATCCTACGCTATTACATGGCTTTGGGGAAGATACATAATAGGAGTGCGGAAAGTAAAGGCAGAAAATAAATCCTACACTATTACATGATAAAAATTTGCGACCTATACATCCTTTCTAGAATTGTAAATGCGAAATAAGAAATAGATAATCAGAATAATAAGAAAATGTTAGTAAAATATTTTGGAAATTAGTAGAAAAAGGTTTTAGATTAGTAATCCTAATTACTAGAGAAGAAAATATTTTTTGGGAATTTTCTGAATCAATTTTAATGCATAAAAAACAATTAAAAGTCAATTTTTAATTAATTAACAATGAATTAAAATATGAATGAAAAATATTATTTTTTTATGTTAAAAATTAAATAAATATTTTTCCAAACTAAATGCAAAAAAGAAATATTTTTTGTGATTTTTGTAGTGTTAAAAAAATGTTTTGAAAAGAAATTAAATTGGAAAAGAAAAATATGAAAAAAAATGGAAAAAAATGCTAGTTTGCAAAGTGTTAAAAAAAATAGGTTGGGGACGCTGGGGTTCGAACCCCTGACCCTAGGATCAACAGCAAAACGCGCTACCATCCAGGCTACCTGTCATTGGTGTTAGTAATATGGAATAATAATAATATAAGGGAAATTAATTTCTGAAAAATAATTCAAAATAGAAAATGCGCGCAGGGGGTCATCGTTTTCGCTGAGGTGGCTGGACTTTTACCTACGAACACAATTCGTAAATAAAGCCTATAGTGACGGCTTTGTTCGTCACTATAACACCTGCAAGTTTCAAAAATTCAGAAAACGCAATATAAATTAGAGGTAAGGCCATGGTTCGATTGGAAATTTGATCCTGAGCATGAGGGTACCCAGGTTTGGCCCAATTTTTCCTATTTCAGAAAACCCCAATTGGAGCTCGTGAACCCTAACAATGACATCTTATGATTCATGCGCTTAAAACTCAATCAAACAGTTCAGATAGTTTCGAAACATCATCATGAACACAAATATGCAATCAAATTGTATTAAAAATACATGAATCAATGAAATCGATTTTGAAAATACAAGGGCAAACCGTGATCTGGATATTGCATTTCAGGATGTGTTGCTTGCTTGCAGGGGTCTGGAATGGTTCAGAGGATCACCCGAAAGTGATTGGAATGCTTTGTTTGGCCTGGATCGATGCAAAAACAGGTCTGCCACTTGCTTGCAACTCACGGTTTTTTGCAACTTAGGTTAGGGTTTTTGAGGCATGCAATTCGTTCTTGTGGCATCTAGGATCAATGTGTATATATACTAAAGTGAATTAGGTCAAGAATCATGAAGGAAATATATGCCAATCAATGAGAAAATATTTGATTTGGAATGAAACCAAATATTGTTTTTTTTAATCAAATCTCATTCAATTCCTTTGCCAATCAATGATTTTCGAAATTGACAGCTTGTATGGCTTGCTTGGACCTCAAGAATGATAAAAAAATCAACCTTGCACTTAATGTTTGAATTTTATATCTTTTATTTTAATTAAATTGAATTTAAATGAATAAAAATTCAAAATAAATAAAAATAAAAGATAAAAAGTGTGGCTTTTGGCTTGGAGGTTCTAATTCAGATAAGAAACAAGTTTGAACCAAGAAAAGTTAGACTCATTTAGAAAAAAATGGTTTTTTCAAGTATTTCTCTTCATGCACCTCCTCAAAAATGTCAAGCTTGCACAATTTGTATCTTGCTCAATTTTCAATATTTTTGGGTGTTCTTGGAATTTTTTAGAAAGATCAAGATGTCCTCTAAACACTCCTTTTGGTTTCATATTCATTGAAGTTTCCATGCTCATGTACACTTCTTTGCAAAAAGATGACTTTTTATTGACTTTTAAAAGGACCTGTAATGTTTTGAGCCATAACTTCCAAATGAAGCATTTCTGGCCAAGGCTTGTGAGACATGAAGTTGTAGAGAATTTAATTCCCTTCAAAATGAGCTTTTGTGGAAAACTTTCTGATAAAGTATGTGAAAGTTATGCTTGGTCAAAGTTCTGTTGACTTTTGTCTAAAAAACCCTAATTTTGAAACTTTGACTTTTAATC
This sequence comes from Vicia sativa, assembly GCA_021764765.1. Classification (NCBI taxonomy): domain Eukaryota; kingdom Viridiplantae; phylum Streptophyta; class Magnoliopsida; order Fabales; family Fabaceae; genus Vicia; species Vicia sativa. The sequence goes on from CM038795.1 coordinate 80,678,508, forward strand.
AAATCTTGACTTTTCTTGAGGAATCATGATCAACCCTTGATCAAATGATGAATGTTACTTCAAAATATTGGTGTTGACCAAAAATTATGAAGTTTGACTATATGTTGACCACAATTGACTTTTTGTCCAATAGAACTGATTTTCAACCATTTGAGTAATTGGATGAGCAAATTTGACTTGTAAGGCTTGAAACTTGACATGGTGATCCCTTGAAGAATATGATGAGGTATGATGACCACTTGAAGCTTTGGAAATCCATTTTTACTTGAGAGGAGCAAAAACCATGTTTAAATTGATTGCTTAGGAGAGGGTTTGTCTGGTCCACCCTTGTGAAATCTTTAAGTATGGAGATGTGAATTGTCTTGAGAAGTAGGAGGAAAAATTTTGGGGTATGACACTCTACTTCTAGGGACCATACAATATTAATATTCCTTGTTCAAATAATCTACAAGTAGGTCCATCCTCCACTTCAAGGGACCATACAATATGAACACTCCTTGTTCAAACAGTCTTCTACCTTGTGCACAAACAGAAAGTATCCCCCATGGATCTCATCCAAAAACAGACAGGATGCCTGCTTTGATACCAATTGAAATTCTAGTGTCATCATACTCAGGATGTCGTGACATCTGATCCGACATTATAAAACAGACAAGGTAGAGTATAACAATTAACAATGCAGAAAATAAAAGAACACAAGGAGTTGTTAACCCAGTTCGGTTTCAACTAACCTACATATGGGGGCATACCAAGCCAGAAATGAAGTTCACTATCATCAGTATTAATTCGAAGCTAAACCTTCCCTGTTTACACTTCTCACTTAATAAGACTACCCAATGACCCTTCTACCTAAGATACCACACTTAGATATGAGAACCTCCACTGACTTTCAATCACCTCAGTGATTTCTATCAGTTACTATCTCATAAAAAACTACATCAACTGCTTGGCTCCTAAAAACTAAAATCAGTTTGGAGATACCTCACTCCAAACATAAATCAAAACAGTCACACTTGTGACACAAACAAGCTTGGAATTGCTTCACAGCTTCTTCCAAGGACACAACTACACTCATTACTTTGCAACTTCTGAATGAGTAAAGTAATCCTCTTGCATACAGGCCTCGAGATACAAATCAGTGACCATCCCACAACCCGGGTGGTTCACCTACAAACCAACTCTCCTAGAGAGTTGTTACAGACTCAGCCCTAAAAATTACATCATTACTAAATTCGTCTGGTACAAAACTTAGGTTACAAAGCTTCTATTTATAACCTATTATCCAACTGGATACGAGCCTTCAAATAACAGCTTGAAGCTGTAACAAACTACAGTAACAAACTTTCTGCAGAAAACAACAAGCAGATAAATTCTGCTACAATCAAGGTCCTTTCTAATTTTTCTCCTTAGCTCTTGGACCTCCACAAACGCCTTCAAGATCACGCCACATATGATGCATAATATTCCCATAATATTTTGCATAATTTAAAACAGAACTGTAACAAACTTTGAAAGTTCAGTAGCGTGATGTTGTTCCAGATGTTGAAACATTTCAACACAACATGTTTCATCATTAAATAGAACTTCAACCTGTTTTCTCCTTACAAGTTATAAATCCTATTTAACCTATTACTGCTATATTAGTTTTACCAAACATAAAGCCAATCCTAAAAATAGAGAATCAACAATGTGGACCCATCTTGCTCCTTCGTCGTAAGCTCGCGATCAATTTTCTTTTGGAAGATTATCTACTCAATTGAAAGCTCCCGTGTTTGTTTTGTGGATCTCCTCCCGATAGTATGCGTATGTAGACTCATTCAACACATAACCTGTGTAAATTTCATAAAAACATTAGTATAAAAGAACTACATATATGTAATAGTCGAATTACAACTGTAAAAAATAGAGAATAAGTTACCCATGCTTACAACTTTCTTGCGAAGGTCTTTATCCTTGATCGCTCACATAAAGTTTTGTGCGATGTGCCTGATGTAATACACATGTACTAATGGAGGGTTTTTCCAGCCATTTTCCGGGTAATTGTAGGCACTCTTTATGGACTCATGTCAGTCAGATGTCAAACATATATCTGACTAGGGTGTGACGTGTTGTCTCAAATTTTTTTAGAAAGAAACTCCAAGCCCCTTCCATCTTACCTTCAACCAATGATTAGGCGATTGGAAAAATGTTACCATTCCCATCTTGTGCAACATTCAAAAGCAACGCGCCCTTATATTTTCCATATAGCCATGTTCCATCTACCTACACTATTGGTTTGCAATATGCGAAACCCCTAATACAAGGTTGAAAGGCCCCAAACACGCGATGAAAAATTCTTGCACCAGATAGCTGTGTTCCTTTATTTGAATATACAGTGATTGTTTCAAGTTCTATGATGGTTCCAGGAAGAAACTCTTTCATGACCATCAACCATTGCGGGAGGGCGTTGTAAGAGGCCTCCCAATTTCCATAAATAACTTCAATTTCTTTGTTCTTTGCAATCCATGCATTGCAAAATATTGTGTAGTTGTGAGCCTTACAAATGTGGGAAATAATATGTTTTACCTTGATAACAGCATCACTTTCAACAAGAGGTATGATGCTATTGGAGATCATTTTGAGTTAAGCTTCCGGTGATCCTGAGATATAGCAAACAACATACATGCATGCAGTTCACCAATTTTGCAAATAACCCATTTACCAATTTTACATTTAACCAAATATTGTTTTTTATCAAACTTATCCATATCATAAGCATAACTCTGTTTTATGTTCCATAGATGGATTGCATGCTGACAAACTTCTTTGCTTTCAAATGCCATACAAACCTCTAAGCCTCCACATAAATCTCCTTCGTCTATGGATTCAAAGACTGAAATGGTTCAACATATTCATAGGAAACATTTTTGAGGTGATACGGTGGGTTGTATAGATCAAGAATAAGAGTCGGGTCTGATTCGTGTATGCTCGTTATGTTGTGTTTCAACTGACTCTTCTTGCAGGGAGGTCTGGCTTAGTAGATATTGATGTGTTTGAGACAAATATGTGGGATAGACTTCCCGTGCCTCTTGAAAATAAACATACAACTCCATTTTGTGTCGACTACCAAACCTATAGCGACATTGTAGCATTGAACAAACATCTTCACCATCTTCGATTTTTGCAGTGTTGCAAGTGACACTACTATCAAAAGGATAAACTATTGGATATCGATAAAAAAATAGAAGTTAAATGTTGTTGCAATTTTTCTTCTATTTTTTTTGTCAACTGGGTGAAATAACTATTTCGTTGAATATTCAACATCTTTGTATCTGTATTTTGGAAAACTACCCCAATATCATTATCAGAAAATATATTGTCATTGTTATGAATGAGGCAAGCAATTTTACTATGTGACATTGTTTGAAGTAGTATTCTTTGTTAGTATGGTCTATACACATCTTTGCATTGGTATATAAATGCTCATCATCTCCAATCACATCACGTGACACAAGAGAACATGCCTATGCATGCTGTTGCCATTTGAAATGGTGCAAGAGGACAGATATACAGATTGTCTCCATTTGAAATTGCACAAGAGGCATGATGTCGCCATTTGAAATGGCGCAGGAGGACAAATGTGTGCATTTTGTCGCCATTTGAAATGGCGCAAGGGGACAGTCCTAGAAAATTTCTCCGTTTCAAATGGCGCAAGAGGATGTTATGCAGTTGCATGCGTTACATTTATAAAATCAACTGGAAACAAAGCAGAACTCACATCAAAATGGCTATGATACCTTGCTCAATATACATTATTCCATACAATTCATTAGTTGCAATGACTAATTATCAAAATGAATTTTCTGATCCTTTATTTGTGCGACTTATGGAAAGGTCGGAACTCATTCACTTGAAAAATCAATTGCGCCAAGTCACAAATATTAATAGGTGCGTCATCGAGATATCTTTCAACCTCACTATTATCAATGAAAATGGGGGGTTGATGCATGACATTAAAAAGTTAGATACAAATGCATATGTATTTAAAATGTTTGAAGATTTTCATATTGGTGTCAATAGGAGACCATTTGAGATGTAAGTTGGATTTAGTAGATCAGCCGATGAAGTTTTATCGATGTGTAAGAAACCTTGCTATGTACAATATTCGCAATAATGTTATTTAACTGTGTAATTTAATGTTGTATTGTACCAACAAATTATTATTCAACTGTGTCATTTAATTTGTTTACTTTTCCTAATCAATTTTTTCAACTAACAACCAACCACCTCTCATCACTATTCCCACTATTTTCCCTACAAAAACCCAACATCACCACCTCAAATCTCACACAATCACTCTTCACTATCTACACTATACACTCTTCACTCTCATATAATATTAGTGTTCTTCAATTTCACATAATGGCCAATATGTTTTGGTTTGGTTCGAAGCATAGGAGAACAAGAGAAAGTATCATTTCTATAAGTTCTTTTATTTTCTTTCAATAGTATCATGTTCATGTTGCACATAAATATTTTCTTTTAATGTTGTTGGGTATTTTTTAATTTTATTATAGATTGATGAGGATACTGTTTCAAAATTTAGAGTTAGATCTCACAAAGTGCTTAAGCCACATAAAACCATAGTCTCGTATCTACAACTAGCGGGTTTTGGAGAGGTATCCTCAATCGATTTTACGCACACAAATTCAAGATTGTGTGTAGGATTACTAGAACGGTGGAGACCTGAAACTCATATATTTCATCTTCTAATCGGTGAATGCACAATTACGTTGGAAGATGTTAGTATGTTATTGGGGCTTCCCGTTGATGGTAAAGCTATATTAATGAGTCAACTAAGCTAGGTACTGGTGCATGGAGTTCCATCTTAGGGGAGGAACCACGAAGACACGAGGATAACTTGGTTTGGAGTTCAACAACATATATAATATGTTTTTATATTGTTGAAATGCATCAAACTGATAGGGTCAAACTATAATTTGTCCATTTATAAGAAATACCTCAAGATCCTCGATGCCTCAAAGAACACCACAAAATGGCAACAATTAAATCGCGTCATTATGCATATATCCAACTATACACCAAGGAGAAAAATTATTGGATGAATCGCGAATTATGGACATTGGATGAAGATCAATTACAACAAGAAACGAGACCTTCAAGAGAGTATATGTGGTGGTATCAATCACTTCCACATAGATACACATCGTACGAACAATTTCTCATTGATCCTCATCAAAATCAGAAAGCCATGAACATGGCTAGTGGATCTCAACAACAACAAAATCCTAATACCGTTTTTCCCAACAACCCTTCCAACAACAAGATTCTAATCCACAACCCTTCCAACGACAAAATCCTAACCCCCATTATTCCCAACAATAAACCCCTTAACCCAACTATTCCCAACAACAATCTCTCAACCCCCATTATTCCCAACTACAAACTCCTACCCCCTACTTTTATCAACAACAACCACAAACATACAATCGTCCAACCATGCAATTCACACCTGTCCAGCCACCAAACTTTGATTTCTCCTACTCCCAACATAACGTTTCAACCTCTAACATCCACCCACCCACAACCTCTTATATTCCTACCACGTGTCAGCCACAACAGACCCCATACACGCAATCCACTCTCAATTTTGGCTTGGATCTTAACTTCAGTGATTATGATTTTCAAGAACTCATTGGTCTCATCCTCCGCCTACAACTTCGACACAAGAAAATGCTCCGACACAAGAAAATAAGCTGCCAACTGATCCAACATAAGAGACCCAACAAACACAACAATATGGTTTTGGTCATCGTGTTTCAATACTACGTTATTGTCATTCTGGTTCTCATTTGAATTGTCAACATTAATTTATGTAACAATATTTTTTATTTTTAATATTTATAATTATTTTAATGTTTTTTAAATATTTTTATTATTTAATTACATATTTAATAAATTATTAAAAATATTAAAAACATAATTATTTAAAATCAAAAATTAAAAAAACAAAGAAAACAAATAATAGAGTTGGGCTATTTGAAATGGTGAAAGTTTATTGGGTCAAATTTTGTGATTCTTTGCACAACTTCAATTTCAAATGGCGCAGTGTGGCATTCTGAGAATTTTTTTTCAAACATTCTAGAAAATATATTTGGGGGTCTGGTATTTGAGGAAAAATTTCCCCTTATAAATATCCCATCTTCATAATGGGAAAACCACGATTTGGAACCAAGTTTTGACACTTTATTTCCGCGTTCCAAAATCGTAGAGTTAAAAATTCGTACGTTTTTTTACCGTGATTTTATTGTTCAAAACACACACTTAGTGATTTCCAAAAGCAAAAAACTCTTACATAAATAGACTCTCTCACTATTACTATTACTATTACTTTTAGTAAGTACAATATAAATAATATTATATTAATATATGAAAAACATCAAATTTAACTCATAATCCAATATTAACAAATGAAATAAGTACCATAAATATTCTATGTGTAATAGTATTTATTCATTAGTAGTGTATTTTAGAATTATCTATATTAGTGTATGTCTATCCACTTTTTTATTGCGTATCTGTAAAAATATAAGTAATATGTTTATTTAAACTTAAGTTTAGAAGGAAAAAAACATGTGGAAGTTAATAGCAAAGAATTATGCAGAGAATTATGTGAAAGTTAATAGTGATTTCAATAGAAATTACTAAATTACATAATATTATAAAGATATAAATGGTAAAATAAAGGATACACAAAAAAAATAGTATTGATGTACACGACAAAAGACAAAAGACACATAGTGAATCAATGTGTCTAGACTGCAATACATAAATTCTAGTATCCAAACAAAAATATATTAGAGTATCCTTAATATATTAAAATGAAATACGTGTTTTGACGCTGAAATTAAAGTAAAATCACGCCTAAACACGTGTGATGCACGTGATAAAAGTACTAATTGATTACAAAAGAAAAAACTGAAAAATAATCTACAATATTATATGCTTAAGAGAATATTCCAAAATATGAAGGAAAATTCCAAACTAGACGACAGTTTCATTTTGCATATCTCTTATGGGGATTCATCATTCATGTTATATTTTTATCAACTAATTTAAAAAATTAGGTGATGCAACGAATGTGTAAATTAATTTTACACTATCGATCAATCACGATCATGTATTAAGATACATCACATTTTAATTTTAATTTTTTTTAATGACAGAACAGACCGTTAATATTTTATTGGATGACACTGGAATCTTTATTTTCTTTGTAAATTATTATTTATAGAAAATTTTTTAAATAGACACAGTCATAAGAAATAATTTTATACATAATCAATCACAAATTTTTGTTTAATTAAAAAATAAATATATTATTTTCTCTCTCATTCAAAATCACCACTACTTCATGAATCCAATTAAAAAAAATTATAATAAATAAATTTAACTTTTTTATTTTTAATTTTATTAGTTGTTTTTAAAAAGGTTAATTTATGATTGTTTCCATTAAGAATTCCTCTTATTTATAACCACATCTCATGTTTCTAAGTTGACATTCATAATAGAAAATTGTGAATTTTGCAAACTTGTGCCTTAAACCAACACAAAAGAAAGAGATGTCAGCAAAGAATGCTCCAGATGTGGTTCTAAATTCAGGAGAAGAGATGCCAATGCCAGCGATAGGATATGGAACAGGAACTACTCCTCCTCTATCAGCTTTGATTGATACCATCAAAATTGGCTATCAAATTGAATGAGATCTTAACCTTAATTAACAAATTAAAAATCGAAATCCTTAAAATTGAACTTCAAATAAACATAATAACATTAATCATAAAACCAAATTCCCTATTAAATGAAATCTTAACTTGAGTAACTAAAAATTAAAAATCGAAATCCTTAGTTTTGAAATCCAAATAAAACGATAACATCAATCATAAGACCTTATTTCCAAATTAAAATGAAATCTTAACATACATATCGAATACCTAACAATATGAAATCGAAATCCTTAATTTGAACTCCAAATAAGACAACGACATCAATCATATAAACTAATTCTCAAATTGAAGTAAAATGTATCCACCATACTGAACAACTAACTTATTGAAAATCAGAATCCTTATATTTGAAATCCAATTACAGGTTACAACATCAATCATAAAACCTAATATCCAAATTAAAATCATATTAGAAATTAAAATAATAAAATATTAAATCCTAATACTTAATTTGAAAATCTGCGATCATTACGAAATGTGTGAGGAGCGTGATTGTATGAGATAATATTGAAGGTTCGTTCATTGAATAATATTGGGAAGAAAACTCATTTTACAATTGCGAAAGAAGATGAAATGTGTGTTAGTTAGTAGTCGTTTTACAATTGCTGCACAAGAGGACGAATGTGAATAGTAAAGAAGATGAAGTTTTTGTGGGTTGGAGAAACAAGATGAAGTTGTTGGTTGGAGAAAAAAGATGAACTTGTTGACAAAAAAATTGAGGAAGATGAGTTATCGTGACAAAATTTCATTAGTTTTATTAATTTTGATTTCGGAAAAAAAGATTTGAAGTTAAAAATCAATATATTGCATGAACAATGAATATTATAAAATTATTACGTTAGAGATTTAGTTGTAAATATGATATGAATTTAATTGCAATATTAACAAATATGAAATCACGTAGTAAATTAAATATATAATGTTAGATCTTGTGTTGGGGGTTCTGCTGTAAAATATGAACGAGAAGAATATGAAAACAATACGATGAAAATTGCATAAAATAAATTCTAAAGTGTGTGTTTACACTAAGATTTATGTTCGATTCGCCCCCACCAATTTAGACAAATTGGATGCAAACGGGATAATCGGCGAATCCCTTTCAGAACACTTTGAAAACATTAACATGAATTACATATTCACGTTAAACCTATCGATTTTAACAATATTTTCCAAATAAAATATCCTCAATTATTCTTATGCACTAGTAAAATACAGGAATGAATTAGATATGATTTTTGGCTCCCAAACATATTATTTTCGCGTGTTATTTCAGCCTTCAAAATATCTCTATTTATAGAGATATTCATACCATTTGATAAGGGACACATCTCTTTGAATCACTGATTGTTAACAATTATTATATTTATATCCGTTCAAAGTTACTACCAAACAATGTGTCGCTCCAGCGGTTGACTCATCATTTAAAGCATGTCCTTCGGCAGAAATGGCACTGGATTGAGTCTAGGCGGATGCAAATCTTGACTCTAATTTCTTGATATTTGTTTTAACAATAATAAATAATTTTCAAATGACATTTGTTTTAACAATAATAAATAATTTCCAAAAATTGTGACACGCAAAATTAGAAGTCGAGTCCTTCAAATAAATTGTCACAGCCAAGATTTGAACTCTAGACTTTCAAGTATTTCTAACAATTACAACCACTATATTAAAATAATCATTTTTGATTGAAAAGTTTCATGAAATAAATTTAATCATTTATACTTATCAATTTGTCTTTTGGAAATTCTCCAACATATAATATAGTCCTATAAGTCATTTTAGACTTTAAACATTTTTTCTTTTTACAAAAAAAAATAAAATTAATTTGGCCACATCACATAGAATTTTCCTTTTTTCCATAGTCAAAATTTATACTTTTTTGTCATTGAAATTGTAATACAGAACCCTGTGTCAATGAACCAACACTTTCAAACTTGCCAAAGTTACACATATAATACTGTATTGAGAGAACAATTACACATCTCTGAATATTCCAAACTTGATGACAATTGCATTTTGCATACCTCTAATTATATGTTGAAACATGCTATATCTCTATCAACATATTTAAAACTTTATAAAGTCATACATAGACTACTATATTTATTTTAGATTTTAGATGAGAATACATATCTTGCAGATATCACTAAGATAGATACGAGAAAAGAAAAGTCCCCTTTTATAATAACCATTCACTATCTTGCTTTTGTCATTGCTTTGGTCATTATGGAGCGAATAGTCAATATTCAATATTCGATATTCAATGACGAATAATATAATAACCACAAGTATAATGTATCTTAAAACATTATTTATAGCCACAACTCAAGTTCAAAGTTTCAAAGTTAACAAAAAAAACAAAGATGGGCACAAGGAATGTTCCGGAAGTGGTATTAAATTCAGGAGAAAAAATACCAGTGATAGGATATGGAACTGGAACTCCTCCTCCTATATCAGCTTTGATTGATGCCATTAAAATTGGCTACAGACATTTTGATACTGCTTCTTTCTACAATACCGAAGAACTTCTAGGCCAAGCTGTGTCAAAAGCTTTAGAGGAAGGTCTCATTAAAAATCGCGATGAACTCTTCATTACATCCAAGTTATGGTGTACTGATGCTCACCATGACCTTGTTCTCCCAGCTCTCAAAACCACCCTCAAGTAAGCATAATTCTCTTATCTTTTTTTTCCTTTTTTAAAGCTTGTTTTTTAAATTACTTGACTATTTTTTTTTGTTGAAATTGATTAGAAATCTGGGGTTGGAGTATGTGGATCTGTATTTGATTCACTGGCCAGTGAGGTTTAAACAAGAGGCTGTAGGCTTTAACTTTACAGGTGAGGATACAATTCCCATCGACATAAAAGGAGTATGGAAAGCTATGGAAGAGGTTCATAGATTGGGCTTAGCAAAATCTATTGGTGTTAGCAACTTTGGTGCCAAAAAGCTCTCCCTACTTTTAGAAGATGCCAAAATCACTCCTGCAGTTAATCAGGTATAAGAATTAGCACTTTTTGATTTGATTCATTCTCACATATTTATGAAATACACTAAACTTTTCCAAGGGTTTACTTCAAAATGGAAAATTAACAGACACATTACTGACACACGTAAGTAAGATACATGTAGATACAAATACATCCTACCAATTATAGACATGGCTATCTTCATGTTACACATTCTTATTTGTATTTAGGTAGAAATGAGCCCATCATGGAATCAAGGGAAACTCAGAGAATTCTGCAAGCAGAAAGGAATTCATGTGAGTGGATGGTCACCACTAGGAGCATACAAAGATCCTTGGGGTTCAGTTTCAGTGATGGCTAATCCAATTCTGCATGAAATTGCTGAGGCTAAAAAGAAAAGTGTAGCCCAGGTATAACTCATTATTTTACTTCAAACTATATATTCAATGACAACTATGAAATATATTTAGTTAATTATGGTTTTAATAAGGTTTTTAAAATATTATGCAGATAATACTAAGATGGATATACCAGCATGGAGTAACTGCCATTGTGAAAAGCTTCAATAAGGAGAGGATGAAACAAAACATTGAAATTTTTGATTGGGAATTGAACCATGAAGAGTCAGACAAAATCAATCAGATTCCTCAAATGAGAACTCTAAATGGAGAAATGTTCATATCAAAAAGTGGTCCTTACAAATCTTTGGAAGAGTTGTGGGATGGAGATGTTTAAATAATTTATGGGATCATAGTTTTAAGCATTGTTTATTTCTTGTATCCAAACGCTACTCATTTTCCCTTCTTCAATGTTTTAATCCATTGGATTTTTCTTGATGATGTTTTTAATAAGGCATTTTGGCCAATATCTCGATGTTAAATATTTGTATAGAATCATATCAGTAAGATGTTAAAATTTTGACACTAAGTACATACAAAAGTTGAAGATGATATAATAGAATCGTACACATCACAAATATATAGCTAAAATGTAAACAAAATATGTTTTTAAGGAAATGCACAACGAAAAGATAAGATCAGGTATAATTTTCATGCCATATTGTTATATTTCAAAATTTGCCCTCCTATTTTAGAGTCAATACACTTCTCCATGCTCAAGAATTACTTAAGGGTGGATCAAGACAAACCCTATCCTAAGCAATCAACCCACAACTAGGGTTTTGATTCTCTCAAGTCAAAGTTGATTTATATTGTCTCAAGTGAGCATCATGCCTCCTCATATGTCTCAAGGTATCACCATGTCAAGTTTCAAAGCCTCATAGCCTAAGTTTGCTTAGTCAATTGCTCAGATGGCTGAAAATCAGTTGTATTGGACAAAAAGTCAACTATGGTCAACATATAGTTAAACTTCATCATTTTTGGTCAACATCAAGATTTTGAGGTCACATCCATCATTTGATCAAGGGTTGATCATGATTCATCAAGAAAATTCAAAGAATGATCAAAAGTCAAAAGTTTCTAAATTAGGGTTTCTTGATGAAAAGTCAATAGAACTTTGACCAGCCATAACTTTCACATATTTCATCAGAAAGTATTCCACCAAAGCTCATTTTAAAGATAATTCAATTCTCTACAACTTTGTGTCTCACAAGCTTTGCCCAAAAATGCTTCATTAGAAAGATAGGGATCAAGACATTATAGATCCTTCTAAAAGTCAACAAAAAGTCATTTTTTTTACAAAGAAGTTTACATGAGCATGGATGCTTCAATAAAGATGAAACCAAAAGGCGAATTTAGAGGACATCTTAATCTTTCTAAAAAGTCCAAGAACACTTCAAAATGATAAAAATTGAGTAAGTTATGGCTTGGGCAAAATTGAAAATTTGGAAGAAATACATGAAGAAAATATTTATCAAACTTGAAAATTTTCCAAATGGGCCTATGTTTCTTTGGTTCAAACTTGTCTCTAACATTGTCAAGAGCTTCTAAAGCCCATTTATACGTCATGACATTATTTATTTTATTTATTTTTTGATTAATCCACTTTAACTCAAATTTAATTAAAATAAAATATGAAATTAGATAAAATAAGTGCAAGGCTGTAAATTCAAGCTTCTTGTGGTCCAAGTAACTCATAGAAAGCTGACAATTTCGAAAATATTTGATTCGCATGAGATTGGGGTGATTGAAGATCAAAAATAGAAAGATTTGGTGTTGATTTCCAATCAAATATATTTGCATTTAAAGCTTGATTCTTGATCAAATTTGTTGACCTAATTTGCTTCTACTATATATACACAAGCACCCCAGATGCTCAACACGAATTTGGCAGCCTCAAGGACCCTAACCAAGTTTGAAAAATCTGTGACATTCAAGTAATTGACAGACCTAGAGTTTGATCGATTCAAGCCATTCCAAGGTTTCCAATTAATTCCTTGTTGCTCTCTGAAGCTAACTGCATCATCACCATCGATTGAAGCACCCAGAACACCAAGAACACGATCACGGTTTGGTTTGTATTGTTGAATTTTGATTTGGTACATTCATGCATCTTTAACTGAATTTGACCATATACTTGTGTTTGTGATGAAGTTTCGATGCTTTCTGGATTGTTTGATTGAAGTTTTAGTGCAGGACGAAGGTTTCACCATGACTAGGGTTCATAGTTTCGATTTAGGGCTTTCTAAACTAGCCAAAATTAGAGAAAATCAAGGACACCATGAGAATCAGGAGATAATTTCCAATCGTTCTATGTCTTTGAATCTAATTTCTCATTCGTATTTTCAATTTTTGAATTATGCAGGGATTTAGTGACGAAAAATACATCGTCGGTATAGCCTTACCGGTGGAAAGGGCGTTGGTGAAATTCCCAGAAAATTTGAATTTTGAGACGATGGTGAACAGTGCAGGGAACACGCGTTTTTTTAATATATTTTAAAATTTTGTTTTATTATATATTAATTTCATTCCATTCCACTAACAACTAAGCACTACAGCTTAGATGGTAAGGAAATGTGTTGGTGACCCCTGGGTCTTGGGCTCGAAACTTAGGGGCTGCACTTATTTTTTCTAACCTAATTTTCTTCTTTTTTCTTATTTTTCTTTTCTATTTTATTTCTTTTAATTCTTTTCAAATTATTCTTTAACCACAACAAAAAATCATAAAAATAATTTATTTTTTAGAATTAGGTTTTAAAAATCCTAATTTAATTTTTGACACCAAAAAATATTTTTCTTTTCTTTTATTTTAATTAAATGTTACCATAAAATTAAATTTTTAATTATTTTCTCAAATAAAATCAATCCAAAAAATGCAAAAAAATATTTTCTTTCGCCATTAACCTATAAACTTTTTTTTACTAACATAAAAAATCATTTACTAACATTATTTTCTCTTATTCTGATTTAATCTTTCTCGCGAAAATTTTCCAATTATTGTAACTGCTTCCAAGTTGTAATAGTTAGGGTTTATTTTTCCGCATTTTCCAATATTATGTATCTGCTCACATGATGTAATAGCTTACACTAGGATTTATTTCCCACATTTACGTTCTGCACCTCCTATTATGTAACTACCCCAAAGCCATGTAATAGTGTAGGACTTTACTTTTCCGCTTTTACTTTTCGCACCTTTATTTTTTGTAAATATAAATTGCTTAGATGTATGACTAATAAGATTTTATGGCAAGATCTAAAATCCACCGTAGAATAACTCTAACTCCAAGATAAAATATTTGAAAATGAAGCAACTCGATTTTCAAACATTCTAGAAAATATATTTGGGGGTCATTACCGTAAATATTCTATGTGTAATAGTATTTATTCATTAGTACTGTATTTTAGAATTACCTATATTAGTGTATGTCTATCCACTTTTTTATTGCGTATCTGTAAAAATATAAGTAATATTTTAATTCAAATTTAAGTTTAGAAGAAAAAAAAAATGTAGAAGTTAATAAAAGAATTATGCAGAGAATTATGTGAAAGTTAATAGTGATTACAATAGAAATTACTAAATTACATAATATTATAAAGATATAAATGGTAAAAAATAGGATACACAAAAAAAAATAGTATTGATGTACACGACAAAAGACACAGGGTGAATCAATGTGTCTAGACTGCAATACATAAATTCTAGTATCCAAACAAATATATATTGGAGTATCCTTAATATATTAAAATAGAATACACGTTTAGACGTTGAAATTAGAGTAAAATCCCGTCTAAACACGTGCATCGCACGTGATAAAAGTACTAGTTGATTACAAAAGAAGAAACTAAAAAATAATCTACAATATCATATGTTTAAGAGAATATTCTAAAATATGAAGGAAAATTCCAAACTAAACGACAATTTCATTTTGCATATCTATTATGTGGATTCATCATTCATGTTATATCTCTATCAACTAATTTAAAAAATTGAGTGATGCAACGAATGTGTAAATTAATTTTACACTATCAACCAATCACGATCATGTATTAAGATATATCATATTTTAATTTTATTTTTTTTAATGACATAACAGACCGTTAATATTTTATTGGATGACACTGTAATCTTTATTTTCTTTGTAAACTATTATTTATAGAAAAATTCTTAGATAGACACAGTCATAAGAAATAATTTTATACATAATCAATCATAAATTTTTGTTTAATTAAAAAATAAATATATTATTTTCTCTCTCATTCATAATCACTACTACTTCATGAATTCAATTAAAAAAAATTATAATAAATAAATTTAACTTTTTAATTTTTAATTTTGTTAGTTGTTTTTAAAAAGGTTAATTTATGATTGTTTCCATTAAGAATTCATCTTATTTATAACCATATCTCATGTCTCTAAGTTGACATTCATAATATAAAATTGTGAATTTTGCAAACTTGTGCCTTAAACCAACACAAAAGAAAGAGATGTCAGCAAAGAATGCTCCAGATGTGGTTCTAAATTCAGGAGAAGAGATGCCAATGCCAGCGATAGGATATGGAACAGGAACTACTCCTCCTCTATCAGCTTTGATTGATACCATCAAAATTGGCTATCAAATTGAATGAAATCTTAACCTTAATTAACAAATTAAAAATCGAAATCCTTAAAATTGAACTTCAAATAAACATAATAACACTAATCATAAAACCAAATTCTCAATTAAATGAAATCTTAATTTGAGTAACTATAAATTAAAAATCGAAATCCTTAGTTTTGAAATCCAAATAAAACGATGACATCAATCATAAGACCTTGTTCCCAAATTAAAATGAAATCTTAACATACATATCGAGTACCTAGCAATATGAAATCGAAATCCTTAATTCTGAACTCCAAATAAAGACAACGACATCAATCATATAAACTAATTCTCAGATTGAAGTAAAAAAATATCCACCATACTGAACAACTAACTTATTGAAAATCAGAATCCTTAAATTTAAAATTCAATTACAGGGTGCAACATCAATCATAAAACCTAATATCCAAATTAAAATCATATTAGAAATTAAAATATTAAATCCTAATATTTAATTTGAAAATCTGCCATCATTATGAAATGTGTGAGGAGCGTGAAGGTATGAGATAATACTAAAGGTTCGTTCGTTGAACAATATTGGGAAGAAAACTCATTTTACAATTGCGAAAGAAGATGAAATGTGTGTTAGTTAGTAGTCGTTTTACAATTGCTGCACAAGAGGATGAATGTGGATAATAAAGAAGATGAAGTTTTTGTGGGTTGGAGAAACAAGATGAAGTTGTTGGTTGGAGAAAAAAGATGAGCTTGTTGACAAAAAATTGAGGAAGATGAGTTATCGTGACAAAATTTCATTAGTTTTATTAATTTTGATTTCGGAAAAAAAGATTTGAAGTTAAAAACCAATATATTGAATGAACAATGAATATTATAAAATTAATACGTTAGAGATTTAGTTGTAATTAAATATGATATGAATTTAAATGCAATATTAACAAATATGAAATCACATAGTAAATTGAATATATAATGTTAGATCTTGTGTTGGGGTTCTGCTGTAAAATATGAACGAGAAGAATATAAAAATAATACGATGAGAATTGCATAAAATAAATTCCAAAGCGTGTGTTTACACTAAGATTTATGTTCGATTCGCCCCCACCAATTTAGACAAATTGGATGCAAACAGGATAATCGGCGAATCCCTTTCAGAATACTTGAAAAATATTAACGGGAATTACATATTCACGTTAAACCTATCGATCAACAATATTTTCTAAATAAAATATCCTCAATTATTCTTATACACTAGTAAAATACAGGAATGAATTAGATATGATTTTTTGACTCTCAAACATATTATTTTCGTGTGTTATTTCAGCCTTCAAAATATCTCTATTTATCGAGATATTCATTCCATTTGATAAGGGACACATCTCTTTGAATCACTAATTGTTAATAATTATTATATTTATATCCGTTCAAAGTTACTACCAAACAATGTCTCGCTCCAGCGGTTGATTCATCATTTAAAGCATGTCTTTTGGCCGAAATGGCACTGGATTGAGTCTAGGCGGATGCAAATCTTGACTCTAATTTTTTGATATTTGTTTTAACAATAATAAATAATTTCCAAATGACATTTGTTTTAACAATAATAAATAATTTTCAAAAATTGTGACACCCAAAATTTGAAGTCGAGTCCTTCAAATAAATTGTCACACCCAAGATTTGAACTCTAGACTTTCAAGTATTTCTAACAATAACAACCACTATATTAAAATAATCATTTTTGATTGAAAAGTTTCATGAAATAAATTTAATCATTTATACTTATCAATTTATCTTTTGGAAATTCTCCAACATATAATATAGTCCTATAAGTCATTTTCGACTTTAAACATTTTTTCTTTTTACAAAAAAAATAAAATTAATTTGGCCACATCGCATAGAATTTTCCTTTTTTCCATAGTCAAAATTTATACTTTTTTGCAGTGTTTTAAAATCCAGTCCGACCCGGCCGGTCGGACCGGTCTGACCGAGAACCGGTGGTCCAGGCGATCCGATTAAGGGATAAGACCGGAATTACATTTAGATCGGATGAAACCGGTGTGAACCGGCCGGTTCACCGGTTAAACCAGTGAACCGGAGGTTTTGACTGAACCGACGGGTTTGACTTTTTTTTTGTTAATTATTTTTAAAAATATTGTTATAGATCAAATAGATTTAGATGAGGATGAAGATGGAGACATGGATAATGCACAAGATACTATTGTTGATATTGTGAATCAAGAAAAAAGCAACACCGGAGAAGATAAAGTTGGTGGAGAAGAAAATAAAGCTGAAGATGAATATGAATATCAATATTATGACAATTTGACTTCATGGACATAAAAATTATGGATTGTTGAGTGTGGATTTATGTGACTTATTATAATACTATAACTTATGAATTGTTAAGTTTCTATCACTTATTTGAATTTATAATTTGCTACATTAAATTTCTATCACTTATTTTGATTGTTATTAATACTTTTGTTTATTCTAAATTATTTGAATTTATAATTTTCTATATTATTATAGTTACAAATTTCATATAATGAATATATATTTTTATAGAAACCGGGTCAAAAGTCATGCGGTCTGACCAGTGACCCACTGGTCCGACCAGTAACCCAGTGACCCAGTAACTTTACCGAGTCGATCACCAGTCCGGATTTTAAAACATTCCTTTTTTTGTCATTGAAATTGTAATACAGAACCCTGTGTCAATGAACCAACACTTTCAAACTTGCCAAAGTTACACATATAATACTGTATTGAGAGAACAATTACACATCTCTGAATATTCCAAACTTGATGACAATTGCATTTTGCATACCTCTAATTATATGTTGAAACATGCTATATCTCTATCAACATATTTAAAACTTTATAAAGTCATACATAGACTACTATATTTATTTTAGATTTTAGATGAGAATACATATCTTGCAGATATCACTAAGATAGATACGAGAAAAGAAAAGTCCCCTTTTATAATAACCATTCACTATCTTGCTTTTGTCATTGCTTTGGTCATTATGGAGCGAATAGTCAATATTCAATATTCGATATTCAATGACGAATAATATAATTACCACAAGTATAATGTATCTTAAAACATTATTTATAGCCACAACTCAAGTTCAAAGTTTCAAAGTTAACAAAAAAAACAAAGATGGGCGCAAGGAATGTTCCGGAAGTGGTATTAAATTCAGGAGAAAAAATGCCAGCTATAGGATATGGAACAGCAACTCCTCCTCCTATATCAGCTTTGATTGATGCCATTAAAATTGGCTACAGACATTTTGATACTGCTTCTTTCTACAATACCGAAGAACTTTTAGGCCAAGCTGTGTCAAAAGCTTTAGAGGAAGGTCTCATTAAAAATCGCGACGAACTCTTCATTACATCCAAGTTATGGTGTACTGATGCTCACCATGACCTTGTTCTCCCAGCTCTCAAAACCACCCTCAAGTAAGCATAATTCTCTTATCTTTTTTTTCTTCCTTTTTTAAAGCTTGTTTTTTAAATTACTTGACTATTTTTTGTTTTGTTGAAATTGATTAGAAATCTGGGGTTGGAGTATGTGGATCTGTATTTGATTCACTGGCCAGTGAGGTTTAAACAAGAGGTTGTAGGCTTTAACTTTACAGGTGAGGATACAATTCCCATCGACATAAAAGGAGTATGGAAAGCTATGGAAGAGGTTCATAGATTGGGCTTAGCAAAATCTATTGGTGTTAGCAACTTTGGTGCCAAAAAGCTCTCCCTACTTTTAGAAGATGCCAAAATCACTCCTGCAGTTAATCAGGTATAAGAATTAGCACTTTTTGATTTGATTCATTCTCACATATTTATGAAATACACTAAATTTTTCCAAGTGTTTACTTCAAAATGGAAAATTAACAGATACACGTAAGTAAGATACATCTAGATACAAATACATCCTACCAATTATAGACATGGCTATCTTCATGTTACACATTCTTATTTGTATATAGGTGGAAATGAGCCCATCATGGAATCAAGGGAAACTCAGAGAATTCTGCAAGCAGAAAGGAATTCATGTGAGTGGATGGTCACCACTAGGAGCATACAAAGATCCTTGGGGTTCAGTTTCAGTGATGGCTAATCCAATTCTGCATGAAATTGCTGAGGCTAAAAAGAAAAGTGTAGCCCAGGTATAACTCATTATTTTACTTCAAACTATATATTCAATGACAACTATGAAATATATTTAGTTAATTATGGTTTTAATAAGGTTTTTAAAATATTATGCAGATAATACTAAGATGGATATACCAGCATGGAGTAACTGCCATTGTGAAAAGCTTCAATAAGGAGAGGATGAAACAAAACATCGAAATTTTTGATTGGGAATTGAACCATGAAGAGTCAGACAAAATCAATCAGATTCCTCAAATGAGAACTCTAAAAGGAGAAATGTTCATATCAAAAAGTGGTCCTTACAAATCTTTGGAAGAGTTGTGGGATGGAGATGTTTAAATAATTTATGGGATCATAGTTTTAAGCATTGATTATTTCTTGTATCCAAACGCTACTCATTTTCCCTTCTTCAAAGTTTTATTCCATTGGATTTTTCTTGATGATGTTTTCAATAAGGCATTTTGGCCAATATCTTGATATGCTTTGCGATTACCCAATGGTATTTAACATCCAGAAAACAGCCAAATAAAATGCCATTCCAATTGGTCAATAAAATGGAGTTTTGGCCTAGTCTTTCACGTTTTTTTTTTAGTTTTAATTTTAATAATACTTTATTAAAATTAGTGTGAGTGAGAATTGGCTAACTTAATTGAATGTTTGTGATGTACTGATGTTTGTGTCTTTATCTTTTCTTAGCTTTCACTTAAATGTTTGTGCTTTAAATTTATGGAATTATGGAGAGTGTAATAAACACTTATATGTTATATAATCAATAAAGGGAAGCTGCATATTCTCAATAAAAGAAAGACAAAATAAAAATTATCACCATTACCTCTATCAACAGTAACACCCCCACCAATATTTGTATAGCATCATATCAGTAAGATGTTAAAATTTTGACATTGAGTACATACAAAAGCTGAAGATGATATAATAGAATCGTATGCATCACAAATATATAACTAAAATGTAAACAAAATATATTTTTAAGGAAATGCACAACGAAAAGATAAGATCAGGTATAATTTTCATGCCATATTGTTATATCCCAAAATTTGCCCTCCTATTTTAGAGTCAATACACTTTTCCATGCTCAAGAATTACTCAAGGGTGGATCAACACAAACCATATCTTAAGCAATCAACCCACAACTAGGGTTTTGATTCTCTCAAGTCAAAGTTGATTTCTATTGTCTCAAGGGAGCATCATGCCTCCTCATATGTCTCAAGGTATCACCATGTCAAGTTTCAAAGCCTCATAGCCTAAGTTTGCTTAGTCAATTGCTTAGATGGCTGAAAATTAGTTGTATTGAACAAAAAGTCAGCTGTGGTCAACATATAGTTAAACTTCATCATTTTTGGTAAACATCAAGATTTTGAGGTCACATCCATCATTTGATCAAGGGTTGATCATGATTCATCAAGAAAATTCAAAGAATGATCAAAAGTCAAAAGTTTCTAAATTAGGGTTTCTTGATGAAAAGTCAACAAAACTTTGACCAGACATAACTTTCACATATTTCATCAGAAATTATTCCACCAAAGCTCATTTTAAAGAGAATTCAATTCTCTACAACTTTGTGTCTCATAAGCTTTGCCCAAAAATGCTTCATTAGAAAGATATGGATCAAGACATTATAGGTGCTTCTAAAAGTCAACAAAAAGTCATCTTTTTACAAAGAAGTTTACATGAGAATGAATGCTTCAATGAATATGAAACTAAAATGAGAATATAGAGGACATCTTAAGCTTTCTAAAAAGTCCAAGAACACTTCAAAATGATAAAAATTGAGCAAGTTATGGCTTGGACAAAATTGGAAATTTGGAAGAAATACATGAAAAAATATTAATCAAACTTGAAAATTTTCCAAATGGGCCTATGTTTCTTTGGTTCAAACTTGTTTCTAACATTGTCAAGAGCTCCTAAAGCGAATTTACACGCCATGACATTATTTATTTTATTCATTTTTGGATTAATTCACTTTAATTCAAATTTAATTAAAATAAAATATGAAATTAAATAAAATAAGTGCAAGACTGTAAATCCAAGCTTCTTGTGGTCCAAGTAACTCTTAGAAAGCTGGCAATTTCGAAAATATTTGATTTGCATGAGATTGGGGTGATTGAAGATTAAAAATAGAAAGATTTGGTGTTGATTTCCAATCAAATATATATGCTTTAAAGCTTGATTCTTGATCAAATTTGTTGACCTAATTTGCTTCTACTATATATATACAAGTATTCCAGATGCTCAGCGCGAATTTTGACAGCCACAAGAACCCTAACCAAGTTTGGAAAATCCGTGACATTCAAGCAATTGACAGACCTAGAGTTTGATCGATTCAAGCCATTCCAAGGTTTCCAATCAATTCCTTGTTGCTCTCTGAAGCTAACTGCATCATCACCATCGATTGAAGCACCCAGAACACCAAGAACACGATCATGGTTTGGTTTGTATTGTTGAATTTTGATTTTGTACATACATGCATCTTTAATTGAATTTGACCATATACTTGTGTTTGTGATGAAGTTTCGATGCTTTCTGGATTGTTTGATTGAAGTTTAAGTGCAGGACGAAGGTTTCACCATGACTAGGATTCATAGTTTCGATTTAGGGATTTCTAAAATAGCCAAAATTGGACAAAACCAAGGGCACCATGAGAATTAGGAGACAATTTCCAATCGATCTATGTCTTTGAATCTAATTTCTCATTTGTATTTTGAATTTTTGAATTATGCAGGGATTTAGTGACGAAAAACACATCGTCGGTATAGCCTTACCGGTGGAAAGGCCGTGAGTAAAATTCCCAGAAAATTTGAATTTTGGGACGATGGTGAACAGTGCAGGGAGCACGCGTTTTTTTAATATATTTAAATTTTTTTAATTATATATTAATTTCATTCCATTCCACTAACAACTAAGCACTACAACTCAAATGGCAAGGAAACATGTTGGTGACCCCCTGGGTCTTGGGCTCAAAACCCAGGGGTTGTACTTATTTTTTCTAACCCAATTTTCTTATTTTTCTTTTCTATTTTATTTCTTTTAATTCTTTTTAAATTATTTTTTAACCACAACAAAAAATCATAAAAATAATTTCTTTTTTAGAATTAGGTTTTAAAAAGCCTAATTTAATTTTTATATATATATATATATATATATATATATATATATATATATATATATATATATATATATATATATATATATATATATATATATATATATATATATATATATATAAAATTTTAATTAAATGTTTAATTAATTATAAAATTAGATTTTTAATTATTTTTTCAAATAAAATCAATCCAAAAAATACAAAAAATATTTTCTTTCTAGTAATTAGGGTCGCCATTAACCTAAAAACTTTTTTTACTAATTTTTAAATTTTTTTTCTAACATAAAAAATCATTTACTAACATTATTTTCTCTTATTCCGATTTAATCTTTCTCGCGAAATTTTTTCAATTATTGTAACTGCTTCCAAGTTGTAATAGCTAGGGATTATTTTTCCGCATTTTCCAATATTATGTATATGCTCACATGATGTAATAGCTTAAACTAGGATTTATTTCCCACTTTTACTTTTTGCACCTCCTATTATGTAACTACCCCAAAGCCATGTAATAGTGTAGGACTTTACTTTTCCGCTTTTACTTTCTGCACCTCTATTTTCTGTACATATAAACTGCTTAGATGTATGACTAATAGGATTTTATGGGAAGATCTAAAATCAACCGTAGAATAACTCTAACTCCAAGATAAAATATCTGAAAACAACACACTTTTCACACTTGCACCCCTTAGGGTACTCTCTCTTGTTGCCTTCGGATAAGCATGGTCATGTCCCTCGAACGTAGGGGTACCATTAGCAAACGTCCCTCGATTAAAAATCATCAGAAAGATTATAGTCCCTCGATGTTGCCTACGAATATATGATCTGGTCCCTCAGTTGTTGCCTACGAATAAGTGATGATCGTCCCTTCGAATTGCTATGGTATCCTTACAATGTTGCCTTCAATGACCATACGATGACCCTACGCCTGTCCCTTCACATCCAACGGATAGAGTTACCTACCAACTAATGGTATGGATAACATTATCCTAAAGGAGAAGGAAAATAATAAGAACGACCTTCTGAGTAGGTAATAAGATGTTTAATTGCTTTCTCCAATCCAATCAAAAAATGCTTTTTACACCTCACACTCTTTCAAAAATACTTTCAAACAAACACTTTATATACATTCATACGAGAATCATTATAAAGTTAAACATTCGAAAGATTTTCAAACACTTCGTATACATTCTTGAGGACTGATACAAGAATCATTACGAAGTCAAAGCAAAATACTTTTCAAATACTTTTCAAAATCACACACACAGAAAGCGAGTTTTCGAAAAGTGAGCTAAGCAATTAAGAGCCAGTAGATAACTACGGATGGAAAGGGTGCTAATACATCCCCTTTTCATAATTACCTCCCGTACTCAGAATCGATAAAAGGTCATAGTTAGGATCAAAGGATGAAGGTTTCAGGAGACTACCATTGATTAAAGAAAGCTTGTTCTTGAAGGTTAATGCACGATGCATAGATTTACTCCAATTATAGTGATTGTTATCATTGAGAGGTGATGTTAGAATATAGTTTGATTCTAATCATATATTAGAGTTTTGATGATAACAAGTGAAATAAATTTTGTATAATAAATATGATACTCTGATGTGTATTGTTTCCATTTCAAATGATGTTCTGACTCAAGCACTCTAGAATAAAGAAATATCAAAATTATGCTGAGTAAACAAGTAATAGAAGTTCTAATGATAAATGGAACTTCTGGACACACACACTGAAAGAAACTTTTGAAAGAAGCATGCTAACGCAACCTCTGATAGAAGCACCAAGGAAACCTCTGAATAGAAGATACTTTGAACAAGGCTTACAGAAGATCATGATTTATCATACGTCATCTTCTAAGACAAAGTTTGCTACATTACCGTTACTCTACTAAGGCTAAGAAGTCTTAAGCACTTGAGTGAATCAAATTTCGAGGCTCATTGAGAAAACAAAGCACAAGCAGACAAACAACATTCATTACGTTTCTCATTATCCAAGACACTCAACGGAATGCAACGAAACAATTTCTAGAAGTTATATAAAGAGCAAACTTTCAAAGAAGCAGAACAACTATTCACAATAATTCTGAAAGAAAACTTACGCTGTCAAAATCAATACTATTTTTTGCTGTTATTTTCAGTTTTGAGCTTAAACTTTCTTATGTAAAATTCACTTTTGTGATTCAGCTTTTTAGAAGCAACCTTATACACTTTGTTAGAAGTTCGTGTGTAATTGTTCCTTGAGAGATCAGTTGGGTCAGATTTCTCAAGAGGGCTAGGACTAGAGAGTCTTAGAGGTGTTAGTCGCTTGCAATTGGCTTGTGCATTATTGTTAGTCACAACAGTTGGTTGTGCAATTGTAATCTCTTGATTATAGTGGATTAAGTTCTTGTTTGAGAAAGGCAAAATCACCTTGGCGGGTGGACTGGAGTAGTTTGAGTTTCAAACGAACCAGGATAAAAAATTATTGTGTGTTTAGATTATTGTTAAGTAAAAGAAAATTTAAAAGGGAAAAACTTATTCAACCCTCATTCTAAGTATTTTCTAAGCCTTCAGGTGGTGTAACAATGGTGGCACCAAGATTCTCTTTGGGATGAAGATAGTAAGGGTTTCTTGGATTCAAGATTGGATCAACAAAAAGGTCGGTGGGTGTGTAAATGTTGTTTTTGGGACTTTAATGGTGTGTATTTATCTTTTGATTCGTCATTAGAAGCCATGGAAGAAGGATGAAACAAAAAAGATTATGCAAAGAAATAAGATAAAGTGTGTTGGGTGGGTATGTTCACTCATACTATATCACATTTATGAAGAACAAACCATTAGGTGGCAATAATATATTTTAAATTATAAATTCTCATGATACAAACCAATTGGTAGGTTGGTTATATATACATCTAGAGGCAATAAACCCAAAAGAAAATAGAGTGAGCCCAATAAAAAAAGGCCCTATGAAGAAAATATAAAATAACCTAATAGAACTCAATACTATCAAATCATTTTTTAGAAGAAAAGGTTTTATGAAAAAGGAGAGAGAATGCGAGAATTTCTCTCTCCTCATGTTGCAATAAAAAATAAAATCAATAATGGATTTCTTGATATATTTACTTCTAAACCCAAATGTGTTGAAAAATCAAAGCCTTAGAGCACATGCAAGTGGCTTGTCCATGTCGTTCCTTTAAATTATGAAATTAGATTAGTTGATTCACTGTATGAATCGAAATTAATTGGCTAAACCAAACACATAAAGAATGTGGCGGCATATCTTTTGTTCATTTGCTTTTCTTTTTTGTGTTATTAATATTATTCTCTACATATCATAATTATTTAAATAATTAGATTAAGACCCGCACGATGTACGACTGTAAATTAACTTATTTATTTCTTGAATTTTAAATATATTAAGAGTTGGTTTGACAAAATATGATTACTAAATTTATATTACAATTTTTTTTTTGAATTATAATAGAAACAATAATATAAATTAATCACACTGATAAATACACATTTTATTTGAAAAAATAAATACATGCGTGTAAATCTAGAGTGATATCCGTAATTTAGATTTGCAAATTTACATATCTATAAAGTAATATTTTTGTATTTTTACATATTTACATATCTATAATTTATATATATTTTACTTTACTTTGTTAAATATAAGTATTTGTTTTTAGTGTTTAAAAATTAAAAGTTTATTTACAATTATTATCAAATATAACTTTCAATAACTTTATAATATTTATGACTATTTTGTAATACTTTATAAGATTGTTACATATTATATAGTTTTTTAAGATCAATTTAAAGTGACCTATATTTGAAAATTGTGTAACAACGACTTTAAGATTAAAAAAAATTATTTCAAGTATTATTTTTATTGTTATAATTTCAAAAAAACAAAAAATATTTTATTACGTTTGGATTTAAACATCTCATTTATTATTGAAATTTGAGAAAATATTCTAATATAAGTGAATATACATATGAGTAATGATTGCATTGTTATACCATTTTGTCTAAAATAAGATAAAAACATTTTTATAGTGTTTGAATTCTCCTATCTCTTTTGTGTAGTATTTTATTATTTGTCATTAGTTTATTATTTGATATTATACAAAAAATATTGTAGTAAAGTATATAGATATCGTAAAAAATTATTGCATAATATATTATATTTTAAATAAGTTTAAAGTGACATATACTTAAAAATTATGTAAGAATTACTTTAAGATTTAAAATACTTATATCAAGAGTTATTTACACTGAACTTTGAAGTAAATTTTCTCACCTCTCTTTTTCCTGCAACCCTAATTTTCTTTTGTTCTTCATCCACTAAAGAGGGGGTGGTTTTAGGGTCACTTTTGATCCAAAATCACCCCTCTAAATTCTTTTCCTTTCCTTTTCATTCAATAAGTGATTTCACATGTATGATTTTTTTTTTTGTGATTTCGACGTCTTAGTGCGGCGGTGTGTGATTTCGTCGTCTTATTACGGTGTTGTGTTGGTGGCCGTCTTATTGCGGTGTTGTGTTGGTTGACGTCTTATTGCGACGTTATTTTGTTTTCCCATCTTGGTGTGGTGTTTGTTCAGTTCAGATTTGATAGATTAGCTTCGAGTCATTGGATATTCAACCAATGATTTTGACGTCATCAACGTTGCAGACTCGAATACATGAATATTTCGAGCATTTCAATTCCGTCCTATTTGTAGGCTTTGTCACATTTGTAGGCATTTTGCCGTTATATGCTATTAACGTGAGTGTTATGAGTTTGTTCGCAGATTCATACTTTTCCGTTTATAGCGATTTTGAATTTGTATTATTCGATGTATTTTATCAATTTGAATGAATGAATATCGTTTTTAGTCAACAAAAAAAATACTTATATCAAGTGTTTATTTTATTGTTATAATTTTAGAAAAACAAAAAATATAGTGTTAGATATACAACACCCTCATAATATGTTAGTGAGATTTACTTTTAGTCTCTAATAAATTTTTTTTTTATTTTTAAAACGCCCCTTGCAATTTTGTTTTTTTACATAATATATTTAATCATTTCCGTTTTAATTTTTAAGTTGTTTTTAATAATTACTTTTAAATTTTTAAAACGCCCCTTGCAATTTTGTTTTTTTTACATAATATATTTAATCATTTCCGTTTTAATTTTTAAGTTGTTTTTAAAAATTACTTTTAAAAATAAAAAATGTTTAACATATTGGGCTTTTGAGCCATTTACTTTCATCCAATTTTCAATTTAAACATTTTGCACGAGTGTTTGTCTTATAAACATTAATGTTGTTAATATCCCAACCGGTATGGGACTATATTGCTTGCAATTAAGTCATACCAAATCCATGGCCCTGTCTAGGATGCCACTGTGTATGTACCCAAAAATCATTGAATTCCAGCTTACTTTATCTCTTCGCTCAGACTTGGAATGGATGAACAGCTATGATTGCAGTGCTACTGCTGTTGTTTTTAGAAGTCACCACTGGAGAGGGACTTTTTCACCGGTGGGGAATACTGCCCTTGTTTAGGTGAATGAGATGAGACCTTCTCCATCTCAATGAAAATGGAATTTAGTTTTTGCATGTATATGTATACCATTAGCATCGCATATGTCGCTTATAAACGAAGTCATGCGCAAGTAAAGAGAGAATAATAATGTATATCAATTACCACTTAAATGTATCTAAAGCATTTACATTTGGGTTTCATGACTCGTGATAGCTATTGAAAAGAGACCGTCAATTATGCTATGTTGACATGAGAGGTAAGAGTTTGGAAAGGTTGCAAAATTCTTAATAATTTTGTTTGCTTCCCAACTTGTCAACACACCAAGAAACCAATTTTTTTTTTCGAAAATACGAAAAAATCAAGTTTTGTTGGAAAATCGAAACAATCGAATTTTGTCGGAAATACAAAAAACGAGTTTTGTCGGAAAATCGAGTTTTCCCAAAAAATCGAAAAAATTAAGTTTTGTCAGAAATACGAAAAAATTGAGTTTTGTCTGAAAATCGAAAAGTCTAGTTTTCTTGAAAAATAAAAAAAAAATTGAGTTTTGTCGGAAAATAAAAAATGTTGAGTTTTTTCGAAAATACAAAAAATTCGAGTTTTGTTACAAATATGAAAATATTGAGTTTTGTCGGAAATACGAAAAAAATTGAATTTTGTCGAAATACGAAAAATTGAGTTTTGTCGGGAAATTTAAAAGTCGAGTTTTCTTGAAAATACAAAGATTCGATTATTTTTGAAAATACGGAAAAAATCGTTTTTTTTTAAGAAATACCAAAAATCAAATTTTTTCAAAATTGTGAAAAATATTTTTTTTCGAAAATACGAAAAATTTGATTTTTTCGTATTTTTGAAAAATAATTTTTTACGAAAAATAAAAAATTTAAAACTAATATTAAAAAATTTAAAGTCGCTTAGTTATAAATGAGGTGTAGGTAAGAAATTTGGAAAAATCCTCAAATTATAAAGACCCCCGCCAATAATTTTCTTTCACTTGCATGGAAGTGAAAACTTGCAGTATTATTTCATGAAGAAGAAGAAGAACAGTAAGTTGGTGATATTTAAAAATATTTCAGCCTTTGATTGGTGTACTTCATGAAATTGTGTGGAGGTTGGAAAATCAAGTGATGACATGCAGTTGTTCACCAAAATGAAATACCAATGCCATTAATGTTGCCAGTCTACTATTACGGAAAAGTGGTCGAATATCAAAGTCTTATACTTTCCTGCAACATCGAATATCTGAGTGTTATAAGAAAGTGGAAGACTTTCATATCCACATCGAATGTTTCTTAAAACATGTACTAATAGTTTATAAAACTATTTTATACTATACTAATTAAAAGATAAATTAATAACCTACTAATTGTTTGCACTAAGTCCAAGAACAATTTATTTTAACAATTATTTATTAGTATAATTTCATAAATAAACATAATTTCATAAAAATTAATAATAATATAAATAGTTTCAGAAACCCTAAAAAAAAAAGTAAATAAAAACGTAAAAAAATTAATTAAAAAAAGTAAAAATAAAATAAAATTCCACCTGAATTTAAAAAGCATAATTACAAAATAAAAATTGACAATTTATGACTCTGATGAGAGAATATTTTTAATTTAAAGGAATATACATAATTGAGTTAATAATTGATTTGTTAAATTAATTTTTTCAAAATAATTTTTTTTTCCAATAATTATAATTGATGATGTGTTACTATAATTTTTTATTTGAATTTAATATATTATATAGATCTTTTTCCAAAAAAATACATTAGTTATCCAGAAAATTGTATAGTACAATACTGCACATGTATCGGAATTAATATCCTTGACTTTGGGAAACACAAGGATTAAGTAGTTACCTTCAATCTTGTCCAATAGAATCCATTTGGATTGTGCAAGGATGCAAATTTCTGCTACAATTGAGTTTGTAGTCGTATTTATTTACTTTGGTTTTCAATGTTTGTCATGCATACAATTCTTTTACACTAAAAATAAAGAAGGGTACTTCAGAAAACAAAGCTATTTTATTTGATAATTTTTAAAATAATAAAAAAACAAATTAACAAGTGTGATTTTTGTGTTTTTTCTTATAAGAGAAAAATACACACAATGTGAAGCTAGTGCTGTGAACTTGCAAAGAAAGAAAAGAAAGAGATGGAACCAAAGAAAGTTCCAGAGGTTGTACTAAATTCTGGAAAAACGATGCCAGCTATAGGATATGGAACAGCAACTCCTCCTCCTCCAATAGCTTTGATTGATGCTATTGACATTGGCTACAAACATTTTGATACTGCTTCTTTGTATAATACTGAAGAACTTGTTGGACAAGCTGTGTCAAAAGCTTTAGAGGAAGGCCTCATTAAAAATCGCGACGAACTCTTCATTACATCCAAGTTATGGTGTACTGATGCTCACCACGACCTTGTTCTCCCAGCTCTCAAAACCACCATCAAGCAAGCATAATTCTCTAAAATTTCTTTTTCATTATTTTAATAGTGTGGTTTTTATACTTGACTAATTTAATTTTAGTTTTTTGGTTGAAATTGTTTAGAAAGCTGGGGTTGGAGTATGTGGATCTCTATTTGATTCATTGGCCAGTGAGATTGAAACAAGATGTTAAAGGCTTAAACTTTAAAGGTGAAGATCTGATTCCTTTTGACATAAAAGGAGTATGGGAAGCTATGGAAGAATGCCATAGGTTGGGCTTAGCAAAGTCTATTGGTGTTAGCAACTTTGGTATCAAAAAGCTCTCCATACTTTTAGAAAATGCCAAAATTACTCCTGCAGTTAATCAGGTATAAGAATTTAACACTATTTGATATTATTCATTCTCACATAAACATGAAATACATTTTATTTGTTGCCACAGTTAATTCAAAATGATATACATTCTTATTTGTATTTAGGTGGAAATGAACCCATCATGGAATCAAGGGGAACTCATAGAATTCTGCAAGATGAAAGGAATTCAAGTGGGTGCATGGTCACCACTAGGAGCATACAAAGATCCTTGGGGTTCGGCTGCAGTTATGGATAATCCAATTCTGCAAGAAATTGCTGAAACTAAAAAGAAGAGTGTGGCCCAGGTGCAATTCATTATTTTATTTCAAACCTATTCAATGACAATTAGGAAATATGTTTAATCAATGTTTCATAGTATGCAGATAGCACTGAAATGGATATACCAGCAAGGGGCAACTCCCATTGTGAAAAGCTTCAATAAATATAGGATGAAAGAAAACATTGAAATATTTGAATGGGAATTGAACCAGGAAGAGTTGGACAAAATCAATCAGATTCCTCAAAGGAGAACCCTAAACGCAGAAATGTTCATATCAGAAAGTGGACCTTACAAATCCATGGAAGAGTTGTTGGATGGCTGATAAAAACTTGTTTAATTAATTTAAGGATCATGGTTTTAAGTAATAATTATTTCTTGTATTCAAACATTTCTCAATATGTTTTTATTTCTTTGTTCCACTCCTAAATTTGTTGGACATTCAAAGTAATGGAGTTCTGTTATGAACCAAGAATTATGGTCTCAGTGTTGACAACCCAAAAAGATTGCTAGGCATGCATGTTGTAAATCTATCAAAGTCTATGGAGAATTTCCATGAATCGTGATGAAAAAGATCGTTATCAATACAGAATAATGATGAAAAGAGAATTAAAACAAGAAAAGAGATTAGGGAAAATCTTTATTCACTTGCAACTGCAAATTTTGTGAAAGTAAACATTTAAAGATATTGAATGAATCACCGAGAATTATGGTCTCACAGTTGACAACCCAAAAAGATTGTTAGGCATGCATGTTGGAAATCTATCAAAGTCTATGGAGAATTTCTATGAATCGTGATGAAAAAGATTGTTATCAATACAGAATAATGATGAAAATAGAATTAAAACAAGAAAAGAGATTAGGGAAAATCTTTATTCACTTGCAACTGCAAATTCTGTGAAAGTAAACATTTAAAGATATTATTACTCCTTTACGCTTTATATATTATCTTGTTGATGTATATTATTGTGTTGGGAACTCATTGGTTATGATTCATAGATAAGCCCAATACCCAGGCTTCTAGGTAACATTTAGGATAGAGGGGTTGCATAGCCTAGGTCCACCTGACTCCAATGTCTTGTGGACTTAAGCGAAGACTCCGACTTAGAGTTGGTTGTTTTAAGGAGGTTGTTGCCCCGTATGATAGTGCATGACATTAATTTCTGGACAAATGGCCTATAACTCTATGTTTTTTAGGATATCCAAACCTGGACCGACTGCTCAAATAAGGGATTTTGAGTATCCCCTTAAGAGTCGTTTCTTGGAGTACACTTTAGGAAATACTATCACCACGTAGGCCATTC
Organism: Vicia sativa; assembly: GCA_021764765.1. Lineage (NCBI taxonomy): Eukaryota > Viridiplantae > Streptophyta > Magnoliopsida > Fabales > Fabaceae > Vicia > Vicia sativa. The sequence goes on from CM038795.1 coordinate 80,711,407, forward strand.
GCGTGACGATAATATTTGTTAAAAGGGGATGTGAGACTCCGAGAAACATTTAGCAAAAACATTAGAACCATCCTGTATGGGGAATTTGTTAGGTAAACGTTGAAACCATGACCGACCCACCTTGTGTACTAGTTCTATTTGATTTTTTTTATTTGTACCATACATTGCATAAGTCGACTTAGCATATAACTTTCATTTTCAGGGAATCTTGTAAACTTTGTTGGTGCAGTAAGCAAAAAACAAAGAATGAATCCAACTGTGAAGAATGTTCCTCATCTCAAGTTCAAAGAGCTGAAGATTGGAAAATTGATAACTCTGAGCGATAAAATTCCACCTGTTAGCAGAGCTTATTTTGGGAAAAGATTAGGGAATATTTTGGGTTTGCTAACTACCAACGTCAACATGGAAGCTTTGATCGCTTTGGAAAAATACTATGATCCACCTCTTCGATGTTTCACATTCCAAAACTTTCAGCTTGTTCCAACTATTGAAGAGTTTGAAATAATTCTTAATTGGCCTTTGAATAATGATGTCCCCTTCATCAATATAGGAGAAGAATTGAATATCGCTGAGATAGTTGATGCCTTGTCTCTTCCTGTTAGAGAGGTGGAACCATGGGTTACAGATAAAGGCATTCTAAAACAAAGCTTAGAAGATAAGTTATCGAATTTAAAAGTTCAAGAAGATTGGTCGATCTTCAGTTCTGTCCTAGATTTGCTCATCTTCGGTGTGGTTATGTTTCCAACCAATGAAACTGATTATGTGAGTCCTTCCGCTATTGGCATATTCATGTCAGGGAATCCTATTCTTGTGTTGTTGGCTGATGTTCTTTATCGTCTCCATGAGAGGCACCTGAAGAGGCGAGGGGTGGTTCTATGTTGTTCTCTGTTGTTGTATTTATGGTTGAAATCTCATATACCCCACAGTGGACCATGGGAAAAGATTTTGAGAGGTTTGAAATGGTCTCAAAAGTTGTCTTCTTTCACTGTTGATGGTGTATTGGGGCATTCTCCAGGTTGGGGATTTATTGATGTTATTACTCATTGTGTAGGATACTCTAATGTCTGTGGACTGTATTAACTATAACCCAAGGTTTGCAACAAGACAGTTGGGGTATCCAATGGAAAATGAACCAAGGACTCAGCACTTGGAAAACTTCATTTTACATGAATTTGGCCAAAAAGATCATAATGAGGTAAGGAAGATCCGAAGAGCTTGGAATCAAATTCATAGGGAGGGCAAAGAGTTGATCAAAAGGGGTGGTATTGATGGAAGATCCTATCGCCAATGGATGATGGAAAGGGTACAAGAAATCAAGCTACCTTATTGTGTGGAAGTTTCTTTCGATCATCTAGAACCTGTAGTCACTCATGTTCTGATAGAAGAGAACATAAAGCTTTAAGAGATCATTAGGAAGATGGAAGAGGAAAGATTAGAGCTACAAAGTGCTAACTCTAGTATTTCGTTTAAGGCAGAAAAACTGGAAGCTGACCTCAAGGAGGCAAATGAGGAGTTAGCAGGAAGAAGAAGGCGAAGTGAGGAAGATGAAGAACGCATAATAAGGTATTCTGAAGACTTGAAGAGTGCCGCTAATGGGACGAGGGATCTTCGCTGACAGTTGAGAACTGCTCAACAACAGAGATGGAAAGCCTACCGAGATGAAGAAAGGGCTATTGAAGAAAAAGAAGCTTTGAAAACGCGTCTTGAGGCCAAAATTTTGGAGTTAGAAGCTTCCCTGGCGCGAAATAATGATATGCTAGACAATGAGATAGCCGCAAAGGAGGAAGTTTATGTTGCACAAGAGTTGGATTTGGATGAATTGGTTGAGAAGACCTAGGAGCTGAACATCACAAGAGAAGAAAGGGATAGCAATAGAGATTCCTTTGAAGGCTTTAGTGAGCAATGTTAGGGGTGGATAGATGAGATCCATAATTTGAATCGAGTGTTGGATGAAAGGGATGAAATTGTGTCCTTTCAAGAAGAGCATAACACACATTTTTATGGTAAATATCGTGGTATGGTGGACATGTGCAACCACTTGATTGTTGATGTGACTTGGAGACTTAGGTCAGCTCTAGAAGATCTTGAAGATAATCAGATACCTCCAGTTTTGAGAGAATTCCTCTTCCTTTGTCAGGATGTGGTGAACCGATTCAAAGCAGAAACCAGAGACTTGAATCCTCGCCGTGGGAAGCATTTCTAGTAGACTAGCAGTTGTTTTAGTTGGTTATTTGAACTTACAATGATTAATGTAATGTTTAATTTTCAGTACGAATCTTGGTTCTTTGTTTGAACTCGGTCAGTAATGTAGTTGTACTTAACATTTTTGTTTATATGAAAATTTCGGTGATTCGCAGTTCAACTATTATTTTTTCCTCAAATGCTTATTATCCACTGATAAGTCTATAAAGAATCCCTAAAAATAAAATTAAAAAAATAAAACATGGGCATACATGCATAATTACACCCCCAAAACATATCATGCACAACAAGGTGTTGAGATTGGTCTTCTTACTTCTACTGTTGATTTTCTTCTACACAGAGAAGAGATTGCAAATTTCAACATTCATCGGTACGTAACTAGAGGCAACCAGAGAAGACTTGTGGAGAATATAGAAGCTTATGTGGCTTCCATAGGAGTTAGGATGGACACTAGTGTGGGGCAGATGATGGAGATAATACAAAACATGGCTCAACAGCAAGAGGAGCTGAGAGCTTTGGTTGTGAGACCTGTCACAACTACGGTGTAAGTAGTCGAAGTTGTTCCCCCCTCAAGGAAATGTTGTGGGATGTGGAGTTTGTCTGGGTGTTAACACTGGTCTTGTTGATCTTACTGCTGAAAATCAAGTTGTTCAGATAAATCATTCTTTTGTAGGTATTTGTCGCATTATTGGAGCATTGAGAATAAAGTCCAAATGGAGCTAAAAGATGCAAGTTGATCAATAAAGGAATAAGTCTAAAAGAAGGAGTCATTGGAAGTTATGTAGGAAAAGCAACAAAAGTTGTTAGACTGTCATGGATCGCCGGGCGATGGCCAAGCAAGGGCCATCTGATCGCGACTTTGTATGTCTTAAAGAATCTAGACCGCAAGTATACAGTCCTATCGCGTGTAGCTTTAAAGATTATTGAATCCCAAGGGACTAAATGTCGACCTATCGTTATCTAAGGTTACTACGTAAATATAAGGCTAACAATGTAAATGATTTGGGTTAAGGGAACCTAACTAATTATAATCTAGTTTAGATTCAGAGGGGGGAAGTATCTGTATGTAATGGTCGGGCTTCGGGAATTCAACAACTCATCGACTTAAACTCGTATGATCAAAACATTTTCAGTATGAAATATTTATTTGAAAACCCTCTTCTCACACTCTCGTGTTTATTGATTCAGATCCTATAATCAAACCTAAGTGAGTGCTCTCGCTGTTTCAATTATAGTTTAAAAATAGTTTTTGAAAATGAATAAAACCTAATCAACTAAAAATCGCTCTCGCTGTATTTTAAACTCTCGTTTTATTGATCCTAACTTCTAATCTGTATTTTACTCTCGTAACAAAACAGTTTGCATTAAGAACTAGTATAATCTTTTAAAACGGAATAGATTGAATGGCGTTGCTAAACCCCGTCAACCATATGACCTTACATACTGATAACTAAATTTAGCCTAGCATGTTATATATTTCAATTATAGCGTAACAGAGATAAATAATATCAGACAATTCAGATAGCACATGCATTTTAGATAATTTAGGCATAAAATAAATAAACAATTAAAATAAGCCAATAATTAAACAAACAATAAAATAAACCTGAAAATAAAAGGTAGAATATTTGGCAAGCTTCGGGTGTCTCCCACAGGTCGGTGAGAACTGCCCTTCGTTGCTCCAAAAATTAAATGCAATGAAGGAAATTAAAAGGCGTAATTCTAACGTAAGGTTAGAATCGGCAAGGTTCGCAGCAATCCCCGATGTGGAAATTGCCACGAGAAAAGAAAGCAGATACTAGACTTGAATAAACAAACCGAAATCGGTAAAATAAGACTGAAAGTAATTTTGGCAGAGTAGCAGTAATAAAGCGGAAGAAAAGTGTGTTGAAAACGGAGAATGAATGGCCTATTTATAGAAGAGAAGGCGTGCTTGAAAGCTGGGGTGGTTGAGTTCTTTTCGCCTTCGTTTTCTCCTCCGTAGCGGTCGCTACAGACTTTCTAGAATTTGGTAACGGTCGTTACAAACTTGGCTTGGTGAGTTCGCTTCCTAAGTTATAGCGGACGTTAGGGCTTGCTTGACATGGTGTAACGGTCGTTACACCTTTAGACTGGGCTTGCTTGCTTCACGCATGGGTTGGGCCTGCTTCCTCTATAAAATAAAATTTATAAAATAACTATTCAAATTAAATTTTTATTTGAAGATTTTATGAAAAAGTTTTTTGTAAATTTTTTTTACATAAATTTAAAAATGTTATAAAATTATTCTTTTAAAAAAGTCAAAACAAATGGGACTTATATATGCTTTCATTTTATAGAAAAAAATAAAAATTGTTAACATACTTATTCCGGGTGGAATTGTATCTGTGTCGCAGCCATTTTTGTACTATATATCCCGTCTTTATTGTTTTTCAGAGAAAAAATAAAGACAAACATTGAGCTAAATATCTAACAAAATATTCTCATTTTATAATATAATACAAATATCTCTAGAACCATAACTAATGCTTCTAGATTTTATTCTCCTGACTAATTAATTCTAGACATCATGTGATTTTGCTAGAAAAGATGAGATAAACTCTTGAAGCATGAAACTAAATCCATATAATGCATGGCATATTTAATTTCTACATGCTACAAAGCATAATGGCTTCTAGTTAGCTTTGGCCCTACATAGTCCTTTTGATTAAGTGGATGCAAATATCATATCGTGATAGAAAGCTGCATAATTGATTTACATTTGCATGCTTCTGAAAGATCTCACCACATGAGAATTTTTTTTAGTTTGCAGTTGTGATTAACTTTCCAATTGAGAAGTGACATCAACAAAGATGTCTTCTCTGCAAGGAATGGTGAGACCACCCATTGGATGATTAAATCCAAATTCTTCTTCAGCTTTGCTAAGAAATTGTTGAAAAGCAGGTTGATGCAAGTAGGATATTGGAACCACAAATCTCTTCTTTTTCTCTTCTCCAACATATACTGCTAAATATCCCTTTGGTATATTACTATAAGCTGACACCACTTTTTTACTTCTTAAAAGTGTGCGGAAGAGGATATGCTTCTTAGCTTGCACTATCAGAGGTAAACGAAATGCCATTATTTCCTATGAGAAGTTGATAGCAAATTTTTATAGAAAATGGACTAGTTGATGGAAATTTGATGGAGGAATTTTGAGATGTTTCATATGTATATATATAGTGAGATCAACTTTGGAAACAAGAGAATAAAATTAATAAAGACTAGACATATAACATGATGGTTCTGTGGTTCAAATTCAATGTTTTGTTAAGATATTGATTGTGATTTTTAGGTTAAACATATAAATAGCAAAACATTTGCCTAACAATTTGGTTGTGGCCTGTGGGTGCAGGAACTTTCCTCTACACAAGGGTAACACATACGTGTACATAGAACTAATTGCTAGATTTTTTTAGCCTTCTTATATTAGATATTTAGCAAAGTAATTGTATAAGAAAGTAGTTAGATATGATGGAATATTTGGAATATTTTCTAACGATACCGTGACTAAAAGTGATACTGTTGAAAGATATTTTAAAAGATCAACCCTAATTTGTAGTCTAACAAGTGTCTTTATTAGGCCCAAACTTTTTTTAAAATTATTTAACTTAAAATTTTACTTTGTACCCCCACATTTCAACCGGTACCCCGCTACAGTAATTTTTTGACGAAAATACCTCATATAAAAAACATAAGATTTTAAAAAAAAATTCATTTTTCACATCTATTCTAAAAGTGTTCTGAATTCTCTCAAAGTACATTGCATTCCTAATTTGGCCAAGTCTTCCTGCTCAAAGACTCTAACACTTTTAGAAAGTGTTCAAAATTTATTAAACCGAACACTTTTAGAAAGTGTTCCTATTTTATTTTTGTTGTTTTTTTGAACACTTTTAGGAAGTGTTCGGTATTACATTCTAACACTTTCTGAAGTGTTCCGTTTAGAATTTTCTAACACTTACTAGAAGTGTTCCTTTGTTATACATTTGGCATTCATTCCTAACACTTGCACAAAGTGTTCGGAATGGTTTTAATCCGAACACATTTAAAAACTGCTCCGTTTGTATTTTTACATACCGAATACTTGTTGAAGTGTTCTGAATGTGTTCCTAAGTGTTTTTCTGATCTAAATTTTGTCTTTTTCAGAAATGGTAAAAGTCAAATAGTAAAATAATTAAATTATATTTAGGGTAAAATTGTCATTTTTAAAAAAGTGTGGGGGTACAGGATTAACTGTGGGGGTACAAAGTACAGTTTTCTATTTAACTTCTCCTCTTCAAACCAAAATCAAGGCCTTATCAAACTTATTACAAGGCCCAATAGGGATTTGATACATGCTGGAAATTGCATAAAAGCTCCTAACAGAAAAACCAACAACTTCGTCCGAAGCCCATGTGACGCCGACTCTGCTTCTTGGAACCGGCCTCACGTTCTGAAGCAAGGAAAGTAGCGCCTAGTGCTCTGCAGCAGCAACATCATTTGTTAAAAGAAAAACCCCTAAATCCCCCCATATTCACTCTCCACCGAACCACCCTCCCATACAAGCTACAACCACATCCTTTAATTCGGTTGAATAGTACTCCCTCTGTTTCTTTTTAAGTGTCGTTTTAGAAGTTTTTTTTTGTTTCTATTTAAGTGTCGTTTTGATGTTTTAAGGTTACAATTTACCAATTATACCCTTACTTTTTAAATAAGTCCACTTTATATTTTATAAAATTTTCCTTTCTTAATATATGTAATAACTCACTTCACATTTTCCATAAAATTCTCTTTCTTAATACGTATTCCTATTCCCATGAAAATTTAATATATGTAATAACTCACTTCACACTCACTTCAAATTATATTCCAATATTACATAGAAAAATGTTTAGCATTAAATTTTGTCAAAGGAACAAATTTTTCAATTGAAGACTAATAATTCTATAAAAAGGATTAGTACTATTGTTTAAATTATCCCGGACAAAACAAAAGAGCTGTGGTGGAACAACAAAAGACTCCATGGATCTTCAAAAAGAAGAAAGAGTGGAAGAGTCATTGGAGCAAGAAGAAGGGGAAATCGTGGAAGACTCTTTTGACAAGATTCAAGAACAAGATGACAACGAAGAAGAAGTATTATCAAGAGTTGTACTGGATTTTGATTTAAATGAAGAGGCAGATTATGAATTTGATTTGAACAAATTTACTGAAGAAGACGAAGAAGAAGGAGAAAAAAACGGAGAAGAATCTTCCCACCATACTGAGTTTCGACCTGTGATAAAAAAGATGATAAAAAAACTTCTTCCAAAATTTTACTGAAAAATATTTGTGGACTAAGTATGGAGTATCTCATTTTAGATTTGGCTTAAGTGCATAAGTTGTAGGAGTTGTTATTTAAGAAGTCCTTATTATTGGTATTTTTTTTATATAAAATAAGTATGGAGAAGAATTCCTTGTTATTGCTACAATTTAGGAATGAATTTCTTAAGTTCATTCTTATTGTTTTTATTGATACATTAAAAAAATCATGGCAAAAGTTTAGGAAGTTACGTGTGAGATTTGCTAAAGTTTAGGAAGTTATCAGTAACTTTTATGGCAAAAGTTTAGGAAAATATAAACTTAATTCTCACGCACAATACATATGATAAAAGTGACTACATCCATAAACTATATTTATGGCAAAAGTTATCAGAACTAAATTTGTTACTCCATAAACTAAATTTTAGGAGTACAATCCATAAACTTAAAAAAACTCTATTTGAAAATCTCAAATGTGACTACATCCCACTTACAATAAGTGTTACTCCATGTTTAAGTAATTCTTGACTTCTTGTATTAATATTGGATCACACTTAATTTGAATTGGTAGTTGTCCTATTCTTTCTAGCATTTCCTTATTTATATGAGGAATTTTATATTTATTGGAACTGTCACTTTCATGATCTCTACCATGCATAATTGCAATGATACAAATATACGATTGGACATAATTGAAGGAAAATTTTCAAATGACTTCACCACCGCATCGATAAGTTGATCAATAGTTTTGGTGCTTCCTTGTATTGCAATGATTGTATAGCGAGAAAACCCAAGATCTAAGATATTTAAACTGAGAGTTTGCGGTGACACATTAAACGAATATCAAACCCATCCTTGGTAGCACCTCACGTAACAAAGGATCATTATGGTTTATATGTGTCCTTGCGTTATCCTCTGAATAAATATTGTTGACTTCAAGTCATCTCTTGGCCATTTTCTCTTATAGCTAGGACTTTGTCAATAAGGAATGATCTTACCACATCTCTCTTAACAAGTTATTGCTTTTGTTACCATTGTTCCCGCAACTCATTAATACTTGACCTTTGAGCGGTTCATGGGTAACAAACGGAAAACACCAATTTTACGAAAAGTTTCATTTCCTCCTGCCAAATCGTGGCCGAGTTTGAGCAACTAAGAACATAACTTTGGCAATGAAATTTTTGCTCTTACATGTTCGATATGGCTCATCTTCATCTGGGAGCAAATAATACTTCTCGGATTTTTTAGTCATATAAAACCATTTTTCATCAATATGAATAATATTGTGCATGCTTTTAAACATTGGATCATGTGGTGTACCTTCAAGCATTGATAAACAAAATTCCAGCCTAGATATTTTGTTTTCTTCTTTCAATAATGGTTTTATGGCATTTGAATTACGCCGTATAAGCCCTGATTTTATAAGCCTGAACACCGATGTTGGATTGGTTTTCAACCCAAAAGCTAAAGATCGAATGTTTGTTCTTTGACTGAAAGGAAGTTCACGAATTTGATTCTCATCAATTGAAATTCTCTTACGTCCACAATTTTTTATCTTCCTATGAGAGACATCACGCGTTTCACTTTCTTTTGCTCATTTCCATATACGTTGAACAGTTCTTATAGGAACCGAATTTGATGAAGCCACCTCATTTGTAGCTCCTTTACGTAATTGTCCATCAACGCTTTTTTGTAGTAGCTCATGATAAATAGACATGCGTTCTTCATTGCTTAAGACTCTTAATTTCTTTCTTTCTCTAGATTCTGCTTCAAAATTTTCTGCAACATACACTATAATTTTTTTAAAAAAAATAACAAAATTACTAGAAACAACCACATAAAAAATAAACACACATGAAATATCACTGTGAATTTAAGTATAGAAACCACCACATAAAAAACAAACACACATGAAATAAAAAATATACTAATGTCATTGTTTCCTTCAACCTCCTCTTGTAAATTATCTTCATAGGACTCATCAATGTCATTAGTTGCTTCAACCTCCTCTAAAGCCATATTTGATGAGATGTAAATATTTTGAACTTATAATATGAAACCATATTATATATACTACTCCTTTTATTATTGGTTCAACCTCATCATTGGTTTTAATTTTATGGTGGAAACTTACGCTTTTATTAAAATAATTGAGGAATAAGTATTTTTACGGTGGAAACTTAAGTTTTCCTTTAGCCATTCATTGAAACAATAAGCAATAAATATTTTATAGTAAAAGTAAATATTTAATGAAACAGAAGACATATTCTTATAGCATGCAAGATTAATTCCAAAAATTTAGGAGTAGTTACGGAAGAGAGAGAGTTGTGTGCCCCAAAATATGAAATTAATTATTTGAATTAAATAATTTAATGAGTTTTATTTGGAAAGAGAATGAGGGTAGAATGGGAAAAAAATTATAGCAATTCATGTATCTTGGTTGGAGAGCTTTTGGCTAAAACGTCAATTAAAAAGGAACGGAGGGAGTACATAATAAGTCATTTTATTTGAAGCTAGTTTCGTACACCCAAACACAATGCTAAAAAGAAGTTGTATAACCATTTCCAATATGGAATCTACCATTCTTAACAAAAATAATCTCCGGAAAATTCTTATCTAAACAAGCGATATCCCTCCACCAAGAAGATGTGAGAATCCTCTTATTTTGAAATCCTCTAAAACTCACAACCTGCAAATTTATATCGCAATATCAAGCCTTCAAAACATTATACCACAAAGCATTTAATTCAACACAAATCCTCCAACTCCATTTGAAGAGAAAAGCCAAATTAAAATATTCATCCTTCCAACTCACCCAATAAATCTTTATACGATCCTACGAACCATCCCAAAGAAAATTATTTTGTAACTTGTAATCTCTTTGATGATCTTCATCAGAGCTTTGTAGAAAGAGATCATAAATATTTAAAGACTTGGAAACATCAATTTAAAAAGAGTTATATTCTACCCCCAAAACATAGCATACGCCCCTTCCAACTCTAAAGTTGATTCTCCATCTTAGTTAAAAGCACATTCCACGTTGATATTTTTCTTGGGTTAGGCCCGATAGGGATTCCGAGAAATATAAACTCTTTTCCTTTCTTCCTACAAGATAGAAAACTAATAGCAACATCCATAAAATTAGAATTGGTGTTGATACCAATTAACTTAGTCTCCCTACTACAGTTAAAACCTTTAACAACGGTTGGGAAAGATATATAACAACGTGGGCCTATGTGTTTTTATGAGAGTGTCGTTGAAGATATGATACTTACAATCACGACCTAGAAGCTGTTCTAATAAATCGGAAAGCTCGCTCCTTATCACATCGGTTTTCTAAAAGACCATTGTGATAAATTTAATGGTCCCGGGTTCGACTCCCAGGTGCGCGTGCACGAGATGTTTTAACGGTTATGACTATAATCGTTGTCAAATATTATGCATAATTAACAATTATTAAACTGCTTTAATAATTCATCCCATTTTTTTAACCTGTATTATTGTTCACCATACCAAAGTAGAAAATAAAACCTACGTTTGTGATAAAGTTATATGAATAATATTAATTGTATCATATTTATAATATCACATGATTGTATCATATTCAATTGTACCATAACAAACATACTACAATTTATCAGAACAAACAATCGACAGTTTACATATTACATAACATCACATAATTGTAACTTGGTGCTTTTGTGTCTTGTCTCTTGGTGTCTTGTCTCTAAAGACCTATAATTTCAAATAATTATACTTGTTAGTAAAAATACTTGAAAACTATAACATACATGAATATATTATGAATAAAGAATAAATTACGTACTTGTTAATTTTTCCAAATGCCTTCTTCACGACCGACCAAATCGAATAACATAGACAACATCTCCATTTACTTCATCATATGAGGTAGGAACTTATGTCGTGTAAGAAGGCGTGGATGGAATATGAAGACTTTTCATCAATAAGAGGAATGTGTTTTCTTTGGAGAATGATTGACCATTTACCCGATATGTCTAATGGGTCGGTAACATAGAAAACTTGTTTTAATTGAAAATCCATTATGAACGGTTCAGTCATAAAAGATGCCTTGCAAAAGTTGACCCGAGTGAATCCTAAGTTATAATGACCAATGTTGTATGCAGTTCATGTAATGACACAAAATTTTGGCTCGTACGACAACCATTTAAGTATCTCAGATGCACTATAATCATTAGATACACTTTTATTAAACCAATTTATGAATCTCTTATTATGCTCTATCAACAACAACTTGTCACCCATTCGGGGATATTTTTTCCTTAAAAGTCTTTTATGATTATCTATGAAAGGTTGAACATCATTTATATATATATATATATATATATATATATATATATATATATATATGCTTGAATAACTACATCCTGAGTCATTGACTTAACATAGACCTTGAATATCTCTTCCATTTGTGTGACCAACATGACAAGACTTTGAAATGCCTATAAAATATGCTTCCGACAAATAGTTCGTACAAAACTCAACAACTTCTTCAGTGATGTACCTTTCAACAATCAAAGCTTTCAATCGGTGATTATTCTTTGTATATCCTTTAAGGATCTCCATATATATCATTATTGGATACATCCACCTTAAATAAACGGAACCACAAAATCTAATTTGTCTTACTAGATGAACAAGTAAGTGAACCATGGAGTTAAAAAATGATGGAGGAAAATACATCTCTGAAATTATGGTGAGGAAAGACTCAGGATGTCATGACATCTGATCTGACATTATAAAACAAACAAGATAGAACATACAATTAACAATGTAGGAAACAAAAGAACACAAGGAATTGTTAACCTAGTTCGGTTCTAACCAACCTACATCTTGGGGCATACCAAGCCAGGAATGAAGTTTATATCAGCAGTATTAATTCGGAGGGAAACCATCTTGTTTACACTCCTCACTTAATCAGACTACCCAATGACCCTTCTACCTATGATACCACACTTATATATGAGAACCTCCACTCATTTCCAATCACCTATATAACGTCTATCATCTACAATCGCACCAAGAACTACATCAACTGCTTGGCTCCTAACACAATCAGCTTGCAGATAACTCACTCCAAACACAATATAAAACAGTCACTCAAGTGACACACATCAAACTTGGAATTGCTTCACAACTTCTTCCAATGACACAGCTGCACTCATTGCTTCATAGCTTCTGAGTGAGTAAAATAATCCTCTTGCCTACAGGCTTCGAAGTAAAAATCAGTGACCATCCCACAATCCGGGTGGTTCACCTATAAACCAACTCTCCTAGAGAGTTGTTACAAACTAAGCCTTAAAAACCACATAATTACTAAATTCGGTTAGTACACAAACTTAGGTTACAAATTTTCTATTTATAATCTATTACCCAACTGGATTTGGGCCTTCAAATAACAGCTTGAAGCTGTAACAAGCAGATAACTTCTGCAACAATCAAGGTAGTGATACGGTGGGAGAACTGACTTGTTTGTTTTGCGTTTTATCGCAAATATTGTGGATAGAAAGAGTCGCCACCGACTTTTCTTTTATCCAATTAAGGGAAGGCGAAAAGAACAGGAAAAAACCTTCGTTAGATTCTGAGTAAGGGAGGCAGTTATGAAAAGGGAAGGTATTATCACCCTTTCCATTCGTAGTTATCTACGGGCTCTTAATTGCTTAGCTCACTTTATAAATTGCTTTCTGTGTGTGTGTGTTTGAACAAATATTTTGAAAAGACATTTCTCTTTAACTTCGTAATGATTCTCACTGGAATGTATACGAAGTGTTTGGAAATGTTTTGTTTTGAAAAAGTGTTTAACTTTGTAATGATTCACGCTGGAATGTATACAAAGTGTTTGAAAAGATGTTTTGAAAATAGTGTGAGGTGTGAAAAGTATTTTTGAATTTATTGGAGCAAGCAAAAGAGTCTTATTACCTACTCAGAATGGTCATTTCCATGTTATTTTTCTTTCCTTTAGGATAACCCTATCCATACCATTAGTTGGTAGGTAACTCTATCCGTTGGATGTAAAGGGACATTCGAAGGGTCATCGTATGGTCATAGAAGGCAACATGTAGGGATACCTTAGCATATTCGTAGGGACGATCATCACTTTTCATAGGCAACAACCGAGGGACGAGATCATGTATTCGTAGGCAACAATCGAGGGTCATCGAGGGACTATGATGATATTATTCGTGAGCGTTTTAGCTAATATATCCCTACGTTCGAGGGACATGACCATGTTTTGAAAGGCAACAAGAGATGATACCCTAAGGTGTGAGTGAGTGCAAAAGTGTGTTGTATTCAGATATATTAGTCTTGAATTAGAGGTGATCTAGGATTGATTTTATCTTGCCATACAATCCTATTAGCTAGCAGATAAATATGTACAGAAATTAAAGTGCAAAAAGTAAAGTGCAAAAATGTAAATCCTACGCTATTACATGGCTTTGGGGCAGATACATAATAGGAGTGCGGAAAGTAAAGTGCGGAAATGTAAAGGTACGAAAAGTAAATTTTACGCTATTACATAATAAAACTTTGCGACCTATACATCTTTTCTAGAATTTGTAAATGCGAAATAATCAAAAATAATCAGAATAAAGTTAGTAAAAATGTTTTGGAAATTAATAGGAAAATGTTTTTAGGTTAGTCACCCAAATTAAAAGAAAGAAAATATTTTTGTAGTTTTTTATAATTGATTTTAATGAGGAAAAACCCTAATTTTAAGTTAATTAACATTTAATTAGAAAAATAATTGAAAATGTGAATAAAAAGAAAATGTTTTTGTGTCAAAAATTAAATAAAGGTTTTAGAAACCTAAATCTAAAATTAAACATTTTTTTTAGAGTTTTAGAAAATAGTTTAAAAATTAATTGAAAAGAAAATAAATTGGTTAGAAATTAAAAGAAATAGAAAAATGCAAAGGAAACAGGTAGTAAAAATTAGGTTGGCCTTGCTGAGGTTTAAACCCACACCCTTGAGGTTGTGAATTCAAAAGTTTAGTACTAGACCACACTGCATGTAGTGTTAGAAGCATGCCTTTAATGGATTATATGTGATAACCTGCAAAAATCAAATGTTTGTGAAAAATTGCAAAAGGTGGGGTTCGAACCCGCGATCTTAGAGAGGGCAATGGACTAGCACGCGCATGTTGAACTGTTGGGGCGGTGATACATCCATTCATTTGGATACATGGATAAATATATGAAGGGCTTTAAATTCTGAAAATTTGATTAAAATAAACAAACACACGCGTGGTGTCCCTGGTTTCCAATGGGCCAATCGTATCATGCCACACATGCCCTGCCAGAGTCAAACCAAGTCAAAGACGCCGGAGCAAAGCTCCGGTCGTCTTCTCCGATTGCCTCCATGATCAAACTTGCAAAATAACGCAAATAAAAACCAAAGAGGGACCCTACCCCCCTAAATTGACCCCTGCGAGTTCAATGGAACCATCAGTTTGGCCTGAAAATGCTTGCAAATTGAGTTTCGAAGAAAACAACTCGAACTGCCCTAGAAATGGCAGATCTTTATTCCTGTGCTAAAGCTTGCATGTAACATATCAAAATTATTCTAATGATATATATGAACACATGTAGATGCATCAAATTAGTTAACAATGCATAAATTAAAAAATTCGAAATCAAGAACTTTACCCAACTGGTGGGCCTGAGGATGTGACTTCTGGGCACTGTAGGGCTTTGCAATTGATTTGAATCAACTCCTGGAAACCTCGGGAAGGTGATGGAACATTTAAATCACCTTGAGAAAGACTGGAGAATGGAATACGAATTTGCAAGTTTGTATGAAATTTTTCGAGAATTAGGGTTTGCTCTTGGAGGCCAGGGTTCGTTCTCTTTGGAGATCTTGTAGTGTACTTACAAGACAAGAGATTAGGTCAAGAATAAAAGGAATAAACATTGCCTTGAATGAAAAAATATTTCATTGGAAATATTTATCAAATCTTCCCAAAAATAGCTTTCTCTTGCCTTGTAGCTTCTTGAACGAATTTTACAGCTAGCATGGGCTTCCTTGGTCCTTAAGATGCTTGGAAAATAAGCCCAACATGTCATGACCTCACTCCTTGCATTTTATTTTATTTAAATTGAATTAAAATTATTTAATTCCAAAATAAATCAAATAAATGAGAGGAGGGAGTGTACTTGAGTTTTCAGGCCATGGAGAATGTCAAGATCAATTTTGGATCATAAAATCTTAGGCCCATTTGAAAAATATTTGCATTTGCTAGGTTTTTTCCTTTGTGCACCTCCTGAACAATGTCAAGCTTGCACAATTTGTATCTTGCTCAATTTTTAAAATTTTTGAGTGTTATTGGACTTTTTAGAAAGCTCAAGATGTCCTCTAAACACTCCTTTTGGTTTCATCTTTATTGAAGTTTCCATGTTCAAGTACACTTCTTTGCAAAAAGATGACTTTTTGTTGACTTTTAGAAGGACCTGTAATGTTTTGATCTATAACTTCCAAATGAAGCATTTTTGGCCAAAGCTTGTGAGACATGAAGTTGTAGAGAATTGAATTACCTTCAAAATGAGCTTTGGTGGAAAAATTTCTGATAAAGTATGTGAAAGTTATGCTTAGTCAAAGTTCTGTTGACTTTTGTCTAAAAAATCCTAATTTAGAAACTTTGACTTTTGATCAAATCTTGACTTTCCTTGAGGAATCATGGTCAACCCTTAATCAAATGATGAATATTACTTCAAAGTATTGATGTTGACAAAAAATTATGAAGTTTGACTATTATGTTGACCATAGTTGACTTTTTGTCGAATACAATTGATTTTTAACCATCTGAGCAATTGATTGAGCAGACCTGAGCTGTAAGGCTTGAAACTTGACATGGTGATCCCTTGAAGCATATCATGAGTTATGATGACCACTTGGAGCCTTAGAAATTCATTTTGACTTGAGAGAATCAAAGCCCTAGTTTGGATTGATTGCTTAGGAGAGGGTTTGTCTGGTCAACGCTTGTGGAATCCTTAAGTATGGAGATGTGAATTTTCTTGAGAAGTATGAGGGAAAATTTTGGGGTATAACAGTTTCCCCTGTTCAGTCTTCTTATATCGGAAGGGTTAGATTGGTATGCTTGCCCTTCTTGACTTGAAGGTAGAAGATGATTGAACACTCGAGTACACCTGAAAATTTGCACTCGCTGTTGTATGGAATGGCATTGTCAGTTGACGATGCGCTGGAATGGGCTTATAGATGCCATTTGGAGAAGTTGATGTTGGGGAGTGAGTCGTGTGCTAGACTCTATGTTTGTCTTTTGAATGAGATAGATGGTATGTATTGATTTTTAACCATATATGCGGCATTCTGAAGGTGGAGAGATGACGACAAGTAGTCGGAGATTGGCTTAAAAATTCCATTCGGAGAGATGAAAATGTGTAGTCGGAGATGGGCTTAAAGATGCCATCCGGGGCGGCTGATAATAAGAGAGAGTCAAAATAAACCTTTGTCTTGGCTATTTCTGAGATAAATAGTTGTCAGAATGTAGATAGTTTTCCCGTCTTGTTTCAGGTATTAATCCATGGTCTGCTATTTATTGGTAAGCCCGTCTGGTTTCGGGAGTTCATACCAGGTTGGTTGCCTTGATAGTTTCCCCGTCTTGTTTCGGGTGTTAATCTTTGACTTGTTGTCTGGAAATAATCTGCGTGGTCGTTCAGATAGTTCTCCCGTCTTGTTTCGGGTATTAATCTTTGACCTTTCGTTTGGAAAATATATTTCTCCTGCTTGGGAAATAAATCTTGACATGATATGGTTAGTCCTATGCAGATTATGATGCATGCGAGTATATGACAATGTTTGAGAATGATATATGCACACATTATGATTTTTATGAATAATGTATGAATGTAGATGTTGTGGTATTTCAAAACATATCCATCTTGAAGAAGATAGGAATGTTCTGCTGGAGATCTTTGATTTCTGCTTGGGGATGAAGTTGTTGAAAACCCTAACGGGGGATAAAAGAGATTCAGATTCCTTTGATGCACTATCTGACCAAGTTTTGAGTCTGGATATTGCTGCTATTGGGGGAATGATAATCATTGAGAGATACTCAGCTGGGAATGAATATCTTGTGTATAGACCTTGCTGGGGAACGATGTGGTATGAAATAACCTATTACTGCTTGGAGATTGATGTAATTAGTTGATGTGTTACTGCTCGGGGACCAATGTAACGTGATGACTTGAGAATGTAGATAAGTCTGATAAGATCACTGCTCGGGGACCGACATGATGAATATAGAGGATCACCGCTCAGGGACTAACGTGATAAAGTTGAAGCTGATAGGATCACTGCTCGGGGACTACTGTGATGAAATTGAAGCTGATAGGATCACTGCTCGGGGACTAATGTGATGAAGATGATAGGATCACCGCTCGGGGACTAATGTGATGAATGTAGAGGATCACTGCTCGGGGACTAACATGATGAAGATGATAGGATCACTACTTGGGGACTAACGTGATAAAGTTGAAGATGATAGGATCACTGCTCGGGGACTAATGTGATGCTTTTGAAATATTTGAACACTGTTGGGAGGAGATGATAATGTAATACTTCGTTGGAGAAGATTTGTCTTTGTAGGGAGAGCGATGGCTCTGTGGGGATTGATGATCCTGTGGATGTATTTCATGTGAAAGTGACTCTGTGGGGGTTGTCTTCGTGACTTTAGTCATCATCTCAATTCCTAGAGCTTGTAGTAATTACTGTTTCTGTTCACTTTTCATATGTTTGTGAATAGATGTTTATTGTCAGATGCATATAATCATTCAAAGCAATCATTGGAATTTATGCAAACAAAACAATAAAAATTGGAACTGGAAAAGAGGAAATTTGAATTAATTTGAAAAGTAGCCTATAGTTAGGCAATTTGTATACAAGAGACGAATATCCTAGTAAGAGGAAATTGTCATAATAGTAAAAGTTATGTGGAAACAATCTTGTCAAGTTTCAACTATGCTATTGCTCATATATATTGGACTATCTCATCTCCTTGTTGTCAAAAGAAAGTGATTGAACTGATTTGCGCCATTCGAATCTTGAATGTTGATAGCGAGTAGTCTGAAGGTGATCGGACGAGGAGTCGACGCTTAAATCCCTAACTTTGCCTAGACCGCCTTTTCGGGTTTTCACCTACCGATACCTGTTTTGCCCAAGCCTTGTTATCGACTTGCCGGGTGTACATTTTTTGTATATATATCCTTAACTTTTGCTCGAACCTTTTTTGGTTCACCAGGATGCCCTTATTTTTTCCTAGGCCATTTGACTTAGCGGTTCTCGTTTATGCGTAGTATTTTTTGACTATGTCTACGTTCATAGGGTGCGGGAAGTCTTCTCCATCCATAGTGCTAAGTATCATAGCTCTGCCGGAAAATACTATTTTAACTACAAATGATCCCTCGTAGGTGGGAGTCCATTTGCCCCTGGGATCACCTTGTGGAAGAATGATGCGCTTGACTACTAGATCACCGACTTGGTAGACTCGGTGCTTGACCTTTTTATTGAATGCTCGGATCATCCGCTTTTGGTATATTTGTCCATGGCAGATGGCTGCGAGCCATTTTTCAATGATCAAGTTGATCTGGTCAGGGCGAGTTTGGACCCATTCGTCTTCGTCTAACTCTACGTCCTGGAGTACTCTGGTTGAGGGTATCTGAACCTCGATAGATAGGACTGCTTCCATACCATATACGAGAGAGAAAGGGGGTTTTCCCTGTAGATGTTTGTACTGTAGTGCGATAACAGTGGATAGAAAATGGCAACATCTCATGCCAATCCTTATAGGTCACTATCATCTTCTGTATGATCTTCTTAAGATTCTTGTTGGTGGCTTCCACTACGCCGTTCATTTTTGGCCGATATGGAGAAGAGTTGTGATGCTTAATCTTGAACTACGTGCAGAGTTCGGTGATCATTTTGTTATTGAGATTGGTACCATTATCCGTGATAATCCTTTCAGGAAATACCGACAGATAAGATTATGCTTGATGAATCGAGCCACGACATTCTTGGTAACAGATGCGGACGAGGCTGCTTCTACCCATTTGGTAAAGTAATCAATAACAATAAGGATGAAACGATGTCCATTGGAAGCGGTGGGTTTGATCTCTCCAATCATGTCAAGGCCCCACATTGCGAAAGGCCACGGTGCGGTCAGAACATTCAAGGGGACTAGAGGTACGTGCACTCTGTCTGCGTATATCTGGCATTTGTGACAAGATTGAACATAGCGGTAACAATCAGATTCCATGGTGGACCAATAGTAACCTGCTCTTAGAATCTTCTTGGCCATTATATGTCCACTGGAGTGGGTACCGAATGTGCCTTCATGTAACTCTTCCATGATCTGTTTTGCTATTTTCTGATCTACACAGCGGAGTAAGCACAAGTCGTGATTGCGCTTGTATAAGATGTCGTTGCTGAGAAAGAATTTGGACGTGAATCTTCTTAAGAACTTCTTATCATTGACAGATGCCCCTGTGGGATATTCCTGAACCTCGAGATACCTCTTTACTTCGTAGAACCAAGGTTTCTCTTCTGCTCCTTCAGTATCAAGCTCATAACAGTATGCTGGTTCGTCTAGTCTTTCGATGATGATTTGGGGAGCTTCGTTGTCCCATCTGACCTTGACCATAGATGACATGGTAGTTAATGCGTCTGCCAACAGATTCTCTTCTTGGGGGATGTGGTCGAAGGTGATTTCTTTGAAGTAAGGGATTAGACTCAAAACATGCTCTCGATATGGAATGAGATTCAGATGCTTCGTATCCCGCTCGCCTTTAATCTGACTGATCACTAAAGCCGAGTCTCCATACACTTGTAAGAATTTAATCCTCGAGTCAATAGCAGCTTTGATACCCATGATGCACGCTTCGTATTTGGCCATGTTGTTGGTGCAGTCGAAACATAGTCTGGCGGTGAAAGGCGTGTGTCCGCCTGTAGGAGATGTAATGATGGCGCGAATACCATTACCAAGTGCGTTTGACGCTCCATCAAAGACCATGGTCCATCGAGATCCTGGTTCAAGTCCTTCATTTGGTCCCGGTTCTTCGCAATCAGTGAGTAACATAATATCCTCATTTGAAAATTCGAAATGCATGGACTGATAGTCATATATAGCTTGATGAGCCAAATGATCGGCTACTATACTTCCTTTAATCGCCTTCTGAGTAGTATACTGGATGTCGTATTCGGTCAAGATCATTTGCCATCTTGCTATTCTTTTGGAGAGAGCAGGTTTCTCGAATATGTATTTTATCGGATCCATCTTAGAGATCAACAAGGTAGTGTGAGTCAACATATACTGTCTTAGTCGGCAAGCAGCCCAAGCCAAAGCGCTGCAAGTTTTCTCAAGCTATGAGTATCTTGCTTCACAGTCGGTAAACTTTTTGCTAAGGTAGTATATTGCATACTCTTTTCGACCAGACTCGTCATTTTGCCCCAACACACACCCCATTGAGTTCTCTAATACTGTCAAGTACATGATAAGAGGTCTTCCATTGGCAGGTGGTATCAGGATGGGAGGATTTTGTAGGAACTCCTTCATTTTGTCAAAAGATGTCTGGCAATCGTCGTTCCATTTCACTACTTGATCTTTCTTCAATAACTTGAAGATTGGCTCACAAGTAGCAGTTAAATGTGCAATGAATCTGGAAATGTAGTTTAGTCGTCCCAAGAAGCCTCTGACTTCCTTCTTGGTATGGGGAGCTGACATTTCTTGAATAGCTTTAACCTTGGCAGGGTCAACTTCAATACCTTTACCACTAAAAACAAATCCCAGGAGTTTTCTAGATCTGACTCCGAAGGTGCACTGGTTAGGATTAAGTCTTAATCTGTATTTCTTCAATCTATCAAACAGCTTTCGCAAATGATCGAGATGTTCTTCTTCAGTTTGTGATCGAGCTATCATGTCGTCGACGTAGACCTCTATCTTGTGATGAATCATGTCATGGAACAAAGCTATCATGGCACGTTGATATGTGGCGCCAGCGTTCTTCACTCCGAACGACATGACCTTGTAACAGAATGTGCCCCACTGTGTAACGAAAGTAGTCTTTTCCATGTCTTCGGGAGCCATTTTGATCTGATTGTAACCTGAGAAACCATCCATGTAGGAGAAAACCTTGTTCTTCTTCCAATTAATAACTCATCACACCAAATTATAAACCACTTTTTTTCATTTATATGCTCATTTATAATCTAATGTATCACTCTATTCTATCAATTTTTATGTCTCACTCTTTTTCTTCTTCCAATTAGTAACTATTAAGACCAAGTTATAACCATTTTTTCTCATTTATACTCTATGTATTATATACTTTACATTACACATGTAAATCAATCATCTATCTACAAATAAGATATTATTCAAATTCTCTTGCCAAGTCAAATATTTGTTGGATATGAATTGCGATGTATAATAAAGAAGAATTATAAAATAAGAATATGTTTCTTAAGGTACTCAAATATTTTACCTTACTTTCTTACATTTTTTTATCTAAAATATCATTTGATTTTATTGTGTTTCAATCTTCATCTTAAGATAAATTATTTATCCATATACAATATTTTATATCATAAGTATCTTCATACTTATTTTAAAAAACTATTTCAATTATCTTACCAACTCAAATATTTTTTTGGATATAACTTGTGACGAATTATAATGTATAAGTCTATCTATTTTTAACGTTCTTTTATATTTAATCTTAATTTCTTATATGTTTTTCTCTCTTCTTCTACAGGTAAATTCTTTATCCATTAAAATTTCTCCCAACTAAAATGTTATATTATATATTTGTAAAAAAATATAAATAATTTTTTTCAATTAGTTTAATAAATTAATTTATCATTCCTGAATATTTTTCTATCTTAGAATCTATTTTTGGATCAAATTTTGTATGCATTTGTAAATTATAAACTTCTTTTTAATATTTTTGAGTCAAATCAAATAATAAAACTATTTTATTCTTTCTTTTAGTTTAAAGGATATCTTATTTTTATTCACAGAAAATATTTATTTATTTTTGTTTATATCTACTTTAATACTTATAAATTATTAATATATTTAGCATGTTGTAGATCATATAAGTTTTTATTATAATCTATTATAAGTTAATATAAATCATGCAACTCTAAATAAAATTTAAAAATATATAAATATAAATTATGTTACATAATTTAATACCTTTAACGTTTTAGTATAATGTTTTAAACAAAATGTTTAATATTTATTCATACCAAATATTCCACTCTTAACATCTCATTTATTACATTTATTGATTAACTAATGAAAAAATTTATTATATATTAATTACAACTATAATATACGTTTAACTGAGGTTATGATTTGACATGTTATAATTTACACATTAATGCTATTTAACCTTAATTTATTACGTATATATCTCCCTTGTTTTATAGATAAAGTTTTATCTATTAAAAATATAATTTTTTTAAAATTATAATTTCTTTTATTTTTTCAATTGAAATTTTGTGTGTATTTATATACACAATTTCATTTTTATTGTGTGAATCATCAACTTATTTTTAATATGTTTAAACCAAATCAAATAATAATAATATTTTATTCCATCTTTTAATTTATGGTATATATTATTTTTTATACAGAGAAAATATCAATTTCTCTGTTTATTTACACTTAAATATTTATAAAAAATTTAATATATTTAATGTGATTATATTTGTGTACGGAATATAATTTTTTTTATAATTTATATACAACTAAAATTAATTATACAAGTCTAAACAAAATTTAAAAATATATAAATATGAATTATGTTTCTTAATTTAATAACCTAATAAGTTTCAGTATATTATTTTTAGACAACAATTTTAATATCATTTTATATATTTGTTTATAATTTCCATTTAATTGAGGTTATAATTGAGCAACAGTTTTAATATTATATATATTTATGAAATAATGAATGATTTATTATTAGTTACAAACATAATTTACATTTAGTTGAGGTTACAATTGGATATGTTATATTTTATACACATAAGTTTTTATTTTATTTTTAAGACATACACATTAATAAATATGCAATAAGTAAGAATTAAGAATTAAGCTGAAGATATTATTTGTAAATAATACCATGCTTTTATAACTTAATATTTCTTAAGAATTTAAATTAATTATGATGTATGAAATTAGACCGTGAATTCTAATAATGTTTTAAAAGTTTATTGGTTATGTTTGATTATTTTAAAAAATAATCTTAATTTCCTTTTAACAATTACAATCACAATTTAAATTTAAGTGTTAATATCTTAATTCAATATATTTTGCACATTGATAATAATATTTCTTTTTTTTACAATATCCATGAATTATTTGTATAAAAAAAAATAGTGAAATCACATTATTTTTCAAAATTTTATTTACTTACAATTTAAATTAGATATTATTTATTCAATTCTCCCTATTGTATATAAAACATTATCATCCAAGTTAAACAAGTACAATTCTTATTTTATATTATTAGCAACTTAAAAAATATTTAAATTATGTTTGAAACTTTAAGTAATACCTATTAAAAAAATTTGATATTTTAAAACAAAATTTTTAATACTATATATTTATTTAAATTAGAATTTGTTTTACAGTGGATCATCTGTAAAATAGAATTATTATCGTTTACTTTTGATGATATATTATTGTTTTAGACTCGCAAAAATAACATATTTATTTTAATAATTCTCATCCAATTTTATGAGAAATTTTTTTGCATTTTGTTTAAAAATATTTTGAGACAACGTTACTTAAAATTTAAATAAAAATTATCAAACAAATATACAGTAATTAAACTACAACTACGATGTAATAGATAAGTCAACGGCGCATTGCGCGGGTCATAATCTAGTTAAAATAAGTGTTAAATATGCTTGTGAAAATCAATCACTGAACAATTCAACACACTCATGGTACCTCACAAGCTAATGACACATCCACACCATCCCATTAAGTCATGAAATATCTAGATATCTTTTGGGAAGGATTCCAAAAAGTCCACCTCATCTAGATATTTTTATAAACAAGTAATTTTCTAATAAAAAGGCTAAACTCTGTCAATTAATTGAATCTATTTGTCCTATGTCTACGTATGTTTCCCTTGTCTAAAGGGTAGTTTCTGAATTCACAACCAAATTGTTAGGCACATGTCTTACTTTTTATATGTCTAGTCTCTAAGTCACTCTACAAAATTTATTGTTTCTTGTACTAATTCCTAACAATACATTGAATCATGGTGTTATCCTTCAAAATATCAATTTAATCCTTCTCTATATATGCACATGTAACCTCAAAATTCCTTCATTGTCAAATTTTCACACTATATCCATTAACTAGTCCATTTTCTTCCAACAAATTGCTATCAACTTCTCATAGGAAACAATGGCATTTCGTTTGCCTTTGATAATGCAAGCTAAGAAGCATATCCTCTTCCGCACACTTTCAAAAAGCAAAAAAGTATTGTCACCTAATAGTGATATACCAAAAGGATATTTAGCAGTATATGTTGGAGAAGAGAAAAAGAAGAGATTTGTGGTTCCAATATCATATTTGCATCAACCTGCTTTTCAACAATTTCTTTGTAAAGCTGAAGAAGAATTTGGATTTAATCATCCAATGGGTGGTCTCACTATTCCTTGCAGAGAAGACATCTTTGTTAAAGTCACCTCTCAATTAGAAAGTTAATCACAATCACAAACTCAAAAAAACTTCTCATGTGATGTGATATTCCGAAACCATGCAAATGCTAATCGACTCTATAACTTCCTATCGAGACATGATAGTTGCATCCATTCCATCAAATGCACTATGAAGGGCCAAAGATGACTAGAATCCATTCTGGTTCGACCCAACCATATTGAACCAAGCGAAGCAACAATTTCAATATGATCATTCCATGGGTAGTCTCACTATTCTGTGTGGAGAAGAAATTTCCTTAGATATCACTTCTCGCTTGAGTAGCTGCCAACTACTTTGGTTGAAGGAACTGGCATAGATCTTATTCAATTTGAGGAAATTTGTAAAGAAGATCAGACACTTTTTGTTATTCATTTTAGTTTCTTCCTCCGTTGTTATTAGTGTATATAGTTTCCCTTTGTTTCTACTACTTTGGGCATTTGCATTATAAGCCCACTGTTGTATATCAGTTCATATAAAAATATATTGTCTACTGTTTGTAAGAACATTACATTCTTTTACTTTTGGATCCAAGATAGTTTTCTATAGCAAAATGGCTTTCAATTCAATACCAGTAATATTTGTACACATAGATTATAACCAGTTTGTTGGTCAAAATATAATACCAAGTGACCAATTAGCTTGCATGCTGCTAAAATTATTTTCCTTTGCATTGTTTCAGTTAAGTACATAATGTACTAACTTAACATCTGTTAAATGGTAGTAAGAAATTAAATAAATGATTTAAATGGTAGTAAGAATTAAAGAAATGATTATAATTTGTGATCTCTAAACGTTTTAAATTAATGATATATTTTGATTCCACAGTTTATTTATTTCTATGATAGAATAATTTTGGCTGCAAAAAAAAAATGCAGCATATGAATTAAGTGCTTATAATATTTCAAGCCATATGAGGTTTGCTCTGATAGAAAAAAATGCAGCCTACATGTTAAGGGACAGTACTCCTAAACTTTTGCCACCACTCACTTTGTTTAGCAAATTGTTTTGGTCACCAAATTGATGGAGTTTCTATTCTTCCCTTATTACATCCTTCAGTCAATTTTGGAAAATTTCTTTCTAACATGATGAATGGGTGCACTTTACAGGGCTAGCATATGATTCAAATTGTTCTCAGTATTCCTATACAGCTCCAGTTTGTTTAAAGCTTAACAAAACCCAACTTAAATGCCTTCAAGTAATTCCTTGGTCACATGTGTCGTCCTGTGAAATGTGTGCCATATAGAACAGGTCAAAGAATAGTCGCACAAGACTGAAAGGCCTTCATGTAAGCCCAGAACCACGATGAATGTGGACAAACAAAATTTAGATTGAAGTTATGATACTTCAACTACATTGATATGTCACGAACCTAAACTTTATAAATTAAAATGATATAATCTAAGTCTATCTTATGTGATATACAACCAATACAAGAAATGCAACAGAGCAATAACATGATAATGGATACTAGAAAAGTAAAAGAGGTAAGCGAAGAAGAAAAGATTCACAAAGATATATAATGGTTCCACTGTCGTCCTCGCATTGCCTACGCCACTCTTCAATGGTGTTAACACTATTGAAAAATAATCATAATATTCCATTATTTTGATAAGTTTGCTTACAACAAACTATCATATGATGATTCTCCCCGTTGATGCAGATACTAAAACTGATGACAAAAGGTCAAGATCACTAAAGATCTTGATCTAATAACCTTGTTACACACAATAATTATGCTCCAAATATTCATATGTGACAATCCATCTGATTCCACTGATTTTTTGTTTGAGCGATTTTCATAGCCATGTGTTAATTAGACAACAACCAACCTTGTCTGTGAGCAATATCTCTTCAACGCCACAAAAGATGGATAGCTTCAATCCCCACCTTACTTACAATTGATACTTGATCTCATCGAAGTCTTCCTTGGAGTATAATGGAAACTCTATTCTTGGTGAATGTCAACAAACAGCAAACTGCATTCAAGAAACAATACTAGCACCTATTATAGACATCAAACTTCACACAAAAACATTAATAACCCTAATGTGCTACTAGTCTCCCTCAATAGTCAAACTTTATAGATGAAGGTCCTCAATTTAGGAACAAGACTAAGATGGAAGATGATGAACTGTGTTACAGTATCTCACAATAATCTACAGACATAAGGTGTTAGTCAAGTGTTTTAGATAAGGGTGAATGAAGAACACACATACAGGGTTGTCTCAAGTATCTACATAAATGGGTCTTGAGTTTGATTATTATTAAGAAATTGATTAAACATGAAAACACACAAGTTTAATCAACTTCCTCTCTCTAATACACTCAAACACAAAAATAAATTGCACAAGAACATGATAAAACAAAAAAGGAAAAATTAATTCATTCACAAATTCATGATTAAGAAGTTGTAATGACGAAGAAGAGAAAGAATCATGATGACTAGGATGGACACAAAGTAGAAGACTATTTCACATTTTTGTCTCTATGGATATTGCCATTGGCTTCAAACACTTGTTACTAACATCAAAAGAAACAACTATTTAAGTAAAAGATGGAAAAATGGATTTTTCAAAACATGATTCGAATCAAGAAGGAAATATGTTTTGAATCAATCTGGGCAGGTCCTAAAGGGGCATTTTCAAAGCTCATGATTCGAATCAAGGATAACACATGATTCGAATCAAATGAGGCTATGATTAAAATCAAGTCAATACACGATACAAATTAATCTATCCAAAAACTCTTTCCAATTTCCAATTTCAAATTTTTAAATGTTCCAACCTTTAAATCAAGCTACGCTTGTGGAAATGACAAAATAGAAATTTCACGGGATTAAAAAGGAATGCGAAAAGGATCAAGGGAATATTATTTTATGGAAATGTAGAGGATTCTCAGTGGTATAATATAATAATAATAGTCGAAGAGGTAAAACAAATTTGAATGATAAAATCATACAAGCACACATACATGATATTATTCAAAGTACAAATACATAAGATTATCAACCAATAATCGAGTTGACAAAAACATCAAAATACATCTATTATCTATTATCTATTATATATCTATTATAATGTATTAAATCTAAAGCTTTAAATTTTGTAATGACATGTCATATACCACATAATTATATATTGCCATGTCAATTAAAATTCTATGTGTCACTCTTAAAATTTAATTTAACACAAAGTTACACAATTATTCTTCATCACTCCAACTTGTATTCCAAAAAAAAAAGTTACAACAAATTTATTAATATCTATTCTCATAAGAATTATTCACAATGAAATACAATTATTTAGCTTAAAAAAATTGTTAAATCAAAAGACTATTACAAATATAAATTGATGACACAATTCAATAATCAAATAAAATATAAGATGGCTAACGGAAACTATGATAAATGTATCATCCCTATATTTATATTACTAAAGTAGGAGAATGTGTATAATTATATTGGAAAATTTATTAAGAGAAATAATTAGTATTAATTGGAATTAAGAAAGAAGTAGTTGAAAATAAATCGAATGGCAAACTAGTAATTTTGGCATGGTTAGAGGAAATTATAGTCATTAAACATAAGTTGCATGAAATCTTAAGTTGGTGGGAGTTAGTGGAAGAAAATCATATTTTATAAAGAAGAAAGAGAAAACATCATCTTCTTTGTTTTTGAAAGTTATTTTCGCACTCCAATGGCAGCTCCCACAAAACCGGCCATATCTCTCAGCTCACAACTTCAATTGAGGTGATTCTAGAATTTTTTAAAGTGAATGGAACAAAGTTGAGAATTTCTTGACCCACCTAGTGGATTTCTCCCACACCCCTGAAAAACCAAAAATACCATTCGCAAGTTAACTTGTGAATTCACCTTGTTGGGTGAATTCGCAAATTAACTTGCGAAGTGACCTTTCTGGGTGAATTCGTAAGTTAACTTATGAATTCACCTTATTTTGTACGTTTTATTATTTTAAACGTTGACATTTGAAAAAAATAAACTAAATTCGTAAGTTAACTTACGAAGTGTCTCTTTGTATGCTGAATGGTAACCTCTTTTCCTATTTCATTCATTTTCTACAACATAACACAAAAACCATGCAACCCACACCCAAAATCAATAGAATTTTTTTATCCAAATCAAGTTTCAACTGAGTGATCCTAGCAAAGTGAGCATTGCAAGCTACAATTTGAGGTAAACTTTCATCCCCTCTACCTACATTTACTACATTGTTGTTGTTAAAGTTATACATGAAACAGCGTCGCTTCGCAAGTTAACCTGCGAAGTTCACCATATTAAATTCGCAAGTTAACTTGCAAAATGTTCCCTGACGCATCAAGCCATAATTTTATTTTATGGTAATTTGCCTAGTTTTAACATTGTTTTATACGTTATAGGTATGATGCACCCCGATAACATTGTCAAGGATATTTTAAAGGTTCCGATTACGGATAAAGTGAACATAGAAAATAAGTCGATTGTGGTCAAAGAAGTAGATAGTACGTTTGATGTTGTGATCGATAATGAAAATAAATTTCAAAATGACAAAACTTTTAATACTCGTCAACAAATGGTTGATTATGTTAGAATGGAAGCAAGCAAACTTGGTTTCGGTGTTGTGATTGCGAGGTCCGGCAATGGGAGTAATAATCGGCAACCATTTGTTATTTTGACATGCGAGAGAAGTGGAGCATATGTTCCAAAAATCCGTAAGTTAAAACACGAAGACACGGGTTCAAGGAAATGTGGGTGTTCGTTCAAGTTGCGCGGTGATTGTAGAGTGGATATTTATGGCGGTTGACTATGATGTTCAAAATGCATAATCATAACTTAGAGACCAAGTTACACGAGAATCCTATTGTTTGTCGGCTTAAGGCGGAGGAGAAGAAATATCTTTCTGAACTTTCGTTGATCAAATTTGTGCTTAGAAACATACTTTCCGATTTGAAACGAAATAGAGCGAGATATGTGTCAAATATAAAATCGGTTTACAATTATCGATACAAACAACATGTTGCTCAAAGGGGTCCGAGGTTCGAAATGCAACATTTATTTAAATGTTTGGACGATAACAACCATGTTTCGAGACATAGAGTTTGTGATGACAATGTAAGTGTCTATGATATATTTTGGACACATTCGTCGAGTATCGAATTGTTCAATACATTTCCAATCGTTCTAATGATTGACTCGACATACAAGAAAAATAAATATAGGCTTCCGCTTCTTAAAATTGTTGGTGTCACCTCTACCGACAAAAAAATTTCGTTTTTTTTGTTTCATGGAATGTGAGAAGGAAGACAACGTCACTTGGGCGTTGGGTATTTGCAAGACTTTGTCTAACCATGAAAAAAAAAGCCTTTGGTTATCGTCACGGATCGAGATAACTCTCTTATGAATGCGGTTGCCACCGTGTTTCCGTCGTCTACCGCTTTACTATGTCGGTATCACATCACAAAAAATGTGAGAGCAAGGCTAAAACCCGTGGTTGGTACCAAAGAGAAGAAAGACGAAGATGGCCAAATGGTTAAATCTGGTGTTGTGGTGGAGAAGATTATGAGTGCATGGACGAATATTCTTAATACTTCTACAGAAGAGATGTATACCGCTAATGTGATACACTTTAAAAACTTGTGTGTTGAATATCCCAAATTTTTGAAATATGTTGAATCCACTATTCTTGATCAAGTGAAAGAGAAAATGGTGTGTGCATGAACGGACCGTGTTAGACATTTGGGGAACACAACCACTAATAGAGTGGAATTCGCACATGCGACTTTGAAGAAGTAGTTGAGTGATAGTAAGGGCGACTTATGTAGAGATTAGGATGTTGTGAACCATATGCTCATAAACCAACACAATGAAATTCAAACAACATTTGGAAGGAGCAAAATTGTCTTGGAACACCGGTTCAAAGACAAAACTCTTTATGCACGGTTGGTTCACAATATATCCCGGGCGGGATTGAATTTTACTTTTTACGAAGCAAAACAAGCGGAAAAAATGGGTCCCCCGATAGTGTGAAATGCAGGTGTACAATGCAGGAAACTTATGGACTCCCATGTGCTTGTATTATTTCCAAAAAAATGAAACTCAATTCCCTTATTCGAATAGATGAGATATGAACTCATTGGAAAAGGCTCTATTTCGATGATTACGAGCCGACAAAGGAAGGTAGATCGAACATTACCATCACAACCGAGTTGTAAATCATAGTAGATCATTTTTCAAAGGCGGACGATTCTATAAAGTTGCATATTAAAGAACAATTGAGAAAAGTGGCATTACCGAAAACAACGGATTCAAAGCCTCCGACCCAACCGGTTAAAACAAAAGGTGCCCCAAAAAAGATAAAAACCTCACAAGCCGACAATACAACCAAACGTAGTTCTTCTTATCATGAAGTTGTCGATGAATTATTCCCGGATTCTCCAACCCCACAATCCAAGACAAGTGCCAAAAAAGGAGCGCGGATTTCAAAGTCACCTCGGACACCACCACCACCACCACCACCGATAATATACATTGATGAGATGCCTTTATTTATGCACAAACACATTGAAAAAATCGTGGATGTGGGAAGCGATGGTAATTGGGGATATCAAGACTTATACGCTTTGCTTGGCCAAGGGGAGGAGCAACACATTCTTGTTCGAAAAAAACTTATCTCATAATTGACCTTGCATAGTGAACTTTATACGTGTCTTTATGCGACAAAGGAAAACTTTAATAAATTTCACTATGCTCTAGCTCCGAGTATTACCGTCCATGCACCGGTTGAAAAATGGATGTGCTTCCCAGAAATGGGACATCTAATAGCAAATGCTTATAACGTGGTGTGCGTCAACTTGACAAGAAATGGTTTTTCGAAAACTTTATTTCCTCTACAAACTCCACCGCTTATTGATCCATCCGGACACATTGTGTGTGTTGGCTATCTACTGTCACGTCATTTTGTTCAAGTATATTTGAAGTCGGGTTATCCTATTCCAACCACTTTCGTGGAATGGATGAAACATCACGAAAAAAAGGCAAAAACTTGGCCGGATCATTTTTTGGAGAGAATGACGAAGTTCACTCATTTCATGGATCTTGAGAGAGAAGACAATAGGGAGAAATCAAAGAATAAACTAGTTTTAGATTTAAGCGGGGACATTTTTTTCGGTTCGCTTTAGAATGTAACCGAATAATTTTTTGTATGTATTGTCGAAACATTGTAAACTTCTATTGTTTTAATATATATATATATATATATATATATATATATATATATATATATATATATTCCATTTTATCTATATGTATTATATATATATATTCCATTTTATCTATATGTATTATTTTTTGAATGTCAAAAACACCACAAAACAAAATTTTGTTTCAGCCAAAACTGAGTTTTGGTTATGTTTCTGCATAATTCCCAGGTTAACTTGCGAAATGCACTAAATCAGGTAAATTCGTAAGTTAACTTGCAAAATATGCCTGATTATTTTTAAAAACAACACAGGGAACATTTTGTAACTTCACTTACGAATTTACCTGATTTAGTGCATTTCGCAAGTTAACCTGCGAACTATGTCTGATTATTTAAAGAAAACAACACAGAGAATATTTTGTAAGTTAACTTGCGAAATGTTAGCTGTTATGAATTTTGATATAAATTGGGTCTACAACTCATTCAATTCTCCATCACAGACCAAAACCAGAAAAGTGACACAAACTTATCCACATCTTGCGTTTGTCTACTTTACCGCTGCGCGTGAGCCAATACAATTCAGGCTCTCGCAGGACACCCCGTACAACGAGCTCATTACGACACTGCATTCTCTGTTGCAGTATCCAGATAATCGCAAGGTGGTCAAGCTGGAGTACCGTTCACCTTCACTTGATGCTGAAGAAAAAGTTAAGTTCACCCGATTTCAGCTGAAGAACGACGATGACTTAGAGGTTATGTGGGAAACCTTTTATCAGTACTCGACAAAAGGTCTGATTGAGATGGATGCGTCACTTCGTAGATCGGCGGAAGATGTTATCAAGATGTTGCAACGTCCATATGATAATATGTAATCTAATTTTTTGCATCTACTATGTAATTTTATGAATTAAGTTGAATGAATAGTATGAATTGTGTGAAATGTTTAATAAATCTGCCAAACCCAAAATTCGTAAGTTAACTTAGTAATTCACCCATGAGGTGAATTCGCAAGGTAATTTATGAATTCACCTTATTTTAAAACATAAGGTGAATTCGCAAGTGAATCTGCGAATTCACCTTGTTTTTTTTAAAAACAAGGTGAATTTGCAGATTCACTTGCGAATTCACCTTATTTTTTGAAATTCTTGGATTATTTCGTAAGTTAACTTAGGAAGTCCATATCCCAGATAAATTCGTAAGTTAACTTACGAAACTTGCGAGTATTTTTGGTTTTTCACCAGAGGTGAAAAAGAACCCCACTAGATAGAGAAAGAAATTCCCAACAAACTTTTTGAAACTTTAACCTCTCCTACTTTGCAGGAAAACTTATTTAATTATTTTATAAACCTCTAGACTGTAAACACAGACTAATGAGTTACATTTCAATCATGCTTAATCAAACCTACCGAATCATAGAACCGATCTGAACCGTTGTTAAATATTCAAGCCGTTGTTTTAATTTACTAAACTGAATTATACTACGTATTTTATAAAATGGTTCAATAACCAAACCGAATCACAGTTAACCGAACTAAAGCTAAAAGAATTGAATCACAATTACTAACCATATTAATGGTATGGTATTGTGTATTAACGTCATTGTATGATGGTGTTACTGTCACTTGTCACTGTATATATTTTACTATTTTGTTTAGCATAACTTACATACTATGTTACAGTTATAAAAATTAAATTTTATTTAACAGTTAGTTAGTGAATTTAAAGTCTAAATTTCACATTATATTTATTGTTTTTAAATAATGGAGTATACATGTTTATAGAACAATACAAAAATAAAAAGTTCAAAATAACTTAAAAATTTAAAACATATAATGATTCAATTCACATTATTAAATGGTTTTTTTATAAAAATTTATTCATTAACAGTCTGGTTCAATTCAGAATTTAAAATCGGTGTACTAAATTATTAATAATTTAGTTCAATTGGATTCTGAACAAATTAGAATGGTTATGTTCAATTTGAGTAAACCATTATTATAATTTAATTCGGATTAGTTCAATTTTTTTAATAAAACTTTAACATGAACAACTCTAATGAAAACACTCTTGTCTTGTGTGGAATACAGATAAACTGAACAACCTCATAATATATCATATTTTCATTTCATTATAATGAAACTGAATTATTATTGAACACTGTTTTATTATCAACTTCAAGAAAAGCTCTAATTTCCAAGCTAACCTATACAGCAACATAATTCTTGGACATAATCAGGTAAGCATCTCCCGTACGGGTAGCCCCTTTCGTGGCATGAATTAACACAACTATAATCCTGAAAACCATCTTGACATGCTGAAATGCATTTTGCACGTACTACATTTCTACATTCAAATTTATGCACACCTAGTGAGAAGAGTAATAATGTTAGTGTACATAATAAATATGTATAAATAAAAAAGAAGGAAGTTATTTTGTTGATCATCCACATACCTAATGTAAATATCAAAAATACAATCAAGGCTTTCATGCAAACTTTTTCTTTTTGAGCCATTTCTTTCTATCTTTTTCGTTTAAAGAGTTGAATTTTGTCATATATATATATATGTAATGGGGATGATGGTTTTCTCCAAAACATCATAATTTACATAGAGAAAATATTTTCGTTATTTCTCCATCTTATTAACTTTCATTAATAAATTAAAATAACTGTCTGTTAATAATAAAGACTATTTCTTAAAGTTTATCACGTACTGTATTTGTTGTTTACATATTGCTAGTAGAATAATTAGAAATATTTTTAATAAATAAAATTTAAAGTAGTAAAAATTTGGAGTTACATTATAAAAAGAATAATAAAGTTCGATCACCAAAGAAAATCTTATTTTTACAACTGAAGTTATAATAATATTAATAATAATAACTACAATAGCTTAACAACTTAAGATTTATACACTACTACATTTATGTATTTTAGTAACTTTCACATTTATTAAAATGTTATCATTATAGATATATTTGTAACTGTTTTTCTAAAACATGTTACCTATTTTTCTCGAATGTGTCCAAAAATCAAGAAGCAAAATTCCATTTAGACTAACATATTTTAAAAAAATAATAGTGCTATTTATTATGAAATAATTTAAAGAAGATCTCAAGAAAGACAAAAGTATACACATATTATTATTTTAGAATATTAATTTATTTTTTATTATGAATTTTGGAATAATGATAATAATTAAAGGTTGAGATTTATTCTAACCTTTTGTCTTTTCACTTTTTATTACAAATAATCATTTTCCTTATAAAGTAAAAAGTTGCAACGTAGGAACAAAGCAGCCTTGATAGCAATGAAACATCTCAGTATGGTTTCATTAATACAGTAAGAATACTCACTATGCCAAAAATGGCTTTGATAGCGCTTTTCTTTACTTTTAATCGCCCTGAAAAGCGCTATTAAAACTCTTGCAATTATACATTAGTTATTTATAATATCTTTTTTAAAAGGTTATTGAAAATAGGAGTGTTCAAAATATAGTTAGTTGAATTGTATTTCTGTATTGAATTGGATTGAACTACAAAAAATATTGAATCATTTAAATGGTTATTAAAATGAATCATTTATTCAAAATAATTTTAATACAGTTTTAAACTAGTTCAAAATCAGTTTTTATTATAAATTGGTTTTATTACAAAAATTAGTATTTTAAAAAAAAAAATCAAATAATTTATTTTTCTAAAAAATTAATTTTAAAAAAATAGAAAAAATATTTTGATTTCGAAAAAAAAGTTGAAAAAAATTGTTTTTTTTTTAAATAAAAAAACTATAATTATTTTTTTCAAAAATATAAAAAACTGGAAAAAAAATTTGAGAAATAAAAAAAAGAAAATTCAGAAAAATAAAAAGAAAACTGGAAAAAAATTTCGGAAAAAAAACTGAAATATTTGTTTTTTTAAAAAATAAAAAAACAGAAATTGTTTTTCCGAAAAAAAAGTGTATTTTTTTTTGAAAAATTAAAAAAACAAAAATACTGGAAAAAAAAACGTGAAAATTCTTTGTTTGAAAAATTAAAAAAAAATTGAAATTATTTTACCAAAAATATAAAAAAAAATTTGAGAAATAAATAAAAAAGGAAATTTCAAAAAAAAAACAGAAATTATTTTATCAAAAAATATTAAAAAATTGGGATTTTTTTTGAAAAATAAAAAAATGAAATTTTAGAAGAAAAAAACTAAAATTTTGATTTATTTTTTTTAAATTTATTTTCCAAAAAATAATTTGAAAATATTTTTTACGAAAAATTTCAAAAAAAACTGTAATAAACATCGTTAATTCTAGTCTGACTCCTACATCCTAAAACCAGCAAGTTCTATCCACCGAAGAAATTATAGAAAGTCTAGCGGATTATGACACCACTCGTAAAAAGAACACAACATTTTCTTCTTAGTTCCAATGGCCAACCACCACCAAGAATATATTTTGGCATTATGAATAATTTCTGCAATATCAGCACCAACTTCTTTGAATATGATGTTGCTCCTTTGCTT
The DNA here is from genome assembly GCA_021764765.1 of Vicia sativa. Taxonomy (NCBI): domain Eukaryota; kingdom Viridiplantae; phylum Streptophyta; class Magnoliopsida; order Fabales; family Fabaceae; genus Vicia; species Vicia sativa. The sequence continues at coordinate 80,748,377 of CM038795.1, forward strand.
ACATATAAACCAGAACATCGTTAGCCAAATTACTCTGGCCCTATTCATTTCAGCCCTATTCCCAATTGTTTCTAGCATATGTAAAAAATGCTCCCCACTCAAAGGCCCTATGCTATAATCTACTCCTACCCAATTCATAATCTGAAACCAAATGTCCATAAGAAATGGGCAAGTAGCAAAAATATGATTGACAGATTCAACATGAGGACAACCAAACACACAATGGCAATCAGACATATTCGACAATATGCCCCTACGAAATATTTGGAACCGAGTCGGTAACCTTTCATGTATTAATCTCCACGCAAAAATCTTAATTTTGGACGGAATATGAGATTTCCAAATGACCCCCAAAGCCTTCTTCTTTACCTGATTCAATTGACCAGCAGAATCCGCATTAGTCAACCTCTCGTAATAGTCTTTCACTGAAAATTTAGAACATGCACCATATGGCCATACAAACATATCTGCAGTATCTTTTACAAGCTTTATGGATTCAAGAATTACTAATAGTTCCTGCAGTTGTTCAGTTGTCCTATCATTGAGGATTCCTTGAAAATCACCAATCTCCCACTTCCATTCCTCTTCCACCCAGTAGCCAGCATCACAAACCCTTTTTGCTATATTTCTTACATAACAATACAACTCAAGATAGGCCAATTTGAAAGGAACGCTGCCACACCATCTCAATCCCCAGAATGAGCTTTTCTGTCCATCACCAATTCTGATTGCCACCTGCTGCAAAAAAACCATTTTCCACTGTTGAATCCACTATTTCCATTAAATCTCGCCACCACAATGATTTCGACTTCTTGTTGCAAAATCTGTTCTTGAAAACAATTCTCTCGACGACTCAGACCATATTGAATCTTCATCTTTAAAAAATCTCCAGATCCATTTAGAGATTAAAGCCCTATTAAAACTCCCAACCTCCCTAATCCGCAATACTCCATCCACTATCGCTTTACAAACCGTATTCCAACTAATCCACGCAACTCCTTTTTTCTCCTCAGAGTTATTCCACAGAAAATTTCTTTGGAGATGGCAATTTATAAAACGACATTTGATATACCGACAAACTAGATATTACCGATTTGATGAGCTCGACTCTACCTCCAATTGACAACAATCTTCCTAGCCAATTAGACATTCTAGCTTTAATTCTATCTATTAATGGACTCCAAAAATTCACCCTTCTATGATTTCCACCCACTAAAACTCCTAAAAACATGAAAGGGAGATCGACTATTTTCCAAGTCAAGAATCGACTGCAGCCCCCAAAAAACCCGAACATAATCTTACTCCAAATAATTTACTCTTGCACAAATTGACTCTTGATCCTGAGATCATTTGAAATCCTCTTAACAAAATTTTAATTGCCCAGAGATTATCCCAAGAGCCTTCACCAACAATTATGGTATCGTCGGCATATTGCAGTAGATTGTATACCACACCGTATTGCACTTCAAAACCATTAAAATGACCCAACTCCACTGATTTCTTCATCATTCAAGCCAATCCCTCCGCAACTATAGCAAATAAATATGATGAAAGCGGATCTCCTTGTCTAAGACCACGCTTCATAACAAATTCTAGCGTCGGACTACCATTTATTAGGACAGAAATGTTACTATTCAAAATTCCAGCATTCACCCCTCTCAACCAGTTTGGTCTAAAGCCCATTAGAAGTAACATATTGGACGGTATTCCTTTAAACCTTGAGGATTTTCCACCTTTAGAATCAGGGCCAAGAACAATGTTTTCATGGCTTTGGGCAGCACTGCATTTAAGTAAAACTCATGCACACTCCTAATCACATCTTCCCCTACAACCTCCCAAAATATCATCAAGAATTTTAAATTGAAACCGTCGGGACCAAGACTTTTATTACCATCTCCTTCAAACACCACTTCTACATTTGCGAATCTCAAACTCGGATAATTTTTCTTTGAAATTTTTTCTCAAAATAATTGAATTCTTCCACTTTAATCTCTCATGCCTCTTCAATTAATCCCTGCTCCGTTTTCAACCCCACTATATTATTCTTTTTGTTCCTATCCTTCACACAAGAGTGAAAATATTTAGAGTTTCTATCACCTTCTAATATCCATTTGTTTCTTGACTTCTGTTTGAGCATACTTTCCTTGGAGTTGTTTCCAAATTTCGTTTTGGCTGATTTTACACTTCTCAATAGCTTCCTAATCGACCAAAACCTCTACAAACAAGTTATCTAATTCCAGATTATTTAGTGAGTCCACGTCACCTTCTAATTTTAAGTCTAGCCATCCAAATACTTCATGATTCCACCCTCTTAATTTATCTCTCTGCTTCTTAAATTTATCTTTAAGGCGAAACGGACCTTCCCCAATCGTCTCAAACGAGTTTCACTCCTTCTTTTATGAATCCAATAAAATCCTTATGATCATACCAAGCATTCAATACTTTAAAGGGTTTCAGACTCCAATTAAGATTTGAAGCTTTCACCCAAACTGGTCTATTGTTAAGGACCAAATTATAGCTATTTTGTACATGATTTTGTGGTCCTTAACAATGCCTTTTTAATTAATTAGTAGTATTTATTCTAGTATTTTGGTTTAATTATGCTTTTATTTAGTTTTGTTTATAATATATTATTTAACTTAGTTTACTTTTAATTATATGTTTTTATTGATTAATTCTCTCAAGCTTGGATTCAAGGACACTTGAAGAGCTCTTGGGATGATTCCTTTTGAATGAATTTTTGGATGAAGAAGCATGCTTCAGGTCGCGCTTTGAATGAGGCCAGCATAACCAAGCTTAGCGTCTCGAAAAAAGAAAAAGGACAGACCCATGCTTTCACCTTTTGAGCCACCTAACCCATCATTTCCAGCTGGCTTTTGGTGTGTTAGGCAAGGGAGCTTCACTTCATCATCATTATCTTTCATTGTGTAAAAATTAGGGCATAGAATTAGAGAAAAAAACATAGTTTTTCATATTGATTCTTGAATGTTCATCATCTCCTCCAACAATCTTGTGAGCAAAGCAACCATGGAAATGTGTGGCTAAGTTCTTTTTGTGTCAAGATTAGAGGTAGTTGATCTAACTAGTATGTATTTCTTTTAATCTATTTTGTGTATGAACATGGTTGATGATTAATATAGTTGAATATCTTTATTCTTCATCTTTATGCTTTGAAACTTGCTTGAAAAAGAATGCTTCAATGTAGACCTAGGATATTCATCCACTAATGAACAAATGCTATAGCTAGATTTGTGTGTTAGTGTTTAAAAGTATTGAGCTTAATGTTTATCATGTCAATAGTTGAAGTGAGAAATCATTCAAGGATTAACATGATAAAACTCACAATCTTGGTGAGGAATCAATAAGATTGAGAGGATATGTATTTATAGAAATCATCAAACTAGTTCATCACTTGATTAATAGAATGCATATGAAACTAGGTCAATGAAACTAATCTTGACATGCTTCCATCAATTGAAAACAAACTCCAACTCTCTTGAATCCAAACCATAACTCTCTTTTGAAAAGACTAATTTAGTTACTTGTTTGGAAATTCATGATACTAGTAGCTTAGAAAACAAACCCTTCGGTTACTTTAATCTTAAAATACGCTTTTCTATTGAAAGACTAGAATATACACCAATCCCTGTGGAATCGATAATTAAAAATACTTGTTCGCGGAATATACCTACAACAAAATGACGCTGTTGCCGGGGATTGGCGTTTGATATTGCTAGTATCGCAATAGTTGTGTGTTTTAAGATATTTTTCCTACTAATCTCTCTTTATTTCTTTTGTGTGGCTAGACTTTTTCAGGAATTAGTTTATGCGAGGATGTGTTCCGGCCGATCAACTCCTTTTCGATCCCGAAATTGAAAGGACGGCTAGAAGACTTAATAGTAGTGCTAAAAGACGGAAAAGACTAGCTAGGCAAAGGCACGAAAGAGGAGAATCATCTACTTCTTCTACACCACCCGTGTTAGGAGAAGTCACTATGGAGGAGAATCAACCACAACCACCACCACCACCACCACGGGGGCCTTGCGTCAATAGCCCTCGTCACACCGCTCAATTTGCTCGCCAAGCAAATGCAAGGTTCATGGAGATGAAGACGGGCTTGCTCCAACTTCTTTATGCAAGTCCTTTTCATGGCCATGACCATGAGGATCCTTACACTCACCTTACTAAGTTCTATGAGATCGCGGGAGCGGCCGGGGCTCTGGAAGACCAAGAGGAGCAATACTTTCAAAGGCTTTTCCCTTATTCTTTAGTGGGGAAGACAAAGGATTGGTATCTCGACCAACTACAAGAGACAATGACAAATTGGAATGTGTTGGAGGAAAAATTCCTTGAAAGATTTTTTCCTCAATCACGTTTCATGGAGGCAAAGACCGCAATCTCGGTATTTTCACAAGGAGTAAACGAGCCTTTGAATAGGGCTTGGGAAAGGTATAAGTCTATGCTTAGGAAATGTCCTAGCCATGGTTTTGATGAGCTCACCCAAATTCATATTTTCCGAAATGGTCTCCAACCTCAACACAAATTGTTGTTGGATGCTACGGCGGGAGGTTCTTTAATGGCAAAAACACCATATGAAGCAATTCAAATAATTGAGAAGATGGGGAGGAATGACCACCAAACTCAACATGATCAAGGAGGTGTTCAAGTAAAAACGGGAGTTCTTAAAATTGGCTCTAGTCACGAAGCACTTGTAGCGCAAAACAAATTGTTTGCAAAAACAAGTTGAAGAATTGACAAAATAAATGGCAAGGCTTCCGCAACAAATCATGGAGATGCAAGGAACATCTAGTAAGCCAACTCAACAAATTGCTTGTTGTGAATTGTGTAAAGGGGATCACAAAACCGGATTTTGTCCTCCGGAAAATGAAGAAGCAAATTATATGGCCAACCAAGGGCAAGGATACCAACAAGGAGCTCCTTATCCCTATCAAAATCAAGGCCAAGGTTACCAACAAAGAGGTAACCAAGGTTATCAAGGCGGGTGGAGACAAGACAACAATAATCAAGCTAGGCAAAATCCATATCAAACTCAAAATCAAAATCAAGCTCAACCTCAAAATCAAGTGAGATCTTCCAACATTCAAGACACTCTAGCTCAATTCATGCAAGCTTCTATGGCAAACCAAAAGAGCACGGAGGCATCTATCAAGAATTTAGAAACTCAAATGGGGCAATTAGCAAAGCAGCTTTCCGAACAAAAAGCTTCGACCTCATTTTCTCCAACCACTCAAGCAAACCCGAAGGAGTATTGCAAAGCAATTTTCACTATAAGTGGTAATGAGATGACGAATGGTATAAGCGATGAAGTTGTAGAGGAGGAAAACTTAGTTGAAAAGGAGAAAGAGAATGGTGAAGGAAGTAAAAAGAAAGAGAAGAATGCAAGGAAGAGTAAAAAGGGAAGTAAAGAAGAAATCTCAGCTCCCATTCAAAACTTACCTTACCCTCATGCACCGTCAAAGAAGGAGAAGGCAAGACAATATGCTCGGTTTATGGATATATTTAAACAACTTCATATAAATATTCCATTTTCCGAAGCATTGGAGCAAATGCCGAAGTATGTGAAATTCATGAAGGATATGCTCACAAGGAAGAATAAGCACAAGGATAAGGAGACAATATTGCTTGATGCTAATTTTAGTTCCATAATCAAATAAGCTCTCCCAGTGAAGGAATTCGATCCGGGGAGTGTCACGTTGCCAGTGGCCATTGGAGATACCTTCAAGGGTACTGGCTTGATTGATATGGGGTCTAGCATCAATTTAATTTCGTTACCCATTGTTAAAAGGTTGGGAAATGTTAGAATGGAGTCTACAAGGATGACTTTGCAACTCGCCGATAAGTCAACCATTTCACGTTATGGAGTTGTTAAAGACATGGTAGTAAAGGTGGACAAGTTCTTGTTTCCTGTGGATTTTGTGGTGATTGACATGAAGGAGGATCGAGATATACCATTAATTCTTGGAAGACCATTCATGAAAATAGCTCGAATGATGATTGATATTGACGATGGGATTATGAAAGTAAGAGTGCAAGATAAAGAGGTGATTTTCAATCTTTTTGAAGACATAAAGCATCCCAAAGACAAACAAGACACTTTCCATATTGATGCTACTGATGAGGAAATCATAGAGGTTTACCATGGTTGAGGAGTAAATCGTGTCGTTAGTGCCATTCCGTTCAATGATCCTTGATCATCCTGGACCGTTGAGCTCTACTGACGTTAAACAAATCGCTTGTTGGGAGGCACCCCAACATTGTAAGTATTTATATTGCACTCATTTTGACTTGTCCCTGTTGTTAATTTGTTGTTTTTAAGAAAATTTCAAAATTCTGCAGGTCTCGCTTAGCGCGCATTTTGGCCCATCTGGCAGAATATTTCGCGCTTAGCGCGGTCTGTGAGATTTTTTTAAAAAAAATATTTTTCAAAAACCGGTTTTTCTTGGGCCCAACTTAATCTTGGGTTAATTGTAAGTAAAATAGGGTTAATTTCACTTTGTTTTTCACTTTTCCCTCTTCATTCAAAACTCTCTCAAGAAATTCAAAAACCTCAACCCCAAATCAACAAATTTGTGTGAATTTCTTGTTCAAATCATCAACCCAAGCATCAAAGTAAGTTATTCTATCGTTTTCCCTTTTCAATTTCGCTATTTTCTGCTGTTTAGGTTAGATTTTGGAAACCTAGGTTTTGGAATTTTGGAATTTTTGATTTTTCTCTTAGGATTAGGTTGTTTAGATTGTAGAGAAGGCTTAGGTTAGGATTTTCGATCATAGTAGGCTTGTTTTCCTTGAGGAATTTCTATTTTACGAAGAATTTTTCGGAATGCAGAGCTTCGCAAGACTTAGCGGTCTCGAAAAATTCTTCTGCTGTGTTTTTAAATTGTCTGTTGTGTCTAGATGCTTTGGTTGATTGATTTCTACTGTTGTTTGTATGAATTATCTCTAACGGGCATTTCAGAGTCGATTTTCGTTGATTTTTGTGTTGTTTTCAGATGGCTCCTAAAAGACAACGGGTTTCTTCCGCCGGGGCTGGGTCCTCTCGATCAGTTCCTTTTGATGGTGATCGCTTCTTGGGGCCTGCTCAAGAGGTAAGATACAAAGAGCTCGAGGAGCGGAACATATGGACCGAGCGGATCATCTGGCTCCGAGAGCAGGGCCATTATGCCACCCTTGATGCTATCCTGGACAACTATGGTTTAGGCGTTCTGTGTGAGCCCCAGACCAAAGTTAATGTTGAGCTGGTAAGGGAGTTCTACGCCAACGCCATTTCGATTGAGGGGCGTGATTACCCGTTCACTTCTGTTGTGAGGGGCAAGTTGGTTTCATTCTCTCGCACTACTATCAACAATTACTTTGGCATAAATTGGACAGCCCCAGAGGATCAGTTGGATATCTACCACGACCACCTGGCTCGTGGTAATTGGGATCATGCGATGTTGCGGAGGAAGCTTTGTTTGTCCGGGCACTCTTATGAGCTGAATAGGGCCAACCACTGAAATTCAATCGGTCCAGCCTGAAGACTAGTGCCCGTGTGCTAATGTGTGTGGCTCTTTATAATCTGAGACCTAGAAGCCACACATCTTTTATTCCCATGGAGACCGCCGGCCTCATTACTTATATGCTCGATGAGGAGCAAATTGATTTTGGTCGGCATATTGCAAATGAGCTAAAGAGGGTCGCATTGAGTTATACCTCCAGAGGGGAGCGTATAAAATGTGCCCTAACTTATCCTGGGTTGATAATGGGCCTTCTGAAAAGGGCCAAAGTTGTCTTTCCTGCTGTGGGGCACCTGACGATCGATGAGATCATTGATGATTCCTACTGTGATCGCTATTGTAGGGCCTTGGATGATAACACTACGCCTGTGTCCAAGCCTTGCACTTCCTCGGTCACCTCCGAAGAGTGGAACCGGCAAATGCATTTTGCTCATCAGAGGGCATTTATGTATATGCACGAGAGCATGGAGCAACTAAATCGAGAGCGGGGTGAATCACTTCACTCGTCGAGCGAGCAAGTGCTTATCTTGGTTGGCCGGTCGGGCCAAATATAGAGGAGGTGGGTGATGATGGTGATGAGAAGAGTGATGATGATGGAGAGGGCAGTTCTGATTCTGGTTCTGAGACTCCTGGAGATTCTATCCTCGAGGCTTCAGATTGATGATGTTCTTTTATTTTTTCTTGTCTTTATTTTCATTTTAGCACTTTCTAGTTTTCAGTTTTTATTTTGCTTTTAGTTTTGTTTAAACTTTTGGATTTTGTTGGTTGCCATCCATTTTTAGGATGTGCTTGTAATTCCAATTGGCATTTTGTAGGCATGGAGCCTAAATACTTTTTAGTTTTAAACACCATTTTGGGGTGTCTTTTATTTTATTTTATTTTGTTTTATTTTGTTTTGTTTTATTCTATTTTATTTTTATTTTTTAGATTATAGTTTATTTATTTTGAATTGTACTTCTTTTGGTTTGTCCCGGTTTTTCAACGATACTCCAAAGCAAGTAAGTGTGTTTCACCAAAGTGATGGTGATGATATAATTCTCGATCCACAAATAAGGTACATATTTAATCGTTTTGTAGAATATTAACATGTCTATGAAATTTGTGCTTTATGCAAAATATCTTGGCATGTACAAAAAAAAAACTTTTTGTGTTCACATTCGAATCATTAGGACTTAAACCACAAAGGTGAGAAGCTTTCCACCTTATACCAAATATAGAGTGTCTAATAGTTTTGTTAACTCGTGTGATTCATGCTTAATCTTCATTTGTTTGTGATAATTTGGAAACTTAGAGATGATCAAGGTAGTTTTTTGTGCATTATGAGAAAAACCATCAATTCCAAAAGGGCTTCAACTAACCGTGAGTGAGTGAATCCTTGTGAACCCTTTTGAGCTTTAATTGCATTTGTAGGATGAATTTATCAAATCAACTAATTGTTAAGTAGGCCACTTAATAGTTGTTGATGATCTTTGAAAATTCAATGATAATTCATTCTATAAATTTTTCTTGTTTGTGAATACCAACCCTTTTTGTTGATTAACCCTTGAAGAGCATGTTCTTGAATAAAAAAGGATTGATATAAATGAAGTTGGGGAGGTAGATCAAAAAGAACCTAGAATTGATGACACAATGATCCTAAAGAAAGAAAAAAGAATAGAGAAAAGAAAAATACAAAAGAAGAAAAATTTGTATATGAAAAGAAAACAAAAGAAAAGAAAAACGAGGATCATTGTGTGACAAAGAAAAGAGGTTGTGAATAATAAGAAGGAAGTGGGAATTAGTTTGTGAAATGCTCTTCATATTCTTTAACCCAATTTGTTTCAATAGCTTTGTACTTAAATATCCCTTGTTTCTAACCTAAGCCAAGTTACAACCCTTGAAAGTCCTTAGTGATCTTTGTTTCCATTTTGTCATTTAACTTGTTTCGATGAATGCATGAATTATTCTGGATGTGCATGACTATTAGTGAGAGTGTTTAGTCCTTTGTAAATATTGCATTTTATTCTTCATGAATATTAAATGATTAGGTGATTCAAGTGTGAACATATCTTTTATTTTGTCTACATGTGTTGATATATTGTGTTTAGAACTTAATTCATATCCATGTTGTGTTTCGAAGAAGCGATCAATGTGTGCTTTTACCGGGTATGTTGAGTTTGAACCATCATTCTTGTGTGAGTTGCATGCTTACATTTTGTTTCTTCTTGCTTTGTAAGATTATTGACTTTTGTTTGGGGACAAACAAAGAAGTAAGTTGGGGAGAGTTGTTAAGGACCAAATTGTAGCTATTTTGTACATGATTTTGTGGTCCTTAACAATGCCTTTTTAATTAATTAGTAGTTTTTATTCTAGTATTTTGGTTTAATTATGCTTTTATTTAGTTTTGTTTATAATATGTTATTTAACTTAGTTTACTTTTAATTGTAGGTTTTTATTGATTAATTCTCTCAAGCTTGGATTCAAGGACACTTGAAGAGCTCTTGGGATGATTCTTTTTTTAATGAATTTTTGGATGAAGAAGCATGCTTCAGGTCACGCTCAAGTTATGAGGGCCACAGATAACAAGCTTAAGCGGTCTCATGAAAAAAGAAAAAGGACAGACCCATGCTTTCACCTTTTGAGCCACCTAACCCATCATTTCCAGCTGGCTTTTGGTGTGTTAGGCAAGAGAGCTTCACTTCATCATCATTATCTTTCATTGTGTAAAAATTAGGGCATAGAATTAGAGAAAAAAACATAGTTTTTCATATTGATTCTTGAATGTTCATCATCTCCTCCAACAATCTTGTGAGCAAAGCAACCATGGAAATGTGTGGCTAAGTTCTTTTTGTGTCAAGATTAGAGGTAGTTGATCTAACTAGTATGTATTTCTTTTAATCCATTTTGTGTATGAACATGGTTGATGATTAATATAGTTAAATATCTTTGTTCTTCATCTTTATGCTTTGAAACTTGCTTGAAAAAGAATGCTTCAAAGTAGACCTAGGATATTCATCCACTAATGAACAAATGCTATAGCTAGATTTGTGTGTTAGTGTTTAAAAGTATTGAGCTTAATGTTTATCATGTCAATAGTTGAAGTGAGAAATCATTCAAGGATTAACATGATAAAACTCACAATCTTGGTGAGGAATCAATAAGATTGAGAGGATATGTATTTATAGAAATCATCAAACTAGTTCATCACTTGATTAATAGAATGCATATGAAACTAGGTCAATGAAACTAATCTTGACATGCTTCCATCAATTGAAAACAAACTCCAACTCTCTTGAATCTAAACCATAACTCTCTTTTGAAAAGACTAATTTAGTTACTTGTTTGTAAATTCATGATACTAGTAGCTTAGAAAACAAACCCTTCGGTTACTTTAATCTTAAAATACGCTTTTCTATTGAAAGACTACAATATACACCAATCCCTGTGGAACCGATAATTAAAAATACTTGTTCGCGGAATATACCTACAACATCTATGGTCTGAGATATCTCGCCTGCCCACCATTTGCGCCACTGCCTTCTAAACTTGATTGGAATTATATTGTTTGGAACTTTGTGAGTTGATCACTCCCTTGGGTTTAGGCAAGTTTTTGTTTCGATTAGGTTTAGGACTCATCACTTGTTTGTTAACTAAGCCACATTACAACCTTGAAAAGCCCTTGTGATTCTTGCATTTGTATTTTCAATACATTTTTGGATGAATGCATGATTTAGCCTTTTGTTTACAAGATTTCGGAGGAGCATTTTTTGTCCCTCACCTTTGTGTGTTCTTCATCTACCGATGAATCTTTCCTAGGTGTGATTCATGATTGAGCTTGTTTTGTTTTATAATGTTTTGCATGATTTTTGTACTTAGGATTTATTTCGTTTCTATGTTATTGTTGTAGGATAGTGGTAAGTATGTATTTTGTCGTGTACGTTTTTGTTTGAACCATACAATTATTTTATGTTTTAAAAACTTGTTGATTTGTGATTCTTTGATTATCATTCATTGTTTCTTTAGGTTTACTTGACTTTGTTTGATGACAAACAATGTGTCGAGTTGGAGAGAGTTGATAAGTGCCAAAATATAGTTATTTTGTATATGTTTTGTGGCACTTATCCTTTCTTGTTTGTTAATAATCATTGAATAACCCCGCTTTTTGTTGTAAATACGTTTTATTGCATTTTTTGTACATATTGTACCGTTTGATTAGTTTTGTGTATATTTTGTAGGTATTTGTTGCATTATTTGAGCATTGAGAATAAAGTCCAAATGGAGCTCCAAGATGCAAGTTGATCAATAAAGGAATAAGGCAAAAGATTGAAGCCATGAAAGTTATTCAGGAAAAGCAACAAAAGTTGTTGGACTGAGTTGTGTCGTCGGACGATGGCCACACGAGGGCCATCACTTCTGCGTCGCCGGGCGACAATGGTGTGAGAGGAAGATGTCCAGTTTGAGGTTTTGCTCTGCCTAGTTTTGCTGCTGGTCGCTGGGCAAGGAAAAGAGATTTCGTTGGGCGAAGCTAACCGTCGCCGGGCGACGGTAGATATTTATCCCAAATTTTCTTTATACTTTCATTTTGATTCATTTTTGAATTTTATGGTTTTTGGGTTGGATTTTTTCTCACAAATTCCATCACCTCATATAGTTTTTTGATAGATTAGCTTAGAAAACAACACTTAGGTCTTGCCCATGGATGATTGGAGGTGGATTACTCTTCGATAGACTCTGAATAACCGGTGTAAATGAGTGGTTTATCTCTTCTCTTGTCTTTGTATTTCTCTATTTGTTGGTTATGTATATATATTTACCTTGAACACATGTATATTTGTCGCCCTTTGCGTTGTATAGAGTTTGCTTTATGAATATGTGTTGGTAATTATCTTAGGTTTTTACTCTATGTTAGGTATTTAAGCTTTGCTAGAGATAGATTGCTTAGATTCTTACCTAGGATGATTGTCTGTTTGTTTCTGAATGCTAGAAATGGGTTTAGAGATGACATTTACTTAGAGTATATAATCTTAATGCCTCTGTGTTGGTGAAGTATGCCAGAGATGGGTATGGAGGTGACGCAGTTGAATTCTCAATTAGGGTTAGAAATAGCTTAGATTGTGAGAGGTATGTGATGACACGGACGAGTATCATAGGCTGAGTATAACTTGACGGTAGATTTAAGTCTGTGACGGGTAGTGTGCATTCGTTCCGGACATGCTGTCTATCCTTTATACATTTTGTTCATTTACTTTTTTTTCTTTTATTTTCAACCCATTTAATCCCAAACTCATTAACGATAGAATTGTCGAACGACAAATCAATAGCCAATCTCTGTGGACACGATACGATATAACCTAACCGGTATATATCACCCTGTAAAAATAATACCAAACTCTTTTCTTGTCGCTTATACCGCTTCAACAGTAATAGAGGGAAAGTTATGATTAAAGATGTGCTCAATATACCTGGAATGAAGTGCAACTTGATAAGTATTGGACAACTGGTCAAAAAAGGTTTCTCAATTGTTATGAAAGATGGAGCTTTGAAATTGTTAAACACTAAGAATAATTTGGTCTTAAAATATTCGTTGTCGAAGAAAAGGACATTTAAGAATATGATTAGTTCGACAGAAGTTCAATGTTTGATAACCTTTGTTAACCACAAGGATAGTTGGTTGTGGCATTTGAGGTTTGGACATTTGAATTTTCGATCACTCAATCAAGATATGGTTATTGGAATTCCAAATCATAAGATGCTTGAAATTTTTTGTGAAGGTTGTTTATTAGAAAAGCAATCCATAAATTCTTTCGTTTTGACTATGCCAATGAGATCATCCTGCATTCTCGATGTGGTACATTCAGATGTATGTGGTCCATTTGAAGAACATACCATAGGTGGAAACATATATTTTGTTTCGTTCGTTGATGATTTTAGCTGAAAGCTATGGATCTATGTGATCAAACGAAAGGACTAAGTATTTGAAATCTTTAAGAGATTCAAGATACTTATCAAAAACCATAGTGAGAAGAAGATCAAAGTTCTACGAACAGATGGAGGTGGGGAATACACATCCAAGATGTTTGGAGATTTTTGTGCAGAACATGATGTTGATCATGAGGTAACTGCTCCTTACACCTTAACATAATGGAATTACTGAAAGAAGAAACAAAACCATATTAGATATGGCAAGATGCATGCTGAAGCAAAATAATTTGCCAAAGTGTTTATGGGGAGAAGTTGTTTTGACTGCAGTTTATATTTTGAACAGGTGTCCTACTAAGATATTGAAGAACAAGATTCCTAAAGATGTGTGAAGTGACAAACGACCATCAGTAATTCATTTGAAGGTATTTGGCTCTATGTGTTATAAGCATATTCTTGATGCGAGAGGAAGAAAGCTTGATGACAAGAGTGAACCTATGATTCTGGTAGGGTATCATAAAATTGGTGAATATAGGCTATTCAATCCAATTAATGAGAAGATTTTGTTGAGTGAGATATTGTGATTGATGAAATTTATGCCTGGGATTAGAATTATAATGATGCAATTAACAATCCATTGATGAGCTATGGTTTCGACGAAGAAATTGATGAAGTCGAAATCGAAGAAATTGCTAATATTCCAATCAAAGAAAAAGTTGTTGCGGACATTCCAAACAATGTCGAAGTCAAAGAGGGTGTGGCAAGCACAAGTGGTAGACCTCAACAAACTAGAATTCCTCCAACAAGACTTCAGGATTATGAAGTAACTAGTGATGATGAAGTAACACCATATGGAGAATTAGTTCATTTTTCTTTACTTGCAAGTGCTGAACCAAACAACTATAATGAAGCTTTGAAGATTAACAAGTGGAAGTTATCTATGATCAAAGAGTTATAGGAAATCGAAAGAATCAACACATGGGATTTAGTCGAATTTCCATCACATACAAAATCTATCGAATTAAAGTGGGTGTTCAAGTCGAAACACAATGCAGATGGGTCGATATCAAGACATAAAACAAGATTAGTAGCTCGAAGTTTTCTTCAAAGAGCAAGACTCGACTACTCTGAAGTATTTGCTCCATTAGCAATATTAGTACCTCATGGGTTTGTGATTTAGAAGGAAACGAGTAAAGTATATAGATTGCACAAAGCGATCTATGGCCTCAAGCATGCACGTAGGGCATGGAACAAGAAAATTGACTCATACTTAGTCGAATTGGGATTTGTCAAATGCAAATCAGAGTATGGTGTCTATGTTTAGGTTGTAGCATAAGATATACCAATCATCTGCTTATATGTCGATGACTTTCTAGTAACTGGAAATAGTTTGGAGAACTTTTCAAAGTTCAAAGAGCTGATGATGAAGGAATTTGAAATGTCGGATCTAGGAAAATTGTCTTATTTCCTAGGCATGGAAATTCAAATTTCGAAGCAAGGTATGGTTCTACATCAATAAAAGTATGTCAAAGAGATAATCAAGAGATTTAGAATGAATGATTCGAATCCTGCATCCTCGCCTGTCGAACCAAATGTGAAGTTGGAGAAGAATGGATAGGAAGACAAAGTTGATACAACTTTGTTCAAGCAAATTGTGGGATCTCTGAGGTATGTGTATAATAGTCGACATGATATAGGTTTTGTAGTCAGATTAGTAAGCAAATATATGAGTGAACCAAGAGTGTCACATATGAAGGCTGCAAGAAGAATTCTGAAATATTTGAAGGGTTCAATAAATTGTGGAATACTATTTCGAAAAGATTTTGAAGGCAAAGAAGCGATAGTTAATTGTTTTTCAGATGCTGATTGGTGTGGAGATAAGGAAGAACGAAGAAGCACAATTGAATGTTTCTTTCAAGTATTCGGTTCCCCAATCTCATGGTGTTCTAAGAAGCAACCTGTGGATGCACTTGCATTATGTGAAGCTGAATATATAGTAGGATCCTATGCTACAAGTCAAACAATTTGGATCAGATCATTACTTGAAGAAATGGTTGTCAATGTGAAGAAATCGCTAGTGTTCCAAATTGACAACAAGTCAGCCATAAATCTGGCGAAGAATCCAGTTCTGCATGGAAGAAGTAAACATATCAAAGTTAGGTTTCATTTCTTGAGGGAAAGGCAAATCGAGGTGAACTTAAAGTTAGACATTGCTCAAGTGAAGTACAGTTAGCCGACATTTTCACCAAAGGATTAAAGATCGATATATACCTAAATTTGAGAAAGAAATTAGGAATAATTCAGATTGAATATTTTTAGAGTATGATCGACACCCTGGATTAAGGGGGTGTGTCGAAATATTAAATTAAGATTCGTTAAAATATTAGATTTGATTTGATTTGATTAGATTTAATATTTAAACTAGAGTAGAACTCGGGCGATGCGATGGTGATGAATAAAATTTGTTGAAAGAAAATTAGATTTTTTTATAGTAAATATTATTTATTCTAAAAATATTTATAATATAAATAATAATATTAGCATAATAAAATAAAATAATCTAATTTTAATAGAAACGTAATACATTCGTGAATAATGAAAATACAAGATAAAATATTAAATTAAATTTAAAAAATTAAATAAGTTTTCCATTGTTGTTTGTACGACTTCTTTAACTCTTTGTCTTTTTCTATGCATATAACTTTAAACGTATAAAAGAAATTTTTAAATGTCTAAATAAATATTCTCTATATTTGTTACAAAATGAATATTAATTCTCAATTATAAATATTATATCTAAATTATATCCCGATTAGAATTTAATTAATACTTAATTATGATAAAATTGAATTAATCAATTATTTAAGAGGTAAACAATTTAGAATAACGATTTGTATAAATAATATAATATACAAAATATAGTATAATTTTTTTATTTACTTGGAATCAAGATTTTTATAAATAAATATTTTTCTAAAATAATAATATTAGTGATTAAAATAATATGTATGATAATTATTTCAATATAATAATAATTAACTTTTTATTAAAAATTTATTAATAATAAATAATTAAATTTAGTTCACGTATAAAATTGATAAAATATTTCATTATGAAATTAAAATATGTGAATTTTATATAATTTTATTGTTTCACAATAAAAATTAATTATTTTTACATATGAATACAGTTAAATCAAAAATATAATGTAATCAAATAGTTTTAACTTGTATCATGCACGTGTTATAATGAATCTTAAATTATTATTAAAATTTATTATTATCATCACCATAACGTAGGTAATTGAAGTTTGTCAGTTTATTTGTTCTATTTTTATTTATTCTCAATATTTTGTATGTTCTATATGTATTTTTTAAATCGGTATAATTTTATAACAATAATAATACATGACTTTATTTAAACATTTTAAATATAATATATTATAAATATTTAATCAATTAAATTTATGATCTTTAAGATAGGTTAGAGTTCAATCAACCTAGCAAGTTTGATTGTTTGGTTACTCAATACAACTAACAAATTAATTAAATACTCCAATTTAAAATACGTTATTAGGGAAGGGAAATTTTCATTTAAGTTATCCAGCATAGATTTAACCAAATGAGAAATTCGATATATTTAAATAAATAAAATATAAATAACAAATAGGTGAATGGAATATGAAAATAAATAAATAAATTAGCTAATGCACATATCTTGCAAATTAAAATATATTTGTTTTTTTTTTTTTCAGCATATCATCCTTCATTTCTATATAGACTTGATATTTATGTTATATAGCATATAGTTACCAATATGAGAATTATAGTGATGAATTTAGTGATGAGAATCCTATAATACATATTTCTACTACAAGAGTTAAAAAATTATAATAAGTGTAAATAAAAGTTCTACAATTCAATATTAGGCAAGATGAGAAAAATTTATCCATAAATATAAAGACAAACTATACATTTATATTTGTTCGGTAACGTAAGCTTTCAAATTATGTATCTATAGTATGACTTAATTTCTTAAATAAGGGTGTCTAATACAAAGAGAAGATATAAGTTTTCATGTCAATACCTTACTATACACTAAGATATATTTTCCATGTTCTATAATATGTTAATGGATTGAAAAGGGTAATCTCAAAGAGTTTATTGATAAATAAATCTTAAATGTATTTTTTGTTAGTGAAAATGGTTAAATAAATAAAGATGTTATAGAGACAAGAAAAGAAAGAGTAGATTGCAAAGATCATGAGATACAATATAATATCTATTTATCTATGTCTACAATTATCATAAAATTTTCAATTGATTATTCTTTCAATTGAGTAACATATGAGTTAATGCAGAAGAAAGAGAGACATTTTCTTTATGATGAAACTTTAATATTTATGTAACTAAAAAAAACATTAAAATTTGTATATTTATTATACATATATGTTTTTCAATTTTTCAGATTAATAATATTAATAGTATATAATTTAAATCATTTATTCTTGTCACATGATGTGTTGGCAAATAATTGTGTTTTGATTGGTGGTTTAGTAGAGGTTGTTGTTGCGGTGGTATAGCGGCAATCAAAAAGTAAAGTATTATTTTACTGAGTGATATATAGGTTATATCGTATCGTGTCCACAGAGATTGGTTATTATTTCGCCGTTCGACAAATATCTCGTTAATTAGTTTGAGGTTTGAATGAGTTGTAAAGAAAGAGTATAGACAGAAATTAAATGCAAACAAAAGTATAAAAAGGATAGACAACTTATCTGGAACGAATGTACACTACCCGTCACAGACTTAAACCTATTGTACAATTATACTCAACCTACAATACTCGTATATGTCATCACATATCTCTCACAACCTAAGTTATTCCTAACCCAAATTGAGAATCCTACTGCATCACCTCGGTAGTGATCCCTGGCCTACCTTAACAATATAGAAGTCAATCGTGTCACTTGTATGGACGATGTCTCGCTCGACACAACTAACACAGAGACATTAATCTCATATGCTCACAGTGAATGTCAGCTCTAAATCTATATCTAGCATTCAGAAACTAACAGATAATTATCCTAGGTAAGAATCTAAGCAGTATATGTCTATCACAACTCAAATTCCTAACACAAGGTAAAAACCTAAGATAATAACCAACACAGATTTGTAAATAAAGCTTTGCATAACGCCATGGGCGATAAATATACATATGTTCATAGTAAATATACATACAAAACCCAACAAATACTGAAATACATAGAGAGGAGAAAGAATAAACCAAAAATCTTTCGGTTTGTCATAGTCGGTCGACAAGCAATCCACCCTAGATCATCTGTATGCAAACTCTAATGTTGTTTTCTAAGCTAATCTATCAAAAGTATAAAATTGATGGAGTTGGGAGACAAAAACTCACCCCCAAAACCATTAAAAATAACAATTGTTGCAGTGGTATAAGCGGACAAGCAAAAAGTAAAGTATTTATTTTTACCGGGTGATATATATCGGTTTGGTTATATCGTATCCACAGATATTGGTTATTGATTCTTCGTTCGACAATTTTATCGTTAATGAGTTTGAGATTAAATGAGTTGAAAATAAACGACAAAAAGTAAATGAATAAAAAGTATAAAGGATCGACAGCTTGTCCGGAACGCATGCACACTATCCGTCACAAACTTAAATCTACCATCAAGTTATACTCAGCCTACAATACCCGTACGTGTCATCAAATACCTCTCACAATTTAAGCTATTTATAACCGAAATTGAGAATTCAACTGTGTCACCTCAATATCCATCTCTGACATATCTCACCAACACAGAGGCATTAAGCTCAGATACCCTAAGTGAATGTCAGCTCTAAACCCATTCCTAGCATTCAGAAACTAACAGATAATCATCCTAGGTAAGAATCTAAGTGATCTATATCTAGCAAAACTCAAATCCCTAACATAGAGTAAAAACCTAAGACAATCACCAACACAGATTTGTAAAGCAAACTTTATACAACGCCAAGGGCGACAAATATATATGAGTTCAAGGTAAATATACATACAAACCCAACAAAATAGAGAAATACAAAGAGAGCAGAAGAGATAAACTACTCATTTACACCGCTTTGTCAACGCCTATCGAAGAGCAATCCACCTTCAATCATCCATAAGCAAGACCTAATGTTGTTTTCTAAGCTAAACTATCAAAAATGTATGGTGATGGAATTTGAGTGCAAAAACTTCCTCAAAAACATAACCTAAAAATGTGAAAAAATGAAGTTATAAAACAAAACTCAGACGACCGCACTCAGCAGCGAGGGCGCGCTGAGCGCCATCAGATATTTACACGTTAAACCGCCTTAATGCCGCTCAACGGCGAGGGCGCACTAAGCGGCTTCTAAAACTAAATTTCTTTATGTCGAAACAGTGCCAAAGCACTCAATGCGCTCCAAAATACGCTAAGCGGACTCGCGCTGAGCGGCCACACCGCGCTCAATGACTTCCACTGAACAAAACTTCCAAAAAATAGACTTTTATTGCAGAAAAGTGCATTCGGAGCTGTGTCTTCGACACCTTATTCCTCGATGCTCCAAATGTGCAACAAATACCTACAAAAATACATTAAAACTAATCAAACGGTACATTATGTACACAAAACACAATAAAACGTATTTACAACAAAAAGTGGGGTTATTCAACGATTATTAACAAACAAGAATGGATAAGTGCCACAAAACATATATACAAAATAACTACATTTTGCCACTTATCACAAATGAAATGAAATGGAATTGTATACAAAATCTGGTTTCGAACGCACCACCCGACAGCCAAAAAGCGTTGCCCGGCGACGATCCTTTATTACAAGGCCCAAGTTGCTCCACATCTACAACTAGGCAAAAATATTCTTCACCGCCCAGCGCTAGGAATCACCGCCCGGCGACGCGGCGTTTCCTCGCACAATGAGCTGCTGGCGAGCCAAAGTGAGGAGTTATTAGAATTTCTCAATGCTTAACCGCTCTCTTCACCGCCCAAAGAGCTTCTGGCACTCTCAACGCCCTGTCCTCGCCACCTCACCGCTCGGCGGTGGTGCTTTGACAGGACTTCTTTTCTTCTTTTCTTGACTTCTTTCTTTGCCTTAATTCCAAAAATACATCTTGAAGCTTTTATTCCTTATTGCTCCAATCATGCTCAAATATCTACAAAACGAATACAAAACAAATCAATCAGTACAATATATACACAAAACGCAATTAAACGTATTTACAACAAAAAGTGGGGTTATTTTACGAAATATTAACAACAAAGATCAGATAAGTGCGACAAAACATATATACAAAATAACTACATTTTAGCACTTATCAGTTGTACACATAGGCTAAAAAGTGATGTGGGTTATTTTTGAAGAATTCATTGTTAGGTGTCATGAAGAATTCATTGTTAGGTGTCATGATATAGTTTGATGCATTAGATTTAATAGATATAAATAGACATAATCTAAGTTGTGTAGACTCAAATTCAATTAGAATTGTATATAAATAGTTCTAGTTTGGATCCTTATTTGTACAATTCAATAATATAAATTTTTATTTTCTTTATTATTTTCTCTTTCTCTCCTCAGTAAAAATACTCCACGCAGTTACAATAATGACGTATGATTATGCGTTTTACGTATGTTCTTTTCTTTCTTCCTAACACAGTGTCGGAGCTATGGGTTAGATAACTAATATAGTAACATTGTTTACTGATTATTTGTATAAATGCTATAAGGGATCAACAAGATAATTGAGCAATGAGTGTTTAACATGTTGAACTAGAGTAACTTATTCTTATAACTAACTTCGTAAAATAAAATAACATAAAAGTGTGTGGAGTCCTTACCAACTGCCAAGGCATGTGATTATTTATAGGAAATTTCCACCTTACAACAATGTCTCATCAGCTTGCATTTAAATTATATGTTGTGTTGTTACTTATGGAGTTCGAAACAGTGGGGTTCTGATGAAGCTAAACAATCAAAAGGACTTTTCGTGCCCTTTACAAAGTACTTGTTCTACAAGCTTTTATGACAAAGAAATCCAATGATTTTTACTTCAAAAGATATCATAACACGCGATCATTGAATTTAAGCTCCTATATGACTGATAGTAATATGAAGATTAACTTATCAACAATTGAAAGGATTTCCTTTAGCTGTCATACCCTGCCATTTTATCACTGCATAATTTAGTTTTAAAAAAAAAGCTTCGTCGAGGCACTGAACTATAATTAGGTTCATTTCTATACTAATCTTTCATTTTCTGGCAATACCTATGTAGGCGACTCATCTAAAAACTGGGTCAATATTCTTGTGAGCCTTGATGAAAATGTATAAGACAACACCATGTGGTGGTTCGTGAGCAATTGTCAAATATTAAACTCCATTACACAGTGCAATAAATAAGAAACACGGAGAAGATGCTTGAACAAGTCGGATTCATTGTCATTAAACAAAAATATATATACTAAATAATTTGTCAATCTAACTGTCATTTTCTTCCCATTTTTATAACTTGCTAAAATGCCTAGCTTACAAAACAATATCTCTTCTAAACTATGTCAGTCTCTTTTGGTTTCAGAATCATAGCATATTCAAGCAAGAAGTTATGTGTTGAAAGATATCTTCGGTGCAAGGAATGGTTAGGCCACCCATTGGATGATCATATCCAAACTCTTCCTCGGCCTGATTCAACAAGTCTTGAAATGATGGTTGGTTCAAGCATGAAATGGGGATCACAAACCGCTTCATTTCTTCTCCAACATACACCGCAAGATACCCCTTCGGTACGTCCACAACTTTTGAAATTGTTCGGTTTGCAGAAAATGATGTCTTTCTGATCATTTTAGGGAAACGAAAACCCATTGTTGTATGCGTTGAAACTTGAAAAGAAGTTTATAAAAAAGACTTGTAAGCAAGAGAAAGTTTTGATATTGCGATGCTTGGGGATGTGAATGATTTGTGTTGGTTGTAAATGCTTGTAGCAATGAATATATATAGATGAAAGAATATTGAGAAACTGTTGGCTACTTGAACGGTTGGTGAAGAATATAGTATAAGATTAGGAGGATGGGATCATAGAATATACAAGGAGACAAGAGCATAACTAAGATCACATGGTATTGTCTTTGAGGTCTTTCCAAAGTTTAATTGACCTTGATACTTGTTTAGCAAGGCAGGGACCACACAGTTCTGTTCTGGTATGCAAATATCATGGAGTTTGTCTTACAAAAAGAAAAAATGTGGTTCATAATGATCTTGTATTCAATATTGCTTCTCTTCTTGTCACCTAACACTGTTTATGATCTGCTATCAATCAGGTCTTACACAAACCTTACATGTTGCACATAATTCGGATGCATTAGTTGGTAAATGTATATTAGCTGGATTGTTGACTCGAAGAAACATGTGATGTTAGATGTCTAAACCATGCCTACCATTTGATTAGCTATAGCATCAGACATCAGGTTTCTTTCACCATTGCATTGTCTTAATTTCAAGTAGGTTATATGTCGGCCATTATATCAGAATGTGGGGTATGTATCACTTGTTCTTCCATTTAGCTTCCTAATCTTTGAAAATGACTTCTATAAGGCCCTACTACAACTCATCAATTTCATTCATTGCTTAATTGGTTTGAAGAGACCCTTAGCAACTATATATACACTACTCCTTGCTTTCACAAGCAATACAAGTCTTTCACATCCTAATACATCACTACTCAATATCTATTTCTAATCCCATCCTTTAACAAAAAAAAAACAATGGGTTTCCGCATAACAAGTATAATCAGAAGAGCATCATTTTCTAGAACTCAAGGAACTACCAAGGGATTTGAAGTCCCTAAAGGCTATCTCGCAGTCTACGTTGGCGATACGATGAGGCGGTTTTTGATTCCGGTATCATACTTGAACCAACCATTATTTCAAGAGTTATTAAATCAAGCAGAAGAAGAATTCGGATATGATCATCCAATGGGTGGTCTCACAATTCCATGCCGTGAGGATGCATTCTTAAACCTCACTTCTAGCTTGAATTGAGCTGTAAATTATGCTAATGGAGATTTAGATAGATTAGTTGAGGCTAATTTGTACAGAACATTGTCTTCAATTATGAAGGTTTTCCATTTTCTTTCTTCCACATATCATTCCTTAAGAAATCAAATAGTTTCCTGAATGAGAATGTAAATGATACAAGACATTGTCCAAACTTATCGATACTCAAAAGTTATAATAGATTCTCTATAAGTATTAACTATGAAAAATCTTAATATATGTAAATAGTGTCAATGGATCTTATATAAGGAATCATATTTAACAAGAACTGATTTATACACCTCTTTCACGTATCTCATGTATCTTATGTTATGATTAATACGAGTTGAAAAATACGGGAGCATCTCTATGTGTAAAGTACTAAATTTAAAATATATAATGTGAATGAGAATTAGTTTGTTCCTAAAATAAGAGAAATAAATTAGAAATTATTAAATGTAATTATTTAATGTCATTACCTGTTGTAACCTCTATATATAGAGAGAGAGAGAGAAGAAATATCAATAAGAAAGGCATCAAGCCAATAATAGTTGACATGTGTTATACCTCAAAAATTTTCCTCCTACTTCTCAAGACAATTCACATCTCCATACTTAAGGATTTCATAAGGGTTGACCAAACAAACCCTCTCCTAAGCAATCAATTCAAACTAGGGTGTTGCTCCTCTCAAGTCAAATGAATTTTCAATGCTTCAAGTGGTTATCGTACCTCATCATATGCTTCAAGGGATCACCATGTTAAGTTTTAAGTCTTACAAGTCAAATTTGCTCATCCAATTGCTCAGATGGTTGAAAATAAGTTGTATTGGACAAAAAGTCAACTGTGGTCAACATACAGTCAAACTTCATAATTTTTGGTCAACATCAATATTTTGAATTAATATTCATCATTTGATCAAGGGTTGATCATGATTCATCAAGAAAAGTCAAGATTTGATCAAAAGTCAAAGTTTCTAAATTAGGGTTTTTTAGATAAAAGTCAACAGAACTTTGACCAAGCATAACTTTCACATACTTTATCAAAAATTTTTCCACCAAAGCTCATTTTGAAGGGAATTCAATTCTCTACAACTTCATGTCTCACAAGCTTTGGCTAGAAATGCTTCATTTGGAAGTTATGGATCAAAACATTACAGGTCCTTTTAAAAGTCAACAAAAAGCCATCTTTTTGCAAAGAAGTGTTCATGAACATGGAAACTTCAATGGAGATGAAACCAAAAGGGTTGTTTATAGGACATCTTAAGCTTTATAAAAAGTCCAAGAACACCCAAAAATGTTGAAAATTGAGTAAGAGACAAATTGTGCAAGTTTGACATTTTTGAGGAGGAGCTCAAAGGAAAATACCTAGCAAATACAAATATTTTTCAAATGGGCTTAAGTTTTAATGATCCAAACTTGATCTTGACATTATCCATGACATTCACACTCATTTCCACGCCTCCTTCTTTTTTATTTTATTTATTTTTGAATTAAATGGCTTAAATTCAAATTTAATTAAACAAAATGTAAAGATAATTGGCACGATGAGTTGAGCTTGGTTTCTACTTGTCTTGAGGTCCAAGATAGCCCATGCAAGCTGTAAAATTCGTGCAAGATGCTACAAGGAAGGAAAAATGCATTTTTGGAAAGATTTGGTAAATATTTATAAGGGAATATTTTTGCATTCAAGGCAATATATTTTCTCATTATTTTTGACCAAATCTCATGCTCTATATATACGTGATACATTCACAAGCAAAGGACACGAAACCCTAGCCTCAAGAAGAAACCCTAATTCTCCAAAATTTTCATGCAAACTTGAAAATTCGTGTTCCAATTTCCAGCCACTTTCAAACCATTCTAGCCATCCATTCGTGCTCCTGGGGTAAGTTTGAGTAAGTATATGCCCATAACCATGGCCAAACATGCATGAATCGTGCATACCATGAAGCTCCAATTTGCAATTTTTTTCTTATTTTCGAATTTCAAATTTTATTGTGTTTTAATTGAAACTAATCGTTCTAACATGTTCATGAGATGTCATAGAGCAGATCTGGTCCTTCGTTTACAAGGTTTAACGTCCAAATCGCGTTACACCATTGTTAGGGCATAACCTTGTTGTTGCTTCGTATCTCTGTTAGCAGGCACTTTCAGACCAAACCGACACCACCACTGGGTTCGCAAGGGTCAATTTGGGGGGAGGGGGTAGCCTTAACCATGAGCATTAATTTTCAGTTTTTTGTAGGTTCTAGAAAAATCATCACCGGAGAAGATGACCGGCGCTAGGTTTCCGGCGAAGACTCAGACGCTGACCGGTTGACTCCCTGCGTGGCAACGTTCCATTCCCTGATTGGCTCACACGATATACATGGGTCCCATGCGTGCTAGTTTGAAAGTTCCAAAATAAAATGTGGCTAACGCATATAATCAAATGGTTGTAAATCAATAACAACCAAGCATCCCAGCTCAGATAGCAAACACGCGCAGGGTATATCCAGGGGGTCCTGGGTTCGATCCCTGGTGACCCTCTTTCTTTTTCTCACTTTTCAAACCTTTTTTATTATTTTTTTCAATTTTCTTAATTTTACTTAATTTTCTTTTCAAAATTAATTTAATTATTTTCAAAAATCACAAAAATAAAATAATTTCAGATTTAGGTTAATTAAACATTTAATTAATTTTTAACATAAAAATAATTTATTTTTCTCACAATTTAAATTATTTTTCATAATTAATTAATAATTAACTTAGAAATTAGGTTTTCTTAACTAAATCGATTTCGAAAAATATCAAAAATATTTTTTCTTTCATAATTAGGGTTTAGACATTTTCTTTTGCTGTTAGACATTTTTCTGCAATTTATTTCTTTTATTTTCGCATTTAAATACTAGAAATCGATGTATAGGTCGCAAGGATATTTTTGAAATAGCTTAAGATTTTATTTTATGCCTTTACTTTCCGCACCTCCCATTATGTAACTACCCCAAAGCCATGTAATAGCGTAGGACCTTTACTTTCCGCACTTTACATTCCCGCAATTTATTTTCTGCACATATTAACTGCTAGTAATTAGGCGTGTATGGCAAGATCAACTCAATCAATCTAGATCACTAATAATCAAGATAAAATATCTGAACATAACCCACTCTTCACATATGCATTCACCTTAGGGTATCCTCTCTCATTGCCTTTCGAATAATAGTCATGTCCCTCGATGTCATACCCCAAAATTTGCCCTCCATCTACTCAAGAGATTTCATACATCCATACTCAAGGATTCCTCAAGAGTTGATCAGACAAACTCTCTCCTGGACAATCAACCCAAACTAGGGTTTGGTATCTCTCAAGTCAAGATGGATTTCCAACATCTCCAATGGTCTTCATGCCTCCTCATATGCTTCAAAGATTCTCCATGTCAAGTTTCAAGCCTCACAAGTCAAGTTTCCTCAGACAATTGCTCAGATGATTGAAAATCAGTTGTATTGTACAAAAGTCAATGTGGTCAACATATAGTCAAACTTCATATTTTTGGTCAACATCCTCATTTTGAAGTTACATTCATCATTTGATCAAGGGTTGATCATGATTCATCAAGAAAACTCAAGATTTGCTCAAAAGTCAAACTTTCTAAATTAGGGTTTCTAGGTGAAAAGTCAATGAACTTTGGTGATCATAACTTTCTCATACTTTCTCGAAATTTTCCCACCAAAGCTCATTTTGAAGGAAATTCAATTCTCTACAACTTCATGTCTCACAAGAATGTCCAAAAGTGCTTTATTTGAGAGGTATAGCTCAAAACATTACTGTCATTTTCAAAGTCAACAAAAGTCAACTTTTGATTTGAAGATATATTGAGCATGGTAACTCAATTGAGATGAAACCAAAGACATTGTTTAGAGGACTCTTAGATCTTTCCAAAAATCCAAGAACACTCAAAAATGTGGAAAATTGAGCAAGATACACTATTCAAGTTGGGCAATTTTGACATTGCACAAAAGGACATTTTGTCAAAATGCAAAATTTTCCAAATGGGCCTATAATCTTTTGATCCAAACTTGTTCATGACAATATTCTTGACCCATAAATGCTTGGTATTGGTAATTTTCTATTTTCATGATTTATATTTGAATTTTACAACATTTAATTCAAAAATAAATTATGTAAAATATGAAAATTAAGTTATTTTTTCAATTAAGTTGCATTTATATCTCTCTTAATGTCCAAGAAAGCCCACAACCATTACCAAATTCGTGGCTCATGCATATGGAAGGAAAAAATCAAGTTTTAAAGAAAATTTGATTTGAATTTATTAGAAAATATTTGCACATTCAATTTCCAATCTTTTTTCCTTGTTTTTTCTCTTCCAATCTCTTCTATAAATTGCCAGCATTGTGTACAAACCAAGGACACGAACCCTAACCCTAAAAACCACCCAAAACTTTGGCAAAATTTTTCAAGAATCCAAAAATTCGAATTTTTGTTTTCAGCAAGCTTCAGCCCAATTTGACCACTCAATCACCTTCAGGAGGTTCCCAGGAGTCGAACCATACTCTTACTCAAGCCTACAACTGCCCAGATCGCGTGCTTGAACCTTCACCGGTTTGTAATTTTTCTAATTTCGATTTCAATATTTCATGCATTGTTAATGTTTTTCGTGTGTTTGTATGGACTCAGGATGCTTGTTAGGTCATGAATGAAGCCTTACATGCAAGCTTAGACGCGTAGAACTCAAATCACCATAGCTAGGGCATTTCGAACTGTTTGATTCGAACCGGTTCATACAGTTGTTTTTAGGGCAAACCGATATCACCAATGGACTCAGGAGGGTCGATTTAGGGGGGTAGGGTCCCCCTTTCCCATTTATTTTGCGTGTTTTCCATGTTTCGATTTCAGGCAAGCCGGAGAAGATGACCGGAGCCCTAGCTCCGGCGCTGACTCAGCGAGGACCGGCGAGGGGAAGGCGTGGCAATTTCGTGTGTTTTGATTCGTCCATACAGTCAACCGGGGCCCACGCGTAGCTGACTCGTTTTCAAATATATCCAGGACGTGTCAACGTATTTATGCATTTGTTTTTCACTTTCCCAACACCAAGTGTCAAATGGTCTGATGGTTAAGGCG
Source organism: Vicia sativa (assembly GCA_021764765.1). NCBI lineage: Eukaryota > Viridiplantae > Streptophyta > Magnoliopsida > Fabales > Fabaceae > Vicia > Vicia sativa. The sequence goes on from CM038795.1 coordinate 80,776,977, forward strand.
CTCACTGTGTGTAGATACCCTTCAGGGTCACGAGTTCGATTCACTCCAGGGCTGGTTTTGCTATTTTCTTTCACAAACTTATATTTTCTAACATATTTCCATATTTTCTTTTATTTTAATATTTTCCATTTATTTTAATTTCTTTACACATTTTATTTATGCATTAAAAAATTACCAAAATATAATTTTCTTTTTGCATTTATTTTCTAAAAATGTTTATTTAATTTAATAAATTAAAAAATGTCTTTTTGCATGCATATTAATTTTTATTTTATTTTAGCATTTAAATCATTATAAATTCATTTTAAATTATTATTTATGCATTAAAAAATCCCAATAAATTATTTTAACTTATTTATCTTATTTCCAGCCTATAATAATTTTCTCATATTAAAATTTGCATTTTTCTAACATTTTTTCTCTTGTTCGATTCATATTGCATTTTCCGATTTCTTCCATTTGTACAGGTTGCTCCGATTCAGACGATTTTCTCTTTATCATTTCATTCTATTTTTTCCAATAATGTAACTGTTTATGGGTTGTAATAGTTTTAATTAGGATTTTATTTTCCGCATTTTAAATTATGTATCTGCCCCAAAGCCATGTAATAGCGTAGGTTTATCTTTCCGCACTTTTACATTCCCGCTTTACATTCCGCATTTTACTTTCCGCACCCTTATCAATTGCTAGTAATTAGGCGTGTATGGCAAGATAACAATGGACATAGCTCACACTAATCTCCAAGATAATATATTCTGAATTCAACACACTTCTATCACACACGCACCCCTTAGGGTAATTCTCTCTCGATGCCTTTCGATTTCAAAATGGTCATGTCCCTCGAACGTAGAGGTATTCTAGCACCGTTGCCTTCCAAACAAATCATCATAGTCCCTTCGATACAAAGATCATAAGACCCACGATGTCGCCTCCGAATACATGATCTTGACCCTCGATTGTCGCCTACGAAAAAATGATGATAGTCCTTGAATATGCTAGGATACTTCCTACAAGTTGCCTTCTATGACCATCCGATGTCCCTTCGAATGTCCCTCTTACATCCAACGAATGGAGCTACCTACTAACTAATGGTACGGCTAGCGCTATTCTAAAGGAATGTAGAAGTACAACAAAACGACCAATTCTGATTGGGTAAATAAGTCTTTTAGTTGCTTGCTCTATCAAATGCTTTTCACACCACACACTCTTTTTCAAAGTTCAAATTCTTTTAAAAAAAACAAAACATTTCCGAACACTTTGTATACACTCCTACATGAGTCATTACAAAGTCAAAGCGAAATGCCTTTTCAAAACATTTTTGTCAAACACACAAGAAAGCAATTTTAAAAAGTGATCTAGAGCAACTAAGAGCCGTAGATAACTACGGATGGAAAGGGTGCTAATACCTTCCCTTTTCATAACCATTCTCCGAACTCGAATCTAACGAAGGTCTTTTTACATTACTTTTACCTTCCCTTAATTGGATAAAAATAAAAGTCGGTGGCGACTCTTGCTATCCGCACATTTGGATACAAAAATCCTACAAAGTCAGTTCATCGTGTTACAGAACTGGCGACTCTGCTGGGGACACACCCAAAAGAGAGAATTACCTTAGGGATTTCTAGATAACCTTTATTGCTTTTTGTTTGACTTGTATGCTTTATCTTTAAGGGTTGCTTGGGTATTATATTGTTGGGGATCCTACACCGGATCCGGTTTCCTTTTAGGTAAGTAGCATTAGATCATCGCGACCATTAGACGTATAACTACGCGGTCAACATGATGGCTACGTTAGCGTGACACTTTGGTTGTCCCGATACTCTTCATTCCCAAGTTGAAGATAGCATTTGGCTTCTGCGTGGTGTCATCAAGCGCTAACTAAACTTTTAGAACCTTAATTGACCCATCTTGGCCATTAGAAGGTAGTGAGATGGCCGGCTTTGGTGTAGACCGAGGTTGGTTGATACTCGATGCTACGCTCATTGAGATTAGACTTTTGGGACATTTTCGATCGACCACTTGGCCGTCGTATTGAAATAAGCGCCTACGAGAAAGATCTATGATATGAGATTCCTAGAACCGGTTACTATTATAGGGCGGGATGAACCAACTCAAACTTTTGGTAGGGTAATCACCTATACCTCATGCAAGCCTTAACCCTAGGCTCATTGTGTGAATTGTTTGTGTGTGCTAAACATGACATCATGACATCATCCGCATTGCATATCATTTCTAACTATTTCAAGGACCTAGGGATTTATCTTTGCTCTGTTTTGTAGGGATTATGGCTTCTAGAAAGACTATCCGAATCAACTTCATGGGTATCCCTTCTCAACTCAAAGAATTGGTTTCAGAAATTCCCGACCATGCTCAGTTCGTCAAAAGACATGGTTATCTGCTTGATTTGGTTATCTCGGTTTTGAAGAAGATATGATGCATGTCCTATTCAGTTCTTTGATCCAAACACCATTGCTTTACATTTCAGTTATCGTTGGTTCCTACCTTGGAAGAGTTCTCTAAGCTACTTGGGATACCTATTCTTGATCAAATGCCATTCACGGTTTAGAAAAGGTTCCTAAGTGCGAAGACATCGCATCGACCTTACACCTTAAGCGCTCAGATATTGAAGCCAATTGGGAAACTAGAAGTGGAGTTAAGGGTTTACTTTCCAAGTTCTTAATCAAGAAAGCCCGAGAATTCCTCAAAGTTATGAGTTTCCATGCATTTGAAAACATTGTTGCCTTGCTAATTTATGGTTTGGTTCTATTTCCTAACTCGGATCAATTCATAGATGTCAATGCCATCAAGTTGTTTCTTACCCGCAATCCAGTGCCTACTTTACTTGGAGACATCCTACATTCTCTCCACACTCGTACTAATAAGCGACAAGGAACTCTCATGTGTTGTGTACCGTTACTTTCAAGGTGGTTTATTTCGCACCTTCCTCCATCAGGTTTGAAGAATGAACAAAGGTTGAGATGGTCTCAAAGATTGATGTCACTCTCTCATTCAGATATTCGTTGGAGTCTTTTCTCTCAAAAGGACTTCACATTCATTGAGCATTGTGGAGAATTCCCTAATGTACCACTACTTGGTATAAAGGGAGGTATTACTTACAACCCTTCCTTAGCTCTACGTCAGTTTGGTTTTGCCCGAAGAGATGGTCCACATGATATGCTTCTCCAAGATATTGTGTTCGACTACAATCACGATCTCCAGAATTACCGACGAAGGTTTATACATGCTTGGGGCATGGTAAAGAAGACCGATACCAAGACTTTGGGGCACTCGAACTCCATTCCTTGGGAACCTTACCTCAAATGGGTGCGAGCTCGAGCTCAAAACCTCATGATGCCATTCACGCCTGTTTTACCGTAATTATGGAACTGTTGCTATAGGTGGCGTACCTATCTTGTTCTCCATCCCGACATGCCTACGATTTTGAAGACTTGAAGAGATCACGGATTCACTTAAAGAAGAAAGGGATACCTTTGAAGCTCAGTGTTACGCAAGCGAGAAGAAAGTGTTAGAGTTGACCAAGCTACTTCACGAGGAGCGAAACATCAACGCCTACATCGGCACCAAGAGGAAGCGCCCATGGGAGACTTAGAGCTTTAGGATGTTTATGTTTTCTTTTTAATGTTTGAACTATCTCTTGTACTTAAAAGAAAAAAGAATAATAAGAACTAATAAATGTCATTCATTGCTTGTTTAACAAATTTAAATCTCTTAGGTCCTTGAAAACATTGCATTGCATTCGCATAAACATTGCATATCATATCATAACATTGCATCACGGTACATTGGAGATTGGTTTTCTCATTTGCTCGCTATTTATTTTAGCGAAATGGCTCTTGAGCAGATCAAAGATCTCCGGCTCGAATGCTCGGTTTAGATGTTCACCAACTTGGTCCAAGGCCAAGAAGATCGAAGAAGCTCATCAACAAGAAGAAGAAGGTTGTTGGTCTCCTCAACATGGGTAGACGTTTCAAAGGGGTCCAAAAGTGGTCGGTCGGATCGAGCTCTCAAGGAAGTGTCCATACAGGGGAGTACCAAGGGTGATGAAGGTGATCGGCGTGAGCCAAAGAAAGGAGGAGAGGATCATTCGATTATAGCCAACACTCGATGAAGATGACAAGTACAAGCAACTCGAAGACCGTCGAATCTTGTGGAAAACGAAGATGTCCGGCTGAATTTTGATGATCTAAGTCTTGTTCCTGGTGTTGTGATTCCTCCCAAGTTCAAGGTTCCTACTTTTGCCAAATATGATGGCATGTCTTGCCCAAAGCTACATTTGAAGTCCTATGTCCAGAAGATCAATCCCCACATGATGATGAAAGTTGTGGATGCACTATTTTCAAGAGAGTTTGTCCGAACCAGTTGGAATGGTACTATCAGCTAGAGAATGACCGTGTCCGTACTTGGAGTGATTTGGCTGATGCTTTCTACAGACAGTATGAGTACAATGCTGAATTGACACCCACTCGCATGCAACTACAAAGCATGTTTATGGGTCGTGACGAGAAGTTCAAGGAGTATGCTCAGAAATGGAGAGACCTAGCAGGGAGAGTTCAACCACCCTTGTCCAATAGGGAGTTGGTTGATATGTTTATGGGAACACTGACAGGCCCATTCTTCAATCATCTGATTGGAAATTCTTCATCTGGATTCACCGAGTTGATATTGACAGGCGAGCGCATTGAAGCTGGTATCAAGAGTGGGAAGATTCATGTAGAGACATCTTCGAATGCTGCGAAGAGATCTTTTGGTGGTAAGAAAGAAGCCAATGTGTATGGTCGAAAAGCCGAGCCAAGACCGACCGTGCTCAATGTGGGGCGGTTGTGATCTCGAATCCTACATCGGCACAACCTCGGTGAGACAACGCAGCGAGCGCCCAAGGCGATTCGAAGATCAACATGCCTTTGTCGCAAGCCTCACAACACATGTTGCAGAGTGATAACCTTGAGGGATCCTCCTCGAATGTCAACACTTCCTCTCCAGTACAATCCTAATGCTAAGTGTGCTTACCATTCCAATAGCCCAGGGCACGACACTGACAATTGTTGGGCTTTGAAGAACAAGATTCAAGATATGATTGAAGCTAAGCAGATTGAGTTCGACCCTCCTGTTGAGACTCCGAATGTGATCAATGCGCCTATGCCTAACCATGACAAGAGTTCCAACGCTGTCGGTGATGATACTTATGTTTTCAACATAGATGACTTGACCATCCCTCGATGGTTAAGAAGAATTTGTTGCAAGCCGGTGTCAATCCAGGATGCCCATAGAATTGTCGTTGGTGCCCATCTGCACCTGATGGTTGTGCTTGGTTGAGAAGACGTGTTCAGTGCATGATGGACAACCGTGAGATACTATTTCTAAAACCACCGGTGCAGAAGCTGTGTGAAGATATGTCTAAGTTGAAGATCGAAGATATGAATGAAGCCGCACCACCTGTGTGGGATACCTTGGGGCAGCCAAGTGGAAAGTATGATTACATGGTGAAGTACATTGTCCCTGATAGTTACAAGATTCCTATTGAAGATGTTAAGGCGACCGGATGGGGTGACGATTTCTCAGAAGACTATCTTGATGTTAACACAATAAGAATTTCCTCTCGATCCTGCCTGAGTGGCACCTCTCATTATCACTTCTCCAAGACCTGTTCCATATTCCTCTGACAAAGCTATCCCTTGGAACTATGGAGCTGATGTTTACTATCATGGCGTCAAGCAAGACCCTCTGACAATTGAAGATCTTACCATTGGAGCTTCTATTCCTGACATCGACAACATCACCGGATCCAGTAAGGTGACCAGAACCGGAAGAGTATTCTCTCCAGAGATCTCTCCTCCAAAAGACACTGCGACTCCAGCTCGCATTCCGACTACTCAATCAATATCCCGCTAGAGGAAAGAACCGGTGACTCATCCTGCTCAACCAAGTGCCAAAGGAAGTTGCTGAAGACACCTCCAAACGAGAAATGGAGGAAATTCTGAAAATTATCAAGAAAAGTGATTACAATGTTGTGGAACAATTGGGACAGACTCCGTCCAAGATATCCATGCTCGCTTTGCTCTTGTGCTCCGAGGCTCATGATAATGCCTTGGTGAAGTTTCAAGAATGCTCCGCAAGACACTACCACCGACCGTTCGAAGTTTGTATTGCTAGCTGGCTGCCAACAACGGCCTGGGCTTCTCTGATGCTGATTTGACTCCTGCCGGAAAGAAACATAACAAAGCCTTGCACATCTCTGTTGAATGCAAGGGTGTTACCCTGTCTCATGTTTTGGTTGACACGGTTACGCTGAATATCTTACCAAGACGCTTTTGATCGGCTTGATGTCGAAGGGTTGGTTACGAGACCCGTGACATTATTGTGAGGGCTTTTGATGGTTCTAAGCGCAGACTTGGAGAGCTCACTGCTAAAGTCGGTTCGGACTTTTGACTCCACTTTCTTTGTCATGGACATCCGTCCGACTTACTCTTGCCTACTTGGGCCCTTGGATACATGGGGCGTATCTACCTTACATCGGAAACCCGGTGAAAGGGAAGGTTGTTACAGTGGTGAAGAAGAATATATGGTCAGTCATCTCCAGTCGTTCCGTTATCTTGAGATGGAAGGTGAATTCTTCGAGACTCCCTGTCAAGCTTTTGAAACAATTCCAGTCATGCTGTTGACTCTCCACCACTTGAAGATGCTAAAGTTCCGCCTAGGATGGCCTCATTGAAAGATGCTCAAGCTACTGTTGAACAAGGAAGTAGTACTATTTGGGGTCAGCTCCCCGATCTTCCTTTCAAATTTGACAAGACTGGTTTAGGCTTCACTATCAAGGGTCAGAAGATGATACGCCGCGAACGTGCCGGCCAACTTCCCTTCCGCATCAGTCAGAGTGGAATCCATGCTATAGAAGACGACGACAACGGCTTCGACATCAGCAAGTGGATCTTTCCAACTCCAGATCATGGGCTCAACAATTGGAAGACTGAAGACGTCATACCAATCTCCTTTAGCCGAGTAATTGCTCTTGTTTTGTTTTGCTTTTCGTATTTCTTTATGTTTTGAACAATAAACTTTGAAAGCCTAGTGCCTTGCGGGCATCATGGCTTGTTTGCGAGGGTTATTATCTCGTCGCGTATTTTCATTCAATAAATCGTTGGACTTTTGCATTCAATTGTTTGTTTTCTTTCTTTTACTTTATCACCCCTTCAAAAGCTATGTGTTCTTACACACACCACGTGATACAGAATCACTCGAATCTAGTTAATACACTATGCTAGTGCTAAATATGACTTCGATAATCCGATCTACCAAGCCGAAGGCGAAAGTGAGGAAGATTGTGAAGTGCCGGAGAACTTGCATGCTACAGAAGAAGAGCGAGTTATCACCACACGAAGCAAGTTGAGGTTGTGAATTTGGTCTGACGAAGACGAAAAGAGATCAAGGTAGGAGCGGGTCTTGAGAAGTGTTAAAGAAAGATTGGTTGATGCTACGAGACAATGTTGAGGTTTTGCTTGGTCATACGAAGACATGCTGGTTTAGACATTGATATTGTGGTGCACCGATTGTCGACAAAGAAGGTTTTCTCGAAAAAAAAGGTTTCGCATGCGTCCCGAGATGTCGAGAAAGATCAAAGCCGTTATGAAGCGTTCAATGGGTTTCTTAGCCGTTACCTCCTATCCCCGTTGCTAATGTGGTACCCGTGCCTAAGAAGGATGGTAAAACGAATGTGTGTGGATTACGAGATCTGAACAAAGCGAGTCCGAAAGACGATTTCCCACTTCCTCATATTGATGTTCGTAGACAACACCGATAAGGTTTTCTCTTCATGGATGGTTTCTCCAATCGGATCAAAATGGCTCCAAGACATGGAAAGACTACTTTTGTTACGGGGCACTTTCACAAGGTTATGTCGTTCGGATGAAGAACAAGCGCCACTTATCGGCTATGGTGACATTGTTTCATGACATGATTCATCACAAGATAGAGGTCTCGTCGACATGATAGCTCGATCACGATGAAGAAGAACATCTCGATCATTTGCGAAACTGCTCGACTGATTAAAGAAGTACAGGTTGAGACTGAATCCTAACAAGTGCACCTTTGGAGTCAGATCCGGAAAACTCCTAGGGTTTGTAGTCAGTGGAAGAGGTATTGAGGTTGACCCTGCGAAGGTTAAAGCTATTCAAGAGATGCCAACTCCCCGCACCGAGAAAGAAGTCAGAGGTTTCTTTGGCCGATTGAACTACATTGCCAGATTCATTGCACACCTAACTGCTACTTGTGAGCCAATCTTCAAGTTACTTAAGAAAGATCAAGTAGTGAAATGGAATGACGATTGCCGGATCGCTTTTGACAAAATCAAGGAGTACCCAATCCTCCTATCCCGATGCCGCCAAAGGAAGACCTCTTATCATGTACTTGGTGTTAGAGAACTCAATGGGGTGTGTGTTGGGGCAACATGGCGAGTGCAGTCGAAAAGAGCATGCAATATACTACCTTAGCAAAAGTTTACTTGTGAAACAAGATACTCACACTTGAGAAAACTTGCAACGCTTTGGCTTGTCGACTAAGACAGATATGTTGACTCACACTACCTTGTTGATTTCAAGATGGATCCGATAAAATACATATTTGAGAAGCCACCTCTCCGAAGAATAGCAAGATGGCAAATGATCTTGACCGAATACATTCAGACACTTCTAAAGCGATCAAAGGAAGTGGTAGCCGATCATTTGGCTCATCAAGCCGTAGATGACTATCGATCTATGTTCAATTTCGAAGAAGATGTTTTACTAGTTACAGATTAGAAGAACCGGCCACGAAGGACACGAACAAGGATCCCGATGGACTATGGTCTTTGATGGAGCCTCGAACGCACTTGGCAATGGCATTGGCGCCATCATTACATCCCTACAGGACATACTCCTTTCACCGCGGATTATGTTTCATTGCACGAACAACATGGTGAATATGGCGTGCATCATGGGTATCAAAGCGCTATTGACTTAAGAGTCAAGTTCTTACAAGTGTATGGAGACTCGACTTTGGTGATCATCGATTAAGGCGAGTGGGATACGAGCATCCGAATCTCATTCCGTATCGAGAGCATGTTCGAGTTTGATCCCTACTTGAAGAGATTACTTTTGATCATATTCCGAGAAGAGAATCGGTTGGCGCATTGGCTACTATGTCGTCTATGTTCAAGGTTAGATGGGACAACGAGGCTCCCCGGATCATCATTGAGAAATTCGGCGAACCGGTATTGTAGTGAGCTTGACGAAGAGAAACCTTGGTACTATGACGTGAAGAGGTATCTTGAGACTCGGGAATATCCAAGGGCATCATTAATGATAAGAAGTTCATGAGAAGATTTGCTTCCAAATTCTTTCTCAGCAACGGCATCTTATACAAGCGCAACCACGACTTGTGTTTACTCCGATGTGTAGACCAGAAAACAGCAATGCGTATCATGGAGGAGTTACATGAAGGCGAATTTGGTACCCACTCCAGTGGACACACCATGGCTAAGAAGATTTTGAGAACGGGTTACTATTGGTCCACCATGGAAGCTGATTGTCACCGCTATGCTCGATCTTGTCACAAGTGCGGTTATGCCGACAAAGTACACGTATCTCCAGTACCTCTGAATGTTTTAACTTCTCCTTGGCCTTTTGCAATGTGGGGCATTGACATGATTGGAGAAATTAAGCCCACAGCTTCCAACGGACATCGCTTCATCCTTGTGGCAATTGATTACTTTACCAAGTGGGTAGAAGCAGCCTCGTTTGCATCTGTTACCAAGAATATTGTGGTTCAATTCATCAAACATAATCTTATCTGTCGGTATGGCACTCCCGAAAGGATTATCACAGATAACGGCTCTAATCTCAACAACAAGATGATCACCGAACTCTGCACGCAGTTCAAGATCAAGCATCACAATTCTTCTCCATATCGGCCTAAGATGAATGGCGCAGTGGAAGCCGCCAACAAGAATATCAAGAAGATTATAAAGAAGATGACTATGACTTACAAAGATTGGCATGAGATGTTACCATTTGCTCTTCATGGTTATCGCACTACAGCACGAACACCAACAGGGGCAACCCCCTTTTCTCTTGTCTACGGTATGGAAGCCGTCTTACCCATCGAGGTTCGGATGCCCTCAACGAGTCCTCCGGAGGCGAGTTAGGCGAAGCGATTGGGTCCGACTCGGCTTGACAGATTAATTTGATTGATGAGAAGCGACTCGCCATCGCCATGGACATTTATCGAAGCGAATGATCGAGCATTTAATAAGAAGGTCAAGCACCGAGTCTACCAAGTCGGTGATCTAGTAGTCAAGCGCATCATTCTTCCACAAGGTGATCCAGGCAAATGGACTCCCACCTATGAGGGACCATTTGTAGTCAAGACGATTTTGGCGGAGCTATGATACTTAGCACCATGGATGGCGAAGACTTCCACACCGTGAACGCACATAGTCAAAAATACTACGCATAAAGAGACCCGCTAGGTCGGCGAACCTAGGCAAAAATAAGGGCATCTGGCGAACCAAAGGTTCGGCAAAAGTAAAGGATATATACAAAACATGTACACCCGGAAGTCGAAAACACGAAAAGGCGGCTTGGGCAAAAGGGTATCCAGAGAAAACCCGAAGGGCGGTCTAGGCAAAAGTTAGGGATTTAAGCGTACGACTATGTCTCTTCGGATCACCGCCCACTACTATCACATTCAAGATTCAAATGGCGAAGATCCCTACTCACTTTCTGACGAAGGAGATGAGATAGTCGAAATATATGAGTACTAGCATAGTTGGAACTTAACGAGATTGTTTCCATAGCTTTTACCTTTCTTGTGTACAAACTACTTGGCCATACGCCACATTTCAAATAAATACAAGTTCTTTCTCTTTACAATTTTCTTGTTGGTTGCAATAAGTCCAACATTTGCTTTGAATGATTATACGACTCGACAAGAAAATCTCTTTGCAAACATACGAAAAGTGAACATGCAAAGGTACTTACTGAGTTCGAGAATTGGGATGACGACGAAAGTCACCAAATAGTTCCCATGAGCATAAAGGTGTCACTCACAACACACCTTCCCCAACGGAGTATATGTTAATCCACAGCGGTGATTCCACTCAACCGAGCAACGTTACATCAGTCTCAAGCGGTAACACTTCATCCCTGGATATTTCTCAATCCTCCCCTTCTCCCAGGGTATCCCCAAGACTTGGTCGATAGTGCATCGGAGGAAACATACACCTTTATTCCCCGGCCAGAGATTACAACGGACTCACTCTTCTAGCCGGTCTCTCAACAACCATCAAATGCTCTCATGAGATCTACACTCGAATCCCGAGGCGCCTCTTAAATTTCCTCGTGGGATCTACATACAAGGTCCCCAACGGATCGCCTTCCGACTCCCCTCGAGGTCTATGAGATCTCCAACAACGAGCTCCTCAAATCTCTACCTTCCTCAACAATGTCTAGGCCCAAGACTTGGTCGATAGTGCATCGGAGGAATCCAGGATATCTTTCTTCTCCTTCAAAGGGGTTCTCACCTACACAATTCCCAAGCGAAGTCGAAATCTTCAAAGAACATCCGATCTTCTTCAAGATGGATATGTTTTGAAATATCACAACATCTATCATCCATACATTTCTCATAAAGTCATAATTCATGCATATGTCATTCATATACATCATGCATCATACTTTGCATAAAACTAACGAATATTCTATCAAAGTTTCTCTTGTTTTCTCCAAAGCATACTTACGCAAAGCAGTCCAGATTAAGCCCCGAACCGACGGAAAACTATCGAAGACCGCCCTTGGTTGTCCTCCGACGATGGTCGAGATTAAGCCCGAACCGGCGGAAAACTATCCGAAAGACCACCTCTCGTTATCCTCCGATAACAGGCAATGGATCAAACACCGATGCACAACAGGAAGCTATCCACATTTTGCCAACTACAATCTCCTCGAGTAATCAACACGAAGATTTATTACGATTCCTTATTATCAACAGAACTACTGAGTCTAGCGTGCGACTCGGTTGCCTTGGATGGCATCTTAAGCCCATCTCCGACTACTTATCAACATGCTTCACTTTCGAATCGCATATATGGTTAAAAATCAATGCAAACCAATAACTTCATTCAAAAAACATGAACGCGAAGTCTAACGTACGACTCCCTTCGGATGGCATCTTAAGCCCATCTCCTCTCCGTTCTAGGAACATCTACAGAGTCTAACATACGACTCACTCCTCAGCATCGACCTTTCCAGATGGCATCTTAAGCCCATCTCCGTCAGCTCTCCTATTAACCACCTCGAGTCTAGCGTACGACTCGTTCCCCAGCGAAGTCTCCAACTTCTCCAAATGGCATCTGTAAGCCCATTCCCGCGTCATCAGCCAATAGCGAGTGCAAATTTTCAGGTGTACTCGAGTGTTCAATCATCTTCTACCTCCAGGTCACGAAAGACATGCGTGTCAATCTAACCCTCCAGTACAAGAAGATTGAACAGGGGCAGCTGTCATACCCCAAAATTTGCCCTCCATCTACTTCATATTTTTTGGTCAACATCCTCATTTTGAAGTTACATTCATCATTTGATCAAGGGTTGATCATGATTCATCAAGAAAACTCAAGATTTGCTCAAAAGTCAAACTTTCTAAATTAGGGTTTCTAGGTGAAAAGTCAACTGAACTTTGACTGATCATAACTTTCTCATACTTTCTTATAAATTTTCCCACCAAAGCTCATTTTGAAGGAAATTCAATTCTCTACAACTTCATGTCTCACAAGAATGTCCAAAAAGTGCTTCATTTGAGAGGTATAGCTCAAAACATTACAGGTCATTTTCAAAGTCAACAAAAAGTCAACTTTTTGATTTGAAGATATATTGAGCATGGTAACTCCAATTGAGATGAAACCAAAGACATTGTTTAGAGGACTCTTAGATCTTTCCAAAAAGTCCAAGAACACTCAAAAATGTGGAAAATTGAGCAAGATACACTATTCAGAAGTTGGGCAATTTTGGACAATTGCACAAAAGGACATTTTGGTCAAAATGCAAAATTTTCCAAATGGGCCTATAATCTTTTGATCCAAACTTGTTCATGACAATATTCTTGACCCATAAATGCTTGGCATTGGTAATTTTCTATTTTCATGATTTATATTTGAATTTTACAACATTTAATTCAAAAATAAATTATGTAAAATATGAAAATTAAGTTATTTTTTCAATTAAGTTGGATTTATATCTCTCTTAATGTCCAAGAAAGCCCACAACCATTACCAAATTCGTGGCTCATGCATATGGAAGGAAAAAATCAAGTTTTAAAGAAAATTTGATTTGAATTTATTAGAAAATATTTGCACATTCAATTTCCAATCTTTTTTCCTTGTTTTTCTCTTCAATCTCTTCTATAAATTGCCAAAACAAACCAAGGACACGAACCCTAACCTAAAACCACCCAAAACTTTGGCAAAATTTTCAAGAATCCAAAATTGAATTTTGTTTTCAAGAAGCTTATTAATTTGACCACTCAATCACCTTGAGGAGGTTCCGAGTCGAACCATAACTACTTACTCTGTTTACAACGCGTGCTTGAACCTTCAGGTATGTAATTTTTCTAATTTCGATTTCAATATTTCATGCATTGTTAATGTTTTTCATGTGTTTGTATGGACTCAGGATGCTTGTTAGGTCACGAATGAAGCCTTACATGCAAGCTTAGACGCGTAGAACTCAAATCACTATAGCTAGGGCATTTGAATTTTGATTCGAACCGGTTCATCTGATTGTTTTAGGGCAAACCGATATCACCAATGGACTCAGGAGGGTCGATTTAGGGGGGTAGGGTCCCCCTTTCCCATTTATTTTGCGTGTTTTCCATGTTTCGATTTCAGGCAAGCCGGAGAAGATGACCGGAGCCCTAGCTCTGACTCAGCGAGGACCGAGGGAAGGCGTGGCAATTTCGTGTGTTTTGATTCGTCCATACAGTCAACCGGGGCCCACGCGTAGCTGACTCGTTTTCAAATATATCCAGGACGTGTCAACGTATTTATGCATTTGTTTTTCACTTTCCCAACACCAAGTGTCAAATGGTGCGATGGTTAAGCCACTGTGTAGATACCCTTGAGGTCACGAGTTCGATTCACCTGGTGGTTTTGCTATTTTCTTTCACAAACTTATATTTTCTAACATATTTCCATATTTTCTTTTATTTTAATATTTTCCATTTATTTTAATTTCTTTACACATTTTATTTATGCATTAAAAAATTACCAAAATATAATTTTCTTTTTGCATTTATTTTCTAAAAATGTTTATTTAATTTAATAAATTAAAAAATGTCTTTTTGCATGCATATTAATTTTATTTTTATTTTAGCATTTAAATCATTATAAATTCATTTTAAATTATTATTTATGCATTAAAAAATCCCAATAAATTATTTTAACTTATTTATCTTATTTCCAGCCTATAATAATTTTCTCATATTAAAATTTGCATTTTTCTAACATTTTTCTCTTGTTCGATTCATATTGCATTTTGATTTCTTCCTTTTATGGTTGCTCCGTTTGATTTTTTTCTTTATCATTTCATTCTATTTTTCCAATAATGTAACTGTTTATGGGTTGTAATAGTTTTAATTAGGATTTTATTTTCCGCATTTTAAATTATGTATACGCCCCAAAGCCATGTAATAAGCGTGGTTTATCTTTCCGCACTTTTACATTCCGCTTTACATTCCGCATTTTACTTTCCGCACCCTTATCAATTGCTAGTAATTAGGCGTGTATGGCAAGATAACAATGGACATAGCTCACACTAATCTCAAGATAATATATTACGAATTCAACACACTTCTATCACACACGCACCTTAGGGTAATTCTCTCCGATGCCTTCGATTTCAAAATGGTCATGTCCCTCGAGCGTAGAGGTATTCTAGCACCGTTGCCTTCCAAACAAATCATCATAGTCCCTTGATACAAAGATCATAAGACCCACGATGTCCTCCGAATACATGATCTTGACCCTCGATTGTCGCCTACGAAAAATGATGATAGTCCCTTGAATGTGCTAGGATACTTCCTACAAGTTGCCTTCTATGACCATCCGATGTCCCTTCGAATGTCCCGCTTACATCCAGCGAATGGAGCTACCTACTAACTAATGGTGCGGCTAGCGCTATTCTAAAGGAATGTAAGTACAACAAAGCGACCAATTAAAGTGGGTAAATAAGTCTTTTAGTTGCTTGCTCTATCAAATGCTTTTCACACCACACACTTTTCAAAGTTCAAATTCTTTTCAAAAAACAAAACATTTCCGAACACTTTGTATACACTCCTACATGAGTCATTACAAAGTCAAAGCGAAATGCCTTTTCAAAACATTTTTGTCAAACACACAAGAAAGCAATTTTAAAAAGTGATCTAGAGCAACTAAGAGCCCGTAGATAACTACGGATGGAAAGGGTGCTAATACCTTCCCTTTTCATAACCATTCTCCGAACTCAGAATCTAACGAAGGTCTTTTTCTGTTACTTTTACCTTCCCTTAATTAGATAAAAATAAAAGTCGGTGGCGACTCTTGCTATCCGCACATTTGGATACAAAAATCCTACAAAGTCAGTTCACCGTGTTACACTCGAACGTAGGGATATCTTAGCACAGTTGCCTACAAACATATCATCATATTCCCTTCGTTACAAAGATCATAGTCCCTCGATGACCCTCGATGTTGCATACGAATATATGATCTCGTCCCTCGATTGTTGCCTACGAAAAGTGATGATCGTCCATACGAATATGTTAGGGTATCCCTACAAGTTGCCCTCTATGACCATCCGATGTCCCTTTACATCCAACAAATAAGGTTACCTATCAACCAATGGTATGAATAGCCTTATTTCTAAAGGAAAGCAAAATAACACGGAAACGACCGTTCTTAGTAGGTAAATAAGTCTCTTTTGCTTGCTCAAATCTATCAAAATACTTTTCACACCTCACACTTTCAAAAATCTTTTCAAAACACTTTGTATACATTCCAGCGTGAATCATTACAAAGTCTTTTCCAAAACAAAACATTTTCAAACACTTTGTATACATTCCAGCGAGAATCATTACGAAGTCAAAGCGAAATGTCTTTTCAAAAACATTTTTAAACACACACACATAAAAAGCAATTTATAAAGTGAGCTAAGCAATTAAGAGCCCGTAGATAACTATGGATGCGTCTTTTCCTGTTCTTTTCGCCTTCCCTTAATTGGATAAAAGAAAAGTCGGTGGCGACTCTTGCTATCCGCAACATTTGTGATAAAACGCAAAACAAACAAGTCAGTTCTCCCACCGTATTACAACATGGTATCATTAGGTTTTCGATCAAACCTGTGAATTTTAGGTTTATTTTGGCTTTATTTAGCGACACCCCACTGAGTCGCTCTTGAACTCATCTTGGTTCTAGGTAATCTCTTCCAAGCTTGCGGTTGTAATCTTCAGTAATTACAATTGTTTCTTGAATCTGTTCTTGGTAGTGCTCAAGGGTTTCAATTTCGTTGTTCGTTCTTGTTTGCAAATAGAATTTGGTTTGGGTGTTCTTGTATCGGTGTCGTTTTCAGATTTGAGTGTTGATTTTCGTCTTTTACCCATGACACACAGTTTGTTTGTGTTCTCTCATTAGTAATTTAGTATTATTACTAGTATAAAACAATAAGTATCACTTACGTTAAAAAAAAAAGAAGAAGCATTGTTGTTAGGTGGAAGCTCTTGTTGACATTAGGAGGTTTTTGTTCATATAAATTTCTGTTCACGTAAGAAGGCTGAAGGCTATTGTTCACGTGGTCTTATTTGTTGTTCTCAAGTCCTTTTAATTATTTCCAATATTGCTCCTATGGCTTCTGAAGGAGATTTTAATTGTGTTCGTTTTATGTTGTAGGATTTTTCCGTGAACAAAGTATTTTTAATTATCGATTCCACAGGGATTGGTGCATGTTATAGTCTTTCAATAGAAAAGTATATTTTAAGATGATGTAACCAAAGGGTTTGTTATCTACTCTACTAGAACCATGAGTTTCCAAACAACAACTAAATTAATTCTTTCAAAGAGAGTTATAGTTTGGATTAGAGAGAGTTTGAGATTGTTTTCAAGTTAAGAAGGCATGTCAAGATTAGTTTCATTGATCTAGCTTCATACATATTCATTTAATCAAGTGATGAACATAATAGATGATTTCTACAAATACATATCCTCTCAATCTTGTAGATTTCCCACCAAGATTGTGAATGTTATCATGTTAATCCTTGCATGATTCCTCACTACAACTATTAGCATGATAATCATTAAGTTCAATATTTTGTAAACTCTAACACACAAATCTATTCCTAGCATTTGTTTATGAGAGGATGAATATCCTAGGTCACTTTGAAATATTCTTTTCCAAGCAAAACTCAAAGCATAAAGATGAAGAACAAAGATATTCAACTATATTAATCATCAACCATGTTCATACACAAATGGATTAATAGAATTACATACTATATAGATCAACTACCTCTAATCTTGACACAAAAAGAGCTTAGCCACTCATTTCCATGATTGCTTGCTCTCAAGATTGTTGGTAGAGATGATGAAAATCCAAGAAAAATCAAGAAGGAAAAGCTATGGTTTTTCTTCCTAAACTTGCCCTAGATTTACAAAGATGAAAAGATGAAAAGATAATGATGGTGTGTGTTTTCTTGCTTCCTTTACAAGCCAAAAAGGTCTGGTGAAGTGATGGGTTGGTGGCTCCAAAGGTGAAAGCATGGGCTGTCCTTTTTGAATTTGAGACCCGAGTTAAGTCGTCGCAGCGCACTGTTGGCACCGCGCTGAGCGCGACCTGTAGCATGCTTCCTGTCATACCCCAAAATTTTCCCTCCATCTTCTCAAAAGATTTCATACATCCATACTCAAGGATTCCTCAAGAGTTGATCAGACAAACTCTCTCCTAGACAATCAACCCAAACTAGGGTTTGGTATCTCTCAAGTCAAGATGGATTTCCAACATCTCCAATGGCCTTCATGCCTCCTCATATGCTTCAAAGATTCTCCATGTCAAGTTTCAAGCCTCACAAGTCAAGTTTCCTCAGGCAATTGCTCAGATGGTTGAAAATCGTGTATTGGACAAAAAGTCAAGTGGTCAACATACGGTCAAAACTTCGATTTTTGGTCAACATCCTCATTTTGAAGTTACATTCATCATTTGATCAAGGGTTGATCATGATTCATCAAGAAAACTCAAGATTTGCCCAAAAGTCAAACTTTCTAAATTAGGGTTTCTAGATGAAAAGTCAACTGAACTTTGACTGATCATAACTTTCTCATACTTTCTCAGAAATTTTTCCACCACCTCTTGTTTTGAAGGAAATTCAATTCTCTACAACTTCATGTCTCACAAGAATGTCCAAAAAATGCTTCATTTGAGAGGTATAGCTCAAAACATTACAGGTCATTTTCAAAGTCAACAAAAAGTCAACTTTTTGTTCTGAAGATATTTTGAGCATGGTAACTCCAATTGAGATGAGACCAAAGACATTGTTTAGAGGACTCTTAGATCTTTCCAAAAAGTCCAAGAACACTCAAAATGTGGAAAATTGAGCAAGTTACACCATCTACAAGTTGGGCAATTTTGGAAGAATGCACAAAGAGAGATACTTCAAAAATCAAAACTTTGCAAATGGGCCTACTTTTTCTTCATCCAAACTTGTTCCTCATACAATTTGGAACATCAAAGCCAAAGCCACGAATTTTATTTTATTTTTCTATTTAATTTGGAATTTATTCATTTAAATACAAATTAAATTCAAAAATAAAGTATAAAATCAAAATTAATTGCAAATTGATTTTTCTCTTTTAGCATCCAAGTAACTCAACAAAGCCAGCAAATTTCGAAAATTGGATTGATATGGCAAGATTGGATTGAAAATTAATCAAAATTTGAAAATTTGATTTTGTACAAAATCAAATTTGATTTGCATTGATTAATGATGATTTCTTCCTCAAATCGGCTCCAATTCCATCCAATATAAATACACAATGCATAGCACATGATTAAGATGGAAGAATTGCTCCGAACCCTAGTTTCAAACTCAAAAATTCGTGACCTTCAAGCAATCGGTCATTGATTCAGCTTGTTTCAAGTGGTTTTGAGCATCCAAACACATTCCTTGCCATCCACTGAATCGATCCAGACCTTTACTTCATTCAAAACCATCCAGAATTGCCAAATTCGAAATCGGTTTGTTCTTGTTTTTTTTGAAATCGTGTTTCAATCATCATGCATTATTAACCTGTTTCGTGGTTTGTTTTGTGATTAGTGTGAAGTTTCCAAGCTTTCTGGATGGTTTGATTGCATTTCCATGGCCTGAAACACGATTTACCATGATTAGGGTTTTCTGAACCAGTTTGGGGTTTTCCTAAATCGGAAAAATTGGACAAAGAGACCACCACCATTGTGTTTAGAATTCAATTTCCAATCGATTCATGTACTCACAACTCATTTATATTATGTGTATGAGATTTTGAGAATTGCAGGGACTATAGCGTCGCACTGAGGCCGACGCAAAATGCCCAGAATTCAAACGAGAACGATGAAGTTCTTGGCGCGAAACGAGGCAATCGGAGGTGACGTGCATGTATTCCACTCACTTCGTTTTCAAACACCGATGCAACGTGGCGTAGCGGTTAATGGACTGCCCCGGATGCTCCAAAGTGTCTGAGTTCGATCCCTATGGGCACCAGTTTGCATTCTTTTTTTAAAACTTGCATTATTTTCATATTTTCTTTATTTTTAATATTTCCATCCTATTTTAATTCTTTTCATGATTTTTATTTTGCATCAAAAAATCACCAAAAACATTTTTTCTTTTTGCATTATTTTCATAAAAATCTTTATTTAATTTACAAAATTAAAAAATATCTTTTTGCATGCATATTTATTTTTTATTTTGATTTTAACATTTAAATCATATTAAATTAGTTTTTAATTACTAAAATACATCTAAAAATTCCAAAATAATTATCTTAGCTTATTTATCTTATTTCCAGCATATATAAATTTTCTCATATTAAAAATTGCATTTTTTCTAACATTTTCTCTTATTTCAATTTCATCATATTTCCCGATTTTCTTATTCTTTCACAGGTTGTTCCGATTCGGACGGTTTCTTTTACTGTTTTATTTTTCCAATAATGTAACTGCTCATGGGATGTAATAGTTTAATCTAGGCTTTTACTTTCCGCACTCCTAATTATGTATCTGCCCCAAAGCCATGTAATAGCGTAGGTTTATCTTTCCGCACTTTACATTCCGCATTTTACTTTCCGCACCCTTATCAATTGCTAGTAATTAGGCGTGTATGGCAAGATAATAATGAACATAGCTCACACTAATCTTCAAGATAAAATATCTGAATTTCACACACTTCTTTCACACACGCACCCCTTAGGGTAATTCTCTCTCGATGCCTTTCGATTTCAAATGGTCATGTCCCTCGAACGTAGAGGTATTCTAGCACCGTTGCCTTTCAAACAAATCATCATAGTCCCTTCGATACAAAGATCATAAGACCCACGATGTCGCCTCCGAATACATGATCTTGACCCTCGATTGTCGCCTACGAAAAATGATGATAGTCCCTTCGAATGTGCTAGGATACTTCCTACAAGTTGCTTTCTATGACCATCCAATGTCCCTTCGAATGTCCCGCTTACATCCAACGAATAGAGCTACCTATTAACTAATGGTATGGCTAGCGCTATTCTAAAGGAATGTAGAAGTACAACAAAACGACCAATTCTGAGTGGGTAAATAAGTCTTTTAGTTGCTCGCTCTATCAAATGCTTTTCACACCACACACTCTTTTGTTCAAAGTTCAAATTCTTTTCAAAACAAAAACATTTCCGAACACTTTGTATACACTCCTACATGAGTCATTACAAAGTCAAAGTGAAATGCCTTTTTTTCAAAACATCTTTGTCAAACACGCAGAAAGCAATTTTAAAAAGCAATCTAGAGCAACTAAGAGCCCGTAGATAACTACGGATGGAAAGGGGTGCTAATACCTTCCCTTTTCATAACCATTCTCCCGAACTCAGAATCTAACGAAGGTCTTTTTCTGTTACTTTTACCTTCCCTTAATTGGATAAAAATAAAAGTCGGTGGCGACTCTTGCTATCCGCACATTTGGATACAAAAAATCCTACAAAGTCAGTTCACCGTATCACACTTCCCTCTTCCAAAATTATCTTCAAAAGAATCATCCCTGAAGCTCTTCAAGTGCCCTTGAATCCAAGCTTGGGAGAATTAGTTAATAAATTCCTACAATTAAGAGTGAAAGTAAGTTAAATAATATATATTAAACAAAAACTAAATAAAAACCTAATTAAAACAAAATACTAGAATAAATATACAAATTAAATACAAAGACATTGTTAAGGACCACAAAATAATGTACAAAATAACTACAAATTGGTCCTTAACATTTTACCAACAAGAATTATCTTGTTTGGGAATTTCAGCTCATAATGCATGTCAAAGGAAAGAAATTATGGAGTCATTTGGACGGTGTCTCTAAGGCACCGACAGAAAGTTCCTTTAGAAGAGTGAGAATATAAAAAATGATCAAGTTATCACGTGGATTCTTAGTAGTATTGATCCTAAAATGATTAATAGTTTGTGCTCATTTTCCACCGCTCAAGAAATGTGGAGCTATTTGAAGTGTATTTACAATCAAGACAACGCGGCTAAGCGTTTTCAGTTAGAGATAGCTAATTACAAACAAGGTACTTTATATTTTGGTTTTTTGACTTTGTGGACTGAAAACTCTTCGATCATACAAGATGATGTTCTCGAGACTTCTCTTGCAACTGTCCAAGAGATCTACAACACAAATGGATTAATTTAAGCCAAGTTAATAAGGTTTCGCCGGGCGATGCTCTTAGGTCGTTGGGCGACGCTACGGAAACAACATCTTCTTTATATTTCATTTTCACTCCATTTGGAGGTTTTATGGTTTTGCGGTGTGATTTTTGTCTCCCAATTCCATCACTCATTTAGTTTTTGATAGATTAGCTTAGAAAACAACACTAGTGTCTTGCTCATGGATGATTGGAGGTGGATTGCTCTTCGATAGGCTTTGACAAACCGGTGTAAATGAGTGGTTTATCTCTTCTCTTCTCTTTGGATTTCTCTATTTGTTGGTTATGTATGTATGTTTACCTTGAACACATGTATATTTGTTGCCCTTGGCGTTGTATAAAGTTTGCTTTACGAATTTGTGTTGGTGATTGTCTTAGGTACTCCTTGATTTTGTCATCAGGATAGGAGGATTCTGTAGGTACTCCTTGATTTTGTCAAAAGCGATCTGGCAATCGTCGTTCCATTTTACTACTTGATCTTTCTTTAGTAACTTGAAGATTGGCTCACAAGTAGCAGTCAGATGTGCAATGAATCTGGCAATGTAGTTTAATCGGCCCAAGAAACCTCTGACTTCCTTCTCGGTGCGGGGAGTTGGCATCTCTCGAATAGCTTTAACCTTGGCGGGGTCAACCTCAATACCTTTTTCATTGACAACAAACCCTAAGAGTTTTCCGGATCTAACTCCAAAGGTGCACTTGTTAGGATTAAGTCTCAATTTGTACTTCTTCAATCTGTCAAACAGTTTCTGCAAATGATCAAGATGTTCTTCTTCAGTCTGTGATCGAGCTATCATGTCGTCGACGTAGACCTCTATCTCGTGATGAATCATGTCATGAAATAATGTAACCATAGCACATTGATAAGTGGCGCCTGCGTTCTTCAGTCCGAACGGCATAACCTTGTAGCGAAGTGCCCCGTGTAACAAAAGTAGTCTTCTCCATGTCTTGGGAGCCATTTTGATCGATTGTAACCGAGAAACCATCCATGAAGGAAAAACCTTATCTTTGCGGTGTTGTCAACGAACATCAATATGAGGAAGTGGAAATCGTCTTTCGGACTCGCTTTGTTTAGATCTCGTAATCCACACACATTCGTACTTTGTCATCCTTCTTACGGGTACCACATTTGCAACCCAGGATAAGAGGTGACACTAAGAAACTGCGTTGAAGCTTCATAACTTGGCTTTGATTTTCTCGACATCTCGGGGCCGCGACAGAACCTTACTTTTCTTTGAGAAAACCTTCTTTCGTCGGAATCGGTACCACAATATCAATGTCTAAACCGGGCATGTCTTCGTATGACCAAGCAAAAACCTCAATGTAGTCTCGTAGCATCCGAATCAACCTTTCTTTAACACTGTTCTCAAGACCGCTCCTATCTTGATCTCTTTCTCGTCTTCGTCGACCCAAATTCACAATCTCAACTTGCTCTTCGTGGTGTATAACTCGATCTTCTTGTGTAGCGGCAAGTTCTCCGGCACTTCACAATCTTCCTCACTTTCGTCTTGGTGGTAGATCGGATTATCGAAGTCATATTTAGCACTAGCATAGCTGTTATTAACGAGATTCGGAGTGATTCTGCAGTGTATCACGTGGGTGTGTGTAAGAAACACATAGCTTTTCGAAGGGGTGATAAAGTAAGAGAAAGAAAACAAACAATTGAATGCAAAAGTCCAACGATTTATTGAATGATAATACGCAATCGACAGATAATAACCCTCGCAAACGAGCCATGATGCCCCGGGCAAGGCACTAGGCTTTCAAAGTTTATTGTTCAAAACATAAAGAAATACGAAAAGTAAAAACAAAACAAGAGCAATTACTCCTGGCTAAAGGAGATTGGTATGACGTCTTGGTCTTCAATTCTTGAGCCCATGATCCGAGTTGGGAAGATCCACTTGCGATGTCGGTCGTTGTCGTCGTCTTCTATAGCATGGATTCCACTGGTGATGCGGAAAGGAAGTTGGCGGCACGTTCGCGGTATCATCTTGACCCTTGATGGTGAAGCCTAAACCGGTTGTCAAATTTGAAAGGAAGATTAGGAGCTGTCCCCAAATAGTACTACCTTCTTCAACAGCTTGAGCATCTTTCAATGAGGCCATCCTAGGCGGAGCTTGTGTGACTTCAGAGGGTGGGAGAGTCAGGCATGACTCTGGGGATTGTTTCAAAAGCTTGACAAGGAGTCTCGAAGAATTCGCCTTCCATCTCAAGATAACGGAATGACTGTAGATGACTGACCATGTACTCCTCTTCACCACACACTGTGACAACCTTCCCTTTCACCGGGTACTTCAGTTTCTGATGCAAAGTAGAGGTAACAGCGCCTGCCCCATGTATCCAAGGGCGTCCAAGTAGGCAAGAATAAGCTGGACGGATGTCCATGACAAAGAAAGTAGATTCGAAAGTGCGGGAACCGACTTTATGAGAGGAGCTCTCAAGCACCGTCCGCTTAGAACCATCAAAAGCTCTCACAATAATGTCACTGGGTCTCAGAACCAACCCTTCGACATCAAGCCGATCAAAAGCAATCTTCGGAAGGATATTCAAAGCGGAACCGGTATCCACCAAAACATGAGATAAGGTAGTACCCTTGCATTCAACAGAGATGTGCAAGGCTTTGTTGTGTTTCTTTCCGGCAGGAGTCAAATCAACATCAGAGAAGCCTAGGCCGTTGTTGGCAGCCAGGCTAGCGATACAAACTTCAAACTGGTCGTGGTAGTGTCTTGCGATACATGAGCATTCTTCAGAAACTTCACCAAGGCGCTAGCATGAGCCTCAGAGCACAAGAGCAGAGCAAGCATGGAGATTTTGGACGGAGTTTGTCCCAACTGTTCCACAACATTGTAGTCACTCTTCTTGATAATCTTCAGAATTTCCTCCATTTCTTGTTTGGAGGTGTCCTCAGTAACTTCCTTTGGTACTTCTGGCTGAGCAGGATGAGTCACTGGTTCTTTCCCTCTAGCTTGGGGAATGGGTTGAATAGCTGGAATGCGAGCTGGAGTCGCAGTGTCTTTTGGAGGAGAGATATCTGGAGAGAATACTCTTCCGGTTCTGGTCACCTTACTAGATCCGGTGATGTTGCCAATGTCAGGAATGGTAGCTTCAACTGTAAGATCTTCAATGGTCAGAGGGTCTTGCTTGATGCCATGATAGTAAACATCAGCTCCATAGTTCCAAGGGATAGCCTTGTCAGAGGAATATGGGCGGTCTTGGAGAAGTGATGATGAGAGGTGCCACTCTAGGCACAGAATCAGCAGAGGAAATTCTTATTGTATTAACATCAGCATAGTCTTCTGGGAAATCGTCACCCCATCCGGTCGCCTTAACATTTTCAATAGGAATCTTGTAACTATCAGGAACGGTGTACTTCACCATGTAATCATATTTTCCACTTGGCTGCCCCAAGGTATCCCACACAGATGGTACAGTTTCGTTTGCATTGTCAATCTTCAACTTAGACATTTCTTCACACATCTTACGCACGTGGTTTGAAATAGTATCTCACGGTTATCCATCATGCACTGAACACGTCTTCTCAACCAAGCACAACCATCAGGCGCGGATGGGCACCAACGACAGTTCTCTGGGCATCCTGGATTCACACCGGCTTGCAACAAATTCTTCTTAACAGTCATCAGAGGAATAGTCAAGTCATCTATGTTGAAAAGATAAGTATCATCACCAACAGCGTTGGAACTCTTGTCATGGTTAGGCATAGGCGCGTTGATCACATTCGGAGTCTCAACAGGAGGATCAAATTCAATCTGCTTAGCTTCAATCATATCTTGAATCTTGTTCTTCAAAGCCCAACAATTGTCAGTGTCGTGCCCTAGGCTATTGGAATGGTAAGCACACTTAGCATTTGGATTGTACTTCGGAGAGGAAGTGTTGACATTCTGAGGAGGATCCCTCAAGGTTATCAGCTCTGCGTTCAACATGTGTTGCAAGGCTTGCGACAATGGCATGTTGATCTTCGTGAACCGCCTCGTGGCGCATTCGCTACGTTGTCTCTCGAGGTTGTCTTGATGTAGGATTGGAGATCACAACTGCCCTACAGATTGAGCGGTCGGTCTTGGCTCGGCTTTTCGACCATACACATTAGCTTCTTTCTTAGCACCAAAAGATCTCTTGCACATTTGAAGATGTCTCTATCGAATCTTCCCACTCTTGATACCAACTTCAATCGCCGCAAAAATCAGCTCGGTGAATCCGGCTGAAGAATTTTCAATCAGGTGATTGAAGAATGGGCATGTCAGTGTCCCCATGAACATATCAACCAACTCCCTATTGGACAAGGGTGGTTGAACTCACCGCTAGATCTCTCCATTTCGAGCATACTCTTTGAACTTCTCGTCACGACCCATAGACATGCTTTGTAGTTGCATGCAGTGGGTGTCAATTCAACATTGTACTCATATTATGCAGAAAGCATCAGCCAAATCACTCCAAGTACGGATACGGTCATTCTCTAGTGATAGTACCACTCTAGCGTGTTCCGGACAAACTCTCTTGAAAATAGTGCATCCACACTTTACATCATCGTGGGGTTGATCTTGAACATAGGACTTCAAATGCACTTAGGGCAAGACATGCCATCATACTTGGCAAAAGTAGGAACTTTGAATTTGGGAGGAATCACAACACCAGAACAAGACTCGGATCATCAAAGTTCAGCCGGACATCTTCGTTTTCCACAGATTGACGGTCTTCAAGTTGTTTGTACTTGTCATCTTCATCAGAGTATTGGCCACCATCATAGTTCTTCTCAAGCTCAGGCTGACTGCCTTCACCATCACCCTTGTTACTTTGCTCAGTATGGACACTTCCTTCAGAGAGCTCAATACGGCTGACCACCTTAGGACCACCTTTGTAGCGTCTACCCATGTTGAGGAGACCAACAACCTTCTTCTTCTTGTTGATGAGCTTCTTCAAATCTCTTGGCCTTGGACCAAGTTGGTAAACATCTGCTTGAGCATTCGAGCTGAAGATCTTTGATGTCTGTTCAAGAGCCATTTCGCTAAAATAAATAGCGAGCAAATGAGAAAACCAATCTCAATGTACCGTGATGCAATGTTATGATATGCTATCGATGTTTATGCAAATGCAATGCAATGTTTTCAAGGACCTTAGAGATTTAAATTTGTTAAACAAGCATGAACAAACATTTATTAGTTCTCTTTTTATTCTTTTTCTTTTAAGTACAAGAGATAGTTCAAAACAATAAAAGAAAACATAAACATCCTAAAGCTCTAAGTTTCCCATGGGCGCTTCCTCTTGGTGCCGATGTAAGTGTTGATGCTTCGCTCCTCGTGAAGTATCTTGGTAAACTCTAGCACTTTCTTCTCGCTTGCATAGCACTGAGCTTCAAATGTATCCCTCTCTTCCTTAAAATTGAATCCATCTCTTCAAGTCTTCAAAATCGGTAGGCATGTCGGGATGGAGAATATAGGTACGTCACCTATAGCAACAGGTTCCATAATTACTGGTAGAACAGGCGTGAATGGCATCATGAGGTTTTGAGCTCGAGCTCGCACCCATTTGAGGTAAGGTTCCCAAGGAATGGAATTTTGGTTACCCAAAGTCTTGGTATCAGTCTTCTTCACCATGCCCCAAGCGTATAAACCTTCGCGGTAATGCGGAGATCGTGATTGTAGTCGAACACAACATCTTGGAGAAGCATATCATGTGGACCATCTCTTGAGCAAAACCAAACCGACGTAGAGCTAAAGAAGGGTTGTAATACCTCCCTTATACCAAGTAGCGGTACATTAGGAATTCTCCACAACGCTCGATGAAGGTGAAGTCCTTTTGAGAGAAAAGATTCCAACGGATATCCGAATGAGAGAGTGACATCAATCTTTGAGACCATCTCAACCTTTGTTCATTCTTCAAAGATGGAGGAAGGTGCGAAATAAACCACCTTGAAAGTAACGGTATACAACACATGAGAGTTCCTTGTCGCTTAGTAGTACAGTGTGGAGAGAATGTAGAATATCTCCAAGTAAAGTAGGCATGGATTGGGTAAGGAACAACTTGATGGCATTGATATCGATGAACTGATCCGAGTTAGGAAATAGAACCAAACCATAAATTAGCAAGGCCACAATATCTTCAAATGCATGGAAACTCATAACTTTGAGGAATTCTCGGGCTTTCTTAATTAGGAACTTGGAAAGTAAACCTTTAACTCCACTTCTAGTTTCCCAATTGGCTTCAATGTCCGAGCGCTTAAGATGTAAGGTGGATGCGATGTCTTCGAACTTAGGAACCTTTTCCAAACCGGTGAATGGCATTTGGTCAAGAATAGGTACCCAAGTAGCTTAGAGAACTCTTCCAAGGTAGGAACCAACCGATAATCCGAAATGTAAAGCAATGGTGTTTGGATCAAAGAACTGGAATAGGACATGCATCATATCTTCTTCAAAACCGGAGATAACCAAATCAAGTAGATAACCATGTCTTTTGATGAACTGAGCATGGTCGGGAATTTCTGAAACCAATTCTTTGAGTTGAGAAGGGATACCCATGAAGTTGATTCGGATAGTCTTTCTAGAAGCCATAATCCCTACAAAACAGAGCAAAGATAAATCCCTAGGTCCTTGAAATAGTTAGAAATGATATGCAATGCGAATGATGTCATGATGTCATGTTTAGCACACACAAACAATTCACAATGAGCCTAGGGTTAAGGCTTGCATGAGGTATAGGTGATTACCCCACCAAAAGTTTGAGTTGGTTCATCCGTCCTATAATAGTAACCGGTTCTAGGAATCTCACATCACGATCTTTCTCGTAGGCGCTTATTTCAATACGACGCCAAGTGGTCGATCGAAAATGTCCCAAAAGTCTAATCTCAATGAGCGTAGCATCGAGTATCAACCAACCTCGGTCTACACCAAAGCCGGCCATCTCACTACCTTCTAATGGCCAAGATGGGTCAATTAAGGTTCTAAAAGTTTAGTTAGCGCTTGATGACACCACGAAGCCAAATACTATCTTCAACTTGGGAATGAAGAGTATCGGGACAACCAAAGTGTCACGCTAACGTAGCCATCATGTTGACCGTTTAGTTATACGTCTAGCGGTCGCGATGATCTAATGCCACTTACCTAAAAGGAAACCCGGATCCGGGTGTAGGATCCCCCAACAATATAATACCCAAGCAACCCTTAAAGATAAAGCATACAAGTCAAACAAAAAGCAGTAAAAATGATCTAGAAATCCCTAAGGCAATCTCTCTTTTAGGGTGTTCCCCAGCAGAGTCGCCAGTTCTGTGATACGGTGAACTGACTTTTTAGGATTTTTGTATCCAAATGTGCGGATAGCAAGAGTCGCCACCGACTTTTATTTTTATCCAATTAAGGGAAGGTAAAAGTAACAGAAAAAGACCTTCGTTAGATTCTGAGTTCGGGAGAATGGTTATGAAAAGGGAAGGTATTAGCACCCCTTTCCATCCGTAGTTATCTACGGGCTCTTAGTTGCTCTAGATCACTTTTTAAAATTGCTTTCTGTGTGTTTGACAAAGGTGTTTTGAAAAAGGCATTTCGCTTTGACTTTGTAATGACTCATGTAGGAGTGTATACAAAGTGTTCGGAAATGTTTTGTTTTGAAAAGAATTTGAACTTTGAAAAAGTGTGTGTGTGAAAAGCATTTGATGAGCAAGCAACTAAAGACTTATTACCCACTCGAATTTGGTCGTTGTATTCTACATTCCTTTAGAATAGCTAGCCATACCATTAGTTAGTAGGTAGCTCCATTCGTTGGATGTAAGCGGGACATTCGAAGGGACATCGGATGGTCATAGAAGGCAACTTGTAGGAAATATCTAGCACATTCAAGGGACTATCATCATTTTCGTAGGCGACAATCGAGGGTCAAGATCATGTATTCGGAGCGACATCGTGGGTCTTATGATCTTTGTATCGAAGGGACTATGATGATTTGTTTGGAAGGCAACGGTGCTAGAATACCTCTACGTTCGAGGGACATGACCATTTTGAATCGAAGGCATCGAGAGAATTACCTAAGGGTGCGTGTGAAAGAAGTGTGTTGATTTCAGAATATGTTATCTTGAAAATTAGTGGGCTATGTTCAATTTTAATCTTGCCATACATGCCTAGTTACTAGCAATTTATAGGGTGCGAAAAGTAAAATGCGGAATGTAAAGTGCGGAAAGGTAAATGTCCTACGCTATTACAAGGCTTTGGGGCAGATACATAATTTAAAATGCGGGAAATAAAAACCTAAATTAAACTATTACATCCCATATACAGTTACATTATTGAAAAATAAAATGAAAACGGAAGAATCGTCTGAATCGGATTAACCTGTGAAACAAACGAGAAATCGGAAAATATGATGAAATCGAAATAAGAGAAAATGTTAGGAAAAATGCGAGTTTTTATATGAGAAAATTATTATATGCTGGAAATAATATAAATATATTAAAATAATTTTTTGGGATTTTTTAGATGCAATTTAATAATTAAAAATGAATTTACAATGATTTAAATGCAAAATTATAAATAAAAATAAATATGCATGCAAAAATGTATTTTTTAATTTTATAAATTAAATAAAGATTTTTAGGAAACAAATGTAAAAGGAAAATATTTTTTGATGAATTTTGAATGCAAAAATAAAATTGTGAAAAGAATTAAAATAACATGAAAATATTAAAATAAAAGAAAATATGAAAATATGTTAGAAAATATAAGTTTGTGAAAAGAGGAAAAAGAATGGTCCCTGGCTGGTTCGAACCGGTGTCTTATGAGAGCATCTCCAATAGCTAGCGCCTTAACCACTAGGCCACTTGTCATTTGGTGTTTGAAAGTTGAAACGCGGTCGTTTTAAACAAACTCGATTCCTCGGAACCAAGAACACGAGATCTTCATCTTCTCCATTTGAATTTTGAAAAGCTAGCGGCTTCCTTCGACGCTATGACCCCGCAAATTCTAAAATTCAGACAAGCAATATAAATTCAATTCAAAGGCATGGTTCGATTGATTCATCATTCTAAACGTGATGGTGGTATTCTTTGTCCAATTTGTCCTATTTCGTGAGATCCCAATTCAACCATGGAACCCTAGCTATGGTAAGTTCGATTCCGCCATGAAAATTCAATCAAACTATGCAGAAAGCTTGCAAACTTCCATCTAAACACAAAACAAACCACGAAACATGTTAAAATGCATGAATGATAGAAATCGAATTTTGAAAAAGTATGACAAACCGAAATCGTGTTCTCAATTCTTGATGTTTTGAGAGTTGTAAGGTCGGATCGATTCTGAAAGCCTCAAGGAACACAATGGAAGGCTTGAAATATTGAATCAAGCAAAACTAGGGTTGCCAGCCTTCAAGAACTCGATTTTTGGCTTTTAGGTTAGGGTTTCGAGCAATTTTTCCGTCCCTTTGTGATTGATATGCATCAGGTATAAGTATTGGATGGATTTGGGATCATTATTGGCAAGAATCAATCACCATTCAATGATAATCAAATTTGATTTTTCATGAAAATCAAATTTTCAAAACTTGATCAATTCCAATCCAATCTTGCCTTTTTTGATCCAATTTCGAAATTGCTAGCTTTTAATGAATTGCTTGGGTCTTAAGGAAAGAATAAAATCAATCTTTCAATTAATTTTGATTTTATAATTTATTTTTAAATTTAATTTGCATTTAAATGAATAAATTACAAATTAAATAGAAAAATAAATCAAAATTCGTGGCATTGGGCTTGGATATTCCTAATTGTATGAGGAATAAGTTTGGATGAAGAAAAGCAAGCCCATTTGCAAAAGATTTGATTTTTGAAGTATCTCTCTTTGTGCATTCTTTCAAAATTGCCCAACTTGTGAATGGTGTAACTTGCTCAATTTTCCACATTTTGAGTGTTCTTGGACTTTTGGAAAGCTCTAAGAGTCCTCTAACCAACCATTTTGGTCTCATCTCAATTGGAGTTACCATGCTCAATATATCTTCAAAGCAAAAGTTGACTTTTGTTGACTTTGAAAATGACTGTAATGTTTTGAGCTATACCTCTCAAATGAAGCATTTTTGGACATTCTTGTGAGACATGAAGTTGTAGAGAATTGAATTTCCTTCAAAACAAGAGGTGGTGGAAAATTTACGAGAAAGTATGAGAAAGTTATGATCACCAAAGTTCATTGACTTTTCACCTAGAAACCCTAATTTAGAAAGTTTGACTTTTGAGCAAATCTTGAGTTTTCTTGATGAATCATGATCAACCCTTGATCAAATGATGAATGTAACTTCAAAATGAGGATGTTGACCAAAATTATGAAGTTTGATGTATGTTGACCACGATTGACTTTTTGTCCAATACAACTGATTTTCAACCATCTGAGCAATTGTCTGAGGAAACTTGACTTGTGAAGCTTGAAACTTGACATGGAGAATCTTTGAAGCATATGAGGAGGCATGAAGACCATTGGAGATGTTGGAAGTTCATCTTGACTTGAGAGATACCAAACCCTAGTTTGGGTTGATTGTCTAGGAGAGAGTTTGTCTGATCAACTCTTGAGGAATCCTTGAGCATAGATGTATGAAATCTCTTGAGTAGATGGAGGGCAAATTTTGGGGTATGACAGCTGCCCCTGTTCAATCTTCTTGTACTGGAGGGTTAGATTGACACGCTTGTCTTTCGTGACCTGGAGGTAGAAGATGATTGAACACTCGAGTACACCTGAAAATTTGCACTCGCTGTTGGTGGATGATGCGGGAATGGGCTTACAGATGCCATTTGGATACTTCGCTAGAGGATGAGTCGTACGCTAGACTCGAGAATGTTGATCGGAGAATTGACGGAGATGGGCTTAAGATGCCATCTGGAAAGATCGATGCTGGGGAGTGAGCCGTACGCTAGGCTCTCTAGACGTTTCTGGAAGGAGCATGGAGATGGGCTTAAGATGCCATCTAGAGGGAGTCATACGTTAGACTTCGTGTTCATTTTTTGAATGAAGTTATTGGTTTGTATTGATTTTTAACCATATATGCAGCATTCTGAAAGTGGAGAAAATGTTGATAAATGGTCGGAGATGGGCTTAAGATGCCATCCAAGGCAACTGAGTCGTACGCTAGACTCTATAGTTGTTGTTGATAATAGGAAGGGGTCAGAATAAATCTTCGTGCCGATTACTCTGAGGGAGATAGTAGTTGGCAAAAATGTGGATAGCTTCCCTATTGTGGATCGGGTGTTGATCCATTGCCTGTTATCGGAGGATAACCGAGGTCTTCGGATAGTTTTCCGTCGATTCGGGCTTAATCTGGACCCGTCGGAGGACAACCAAAGGCGGTCTTTCAGATAGTTTTCCCGTCGATTCGGGGCTTAATCCTGGACTAGTCGTCAGAGGACAACCAAGAGCGGTCTTTCAGATAGTTTTCCCGTCGATTCGGGCTTAATCTCGACTGTTTGCCGAGGATCATACACTGCTTTTGGAGAAAACAAGAGGAACTTTGACAGAATATTGGTTAGTTTTATGCAAAGTATGATGCATGACAGTGTATATGAATGACATATGCATGAATTATGACTTTATGAGTAATGTATGAATGATAGATGTTGTGGTATTTCAAAACATATCCATCTTGAAGAAGATGCGGATTTTCTGCTTGAGAATTTCTGATTTCTGCTTGGAGATTCAGGTAGGTGAGAACCTTGCTTTTGAAAGAGAAGAAAGATATCCTGGATTCCTCCGATGCACTATCTGACCAAGTCTTGGGCCTAGATATTGTTGAGGGAGGTAGAGATTTGAGAAGCTCGTTGTTGGGGATCTCATATATAGACCCTGCTGAGGAGGTTTAGGAGGCGCTCTACTGGGATCCTGAGTGTAGATCTCGCTGGAGAGTAATTGATAGTTGCCGGGGAGACCGAGTTGGGAGAGTCAGGAACCCGTTGTAATCTTTGGCTGGGGGATGAAGATGTAGTTTCCTCCGATGCACTATCTGACCAAGTCTCGAGTCTGGATACTGCCGCTGGGGGAAAAGGGGAAGGACTGAGAGATATCCGCTGGGGATAAATACTTTGACTGGGTGAAGTGTTATTTCTCGGAGACTGATGTAACATTGCTCGGTTGAGTGGAGTTGCTGCTCGCGGATTCCCTTTTGCTCTGCTGGGGAAGTTGTGTTGTGAGTGACACCTTTGTGGGGATCACGCTCTGCGGGGGATTGTTTTGGTGACTTTCGTCGTCGTCCCAATTCCTGGAGCCTGTGGTAAGCACTTTCGTATATTTATTTTCCGTATGTTTGTGATTAGATTCTTATTGTCAAATGCGTATAGTCATTCAAAGCAAACGTTGGACCTATTGCAAATAACAACAGCAGAAATTGTAAAGAGAAAGAAGCTTGCGTTTATTTGAAAGGTGGCGTATGGCCAAGTAGTTTGTACATAAGAAAGGTAAAAAGCTATGCGGAAACAATCTCGTTAAGTTCCAACTATGCTAGTACTCATATATTTCGACTATCTCATCTCCTTGCTGTCAGTAGAAAGTGAGTAGACTGATCTTCGCCATTCGAACCTTGAATGCTGATAGTAGTCCGAAGCGGTGATCCGAAGAGACATAGTCGACGCTTAAATCCCTAACTTTTGCCTAGACCGCCCTTTCGGTTTTTCTACCGATACCCTTCTTGCCCAAGCCGCCTTTTCGTGTTTTCGACGGGTGTACATGTTTTGTATATATCCTTTATTTTTGCCCGAACCTTTTGGTTCGCCAGATGCCTTATTTTTGCCTAGGCCACCGACCTAGCGGGTCTCTTTTATGCGTAGTATTTTTGACTATGTCTTCACGGGTGTGGGAAGTCTTCACCATCCATGGTGCTAAGTATCATAGCTCCGGAAAATATCTTGACTACAAATGGTCCCTCGTGGGTGGGAGTCCATTTGCCCAGGATCACCTTGTGGAAGAATGATGCGCTTGACTACTAGATCACCGACTTGGTAGACTCGGTGCTTGACCTTCTTGTTAAATGCTCGATCATTCGCTCGATAAATCATCCATGGCGATGGACGCGAGTCGTTTCTCATCGATCAAGTTAATCTGGTCAAGGCGAGTCTGAACCCAATCGTCTTCACCTAACTCTGTGTCTTGGAGGACTCTGGTTGAGGGTATCTGAACCTCGATAGGTAAGACGGCTTCCATACCGTATACAAGAGAAGGGTTGCCCTGTTGATGTTCGTGCTGAAGTGCGATAACCATGAAGAGCAAATGGTAACATCTCATGCCAATCTTTGTAAGTCACTGTCATCTTCTGTATGATTTTCTTAATGTTCTTGTTGGCGGCTTCCACTGCGCCATTCATCTTAGGCCGATAAGGAGAAGAGTTGTGATGCTTGATCTTGAACTGCGTGCAGAGTTCGGTGATCATCTTGTTGTTGAGATTGGAACCGTTATCTGTGATAATCCTTTCAGGAGTGCCATATCGACAGATAAGATTATGTTTGATGAAACGAGCCACAACATTCTTGGTAACGGATGCAAATGAGGCTGCCTCTACCCACTTGGTGAAATAGTCAATTGCCACAAGGATGAAACGATGTCCATTGGAAGCGGTGGGCTTGATTTCTCCGATCATGTCAATGCCCCACATTGCAAAAGGCCAAGGAGAAGTTAAAACGTTCAGAGGTACTGGAGGTACGTGTACTTTATCGGCATAAATCTGGCATTTGTGACAAGATCGAGCGTAGCGGTGACAATCAGCTTCCATGGTAGACCAATAGTAACCTGTTCTCAAAATCTTCTTAGCCATGGTGTGTCCACTGGAGTGGGTACCAAATGCGCCTTCGTGTAACTCTTCCATGATACGCATTGTTGTTCGTCTACACATGAGTAAGCACAAGTCGTGGTTACGCTTGTATAAGATGTCGTTGCTGAGGAAGAATTTGGAAGCGAATCTTCTCATGAACTTCTTATCATTGACTGATGCCCCTTCGGGATATTCCGAGTCTCAAGATACCTCTTCACGTCATAGTACCAAGGTTTCTCTTGCGTCAAGCTCACAACAATACCGGTTCGTCGAACTTCTCAATGATGATCCGGGAGCCTCGTTGTCCCATCTGACCTTGAACATAGACGACATAGTAGCTAATGCGTCTGCCAACTGATTCTCTTCTCGTGGAATATGATTGAAAGTGATCTCTTCAAAGTAGGGAATCAAACTCAGAACATACTCTCGATATGGAATGAGATTCGGATGCTTCGTATCCCAATCGCCTTAACTGACCGATCACCAAAGTCGAGTCTCCATACACTTGCAAGAACTTGATTCTTAGGTCAATAGCAGCTTTGATACCCATGATGCACGCTTTGTATTCGACCATGTTGTTAGTGCAACTGAAACATAATCTGGCGGTGAAAGGCGTATGTCCGCCTGTAGGGGATGTAATGATGGCGCCAATGCCATTTCCAAGTGCGTTTGAGGCTCCATCAAAGACCATAGTCCATCGGGATCCCTGTTCGGGTCCTTCGTCTGGCCTGGTTCTTCACAATCTGTGACTAGTAAAACATCTTCATCTGGAAATTTGAACTGCATAGACTGATAGTCATCTACGGCTTGATGAGCCAAATGATCGGCTACCACACTTCCTTTGATCGCTTTTTGAGAAGTGTACTGGATGTCGTATTCGGTCAAGATTATTTGCCATCTTGCTATTCTTCCGGAGAGAGCTGGTTTCTCAAAGATGTATTTTATCGGATCCATCTTGAAATCAATAAGGTAGTGTGAGTCAACATATCTTGTCTTAGTCGGCGACAGCCCAAAGCGTTGCAAGTTTTCTCGATTGTGAGTATCTTGTTTCACATCGGTAAACTTTTGCTAAGGTAGTATATTGCATGCTCTTTTCGACCCGACTCGTCATGTTGCCCCAACACACCCCATTGAATTCTCTAGCACTGTTAAGTACATGATAAGAGGTCTTCCTTCGGCGGGCGGCATCAGGATAGGAGGATTCTGTAGGTACTCCTTGATTTTGTCAAAAGCGATCTGGCAATCGTCGTTCCATTTTACTACTTGATCTTTCTTTAGTAACTTGAAGATTGGCTCACAAGTAGCAGTCAGATGTGCAATGAATCTGGCAATGTAGTTTAATCGGCCCAAGAAACCTCCGACTTCCTTCTCGGTGCGGGGAGCTGGCATCTCTCGAATAGCTTTAACCTTGGCGGGGTCAACCTCAATACCTTTTTCGCTGACAACAAACCCTAAGAGTTTTCCGGATCTAACTCCAAAGGTGCACTTGTTAGGATTAAGTCTCAATTTGTACTTCTTCAATCTGTCAAACAGTTTCTGCAAATGATCAAGATGTTCTTCTTCAGTCTGTGATCGAGCTATCATGTCGTCGACGTAGACCTCTATCTCGTGATGAATCATGTCATGAAATAATGTAACCATAACACGTTGATAAGTGGCGCCTGCGTTCTTCAGTCCGAACGGCATAACCTTGTAGCAGAAAGTGCCCCACTGTGTAACAAAAGTAGTCTTCTCCATGTCTTCGGGAGCCATTTTGATCTGATTGTAACCGGAGAAACCATCCATGAAGGAAAAAACCTTATGCTGAGCGGTGTTGTCAACCAGAACATCAATATGAGGAAGTGGGAAATCGTCTTTCAGACTCGCTTTGTTTAGATCTCTGTAATCCACACACATTCGTACTTTGTCATCCTTCTTGGGTACGGGTACCACATTTGCAACCCACTGGGGATAAGAGGTGACAGCTAAGAAACCTACGTTGAACTGCTTCATAACTTCGGCTTTGATTTTCTCTCGACATCTCGACGATGCGATAACCTTCTTTTATCGGGAGAAAACCTTCTTTCGTCGGCAATCGGTGTACCACAATATCAATGTCTAAACTAGGCATGTCTTCGTATGACCAAGCAAAAACCTCAATGTAGTCTCGTAGCATCTGAATCAACCTTTCTTTAACACTGTTCTCAAGACCCGCTCCTATCTTGATCTCTTTCGTCTTCACAAGACCAAATTCACAATCTCAACTTGCTCTTCGTGTGGTCAGATAACTCGATCTTCTGTAGCAGTCGGCAAGTTCTCCGGCACTTCACAATCTTCCTCACTTTCATCTTCGCTTGGTAGATCGGATTATCGAAGTCATATTTAGCACTAGGATAGCTGTTATTAACGAGATTCGGAGTGATTCTACGGTATCACATGGGTGTGTAAGAAACACATAGCTTTTGAAGGGTGATAAAGTAAAGAAAGAAAACAAACAATTGAATGCAAAAGTCCAACGATTTATTGAATGATAATAATCGACAGATAATAACCCTCGCAAACGAGCCATGATGCCCCGGGCAAGGCACTAGGCTTTCAAAGTTTATTGTTCAAAACATAAAGAAATACGAAAAGTAAAAACAAAACAAGAGCAATTACTCCTGGCTAAAGGAGATTGGTATGACGTCTTCGGTCTTCCAATTCTTGAGCCCATGATCCGAGTTGGGAAGATCCACTTGCGATGTCGGAGTCGTTGTCGCCGTCTTCTATAGCATGGATTCCACTGGCCGATGCGGAAAGGAAGTTGGCGCACGTGGCGTATCATCTTCTGACCCTTGATGGTGAAGCCTAAACCAGTCTTGTCAAATTTGAAAGGAAGATTAGGGAGCTGTCCCCAAATAGTACTACCTTCTTCAACAGCAGCTTGAGCATCTTTCAATGAGGCCATCCTAGGCGGAGCTTGTGTGACTTCAGAGTGGTGGAGAGTCAACGGCATGACTGGGATTGTTTCAAAAGCTTGACAAGGAGTCTCAAGAATTCTTCCATCTCAAGATAACGGAATGACGTAGATGACCGACCATGTACTCTCTTCACCACACTGTGACAACCTTCCTTTCACCGGTACTTCAGTTCGATGCAAAGTAGAGGTAACAGCGCCCGCCCCATGTATCCAAGGGCGTCCAAGTAGGCAAGAATAAGCTGGACGGATGTCCATGACAAAGAAAGTAGATTCGAAAGTCTGGGAACCGACTTTAACAAGCAGAGTGAGCTCTCCAAGCACCGTCCGCTTAGAACCATCAAAAGGTCTCACAATAATGTCACTAGGTCTCAGAACCAACCCTTCGACATCAAGCCGATCAAAAGCAGTCTTCGGAAGGATATTCAAAGCGGAACCGGTATCCACCAAAACATGAGATAAGGTAGTACCCTTGCATTCAGCAGAGATGTGCAAGGCTTTGTTGTGTTTCTTTCCGGCAGGAGTCAAATCAACATCAGAGAAGCCTAGGCCGTTGTTGGCAGCCAGGCTAGCGATACAAACTTCAAACTGGTCAGTGGTAGTGTCTTGCGGTACATGAGCATTCTTCAGAAACTTCACCAAGGCGCTAGCATGAGCCTTAGAGCACAAGAGCAGAGCAAGCATGGAGATTTTGGACGGAGTTTGTCCCAACTGTTCCACAACATTGTAGTCACTCTTCTTGATAATCTTCAGAATTTCCTCCATTTCTTGTTTGGAGGTGTCCTCAGTAACTTCCTTTGGTACTTCGGCCGAGGGATGAGTCACGGTTCTTTCCTCTAGCTTGGGAATGGGTTGAATAGCGGAATGCGAGTGGAGTCGCAGTGTCTTTGGAGGAGAGATATCCGGAGAGAATACTCTTCCGGTTCTGGTCACCTTACTAGATCCGGTGATGTTGCCAATGTCAGGAATGGTAGCTTCAACTGTAAGATCTTCAATGGTCAGAGGGTCTTGCTTGACGCCATGATAGTAAACATCAGCTCCATAGTTCCAAGGGATAGCCTTGTCAGAGGAATATGGAACGGTCTTGGAGAAGTGATGATGAGTGCCACTCTAGGCACAGAATCAGCAGAGGAAATTCTTATTGTATTAACATCAACATAGTCTTCTGGGAAATCGTCACCCCATCCGGTCGCCTTAACATTTTCAATAGGAATCTTGTAACTATCAGGAACGGTGTACTTCACCATGTAATCATATTTTCCACTTTGCTGCCCCAAGGTATCCCACACAGATGGTACAGTTTCGTTTGCATTGTCAATCTTCAACTTAGACATTTCTTCACACATCTTCTGCACAGGTGGTTTCAGAAATAGTATCTCACGGTTATCCATCATGCACTGAACACGTCTTCTCAACCAAGCACAACCATCAGGCGCGGATGGGCACCAACGACAGTTCTCTGGGCATCCTGGATTGACACCGGCTTGCAACAAATTCTTCTTAATAGTCATCAGAGGAATAGTCAAGTCATCTATGTTGAAAAGATAAGTATCATCACCAACAACGTTGGAACTCTTGTCATGGTTAGGCATAGGCGCGTTGATCACATTCGGAGTCTCAACAGGAGGATCAAATTCAATCTGCTTAGCTTCAATCATATCTTGAATCTTGTTCTTCAAAGCCCAACAATTGTCAGTGTCGTGCCCTGGGCTATTGGAATGGTAAGCACACTTAGCATTTGGATTGTACTTCGGAGAGGAAGTGTTGACATTCTGAGGAGGATCCCTCAAGGTTATCAGCTCTGCGTTCAACATGTGTTGCAAGGCTTGCGACAATGGCATGTTGATCTTCGTAAACTGTCTTCGTGGCGCGTTCTGGCTACGCGCGTTGTCTCGCTGAGGTTGTGCTGATGTAGGATTGGAGATCACAACTGCCCCTACAGATTGAGCGCGGTCGGTCTTGGCTCGGCTTTTCTGACCATACACAGCATTAGCTTCTTTCTTAGCACCAAAAGATCTCTTCGCAGCATTTGAAGATGTCTCTATCTGAATCTTCCCACTCTTGATACCAGCTTCAATACGCTCGCCTGTCAAAATCAGCTCGGTGAATCCGGCTGAAGAATTTTCAATCAGGTGATTGAAGAATGGGCATGTCAGTGTCCCCATGAACATATCAACCAACTCCCTATTGGACAAGGGTGGCTGAACTCTGCCTGCTAGATCTCTCCATTTCTGAGCATACTCTTTGAACTTCTCGTCACGACCCATAGACATGCTTTGTAGTTGCATGCGAGTGGGTGTCAATTCAGCATTGTACTCATATTGTCTGTAGAAAGCATCAGCCAAATCACTCCAAGTACGGATACGGTCATTCTCTAGCTGATAGTACCACTCTAACTGTGTTCCGGACAAACTCTCTTGAAAATAGTGCATCCACAACTTTCTGTCATCAGTGTGGGGGTTGATCTTCTGAACATAGGACTTCAAATGCAGCTTAGGGCAAGACATGCCATCATACTTGGCAAAAGTAGGAACTTTGAATTTGGGAGGAATCACAACACCAGGAACAAGACTCAGATCATCAAAGTTCAGCCCGGACATCTTCAGGTTTTCCACAGATTCGACGGTCTTCAAGTTGTTTGTACTTGTCATCTTCATCGAGTATTGGCCACCATCATAGTTCTTCTCAAGCTCAGCCGACCGCCTTCACCATCACCCTTGTTACTTTGCTCGGATGGACACTTCCTTGAGAGCTCAATACGGTGACCACCTTAGGACCACCTTTGTAGCGTGCCCATGTTGAGGAGACCAACAACCTTCTTCTTCTTGTTGATGAGCTTCTTCAAATCCTCTTGGCCTTGGACCAAGTGGTAAACATCAAACCGAGCATTCGAGCTGAAGATCTTTGACATCTCAAGAGCCATTTCTGCTAAAATAAATAGCGAGCAAATGAGAAAACCAATCTCCAATGTACCTGTGATGCAATGTTATGATATGCTATGCGATGTTTATGCAAATGCAATGCAATGTTTTCAAGGACCTTAGAGATTTAAATTTGTTAAACAAGCATGAACAAACATTTATTAGTTCTCTTTTTATTCTTTTTATTTTTAAGTACAAGAGATAGTTCAAAACAATAAAAGAAAACATAAACATCCTAAAGCTCTAAGTTTCCCATGGGCGCTTCCTCTTGGTGCCGATGTAAGTGTTGATGCTTCGCTCCTCGTGAAGTATCTTGGTAAACTCTAGCACTTTCTTCTCGCTTGCATAGCACTGAGCTTCAAATGTATCCCTCTCTTCCTTAAGCTGAATCCAGGATCTCTTCAAGTCTTCAAAATCAGTAGGCATGTCAGGATGGAGAACAGTATAGGGTACGTCACCTATAGCAACAGGTTCCATAATTACTGGTAGAACAGGCGTGAATGGCATCATGAGGTTTTGAGCTCGAGCTCGCACCCATTTGAGGTAAGGTTCCCAAGGAATGGAATTTTGGTTACCCAAAGTCTTGGTATCAGTCTTCTTCACCATGCCCCAAGCGTGTATAAACCTTCGTCGGTAATTCTGGAGATCGTGATTGTAGTCGAACACAACATCTTGGAGAAGCATATCATGTGGACCATCTCTTCGAGCAAAACCAAACTGACGTAGAGCTAAAGAAGGGTTGTAAGTAATACCTCCCCTTATACCAAGTAGCGGTACATTAGGGAATTCTCCACAACGCTCGATGAAGGTGAAGTCCTTTTGAGAGAAAAGATTCCAACGGATATCTGAATGAGAGAGTGACATCAATCTTTGAGACCATCTCAACCTTTGTTCATTCTTCAAAACTGATGGAGGAAGGTGCGAAATAAACCACCTTGAAAGTAACGGTATACAACACATGAGAGTTCCTTGTCGCTTAGTAGTACGAGTGTGGAGAGAATGTAGAATATCTCCAAGTAAAGTAGGCACTGGATTGCGGGTAAGGAACAACTTGATGGCATTGATATCGATGAATTGATCCGAGTTAGGAAATAGAACCAAACCATAAATTAGCAAGGCCACAATGTCTTCAAATGCATGGAAACTCATAACTTTGAGGAATTCTCGGGCTTTCTTAATTAGGAACTTGGAAAGTAAACCTTTAACTCCACTTCTAGTTTCCCAATTGGCTTCAATGTCCGAGCGCTTAAGATGTAAGGCGGATGCGATGTCTTCAACTTAGGCCGAAATCAAAGTAATCGAATAGGACATGCATCATATCTTCTTCAAAACCGGAGATAACCAAATCAAGTAGATAACCATGTCTTTTGATGAACTGAGCATGGTCGGGAATTTCTGAAACCAATTCTTTGAGTTGAGAAGGGATACCCATGAAGTTGATTCGGATAGTCTTTCTAGAAGCCATAATCCCTACAAAACAGAGCAAAGATAAATCCCTAGGTCCTTGAAATAGTTAGAAATGATATGCAATGCGAATGATGTCATGATGTCATGTTTAGCACACACAAACAATTCACACAATGAGCCTAGGGTTAAGGCTTGCATGAGGTATAGGTGATTACCCCACCAAAAGTTTGAGTTGGTTCATCCTGTCCTATAATAGTAACCGGGTTCTAGGAATCTCACATCACAGATCTTTCTCGTAGGCGCTTATTTCAATACGACGGCCAAGTGGTCGATCGAAAATGTCCCAAAAGTCTAATCTCAATGAGCGTAGCATCGAGTATCAACCAACCTCGGTCTACACCAAAGCCGGCCATCTCACTACCTTCTAATGGCCAAGATGGGTCAATTAAGGTTCTAAAAGTTTAGTTAGCGCTTGATGACACCACGCAGAAGCCAAATACTATCTTCAACTTGGGAATGAAGAGTATCGGGACAACCAAAGTGTCACGCTAACGTAGCCATCATGTTGACCGCTTAGTTATACGTCTAGCGGTCGCGATGATCTAATGCCACTTACCTAAAAGGAAACCCGGATCCGGGTGTAGGATCCCCCAACAATATAATACCCAAGCAACCCTTAAAGATAAAGCATACAAGTCAAACAAAAAGCAATAAAATGATCTAGAAATCCCTAAGGCAATCTCTTTAGGGTGTTCCCCAGCAGAGTCGCCAGTTCCGTGATACGGTGAACTGACTTTTTAGGATTTTTGTATCCAAATGTGCGGATAGCAAGAGTCGCCACCGACTTTTATTTTTATCCAATTAAGGGAAGGTAAAAGTAATGAAAAGACCTTCGTTAGATTCTGAGTTCGGGAGAATGGTTATGAAAAGGGAAGGTATTAGCACCCCTTTCCATCCGTAGTTATCTACGGGCTCTTAGTTGCTCTAGATCACTTTTTAAAATTGCTTTCTGTGTGTTTGACAAAGGTGTTTTGAAAAAAGGCATTTCGCTTTGACTTTGTAATGACTCA
Organism: Vicia sativa; assembly: GCA_021764765.1. NCBI lineage: Eukaryota > Viridiplantae > Streptophyta > Magnoliopsida > Fabales > Fabaceae > Vicia > Vicia sativa. The sequence goes on from CM038795.1 coordinate 80,821,053, forward strand.
TGTAGGAGTGTATACAAAGTGTTCGGAAATGTTTTGTTTTGAAAAGAATTTGAACTTTGAAAAAGTGTGGTGTGAAAAGCATTTGAGAGCGAGCAACTAAAGACTTATTACCCACTCGAATTTGGTCGTTTTTACATTCCTTTAGAATAGCGCTAGCCATACCATTAGTTAGTAGGTAGCTCCATTCGTAGGATGTAAGCGGGACATTCGAAGGGACATCGGATGGTCATTGAAGGCAACTTGTAGGAAATATCTTAGCACATTCGAAGGGACTATCATCATTTTTCGTAGGCGACAATCGAGGGTCAAGATCATGTATTCGGAAGCGACATCGTGGGTCTTATGATCTTTGTATCGAAGGGACTATGATGATTTGTTTGGAAGGCAACGGTGCTAGAATACCTCTACGTTCGAGGGACATGACCATTTTGAATCGAAAGGCATCGAGAGAGAATTACCCTAAGGGGTGCGTGTGTGAAAGAAGTGTGTTGATTTCAGAATATGTTATCTTGAAAATTAGTGGGCTATGTTCAATTTTAGTCTTGCCATACACGCCTAGTTACTAGCAATTTATAGGGTGCGGAAAGTAAAATGCGGAATGTAAAGTTCGGAAAGGTAAATGTCCTACGCTATTACAAGGCTTTGGGGCAGATACATAATTTAAAATGCGGGAAATAAAAACCTAAATTAAACTATTACATCCCATATACAGTTACATTATTGAAAAATAAAATGAAAACGGAAGAATCGTCTGAATCGGATTAACCTGTGAAACAAACGAGAAATCGGAAAATATGATGAAATCGAAATAAGAGAAAATGTTAGGAAAAATGCGAGTTTTTATATGAGAAAATTATTATATGCTGGAAATAATATAAATATATTAAAATAATTTTTTGGGATTTTTTAGATGCAATTTAATAATTAAAAATGAATTTACAATGATTTAAATGCAAAATTATAAATAAAAATAAATATGCATGCAAAAATGTATTTTTTAATTTTATAAATTAAATAAAGATTTTTAGGAAACAAATTTAAAAGGAAAATATTTTTTGATGAATTTTGAATGCAAAAATAAAATTGTGAAAAGAATTAAAATAACATGAAAATATTAAAATAAAAGAAAATATGAAAATATGTTAGAAAATGTAAGTTTGTGAAAAGAGGAAAAAGAATGGTCCCTGGCTGGTTCGAACCGGTGTCTTATGAGAGCATCTCCAACAGCTAGCGCCTTAACCACTAGGCCACTTGTCATTTGGTGTTTGAAAGTTGAAACGCGATCGTTTTAAACAAACTCGATTCCTGGGAACCAAGAACACGCGCGAAGATCTTCATCTTCTCCATTTGAATTTTTGAAAAGCTAGCGTCGGCTTCCTTCGATGCTATGACCCCTGTAAATTCTAAAATCCAGCACAAGCAATATAAATTCAATTCAAAGGCATGGTTCGATTGGATTCATCATTCTAAACAAGATGGTGGTATTCGTTTTGTCCAATTTGTCCTATTTCGTGAGATCCCAATTCGAACCATGGAACCCTAGCTATGGTAAGTTCTGATTCCGGCCATGAAAATTCAATCAAACTATGCAGAAAGCTTGCAAACTTCCATCTAAACACAAAACAAACCACGAAACATGTTAAAAGTGCATGAATGATAGAAATCGAATTTTGAAAAAAGTATGACAAACCGAAATCGTGTTCTCTCAATTCTTGATGTTTTTGAGAGTTGTAAGGGTCTGGATCGATTCTGAAAGCCTCAAGGAACACAATGGAAGGCTTGGAATTGGCTGAATCGAAGCAAAACTAGGGTTGCCAGTTCCTTCAAGAACTCGATTTTTTGGCTTTTAGGTTAGGGTTTCTGGAGCAATTTTTCCGTCCCTTTGTGATTGATATGCATCAGGTATAAGTATTGGATGGATTTGGGATCATTATTGGCAAGAATCAATCACCATTCAATGATAATCAAATTTGATTTTTTCATGAAAATCAAATTTTCAAAACTTGATCAATTTCAATCCAATCTTGCCTTTTTTGATCCAATTTCGAAATTGCTGGCTTTTAATGAATTGCTTGGGTCTTAAGGAAAGAATAAAATCAATCTTTCAATTAATTTTGATTTTATAATTTATTTTTAAATTTAATTTGCATTTAAATGAATAAATTACAAATTAAATAGAAAAATAAATCAAAATTCGTGGCATTGGGCTTGGATATTCCTAATTGTATGAGGAATAAGTTTGGATGAAGAAAAAGCAAGCCCATTTGCAAAAGATTTGATTTTGAAGTATCTCTTTTGTGCATTCTTTCAAAATTGCCCAACTTGTGAGTGGTGTAACTTGCTCAATTTTCCACATTTTGAGTGTTCTTGGACTTTTGGAAAGCTCTAAGAGTCCTCTAACCAACCCTTTTGGTCTCATCTCAATTGGAGTTACCATGCTCAATATATCTTCAAAGCAAAAGTTGACTTTTGTTGACTTTGAAAATGACTGTAATGTTTTGAGCTATACCTCTCAAATGAAGCATTTTTGGACATTCTTGTGAGACATGAAGTTGTAGAGAATTGAATTTCCTTCAAAACAAGAGGTGGTGGAAAAATTTCGAGAAAGTATGAGAAAGTTATGATCACCAAAGTTTAGTTGACTTTTCACCTAGAAACCCTAATTTAGAAAGTTTGACTTTTGAGCAAATCTTGAGTTTTCTTGATGAATCATGATCAACCCTTGATCAAATGATGAATGTAACTTCAAAATGAGGATGTTGACCAAAAATTATGAAGTTTGATGTATGTTGACCATTGACTTTTGTCCAATACAACCGATTTTCAACCATCGAGCAATTATGAGGAAACTTGACTTGTGAAGCTTGAAACTTGACATGGAGAATCTTTGAAGCATATGAGGAGGCATGAAGACCATTGGAGATGTTGGAAGTTCATCTTGACTTGAGAGATACCAAACCCTAGTTTGGGTTGATTGTCTAGGAGAGAGTTTGTCTGATCAACTCTTGAGGAATCCTTGAGCATAGATGTATGAAATCTCTTGAGTAGATGGAGGGCAAATTTTGGGGTATGACAATATTCACAAAGGACCAAACACTCTCACTAATAATTATGCACATCCAGAATAATTCATGCATTCATCGAAACAAGTTAAATGATAACACGGAAACGAAGATCACTAAGGACTTTCAAGGTTGTAACTTGGCTTAGGTTAGAAACAAGGGATATTTAAGTACAAAGCCATTGAAACGAATCGGGTAAAAGGATATGAAGAGCATTTCGCAACTAATTCCCATCTCATTATTCACAACCTCTTTTCTTTCCACACAATGATCCTCTTTTTTTTTTCTTTTGATTTCTTTTCATAAACAAATTTCTTTCTTCTTTTGTATTTTTCTTTTTCTCTATTCTTTTTCTTTCTTTAGGATCATTGTGCCATCAATTTAGGTTCTTTTTGATCCACCTCCCCAACTTCATTTATATCAATCCTTTTTTATTCAAGACATGCTCTTCAAGGGTTAATTGACAAAAGGGGTGGTATTCATCAACAAGAAAATTTATAGAATGAATTATCATTGAATTTTTCAAAGATCATCAACAACTATTAAGTGGCCTACTTAACAATTAGTCGATTTGATACATTCATCCTACAAATACTATTTAAGCTCAAAAGGGTTCACAAGGATTCACTCTCTCACGGGTAATTGAAGCCCTTTTATAGAATTGGTGGTTTTCCTCATAATGCACAAAAATTGCCTTGATTATTTCTTAGTTTCCAAGTTATCACAAACAAGTAAAGATTAAGCATGAATCACACGAGTTAACACAACTATTAGACACTCAATATTTGGTAAAAAGTGGAAGCTTCTCACATATATGGTTTATGTCCTAATGATTCGAATGTGAACACAATTTTTTTTTTGTACATGCCAGAATAGCTTGCATAAAGAACAAATTTCATAGACATGTTATGTTTCTACAAAACGATTAAATGTGTACCTTCTTCGTGGAATGAATCGAGAATTTTATCATCACCATCACTTTGGTGAAACACGCTTACTAGCTTTGAAGAACCATTTGAACAATCCGGACAAACCACAAGAAGTAAATTCAAACTAAATACTATAATCTAAAAATAAAATAAAATATAACAAAATAAAAGAAACTAAACTTAAAATAAAAAGACACCCCAAAATGGTGTTTAAAACTTAAAAAGAAGTATTTAGGCTCCATGCCTACAAAATATTAATTGGAATTACAAGCCAATCCCCCAAAATTGGATGGCAACCAACAAAATCCAGAGTTTAAAACTAAAATGCAAAAGTAAAATCTAGAACTAGAATGCTGAAAGTAAAATAAAAACAGAAAATAAGAGAAATCATCATCGAGGCCTCAAGAATCGAATCTCCAACTGACCCCGAGTCAGAACCGGAACCAGAACCAGAACTCTCATCACCAACATCCTCATCTCCCACCTCCTCCTCAGCATTTGGCCCGACCCCGAGCCAACCAGCATATGCACGGAGCTGCTCACCCGTGCGAGTGAAATGGTTCACACCGGGCTCTCTAATCTGCAGAGCAAGGTGCTCCATGCTCTCATGCATAAACAAAAATGCTCTCGATGAGCGAGATGCATCTGCCTGTTCCATTCTTCCGATGGACTTGCCTGAGGAAGTGTCGCCGCACTGCACACCGGCAGCAGTATCATCAGACCCTACAAAATCGATCACAGTAGTGATCATCAACAACTCCATCAATGGTTAGGTGTCCCTCGCGGAAAGGCCACCTTCGCCTCTTAAGCAAACCCATAATCAACCCAGATATGTGAGAGCACATTTTATACGCTCCGGAGGTATAACTAAGTGTAACCTCTTCACTCATTCGCGATCGACGGCCAAAATCAATTTGCTCCTCATCGAGCATGTAAGCAATCAAACCCGCCTCCATGGGTATCGAAGAGGTGTGGCTCCTAGGTTTCATTGTATGAGCACACACATCATAACGCTGGCACTTGTTTTCGTGCCTGGTGAATTTCAAAGGTTGACCAGCCGATTCAACTCATAAGAATGCCCGACAAACAGAGCTTATTCTTCAAAGATGTCGTATCCCAATTACCACGAGCCGATGCTCATGGTAGACATCCGCTGGTCCTCTAGGGCTGTCCGTTGATGCCCGAAAACTGTGATTGCGGCGAGAGAAAGAAACGGATTTGCCTCGAACAATGAAGCAAACCTAAACTCACATCCCTCGGCCGGATAGCATTAGCATAGAACTCTCGAACAAGCTCCACGCTCACCTTTGTCCGAGGGTTACAAAGAACTTCCAACCCGTAGTTATCAAGGATGACATGAGGCGTGTGGTAGTGCCCTTGCTCACGGAGGCGATGGTGCGCCAGTATGTTTCGCTCCTCGAGCTCTTTGTAGCGAGCCTCCCGAGCAGCTCCAAATCGAACAGATCGAACGCAGACGAGAGGCCCACCCAGCAGAGGAAACTCTTTGTCGCTTAGGTGCCATCCAAATTTTCAACACAAAATCAACGGAAAAGTGACACCGAGGTGTCCATTAGCAATGAATCATGCAAACAGCAAAGCAAATCAACCAACCAAAGCAATACAACGAATCGGAAACCTAAAAACACAGAACAAAATTTTTCAAAATTCTGCAGACCGCGCTGAGCGCGATGAGCGCGCTCTGCGATTTTCAAAAAAATTCTTCTGCAAAACAGAAATTTTCTCCACAAAAACACTTCCTAGGGCAGCGAAAATAACAGCCTATTACTTCTCTAACACATAAACATCCTAATTCTAAGAGAAAATTCGAAAATTCCTAACCCTAGGTTTTCAAAATCTAACCTAAACATGCAATGTACACGAAATTGAGAAAGGAAAAACATAGAATACTTACTAGGAAGCCTTGGTTGATTGATTGATTGCAGAAATTCGCAAAAATTCGGAGATTTTTGGTTGGGGGTTTTTGGGATTTTTAGAGAGTGAGGAATGGTGAAGAAAAGAGTGAAAAAGGGTTGAAAATAACCCTAACCCTTATTTAAACACATCAGGCCACGAATGGGCCTCCAAAAATCTGATTTTTCAAATTTTTTTTTTAAAAATTTGAGCACGCCCCTATCAGCGAAAGTTTCGCCAGATGGGTCAAGTCTTGGGCGGTCTCAAATTTTGAAATTTTAAGAAAGCAACAAAATTAACGGCGGGCAAGTGTAAATGAGTTTAAGGAAGAATACTTACAATGTTGGGTGCCTCCCAACAAGCGCTTTGTTTAACGTCGGAGCTCGACGGTTCATGATGATCATTGATCATCAAAGAAAGATTCGGCAATATTGCGGCTCACCTCTCCGCCAACGCACCTTTCAACCGCCCATTCACCGTCCATTCTTTTGTTCGTGCAAGATCTTGCAAGACAATTGCACCATACTCTTTGACTTCTTTGATTAAGAACGGACGGACCACTTTGTTTTGAGTTTTCCGAAAAGCCTCATCCGGAATTGAACAAGAGAACCTTTTGTCCCGCCTTAATTCCTTGATCTTTATCTTCTTATCATGAGAAACCTTAACTTTTGCTTTGTACCTCCGGTTTGAATGGTATGCTCCTCGCGCATTTCTTCCAATTGAGCGAGTTGTAATTTTCGCCACCCGCCAAGGATGGATCAAAATTCAAGAATCGGAGGGCCCACAATGCTTTGTGCTCCATCTCTACCGGAGGTGACAAGTTTTGCCATACACAACCGAAGCGGGTTAGTCTAATAGGAGCTTTATAGGCGGTTCGATCGCCCACAAAGCTTCATCTAATTTTTGTGACCAATCTTTTCGAGAACCCGAAACAGTTTTTTCCAAAATCTTTTTGATTTCTCTATTAGACACCTCGGCTTGGCCATTTGCTTGAGGGTGATAGGGGGTCGTCACCTTATGTTTTACACCAAATTGTTTCAAAAGTTTTTGTAACAATGCATTGCAAAAGTGACCCACCATCACTAATGAGCACCCTAGGCACACCAAACGAGAAAAATGTTTCTTTTCAAAAATTTGATAACAGTTTTGGCGTCGGCCTTAGGCGAAGCAATGGCCTCTACCCACTTTGACACGTAATCCACAGCTACAAGAATATATTCATTTGAAAACGAAGATGGAAAAGGACCGACAAAATCAATCCCCCAACAATCAAATACCTCCACTTCCAACATATTGTTCAACGACATTTCATCTCTTTTTCCTATCCCGCCACTTCTTTGACATTTGTCACATGACTTAGCGTGAGCATACGCATCTTTGAATAGCGAAGGCCAATAAAATCCCGATTGTAGGACTTTGGTGGCCGTCCGCATTCCATTATAGTGTCCCCCACAAGGGGAATTGTGACAATGCCAAAGAATGTTTTTGGCCTCTTCATCACTCACACACCTTCTTAGCAGTCCATCACTACTCAACCTAAAAATGTAAGGTTCATCCCACACATAATACTTCGTATCGGCTAAAAATTTCCTCTTCTCATTCCAAGTCAAATCTTCCGGCATTAATCCCGCGGCCTTGTAATTTGCCATGTCGGCAAACCACGGCGCTCTTGGATTGCAAATAACTTCTCATCCGGAATTCCTCCTTCACCTCTTTTTCTTGTCCGTAATTTTACGTTCACTAAGCGAGACAAATGATCCGCTACCAAATTTTCCGAACCTTTTTATCACGGACCTCTAAATCAAATTCTTGCAAAGAAGAATCCATCGATTAGCCTTTGTTTAGAGTCCGGTTTGGTAGATATTTTATCGCGAATGATCCGTGAAAACTACAACCTTGGAACCAATTAGGTAAGGACGAAACTTTTCAATGCATATACAATTGAGCAACTCTTTTCAATTGTTGCATAGTTTATTTGAGCATCATTCAAAACTTTGCTCGCATAATGTATAGCATGGAAGATTTTGTTCTTCCTTTGGCCTATCTGCTCCTACCGCATAATCACTAGCATCACACATTAGTTCAAAATCAAGTTTCCAATTAGGCGCAGTGATTATGGGTGCATTTATCAAATTCTCCTTTAATTTTTCAAAAGCTAACAAACAATCATTATCAAACAAGAAAGACTTATCTTTGTTGAGCAAGTTGCTCAAAGGTTTGGCTATTTTGGAGAAGTCCTTGATGAATCTTGATAGAATCCCATGACCCAAAAGCTCGAATGCCTTTGACATTGGTAGGTGGGGGAAGCGTCTTGATAACATCAATTTTTGCTTTGTCGACCTGAATTCCTCTTGAAGATATCTTGTGGCCAAGGACGATCCCCTCGGTCACCATAAAGTTGCACTTTTCCCAATTCAAAACCAAATTGGTTTGCACACACCTCTTCAAGACGGTGTCCAAATTTTCCAAGCATAAATCAAATGAAGCTCCAAAAACAGAAAAGTCATCCATAAAAACTTCAATTGTCTTTTCAATCAAATCGGCGAATATAGCTTGCATGCACCTTTGAATGTTGCGGCGCATTGCATAAGCCGAAGGCATACGCGCGAAAATTCCAAACGGACATGTGAAAGCCGTTTTCTCATGATCTTCGGATTCACCGATATTTGATTATATCCGAATAACCATCCAAGAAACAATAGAATTGTTGTCCCAAGCCTTTCTAACATTTGGTCCATGAACGGAAGAGGAAAATGATCTTTTCGCCGCTTTGTTAAGCCTACGGTAATCAATACACATTCTCCACCCCGTCACTTTTCTTGTTTACACTAGCTCATCCTTATCATTAGATACAACCGTCAAGCCTCCTTTCTTAGGAACCACATGAACCGGGCTCACCCACGTACTATCCAAATCGGGTAAATCATCCCCGCTTCAAGCATCTTCACTACTTCTTTGCGAACTACCTCCTTCATCACCGGATTCAATCGCCGTTGAGGTTGGGCTACCGGTTTGTACTCATCCTCCATCATAATGTTGTGCATACAATAGGCCGGGCTTATGCCTTTCAAATCGGCTAAGACCCAACCAATCGCATTTTTGTTCGATTTCAAAACTTCAATTAAGCTTTCCTCCTCATTCTCCGACAATGTATTGCTAATGATTACGGGCTTTTTACCTCCCTCCTCAAGAAACACATACTTTAAATGAGACGGTAGCTCTTTCAACTCAAGTTTTTGGTCGTCATTTTTTAGATCCTTTTTTAAACTTTCCTCTTCTTCCTCCCAAGGGTGCATTTCCTTTGAAATATCCATTCCTTCCAAACACTCCTCAATATCTCGACTATCATCATTATCATTCACCTCTTGTGTTGCTTTCTCAATAACGTCAATCTTGAAACAATCTTTCTTATCCATGGGATGCTTCATTGCTTCAAAAAGATTAAAGCAAATCTCTTCATCTTGAACTCTCACCTTCATTAGGCCATCATCGATATCAATCATCATCCTTGCCGTTTTCATGAATGGTCTTCCAAGAATTAAAGGTGCCTCCACATCTTCCTCCATGTCTATGACAACAAAGTCCACCGGAAAAAAGAATTTGTCCACTTTTACCAACAAATCTAAAGCTACACCGTGCGGGCGAGTAATAGACTTGTCCGCTAATTGCAATGTCATCTTTGTAGACTTTAATTCAATCTCCCCCAATCTCTTCACAATGGATAATGGAATCAAGTTGATACTTGATCCTAAATCAATTAATCCGTTTCCAACATATACATCCCCAATAGTAACGGGCAAATTTACACGTCCCGGATCACTCTCTTTCTTCGGAATGGTGCGTTGAATTATTGCACTACAACTCGCATCCACCATTATGGTTTCTTGATCCGTGTATCTCTTCTTTTTTGTCAAAATATCCTTCATGAATTTTGCATATTTTGGCATTTGCTCTAATGCTTCGGTAAATGGAATATTTATTTGCAATTGCTTGAAAATATCCATAAACCTAGCATAGTGCTTTGCATCATCCTTTTTAGAAGGAAGGTGAGGATATGGTAAACTTCTCAATGGATAAGTTACTTCCTTCTCTTTTCCCTTTTTCATTTTCTTATTTTTCTCCTCTACTTTCTCCTTTTCAACTACACCATTTTCCTTTTCATTTTCAACTAACACCTCATTTTCAACTAAGTCATCCTCCACATCAACATTATCATGTTTTTCGACTTCAACCTCTTCATCTTTTTCAACTACCTCTTCCTCCACTATTACTTCTTCATCCTTCTCCACTACTTTTTTCTGTCTTTCAACTACTTTCCTTTTCTCATCACAAACTCTACCACTTCGTGTTGTTATGGCTTTGCAATGCTCCTTAGGATTTGTTTGCGTAGTTGGGGAAAATGATGTCGAAGCACTTTGTTCGGAAAGTTGCTTAGCGAGTTGTCCCACTTGTGTCTCCAAATTCTTGATGGACGCCTCCGTGCTCTTTTGATTAGCCATAGAAGCTTGCATAAATTGAGCTAGAGTGTCTTGAATGTTGGAAGATCTCACTTGATTTTGAAGTTGGGGAGAGTTGTTGACCTTGATTTTGATTTTGTGTTTGATATGGATTTTGCCTTCCTTGGTTATTGTTATCTTGCCTCCACCCTCCTTGATAACCTTGATTACCCCTTTGTTGGTAACCTTGGTTTTGATTTTGATAAGGGTAAGGAGCTCGTTGTTGGTACCCTTGGCCTTGGTTGGCCACATAGTTAGCTTCCTCATTCTCCGGAGGACAAAAGCCGGTTTTATGATCTCCTTTGCACAATTCACAACAAGCTATTTGGTGAACTTGCTTATTTGATGCTCCTTGTAACTCCATGATTTGTTGAGGGAGTTTAGCCATTTGTTTTGTCAATTCTTCAACTTGTTTCGCAAACAATTTGTTTTGCGCCACAAGTGCTTCATGACTCGAACCAATTTCTAAAACTCCCGTTTTCACTTGTACACCTCCTTGATCATGTTGAGTTTGATGATCATTCCTACCCATCTTCTCAATTATTTGGATTGCTTCATACGGTGTTTTTTCCATCAAAGAACCTCCCGCCGTGGCATCCAACAACAATTTGTGTTGAGGTTGGAGACCATTTCGGAAAATATGAATTTGTGTAAGCTCGTCAAAACCGTGGCTCGGACACTTCCTTAGCATAGACTTATATCTTTCCCATGCCCGATTCAAAGGCTCGTTTACTCCTTGCGAAAATACCGAGATAGCCGTCTTAGCCTCCATGAAGCGTGATTGAGGGAAAACGTTCAAGAAACTTTTCCTCCAAAACATTCCAATTAGTCATTGTCTCTTGCAATTGATCAAGATACCAATCTTTTGCCTTGCCCACTAGAGAATGAGGGAAAAGCCTTTGGAAATATTGCTCTTCTTGGTCTTCCGGAGCACCCGCCGCTCCCGCGATCTCATAAAACTTGGTAAGGTGAGTGTAAGGGTCTTCATGGTCGTGGCCATGAAATGGACTTGTAGAGAAGTTGAAGCAAGCCTGTTTTCATTTCCAACCCTTGCATTTGCTTGACGGGCAAATTGAGCATTATGGCGAGGGCTATTGACACACGGCCCCATGGTGGTGGTGGTGGTGGTGGTTGATTCTCCTCCATAGTGGTGACTTCTCCAAGCACGGGTGGTGTTGAAGAAGTAGATGCTTCTCCTCTTTCTCCTTTTTCTTGCCTTTGCCTAGCTTGTCTTTTTCTTCTTTTAGCACTACTATTAAGTCTCCTAGTCCGTCCTTTCAATTTCGGGATCGAAAAGGAGTTGGTCGACCAAATACTTCCCGCATAAACTAATTCCTGAAAAAGTCTAGCCACACAAAAGAAACAAAGAGAGATTAGTAGAAAAAGTCTTAAAACACACAACTATTGCTATACTATCAACATCAAACGCCAATCCCCGGCAACGGCGCCATTTTGTTGTAAGATTTTTCTGTGAACAAAGTATTTTTAATTATCGATTCCACAGGGATTGGTGCATGTTATAGTCTTTCAATAGAAAAGTATGTTTTAAGATGATGTAACCAAAGGGTTTGTTATCTACTCTACTAGAACCATGAGTTTCCAAACAACAACTAAATTAATTCTTTCAAAGAGAGTTATAGTTTGTATTAGAGAGAGTTTGAGATTGTTTTCAAGTTAAGAAGGCATGTCAAGATTAGTTTCATTGATCTAGCTTCATACATATTCATTTAATCAAGTGATGAACATAATAGATGATTTCTACAAATACATATCCTCTCAATCTTGTAGATTTCCACCAAGATTGTGAATGTTATCATGTTAATCCTTGCATGATTCCTCACTACAACTATTAGCATGATAATCATTAAGTTCAATATTTTGTAAACTCTAACACACAAATCTATTCCTAGCATTTGTTTATGAGAGGATGAATATCCTAGGTCACTTTGAAATATTCTTTTCCAAGCAAAACTCAAAGCATAAAGATGAAGAACAAAGATATTCAACTATATTAATCATCAACCATGTTCATACACAAATGGATTAATAGAATTACATACTATATAGATCAACTACCTCTAATCTTGACACAAAAAGAGCTTAGCCACTCATTTCCATGGTTGCTTGCTCTCAAGATTGTTGGTAGAGATGATGAAAATCCAAGAAAAATCAAGAAGGAAAAGCTATGGTTTTTCTTCCTAAACTTGCCCTAGATTTACAAAGATGAAAAGATGAAAAGATAATGATGGTGTGTGTTTTCTTGCTTCCTTTACAAGCCAAAAAGGTCTGGTGAAGTGATGGGTTGGTGGCTCCAAAGGTGAAAGCATAGGCTGTCCTTTTTTTCTGAATTTCGCAGACCGCGCTGAGCGCGGTTAAGTCGCGCTGAGCGCACTCATGATGGCACCGCGCTGAGCGCGGCCTGTAGCATGCTTCCCTCTTCCAAAATTATCTTCAAAAGAATCATCCCTGAAGCTCTTCAAGTTCCCTTGAATCCAAGCTTGGGAGAATTAGTTAATAAATTCCTACAATTAAGAGTGAAAGTAAGTTAAATAATATATATTAAACAAAAACTAAATAAAAACCTAATTAAAACAAAATACTAGAATAAATATACAAATTAAATACAAAGACATTGTTAAGGACCACAAAATAATGTACAAAATAACTACAAATTGGTCCTTAACATTTTACCAGCAAGAATTATCTTGTTTGGGAATTTCAGCTCATAATGCATGTCAAAGGAAAGAAATTATGGAGTCATTTGGACGGTGTCTCTAAGGCACCGACAGAAAGTTCCTTTAGAAGAGTGAGAATATAAAAAATGATCAAATTATCACGTGGATTCTTAGTAGTATTGATCCTAAAATGATTAATAGTTTGTGCTCATTTTCCACCGCTCAAGAAATGTGGAGCTATTTGAAGTGTATTTACAATCAAGACAACGCGGCTAAGCGTTTTCAGTTAGAGATAGCTAATTACAAACAAGGTACTTTATATTTTGGTTTTTTGACTTTGTGGACTGAAAACTCTTCGATCATACAAGATGATGTTCTCGAGACTTCTCTTGCAACTGTCCAAGAGATCTACAACACAAATGGATTAATTTAAGCCAAGTTAATAAGGTTGTCGCCGGGCGATGCTCTTAGGTCGTTGGGCGACGCTACGGAAACAACATTTTCTTTATATTTCATTTTCACTCCATTTGGAGGTTTTATGGTTTTGGGGTGTGATTTTTGTCTCCCAATTCCATCACTCATTTAGTTTTTGATAGATTAGCTTAGAAAACAACACTAGTGTCTTGCTCATGGATGATTGGAGGTGGATTGCTCTTCGATAGGCTTTGACAAACCGGTGTAAATGAGTGGTTTATCTCTTCTCTTCTCTTTGGATTTCTCTATTTGTTGGTTATGTATGTATGTTTACCTTGAACACATGTATATTTGTTGCCCTTGGCGTTGTATAAAGTTTGCTTTACGAATTTGTGTTGGTGATTGTCTTAGGGTTTTACTCTATGTTAGGGGTTTGAGCTTTGCTAGAGATAGATTGCCTAGATTCTTACCTATGATGATTATCTGTTAGTTTATGAATGCTAGAAATGGGTTTAGAGCTGACATTTACTTAGAGTATCTGATCTTAATGCCTCTGTGTTTGTGAAGTATGTCAGAGATGGGTATGGAGGTGACGCATTTGAATTCTCAATTTGGGTTAGAAATAGCTTAGATTGTGAGAGGTATGTGATGACACGAACGAGTATCGTAGGCTGAGTATAACTGGACAGTAGATTTAAGTCTGTGACGGGTAGTGTGCATTCGTTTCGGACAAGCTGTCTATCCTTTATACTTTTTGTCTTTTCTTTTCAATCATTTAATCCTAAACTCATTAACGATAGAATTGTCGAACGACGAATCAATAACCAATCTCTGTAGACACGATACGATATAACCTAACCGGTATATATCACCCGGTAAAAATAAATACCAAACTCTTTGCTTGTCGCTATACCGATTCGACACTTGTTCTAAAATAATTTGGCTTCGTGATCTTTTGGTTGAACTTGGATTCCCTCAATTAGAGCCAACTTCACTATATACTGACAATACAAGTGTTATCCAAATCGTTGCGAATCCTGTTTTTCATGAACGCACCAAACATATCGAAGTTGATTGTCACTCAATCTGTGACGCGTATGATGATCGACAAATATCACTTCCTCATGTCAGTACTCAGTTGCAGGTTGTAGATATTTTTACCAAGGTTGTTTCGCGTCCACGTCATCAGTTTCTTGTTAGCAAATTGATGCTCATTGACCAACAACATTGATTTGAAGGAGGATGTGAATGAGAATTAGTTTGTTCCTAGAATAAGAGAAACAAATCAGAAATTATTAAATGTAATTATTTAGTGTAATTAGCGGTACAATCCTGTAACCTCTATATATAGAAGAAATATCAATAAGAAAGGCATCAAGCCAAGAATTGTTGACATATTCTACTATATTGGAGGTATAGTATCCATTGAAAACCTCGTCAAAAGGACGTAATTCCGCCGGAGTTTTCTCTTGAATGTCTTGTTGAGTAAAAGTTTACGCTTTGAGTACACCATCTTCATATTGTTTAAGAACCATTATGAGGCTCAAGTGAGGTAAATAGAACAAAGTCTCAACATATTGACTTCTACTGAGAAAGGATTTTTATCGGCTTCCACAGTCTCTACTTTATCAACTACCTGAAACATGAACCTCGAGTTGTACTGTTGTAGTACATTGAAAAGGACTTTCTGTGTGCTCTTCACAAGGACTTGTCCTGCAAGTTATTATGACTAAAGCCTTTTTTTTACCGCACACATTATAATATCATGCAATCAATACCGAATTTAAGTATTTGATAGACCAATGACAAATAGTAATGCATAAATGTTTATCTGAAATTTCCTTTAGTTGTCATACCATATAATTCTTTAGATAAAATGTATAAGACAACACCATGTGGTGGTTTTTGAACGTTTGTGTATCGCTTAACCATCTAGATAAAATAGGCATCATAGAATGAGACCTGTGTCATTAAGTGGAATAATTGACCTTTAAAATTTCCTTTTTCTTATAGCAAGCAATGTTACTCAAATAGTATGTACTCCCTGTCTCAAAATAAGTGACTTTTTAGCCAAAAAAAATTTATCTCAACATAATAGTCTCTTTACTTTTCCAATGCAACTTTTACCAATTTTACTTCCTATCTACACTTTTTTCAAGATATGACAATATATAAAAAGCAATAATAGTTAAGGGTAATTTTGTAAAAATATTACCTTTATTGACTCAATCATTACATTTCTTAATTTGTGTGTAACAACTTTAAACGACATTTATTTTGAGACGGAGGGAGTATTTCATAAATTCTTAAATGCAGTTAACCAAAAACACAAAGATGATGTTTGAATACTTGAATTCAGTGTCATTAAACTCTATATTTGTCAATTTTTCCATCTTTACAATTTGCTAAGATTCCTAGTTTACAAAAAAAATATCTCTATCAAGTCATGTCAGTTTCTTTTGGTGTAAGTTTTCATAACCCATTGAAGCCACAAGTTATATTTTGGAATACATCTTCTGTGCAAGGAATGGTGAGGCCACCCATGGGATGATCATATCCAAACTCTTCCTCGGCTTGACTTAGCAAGTCTTGAAACGACGGTTGAGTCAAGTATGATATTGGGATCACATATCGCTTTTGTTTCTCTCCAACATACACAGCAACATGTCCTTTTGGCATGCCCATAGCTTTTGAAGAGGATGCTCTTCTAATCATACTAAGAAAACGAAAACCCATTGTTGTGTTTAAAACTTGAAAAGAAGTTGTTTTAAAAGAGACTTGTAAGCAAGAGAAAGATTTAATTATTGTAATTCTTTAGAATGTGAATGATTTGTGTTAGTACTAATTGCTTGTAGCAAAGGATATATATAGATAAATTATTATTGAGAAAGTATTGCGTATTGGCTACTTGAATGATTGGATAGAGAGGGGTATAGTTTAGTGTAAGATTACGAATATGGGGTCATAGGATCTACAAGGAGACAAGAGCATCTATAAGATCACATGGTATTGCCTTTGAGGATTTTCACAAAGACCAAATGTCATACTACTAGATAATGCACCAACATATCTCTACTTGCTTCCACACACTGTTTTTGAGCTGATTTCGACCAATTCCTGCGTAAATTGCACATAACTCCGATGTATTAGTTGATAGATGTATATTAGCTGGATTGTCAATTCAATGAAGCATGTGAAGTGAGATGTCTAAACCATGTCCACCATTGGATTAGCTATAGCAACAAACATCAGGCTTCTTTCACCATGCAATGTCTTAATTAGAAGTAGGTTATATGTTGGCCATTATCTCAGAATGTGGGGTATGTATCTACTTGTTCTTCCATTTAGCTTCCTAATCCCTGAAAGTGACTTCTATAAGACAGTCCCATGTGATCCTTTGTCGCGCACTAGGCCTTACTACAACACATCAATTTGCATTTATTGGTTAATTGGTTAGAAGAGACCCTTATGACCTATATATACACTATTCCTTGGGTTCTTCAGAAACACAAGTCTTTTGCATTCTAAATTATCATCATTCAAATATTTCTTTCTCCACCAATCCTATATAACCAAAAAAAAACAATGGGTTTCCGCATAACAAGTATTATAAGAAGGGCGTCATTTTCCACAGCCCAAGGATCCGCCAAGGGATTTGAAGTTCCCAAAGGCTATCTTGCGGTTTATGTTGGAGACAAAATGAGGCGGTTTGTGGTTCCCGTATCATACTTGAACCAAACACTATTTCAAGAATTAATAACCGAAGCAGAAGAAGAATATGGATATGATCATCCAATGGGCGGTCTTACAATTCCATGCAGTGAGGATGAATTCTTAAATATCACTTCTCGCTTGAATTGAACTGTAAATCATTCTAAGGGAGATTTAGATAGATTAGTTTGAGATAGACTAGTTGAGATTAATTTGTACGGAAAGCATTTTCTTTCTTCCACGTATCGTTCCTTAGGAAATCAAATTGTTTCCTGAATGAGAAATGTAAATGAAACAAGAGATTGTTCAAACACTTACTTTATCAAAACTCAGTGACTTATAATACATACTCTCTCAATGCCAATAGATCTTATTACTAGAAATCATATTTAATGAGATCCGATGTTTGAAGTTCATTGTTAGAAATCAAAACTATTGGATTTAATTAGCCCATCATATTAAATTTTGGGGCGGACCTGGTAAATCTTTGCCAGCAGTATTCTGCTAAATTTATTTCTCCTCCCTCCAAAACTTGCAAGAACAGCTATACCTCTCTCTAGAGTTTGTTCGTTGCTTAATGCCGCTATCTCCTGCATATAAACATTGCTGCTAGTTCTTCGTATGTTACTTTGTTATATTCTTCCCTATGTCTTATCACTTTGTTAGGTTCTTTTTACTTCACAATACTAATTTCCAGTCTAGCTAGTATCCAATTGGTGTAAGATTGTTTGTACATCGAAATAGAAAGTTAGTCAAAAAATTTGTTGAAAATGCATAGGACAACACGATGTGGAGGTTTTTGAGCCTTTGTCTATCTCTTAACCATTCAATTCTTTAGATAAATATATCCTAATAATAGCCATCACGAGTTATTTATAAATTCCTGCTTTTAAAATTTCCCGGATACCAAGTCCTTTTATTTATAGCAAGCAACATTACTCATGAAGTCATATTTCAGAAGTTCTTAAGTGCAATAAATAAAAACACAGATGATGTTGGAGTACTTGAATTCATTATCATTAAACTCTAAATTTGTCAGTATAATGGTCATTTTTTCCAAACTTTACAATTTGCCAAGATGCCTAGTTTTCAAAAAAAAAAAATCTCTACTAAGATATGTTAGTCTCTTTTTTCGTGTTAGTTTCATAATCCATTCAAGCCAGATGTTACATTTTGGAATACATCTTCTGTGCATGGAATGGTAAGGCCACCCATCGGATGATCGTATCCAAACTCTTCCTCGGCTTGACTCAACAAGTCTTGAAACAAGGGTTGAGTCAAGTATGAAATTGGAATCACAAACCGCGTCTGTTTCTCTCCAACATACACAGCAAAATATCCTTTTGGCATGGCCATAGTTTTTGAAGATGATGCTCTTCTGATCATACTAGGAAAACGAAAACCCATTATATTATGCCTTAAAAGTTGAAAAGAAGATGTTTTTAAAAAGACTTGTAAGCAAGGGAAAGTTTTTGATACTCTAATGCTTTAGGATGTGAGAGATATGTGTTGGTTCTAAATGCTTGTAGAAATGAATCTATATATAGATAAATGAATATTAAGAAACTATTGGCTACATGAATAATTGGTGAAGACTATGGTATAAGATTAGGAGGATAAGATCATAGAATATACAAGGAGACAAGAGCATATATATAATCACATGGCATTGTCTTAGAAGTCTTTCCAAATCATCAAATCTCGTAATAGATAATACACCAACATATCACACCATAAGAAAGTTTAATTGACCTTCATACTTATTTATCAAGGCAGGGACCGGAAAATTCTGTTCTGGTACACCAATATCAAAATATAAAATGTGGTTCATAGTGGTTTCTGATCTTGTGTTTAATGTTGGTTATCTTCTTGCCTCCTAACACTATTTCTGAACTGATATCAATCATGGCCAACACAAGTTTCA
This sequence comes from Vicia sativa, assembly GCA_021764765.1. Taxonomy (NCBI): domain Eukaryota; kingdom Viridiplantae; phylum Streptophyta; class Magnoliopsida; order Fabales; family Fabaceae; genus Vicia; species Vicia sativa. The sequence continues at coordinate 80,840,175 of CM038795.1, forward strand.
CATAAATCTAATATATATTTAGATGGTAGGTGTATATTAGCTGGATTATCAAATTGAAGAAATATGTGATATGTCTAAAGCATGTCTAGCATTGAAATAGCTATAACAAAATGCAACAACAGACATCAGGTTTCTATCACCATTGCATTGTCTTATATTTCCTATTCCCTGAAAATGACCTCTATTAATTAGACAATACCATGTGATCCCTTCTTCCTCACTAGGCCCTATTACAAATATATATACACTACTCCTTGGTTTCACAAGCACACAAGTCTTTTACATCCTAAAACATCACAACTTAATATCTATTTCTCAACCAATCCTATAACCATAAAAAAAATGGGTTTCCGCATAAGAAGTATTATTAGAAGGGCATCATTTTCCAAAACCCAAGGTTCTACCAAGGGATTTGAAGTCCCAAAAGGCTATCTCGCCGTCTATGTTGGAGATAAAATGAGGCGGTTTGTGATTCCAGTATCATACTTGAACCAACCATTATTTCAAGAATTATTAAATGAAGCAGAAGAAGAATTTGGATATGATCATCCAATGGGTGGTCTAACAATTCCATGCAGTGAAGATGACTTCCTAAACCTCACTTCTAGATTGAATTGAGCTGTAAATCATGTTAGTGGAGAGATTTAGATAGATTAGTTGAGAGCTGAAACTAATTTGTACAGAAAGCATTTTCTTCACTGATGAAGATTTTTCATTTTCTTTCTGCCATATATCATTCCTTATGAAATCAAAAGTTTCCTGAATGAGAATGTTAATGATACAAGATATTGTTCAAACACTTTTAGCTTTTATCGTATAGAATTTATGTTGATTGTGAGAAACTGAAATTATCAATAATAACTATTGAAGTTTATTTACCCATCATACTTCACACTACATATTTGTGCAGATCTGGAAAAAAAAAAAACTTCACACTACATTTTTCTAAATTTATTGCTTCTTCCTCTCAAGCGTACATGAACTAAGTTTGTACATCTCTCTTGAAAACTTTTTTTTGACAAGCAAATGAAATTGAATTACTGAAGAGTATAGAGGATTCTCAACCCATAGTACAAGAGATATTCACCATGTGCTTGTTTCAAATCGTAGAGTGTTTTTTTAAGTCTTAACATTTTCCTTTCTTTTCTTCGTCTTTAATAGGGGTGGCAAAATGGATGGATGGGATGAATATGAATTGGATTGTTAATTGATGGATCAAAACAATCCATTAAAACTTCCTTAAATATATTCAATCTAATCTATCCATTTAAAAATAAAATTCATCTAATTCATTCGTTAACAACATTTTAATGGATGAATATTCATCCATAAAAAAAAATATAAATCAAAAAGTTTCAGTTTTAAAAAAAAAAAAACAAGTTTTTTTTACAAAAATAAATAAATTTTAAGTGTTCTTCGAAAAAAAATATTGTAATTTATAAAAATAAAAAAAATCAGTTTTTCTTTAAAAAAAATATTTTTTAAAAATAAAGTTTCAGTTTCCATAAAAAAAAAATCAGTTTTTTCCAGAAAAAAATAAAATTTTCAGTTTTTAAAAAAAATTCACAATTTTTAAAAAATAAATAAATTTTCAGTTTTTATTTCGGAAAAAAAAACTAAATTTTTTGTATTTAAAAAAAATTAAAAATAAAAAAAAAATCATTTATTTAAAAAAATCTGTTTTTTTCAAAAAAATAATTTTTTAAGTTTTAAAAAAAATTAGTTTTTTAAAAAAAAAAAAAAACAGTTTTATTATTATGGAAAAACTTATTTTCTATTTGGATTTTTTTTTCTAAAAAGATTTTTTTTTAATTTTAAAAAAAGTAGATTTATTTGATCTAAAGAATAATTCATTGGATCATTAAATATGGTGGATGGATTGGATCAATCCATTAACTTATTTTTTATTTGGTGGATGGATTGAATGAATTTTTTAGTGTATGGATTGGATGGATTTTGTTTTAATGGATTCAATTGTCACCCCTAGTCTTCATACATGAATCCTTGTGTCAGATCGACATAGATTTCTTCCTTAAGTACATCGTTGAGGAAGGAAAATTTGAAATCTAGTTGATGGATCTCCATCCTTTTTGTGCCGCAAGAGCTATTAGAGCTCTTATGGCATCAAGACGAGCTAGTGGTGTAAATGTCTCATTGTAGTCAACCTCAAGTTGATGTGAGTAAGCCTTAACTATTATCCTTGCCTTGTGTTTTTGTATGGTGCCATCAAGGTTGAGCTTTATCTTATAGACCCATTAACCCCATTGATATCTTTTCCATGAGAACGATTTACTAACTCCTATATGATGTTTTTCTTAGATTTACTTCTCTAGTGATTGTCCTAAAAAACAAAAGAATCAAGAAAATGTAAAGAAGGATTCAACGAGAATCTTATGTGAAGAACCATCAAGTGAGTTCAAAAGAGAAGTTCGACAAGAACAAGTTGGAGGTCTAGCAGGCACTAGCAAACCTCAAAGAAAAAGACAAATGCTTGTGAGGTTGCAGGAATGTGTGATTATATTTGATAATGCAGTCAATAATGAAGGATAATTAATACATTATGCTTTCTATGAAGATATCCATCCATTCAATGAAGTTGAGCCATTGAAGGATTCTAAGTGGATGAAAGCTATGAATGGGAATTTGAAGTCCATCGAAGTCAATAATGTTTCATCACTTGTTGAATTGTCTCAAGGCAAGAAGGAAATCGATGTGAAGTGGGTGTGAATAGGAATTAGTTTATTCATAGAATAAGGGTTTGTTCATATAATAAGGGAAACAAATCAGAAATTGATTTATTCTCATTAAATGTAATTAATTAGTGTATATACTTGTATAACCCTGTAACTTCTATATATAGCAGAAATAATAATAAGAGAGGTATCAAACCTATTTTCCTGACATGGTATCAACCACCTCTATCAAACCACTGAATATTTGGTTCTGATCGTGTTTGTTTCTTTTCTTTGTCTGCGACAACATCCTGGTCGCTCGAGTTTTGTTGTTCCTCGTTTTTGGGCCCTGATCGACCGTGGAATTTGTTTCATGCGGATTCATAAAGTTGTCGTCGTAATTACCTTATGAATTTAGGGTTGCGTTTTCCTTTGCGATCCTTTCACAAATCGTGTTTCTGGATCGTGACCGTTTTTTTTCTGCTGCCACTTTGACTCTCGATTTTGGTTCTGCTGCTTGAGTTTCTAGGTTGTTTTGTCTCTCATTTTTTTGGTGCTGGATTTTGTTCCATTACTGTTCGGTGGATTTTGTTCAGTTGGTGTTCGATGGATTTTGTTCAGTTGTTGTATGTGGTGTACTAATCTCTGGATTTTGTTGTATGTTGTTGTATGTGGTAAACTAGTGGTAAACTAGCATTGTTTTATTATAATAATAATAATATAATTGGTGAGATTGTATTTAGTAGCATAATAGTTCAGATGGCTTCCAAAAAAGAAAGAGATAATTTTTGTGTTCGTTTTACTGGAAAAATTATTCTGCTTGGAAGTTTTAATTCAGGATGTATGTTAAAGGAAAGAGATTATGGAGTCATCTCGATGATGTTTCTAAGGCACCGACTGAGAAAACTGTTTTAGATGCGTGGGAAATTAAAGATGCTCGAATCATCACTTGGATTCTCAACAATATTGATTCTCAGGTGATCAATATTTTGCGATCTTTTTCAACTGCTCAAGAAATATGGATTATTTGAAACGCGTTTACAAACAGGACAATTCAAAAAAACGGTTTTAGTTGGAGATAGACATAGCAAACTACAAACAAGGTGAGTTGTCTATTTAAGAATACTATTCTGGTTTTCTAAATCTCTAGACAGAACAATTTTCTATTATACATGCTAAGGTTCCCAATACCACCCTCGTGGCTGTTCAAGAAGTTTACAACACCAGTGGGCGAGATCAATTTCTCATGAAACTTCATCCAGAATTTGAGGTTGTCATAGGTGTTTTGCTAAATAGGAATCTCGTTCCTTCTTTGGATACTAGTGTTGGTGAACTTGTCAGGGAAGAATAACGTCTACTTACTCAAGGAACTATGTCTCATGATACTATCAGTTCCGAACCTATGGCAATTGCATATGCTTCTCAGAATAGAGGAAAGGGTCGTGATATGCGACAAGTCCAATGTTTTTCTTGCAAACAATTTGGACATATTGCTCGCAGTTACAGTAAGAAGTTTTGCAACTATTGCAAACAACAGGGTCATATAATCTCTGACTGTCCCACGCGTCATCCCCGACTAGCACAACGTCCAGCCCAAGCATTTCATGCCACTACCAACTCTACAGTTGGTCCTTTTAGTACTGGTGCATCTAATGGCAATGTTCTACAACCTGAAATGATTCAACAAATGGTACTTTCTTCTCTTTTAGCCTTGGGAATTCAGGGTAAGTCTTCTAATGTTTCTTCACCATGGTTTCTTGATTCTGGTGCATCCAATCACATGACGGACTCCTCTAAATACATGAACAATTTACATTCTTATAATGGCAATCAGCAAATTCAAATTTTTGATGCTAATAAACTCACTATCACTGATGTTGGTGACTTAAACTCTAACTTTCGTGACGTGCTTGTATCACCTGGACTTGGTTCCAACTTATTGTCAGTTGGTCAATTGGTGGATAACAATTATAATATAAATTTTTCTCGTGTTGGTTGTCTTGTGCAGGAGCAGGTGTTGGGGAAGGTGATCGCGAAGGGGCCTCAAGTGGGAAGATTGTTTTCGCTCTAGTTTAGCTCTAGTCATTTATCTTTTGCCAGTAATAGTGTTTTGAACTCCTATGAGGATTGACATAGAAAATTGGGTCATCCAAATTCTGTTGTTTTTTCTCATTTATTTAAAACTGATTTGTTGGGAATTAAACATGTTTGTACTGCTTCCACTTGTTTTGAGATGATCCATAGTGGTGTGTGGGGAATGTCTCTTGCAACATCTCATGCTCACTATAAATATTTTGTCACGTTTATTGATGACTACAGTCGTTTTACTTGGATATATTTTCTTTGATTTAAGTTTGAAGTGTTTTCTATGTTTCAGAAGTTTTTGGCATATGTTGAAACACAATTTCAAGCAAGTGTGAAAATTTTTTGACCTGACTCTAGAGGGGAGTATATGTCTCATGAGTTTCAGGAGTACCTTCAACAAAAAGGGATCTTGTCTCAACGATCTTGTCCCAATACCCCCTAACAAAACGGGATGGTCGAGCAAAAGAATCGTCATTTGCTTGATGTAACACGCACCTTACTTCTTCAAGCTTCTGTGCCATCCCGATTTTGGATAAAGGCTCTTTCCACAGCCGTGTTCTTGATCAATCTTCTTCCTTCTACGGTTATTGATTTTGATTCTCCTTTATTTCGTCTTTTTAAAACTCAGCCTGGTTATAGTGACTTACATATTTTTGCATGTGTGTGTTTTGTTCACTTACCCCAGTTTGAACGAAATAAGCTGGGAGCATAGTCTGTTCAATGTGAATTTATGGGGTATAACAACTCTTATAAGGGTTTTGTGTGTTATGATGTCTCTAATCACCGCTTTCGAGTGTCTAAGAATGTTATGTTTTTTGATAATCAATTTATGTTTCATTCTCTTTCTCCTATCATAAATGAAATTGTTATTCTTCCTAATTTTTCAGTTATTCCTCGATCTATAGAACATTACAAACCACGAATCACATATGTCATACAACGCAGAAAATAGGTTCCTATTGCCCCTCCCGACACAGATCCTCCATCTGATCATGAACTGGTCGAACAACGGCATTCTAGTTGAATACCTAAAGCACCAGATAGATATTTACCAGACAGGTATGATTCCTCACATACTTCTCTGACCACCTCACTGTCTAGGATATCTATTCCTACTTGTTATGCACATGTTGTTAAAGACGTGTGCTGGATAAATGTAATGAATGGGGAACTTCAGGCTCTACAAGAGAATTTTACATGGGATATTGTCTCTTGTCCCCCTGATATCAAATGCATAGGCTGCAAATGGGTGTATTCTGTGAAACTGAATTTTGATGGTTCTCTCAACCGTTTCAAGGCTCAATTGGTTGCCTTAGGAAATGAGCAGGAATATGGAATTAATTATGATGAGACATTTGTACCAGTTTCCAAAATGAAATATGTTCGTACAATACTCTCCTTAGTTGTTTCTAACGGGTCGCCTCTTCATCAAATGGATGTGAAAAATTATTTTATTTATGGTGACATGACGGAAGATATTTATATGACTCCTATTCAAGGTTTTTTCTTGTCATCTAACGTTGTGTGCAAGCTCAAATGCTCCTTATATGGTTTGAAACAATTCCGCTCAGCTCTACTTGGGTTCTCCTTTACTCAGCGTCAATATGATTCTTCTCTATTTATTCATAGAATGTCTATTGGAATTGTCCTACTTCTTCTGTATGTTGATGATATGATTATTACTGGTTCTGATCATGCTTCGATTCGAGCCCTTAAACAAGAGTTACAAGCTTCATTTCATAGGAAAGATCTTGGTAATTTTCATTACTTTCTTGGTCTTGAGGTACATTCTACATCCAAGGACATATTCCTCCATCAACACAAGTATGCTACAAATTTAATTTCTATGGTTGGTCTACAAACGACTAATCCAGCGGATACTCCTCTTGAGGTTAATGTTATATATCATCGTGATGATGGTGATCTCTTGCCTGATCCCTTATTGTATTGTAAACTCGTGGGTAGCCTTAATTACTGTTAAGGACCAAATTGTAGTTATTTTGTACATGATTTTGTGGTCCTTAACAATACCTTTTCATATAATTAGTATTATTTATTCTAGTATTTTGTTTTAATTAGGTTTTTATTTAGTTTTGTTTAATATATATTATTTAACTTATTTAACTTTCAATTGTAGGATTTTATTGACTAATTCTCTCAAGCTTGGATTCAAGAATTTTGAAGAGCTTTAGGGATGATTCTTTTTGAAGATATTTTTGGATGAAGGAAGCATGCTACAGGTCGCGCTCAGCGCGGTGCCAGCATGATCGCGCTCAGTGCGCTTTACCGGGCTAAGCGCGGTCTGCGAAATTCAGAAAAAAGGACAGACCCATGCTTTCACCTTTTGGCCACCAACCCATCACTTCCAGCTGACTTTTGGCATTGTAAAAAGGGAGAAACAACACTTCATCATAATTATCTTTCATCTTTGTAAATCTAGGGCAAGAATTGTAAAGAGAACACCATATCTTTTCTTCTTGATCTCTTGATTTTCATCATTTCTACCAACAATCTTGAGAGCAAGCAACCATGGAAATGAGTGGTTAAGCTCTTTTTGTGTCAAGATTAGAGGTAGTTGATCTATATAGTATGTATTTCTTTTAATCCATTTGTGTATGAACATGGTTGATGATTAATATAGTTGAATATCTTTGTTCTTCATCTTTATGCTTTGAGTTTTGCTTGGAAAAGAATACTTCAAAATAGACTTAGGATATTCATCCTTTAATGAACAAAGGCTAGGAATAGATTTGTGTGTTAGTGTTTACAAAATATTGAACTTAATGATTATCATGTCAATAGTTGTAGTGAGGAATCATGCAAAGATTAACATGATAACATTCACAATCTTGGTGGGAAATCTACAAGATTGAGAGGATATGTATTTGTAGAAATCATCTACTATGTTCATCACTTGATTAATTGAATATGTATGAAAATAGATCAATGAAACTAATCTTGACATGCCTCCATATTTGAAAACAAACTCCAACTCTCTCTTGAATCCAAACCATAACTCTCTTTGAAAAACATTGATTTAGTTATTTGTTTGGAAACTCATGGTTCTAGTAGAGTAGATAACAAACCCTTTTGTTACCAAATCTTAAAATACACTTTCCTATTGAAAGACTATAACATACACCAATCCCTGTGGAATCGATAATTAAAAATACTTTGTTCGCGGAGAAAACCTACAACAATTACTTGAATATTACTCGCCCTGACATATATTTTGTTGTTCAACAAGTAAGTCAATTCATGCACTCTCCTCGTCATCTTCACTTGGTAGCAATTTGTTGCATAATTTGCTAGTTGAAGGGAAGCTCTCCTTGTGGTTTATTATTTCCCACTGGAGTTGTTCCTAAATTGAGTGCTTATAGTGATGCCGATTGGGCAGGATGTCTTGATAATCGATGATTTGTCACTGGTTGGTGCATGTTTCTTGACTCTTCATTGATATCATGGAAAAGTAAGAAACAAGCGTGAGTCTCTAAATATTCTACTGAATCTGAGTATCATGCCATGTCTGCTTTTTATTCTGAAATAATTTGGCTTCGTGGTCTTTTGGCTGAACTTGGATTTCCTCAAACATAGCCAACTTCGCTTTATGCCGACAATACAAGTGCCATCCAAATCGTTGTGAATCATGTTTTTCATGAACGCACCAAACATATCGAAGTTGATTGTCATTCGATCAGTGACGCATATGATGACACACTAATATCACTTCCTCATGTAAGTACTCTATTGCAAGTTGCATATGTTCTTACCAAGGCTGTTTCGCATCCACGTCATCAGTTTCTTGTTAGCTAATTGATGATCATTGACCAGCAGTATCAATTTAAGGGGGGATGTGAATAGGAATTAGTTTATTCATAGATTGAAGGTTTGTTCATAGAATAAGGGAAACAAATCATAAATTGATTTGTTCTCGTTAAATATAATTAATTAGTGTAATTACTTGTATAACCCTGTAACTTCTATACATACCAGAAATAATAAGGAGAGAGGTATCAAACCTATTTTCCTGACAGTGGGTATACAAGGTGAAGATGAATCATATAGGAGAAGTAACTCCACAAAAGGAAAGACTTGTGATGAAAGGATTTTTTCAGAAAGAAGGAATCGACTTCGACGAAGGTTTTGCACATGTTGCTAGGGTCGAAATAATCAGGTTAGTTGTTGGTCTAGCAAACATGAAAAACTAGCATATAGGTCAGATGGATGTGAAATATGCATTCCTAAATATACCCTTAGATGAAGAAGTTTATGTTACACAACCAGTTAGATTTGTGAAACAAGGCCAAGAAAGAAAACTATGCAGACTGCATAAAAGCTTGTATGGACTCAAACAAGCTCCAAGAGCTTAGAATAAGAATATTGACAGTTTCTTAAGGGAGAAGATATTTGTAAAGTGCCCAACTAAGCATGAGTATATGTAAGAAAAAGTAAAAGTTAATTTCTTATAGTGTGTCTCTATGTCGATGACTTGTAAATCACATGTACCTGCAAGAAAGAGATCGAAGACTTCAAAGGTGATCTTAGCAAGTAATTCAAAATGTATGATATGGGTAACATTTCATACTTTTTTGGTATCGAATTCTATAAAAGAAATAGATTTTTGATGATGCATTAAAGAAGATATGCAAGTGAAATACTCAAAATATTTGAGACCGAATACTACAATGCGATTTCGAAACCTGTTTAACCAAAACTACAACTATCAAAAGATTCAAACGAAGATGATGTCGATCCAACACAATACATAAGAATTATTGGTTCATTTAAATACCTTTGTCACCTAAGATTCGATCTTGCATACAATGTAGGTATTAAGAGTAGATTCCTGCAGAAGTCAAAGGCATCACATCTAGCAACGACGAAGAGGATACTAAGGTATCTCAAAGAAACTCTCGACTATGGAATTTTGTTTCTTGCATCTGGTGAAGAAAAATAAGGCAAGCTAGTGGGTTACACGACTCAAGTTGGTGTAATAATGTTAAGGATAGAAAATCAACAGTTGGTTTTGTGTTTATGTTAGGAGGTGCACCAGTTGCTTGAAACTCAAGAAAATAACCAGTAGTAGCACTATCGTTGTGTGAAGCATAATACATAGTTTCTTCTCTTTGTGCATTTCAGAAAACATGGATGGTGAATTTAGTCGAAGAGATTACAACAAGGGATCATGGAGAAATTGACATGAAGATCGACAACATGTCAGCTATCAATCAAGTAAAAAATCCGATAGTACATAGAAGAACCAAACACATCAAAATGAAGTTTCATTATCTTCAAAAACAGGTAGGAGATGGAAAGATGAACTTTGATCACTACAGAATTGAGAATTAGATAGCGGACATCATGGCAAAAAGAGTGAAGGTCGAAGTGTTCAAAAAACTAACAATGATGAATGTAGAAGATAGCTTACACATAATGAATTATGTGATGTGTTGAGAATGTAATGCACGGTGTTGAAGTATGTTACTGTCAAAATATGTAGTGTTATCAAAACGTCGAAGTAGTGTACCTCGACAAAAAGTTTGACTTAGATTTCTGTTGTTTGTCTTAGCAGAATTAGGTATTTTATAGTTTTCTCAGGGAGAAAGCAAATTCAAAATCTATAAATAGGGAGTTACCCTATTGTTGTAAGTGTGTGTGATTCACTTGCAGTCTACAAAGAATAAAATCACAGTTTAAAGGGCATAGATAAATTCTACATAAATTCTTCTTCCTTTTTGTTAAAACCCTAATTTCTCTTTTATTCCCCAATTCATCTTTTTCTTTCCTTCTTCCATTATCTATTGTGCCGCGAAATCATCTTGCAACTAAGTTTGGTTGACTCAGTCGAGGGAAGAGTGAAAAACAAGAGGTAAATTCGATTGAAATGATTAAATATTATTGTCGCACCCCAAAAATTTTCTCCTTTGTTTCACTTTGGTGATTTGTTTGTATCATAGATGTTCTATCATGTTGGTTTCAAAATTCTACGGACGAAGTTTTCATTACTCGATTTCAAGGAATCAATTTTGTCATTTATTCGTTCAATTCAATTTGAAAAGGATTTCGTTTGCTTTTGGGAGTTGGCATTCTAGATGAGTTTTTATATTGTCCTCAGAGTTTTGAGTTTTAAAGGATCCATTTGTCCTTGAAATCTAAATTATTGGAAGGAATAATGCGAGTTCATTAGGCCATATGTCTATTAATTCACCTTTTGGTGCAGAAGACTCTGGTTTTATTCAAGGTTGTACTTGTTTGTCTTAAGTTTCTACAAGGCCACTGTGCATTTTGCGAGGAACTTGAGAAATAATTTCGAAATGTAAAGAAACGAGTTAGTATTATTAACTTGATCAAATTTAAATTACAAAATTACAAAGTATTTTAAAGTTTGCTCATGAAAAGTACAAACTCGTTACAAAAAAGAAGGAATTTGTAAAATTACAATGATAAATCCTACAAGTTCTACAAATTCTACAAGTCCTATGAATCCTACGAAGTTGCTACAAAATGGTCGAGTCTTCATATCTTCATTTTCTTCCGTTGCGTTGCACTACTTTCTTCATCACTGTTGCCGTCATCCAATTCGCCAGAATACATGAAACACAAGAAAGAAAAGTAGTTAGTAAGCATAAAATTGAAACAAAATGCGAGGTTGTAAATTTGTTTGTCAAGGATCATCATCGGGTGTTTGGCGGGAATCAGGTTCAATGCTGAACCTCATAATCTCGAGCAAGATTAATCATCGGTGAAAGGAAGACAGCTTATTTGCAAATCACGAATTTATTCGGTTCACAAATAAGCCTAACTCAGGCTAATCATCATAGTTAGCGGCAATGATTCTAAACAGGCAGCAAGTGTGAATGAAAGAAAACAGTTCACAGTTCATTAATCCCACAGCCAACATAATCAGACAGCATCATTTTCTCAAAAGCAAGCAATAAATCACCTAACAGTTTATTAGCCCAACAGTTCAGCAAGGTTTTCCAGGTTCCAGCGCCCAAGATATAATCCCAACAGATTAGCAGTCACATTTCTACATGGTTATCAGCAAGCAAAAACAACTTTTTACCCCAAAGTATAATTACTTTTTCACCCAGAAACAGCAGCAGACAACATATGCACAGCATACACAGAAAAGTAAAAAGTGCCCAAAAGTTCAAATCCAATAGCATAACAGAGCGTAGCTGAAAAGGGTAATGGCCATAACCACAAGGCAACAGAAGGTAATTCCAAGGAAGAACAGATTGCAGTTTCATTGAATGGGTAAAGGGGCCAATGCCTAGCAGGATCAAAGTAGTATCTGTTCAGACAGTAAAGAGGCAAGGGTCAAGAAAAAGAAGAGTTGATTCAGAGGGGGTAAACCATAAGGTAAACCAACCCAGAAGGTAAAAGAGAGCAGGGATAACAGGGATACCAATCAGTTCAAGGAGCATCAGTTCAAACCAGTAAATATACACAAGTCCAGGCCTTGATAAGAGAACCAGTGCCAAGCAAGTATAGGAGGGACACAAAAAAACTAGTTCTAGATCAAAAATCAAAAGATCGCAGAACAAGAAATATACAACAAACAGCAGTTCCAAAGTTCCAAACCCAGAAAAACGAAAACACAAGCATACGATAGTATCAGTTCCAAACCCAGCAACATTTTCATCATCATTTTCACCAGCCAAACACCCTCAGAAAGAGATTTTCAGAAACAAGTTCTGAAATATAGAGAAAGAAGACAAGGAAGAGAAAAGGTTTTGAAACAATCTCACCCGGGTGAACTAGTTGAAGCTCGATCAAGTACGCTACTGCTCTAGGGTTTCCAAACCCTTCAAGTTTCAACGGTAAGCAATCTGTCAAAATCTGAGAACAAACATGCATAGTTAGTAATCAAACCTCCAGAATCGAAACATGCAACAATAGTTCGAGAGAGAGAGATTTCCGTTAACAGAGAGGCAAATCGCGGCGGTGTCGAAGGAAACCGATGAGGTTTCTGTGTGAACGAGAGGAAAAGCGACCGCGGTGAGAAAGAAGAAGTAAGGGTTCCATTTTGGGACAAGTTCGAGAACGATGAGCGTCGCGAGAGGAAGAGAGATCTGAGGTTTGGATCGCGGTGAGAGAGGAACAAGAGAGAACAGATTTTGTTTCCTTTACCTTGTTTTTTTATTAATTAATTTAATAAATAGGATTAGTTATTATTATATTATAATTACTTATTTTAACTATTATATATTATACTTAATTATATTAGTATTATTACTGTTATATATTACTACTATTATCATCAATGATTATTATTACTAATGTTATTATTATTTTTTTTACTGTTATATATTATTATAATTATTTTAGTATCATTACTATTACATTATTTTTATTTAGCAAATGCTCTATTATTAGTTTATCTTATAATTTTATTCAGCTACTTTCATCATTATTATTTACGCTATTATTACTAATAACAAATATTTTTTATATTATTATTATATCTAAACCAATAAAAATATTTTATATACCCCAAAGTACAATAATAATAATAGTGTTAATTAGATTTTTTTTTATTATTAGGAATTTTTCCTTTTTCTGTATATCCCCATTTGTAAATTTGTACCCCCATTCCCATTTGTTGTAATAGTTAGTAAATAAATTTTTATTGCTTTATTATATAATTATTCATTCACAAAGCACAAACCAAAATATTTTCAAACTAATACTCGTGCGAGCCATTTTTGATTACCCTGAGTGGACAAAGCTTTGAAGCGTCCCAACGGCCACACCTTTTGCACACACCACGCTTACTCTTGGGCTTACAATGAAACCTTAATTAATTAGTTAAACATTATTTAATTATCTAATTAGGTTATTTAAAATTAATTAGTTTACCTAATTAATTTTATTAAACTAATTACTTGATTAAATTTTGTTTAATTAGTCGATTAAATTTATTTCGCGCATGCACCTACACGAGATAAGTCGTTTATTTATTTGTGCCAGCCACCTTGTATGGGCTTTTAATTTATTTACCGCTTTATTGAATGCTTGTATGCAATTAATTGATCTTTTCCATTATCACACTTTAGTCCACCATGCTTAAGTAACTATAACCCGCATTTCCAAAAACACTTTCGTAATTAAATTACAAACCTCGATCCAACGTCGAGTGCATTTTCTAAATTCTTTCATAAAGAAAACTCAAGTGTTTAAGCCATTGGATGCTAGACTAGTTGTTTAAACACTTGCAAAAAATGAACTTCGAATCTTTAAGCCGTTGGATGCTAGACTAACTACTTAAAGATTCTTAATAACGTGAACCTTGTTTCACTTCACTCTTTTATAAAAGAAAAACTTTTGGGATGATAGACGACTCGTTGAACATTGAGTTCATCTTGTTTCTAGTATTTGAATCGTAGGATGCTAGTCCTATTGTTCGGTACTTTTCACCCGCATAAAAATCAATTCAACTCACTCAAACTCTTTTCTCGCTCATATGCGATCATAAAAACTCTTTTCCGACAAAGAGTGTGCAATAGTCGTTCCAAATACGAGCGAGGACTTAAGCTTTTCAAACAAACAAAACAAGTCCCAGTTCAAAGTATTTGAAATGTCTAAACGCACGATTTTTTCTTATAAAATCGATACAACAAAATTAAAGCCTTTTTGAGAAGAACTACAGAGTTTTGACTTTCCCATTGCACAAGGGAATATGTAGGCACACGGTTCCGAAACCGTGCCAAACTCAAAATAATAACAAACAATTTCTTTTCCCTTTGGTATTCATAACTTAGCAATAAACACACACACAAAAGCGTAGAATTAAATGGGTCCCATCGAGTACGATGGATGTAAGGGGTGCTAATACCTTCCCCTTACATAACCGACTCCCGATCCCACTTTTTTGGTCACGTAGACCGCCTTATCCGCTTCTTTTGGGTTTTATCTATATTTTCCCGTTCTTTTTAGAACAAATAAAATTAGGTGGCGATTTCACTAGTTTTCGAGAATTAAAAGATTTTTGAAAATCGAGTTGCTTCAGTTGGCGACTTCACTGGGGATAATTTTTAAAGCGAGTTAACCCTAATTTAATACTTCGCTTGTGTGTTTGTTTATTGATTTGATGTTTACTATTTATTGCCTATTATTCAGTTATGCTATCCTGTGATATATTTTGATATTTGGGCATTGTTTGGTTATGGTTCATAGATAAGCCCAATACCCAGGCTTCTAGGAAACATAAGTTTAGAGTGGTTGAGTAGCTTAGGTCCATTGGACATCCGTGTTCCTTGGATCAACGTGAAGACCACAACTTAGAGTTGGTCTTTTTAAGGGAGTTATTGCACCGTACAATCGTGCGGGATGATAATTCTTGGACAAAGGGCCTATAACTCTAAGTATTAGGATGTCCAAAACAAAACCGACCGCTCAAAGGATTTTTGAGTATCCCTTTAAGAGCCGCTTCTTAGAGTATACTTTTGGAAGTATTATCCCCACATAGTCTGATCGCGTGGTGATAATGTTTCTAAAAAGGGGATCTGAGACTCCAAGAAGCATTTAGCATAAAAACATTAGAACCAACCTTGTTTGGGGAATTGTGGGTAGACGTCGAAACCATGTCCGACCGTCCTTTTAAACCCTTATGCTATTTAACTTTACATGTGATTTTGCGCGCATAACATCAATATGTATCGCATCACATTGCATTCTTACATGCATCACCATCATATGGCATTCTGATATGTATTACCGTCATGTTGCATTCTTACATGCATTACCATTACATCGCATTCTTACATGCGTTGCTATTATATTACATTGCATTCTTACATGCATTACCATTGCATTACATTCTTTAATGCATGCATTTCATCTTCATCAGAAAGCTCATTTCATTTCTTCTGTCCAGAAATATCAAACTGTCTACTCGACGCGCGTTCAGAACTCCAAGGATGTCTCAGAGGACTTTAGACGAGCTTCAGCGTGGTCAGGAACTTTTGAAGGCAGAAGTTAAGCACTTGAAGAGTCAGATGAGTCTGGTCTTGGATCTCTTGCAAGTTGTGTTGAAGCGAGAATGCAACACCACACCGATCTCCGCAAGTTTGGTCGCTGCTCTATCATCTGATGTCTCCATGAGTCAAGGACATCCGCGTGTGGCGAACTCTCCAGTTCGAAATTTTCCTACTGAGTATCATCCTCGACCTTCACCTTCGAAGATTCCTCGACAACAGCAATTGCTTGCTCCCCGATTGAAGAAGAAGGATCCAAATCCGCGTATTAATCCGCATTACCGCCGATATGCTCAACAGGATATTCAGCCAATCCCGATATCATATTCTCAACTTTTGCCTTGCTTGATTCAGAGCGGTGTTGTGATACCAAGGGAATTGAAGCCAGTACCAGGGGTCGCCAAAGCTTGGTTTGATGAGAAAGCTAAATGTGCTTTTCATGCTAACTCTGTAGGACACGAAACTAATAATTGTTCCGCCTTCAAATGCACAGTTCAAGAGCTAATTGATGATAAGATTCTGTCTTTCAAACAGAATGGATCGAGCTTAGACATTTTGCTTGCAAGGTCTAATCATAGCAATTTTGAGGAGCTTCCAAAACTCATTGGGACAATTGCTTGCCAAGAGGAAGCTGAGACTTTGAAGAGTAGTGTTGAAGTAGACCAGATGTTCACTTTAGAAAAGGTGGTAACCTTCAGCAAAGACATCTCAAGTTCTAGCAAAGGGAAGTCGGTTGCAACACCAACTCATTATCCTCCATTACCGTCTTTCAAGTCTTTGCATCAACAACTTTTGTCGATCTTCCTCAACTTGGTCGAACTCTCAAAATCAAAGCCTCGGAATAATTTGGAAAGAAGGAACACTCCTCTTGATCCAATTCCGATTACCTCTGATCAACTTCGCCATATCGGTTCAAAGTTCATTGGTGGTTCCTAAGTTCCTTAACCCACCAAATTTTTTCCCGCTTGGTTATGATCATAATGCGATGGATACCATCTTTACGGGTAGGCCACTCAACGAGGATTGCAACGCCTACAAAGCCAAAGTTCAAGTTGATTGACCAAGTACTTGACTATTCAAGGAGGGATTACATTTGTGAATGGCAACCCGTACTCAAGTGATCGCCAAGACTACTGAAAGTCATCTAAATCAACGAGTCAAGACGGAGCCCAAGTCTCCTCAACGACGACAGTCTTTTATTTCCTTACTGCATTTTCATGTGTACCTTGTTTAATTGTTTAAACTTTGTTTGCATGTAGAAACTTGTTTGTTTTTATCTTAATGCAATAAATATGTTTGTCTTGAAGCAATCCATTCGTTATCACTCTTTAGTTGATTTGCGAGCATTTTCATACCAACGTTACCAATCCTTTCGCCTAGGCAAAGATTGGAGGGAGGATGACGATAATTGAAAAAACGCCCGGTCTCTAGTCATGTGCTTTTGAGTAAAACCTTGCTAAGGATGTACAGGCCTTGTTTCAAATCCCCAAACACCGGAGTTATAAGGGAGATAGACCCTCGTTAACCCCCCTCGAGCCTTGAAGTAGGAGTTTCTTTTCTTTCAGGAAAAACCCTCATTTCTAACCCTGTGGGCGGGTAGTGTTCAGTTAATCTGATCGAGCGGTCAGAACTCATCAAGAGAGTGTGCATTTAAGGATACAACAATGGCTATCCTTCAAAAGGTTGAGAAAGGTTAAAACCACAGTAGTCGACCTCCATCTATCAATAGTGTGCATCAAAGGAGAACGATACCATGTTGGGTATCTCTCGCACATCAGAAAGGTCAACAGATGACAACACCGCAACGGTTATCCCTTATCTACCCAAGGACTCAGACAGTCACCATCACTTTTAACAAAACAAAGGTTGTGTATAGATCCACGAATTGTTCAAAAAAAATGAATAGAAAAAGACAAAGAGCCCGCTAAGTCGAAACTTAGTAATAAGTCGCTTAGGCAAAAGTCAGGTAAAATCCCAAAATGCATTATCAAAGGATTCTCAACGAAGAACGAGTTGTGTGGTCAAGTACCGAAAGACAAAAGGTGAGTGACTGTTGTGTCCAAGAAACCTCGTATTGGTTCCTCAACCATCATGAACACCTCTCGAGAGATGAGTGCTCGTATCAGGTTAGTTGAACTTAGGACCGAAGGATATCATGGAGAATGGGCGGGCACCAAATATTTTGAGCCTAAAAATCCTTTTTTCTAAAAAAACCCGTGAACCAGACCACGTTACAACCCTCAAAAGTCCTAATTGAAGCATGGGTTAATTCAAAAGCATCCAACGAAGAGATCGCGTTTACCTGACTCCTACAGTGTGTGTTAAAGTATCTGTGTTGGTATCATATGCTCGTCTTATCTTTCAAAAAGAAAATTTTCGATGTTGCACTCAAAGTTGTTTCACTCACAAAAAAAAGGTGTTTTTCATACAAAACTTCAAGACGCATGAATGTTGCATTATAATTGTCACAATAAAATTTCTTCTACATGTAAAACAATTATTTGACTTTAAATAAGTTCTCATAATGAACATCAGTGAAGAGTTTAACTTTGTCCAAAGAAGAGAAACTTGATTATTCTGCTGAGTTAGCAGTTAATTGTAGCAAGGGGCGGGACATCTAAGGACTCCTTTGAGCATATCACAAGTTGTCTTCTCAAGATTACATTAATTTGGGGCAATCAAATCGAAATACTGACTCCTCAATTTACCAATCCGGGAAAATCCTTAAAGAGCAATCGTGATTGATTTAGTCATTCTCAAAAGAGCAGTTAGCTTGGGACGACTGTTGTTCCATGTTTCAGTCAACTTGAAGCAATCACCTCGAGACATGGGAGTCTCTCTAAGGCTGTTTACGTTGGGACATTTCGAACTATTCGTTCGGTTCCAATCGATCTGAGATAATTACTTCGACGCGTGGAAGCCTTCAAAAGCTCTTGTTCCGCCAAGATAGTCGCTCACTTGTTGTTGATCTGAAGCAGTTACTTCGTAACGGTGAAGCTCTCTTAATTGGAGCAAGTGTTCATTCAAGAATCAATCAGCCTGAAGTAATTACTTCAAGACGTAGAAGTCTCTCTAAAGCTCGTCCTGGAGCAGGCCTTCCCTATGTTTGCATATCTCCTTATTCCGATATAGTCGATCTGAGGAAACCCTTTGAGACGTAGAAGTCTTTCCAAGACTCATTCCAAACCAAGCTTGCTGAAAAGACTCATCTGAAGCAACTACTTCGAGACATTGGAGTTTCTCCAATGCTCATACAGAGGCATGTCGTCCATCTACGCAAAGTCTGCCACTCTAAGATTTGATAAAATCTAAGGAGGTTATTTTGAGATGCGGAAATACCTCCAAAGCTCCTATCGAGGCAGGATATTCCCATATCAGAATATCCAATTCCTTTGAAATACTGATCAGTAAAGTATTGCGTCGGGATACAGGATGCTGGGGCACTCCTTTGTAGGAAAGATTTCTAGAAGGTCTACTGAAGGTTGAGATTTTGAAGTCGATATATCTCTTAAGTGCAAAATCTAATGCCACGCATTCCACGCATGGGCACGCTCTAATCATCATTGTCGATCAATTCGAAGTTTGCTATTCTTCGTTCTACAAGAATTAGCATTGCAGCCCTTCCAGTGACAATTCAACCTTTGGAGCTTGGCCAATCATCTTGTTGTGCCGTGTTCTTTATCCTCGGACTAACGGTGTCGAGGATTCAGTTTGATAGCTGCATTAACGATATTCATGCATTCATTCATTCATGCATTCATATCATATACTACATAGCACATTCATTCATAAACCTCGGCCGGGACTTGGGATGTTTCAAAATCGCTAGTGATTCTTCTCGGTAATCATAATTTGAAGACTATTTTGAATGACAAATTTAGTTCTTCCGATCACAAGTTTGAGGGCTCGACCATAATTGGTCTACGATGACGATTCTCAAATCGAATCTATTCAGTGTGATTTCCTCAGCGAACTCTTGTATCAATGAAGCTTCTTATTCAGGATTTCCCCAATGATTCTTCTTCATAGAGTTCCTTTTAAGGTACCCCATTAAAAGCAGAAGACTTTTATCAAATGACAATCGTATTTCTCTCCCCAGTGCCAGGAGAATGATTGTGTGAAAGACAATTGACAATAATGTCAACTCCCCGATGAAGTCTCGTCCCCAGAGAATCGATTGATCATCCCCAGTGAACTCTTATGACAACAAGATCGTTCAAATTGGATTCCCTAGAGAACTCTTATAACAACAAGATCGTTCAATTGGATTCCCCAGTGATATCTTCCTCCTCTCAACAGTATCAGGAAATCATACACCATTTGCATTTTAAAAAAAAATCATACACCATTTGCATTTTAAAAAAAAATCATATCATGCATATCATACTCATGCATATCATACCCATGCATTAGCTTCGGCTATTTGTTTTGCAGGTTTGTCAACTGAAACCGTAGATGTCCTCGTAAGGATCAAATTGAAGGATTAATTCCCAGGCGACAAATTATCCTCTATCCTACAGCACAAGTTATATACTTGTATGGATCTCAACAACTGAGGTTTTCTCCAATCGAGATTTCTTCCTCAGCGAAACAGTTCTCTCTTTCAGATGGACTCTAATGTCAGCAAAATTATTCAACTCAGTGAATTTTCCACATGGTTTTCTTACGAAGTTTCCCCAGCGAAGCTTATTTCTCTCCCCAAGTGAATCTCCTTCAGAAAGGATTACTACAACATTATTCTCGGTATTTTCAAAGATTTCTTTCAGACAAGAATCTTCTCAGCAAATACTATTGGCAGTGGCTTCCACAATTTACTCCTCTAAGCTGTTCTCAAAGAATTACATCAAACTTCTGGTGTGTTTATTTCCCCAGTAAGTTATCAACTACTCAACAAATAAATATCCACCAGGCGGGATGTTTATTCAAATCTCAAGATATTTCTCCAACTCAGACGTTGATCTACATATCCACTTGCTGCAACGCATTGTCCATACAATGTCAGCAAATTGAAGCTCATTACCCTAGAAGTTTTTCACATGAATCGATTCTTCTATCAACGGTAAAGCTATCTGCATACAAATTGAAGATCTTGTCAACTCGAGTTGTTCAACATGTCCGTACATGTTCGAAGATCTCTCATCGTAAATGTCGGAAACAAGACTTACCGACTTCATAAACATCTATATCACGCCGATGTGCTAGATATTGTTTTGTTTATCTCCAGAGAATTGTACTCTCGGGTGCGCTACTGATTTTGTTCTGCGGGGAACTCAGGAGTTACACGGTCAAAGACATTCAGCATGCCATGGCTCCTCACTTTCGCACCAACAATTCGATATTGTTCTAAGCCATCTATTCAGAGAACTCTTTGTTAAGTTCTCAATCATGTCAATCAGGGAACTCTTTGTTAAGTTCCCAATCATGTCATTTCAATTCTGTTTAAGGTCTCCAGGTAGTCCTTAGTTCAGAGAACTCTTTGTTAAGTTCTCAATCCTGTCATTCAGGGAACTCTTTGTTAAGTTCCCAATCATGTCATTTCAATTCTGTTAAAGGTTTCCAGGTATTCCTTAGTCATTCAGAGAACTCTTTGTTAAGTTCTCAGTCTTGTCATTTCAATTCTGTTTAAGGTCTCCAGGTAGTCCTTAGTTCAGAGAACTCTTTGTTAAGTTCTCAATCGTGTCGTTTTTCAATTGTGTTTAAGGTTTCCAGGTATTCCTTAGTTCAGAGAACTCTTTGTTAAGTTCTCAATCATGTCATTTTTCAATTTCGTGTAAGGTTTCCAGGTATTCCTTAGTTCAGAGAACTCTTTGTTAAGTTCTCAATCATGTCATTTTTCAATTTCGTGTAAGGTTTCCAGGTATTCCTTAGTTCAGAGAACTCTTTGTTAAGTTCTCAGTCATGTCAATTTTTCAATTTTGATTGTTTTTCTTTTCGCTTGAGAAGTTCGTTTCTCTTCTCATAGCATTTTCGTTAAAATTGTTGTCAAAGTCATTTCGGTGACGCGGTTATCCCCCAGTGTTGTTAAAATCTCCTGGTAATTGTACAAGCATTCCGTTGATGCTTAGCAAGTTCTCTCTTCAAGTGTTGTTCCTTGACTCCGTAGTCAAGATTTGTTATCTGTTTTATTTTGTGGCATTGGTTTCCCGCGTCGGGCAAATTTTTGGGGTTCTCTAGTATTCAATCTTCTTCCACCTCGAATGTTCGAAAGCTGTCGCTTTTTCTCACCTATCAGGTTTAAGATGATTGAATAGGGGCAACTGTCGCACCCCAAAAATTTTCTCCTTTGTTTCACTTTGGTGATTTGTTTGTATCATAGATGTTCTATCATGTTGGTTTCAAAATTCTACGGACGAAGTTTTCATTACACTGGATTTCAAGGGAACTGTCAATTTTGTCATTTATTCGGTTCAATTCGAATTTCGAAAAGGATTTCGTTTGCTTTTGGGAGTTGGCATTCTAGATGAGTTTTTATATTGTCCTCAGAGTTTTGAGTTTTAAAGGATCCGTTTGTCCTTGAAATCTAAATTCGTTGGAAGGAATAATGCGAGTTCATTAGGCCATATGTCTGTTAATTCACCTTTTGGGTACAGTAAGACGCTACTGGTTTTATTCAAGGTTGTACTTGTTTGTCTTAAGTTTCTACAAGGCCACTGTGCATTTTGCGAGGAACTTGAGAAATAATTTCGAAATGTAAAGAAACGAGTTAGTATTATTAACTTGATCAAATTTAAATTACAAAATTACAAAGTATTTTAAAGTTTGCTCATGAAAAGTACAAACTTGTTACAAAAAAGAAGGAATTTGTAAAATTACAATGATAAATCCTACAAGTTCTACAAATTCTACAAGTCCTATGAATCCTACGAAGTTGCTACAAAATGGTCGAGTCTTCATATCTTCATTTTCTTCCGTTGCGTTGCACTACTTTCTTCATCACTGTTGCCGTCATCCAATTCGCCAGAATACATGAAACACAAGAAAGAAAAGTAGTTAGTAAGCATAAAATTGAAACAAAATGCGAGGTTGTAAATTTGTTTGTCAAGGATCATCATCGGGTGTTTGGCGGGAATCAGGTTCAATGCTGAACCTCATAATCTCGAGCAAGATTAATCATCGGTGAAAGGAAGACAGCTTATTTGCAAATCACGAATTTATTCGGTTCACAAATAAGCCTAACTCAGGCTAATCATCATAGTTAGCGGCAATGATTCTAAACAGGCAGCAAGTGTGAATGAAAGAAAACAGTTCACAGTTCATTAATCCCACAGCCAACATAATCAGACAGCATCATTTTCTCAAAAGCAAGCAATAAATCACCTAACAGTTTATTAGCCCAACAGTTCAGCAAGGTTTTCCAGGTTCCAGCCCAAGATATAATCCCAACAGATTAGCAGTCACATTTCTACATGGTTATCAGCAAGCAAAAACAACTTTTTACCCCAAAGTATAATTACTTTTTCACCCAGAAACAGCAGCAGACAACATATGCACAGCATACACAGAAAAGTAAAAAGTGCCCAAAAGTTCAAATCCAATAGCATAGCAGAGCGTAGCTGAAAAGGGTAATGGCCATAACCACAAGGCAACAGAAGGTAATTCCAAGGAAGAACAGATTGCAGTTTCATTGAATGGGTAAAGGGGCCAATGCCTAGCAGGATCAAAGTAGTATCTGTTCAGACAGTAAAGAGGCAAGGGTCAAGAAAAAGAAGAGTTGATTCAGAGGGGGTAAACCATAAGGTAAACCAACCCAGAAGGTAAAAGAGAGCAGGGATAACAGGGATACCAATCAGTTCAAGGAGCATCAGTTCAAACCAGTAAATATACACAAGTCCAGGCCTTGATAAGAGAACCAGTTCCAAGCAAGTATAGGAGGGACACAAAAAAACTAGTTCTAGATCAAAAATCAAAAGATCGCAGAACAAGAAATATACAACAAACAGCAGTTCCAAAGTTCCAAACCCAGAAAAACGAAAACACAAGCATACGATAGTATCAGTTCCAAACCCAGCAACATTTTCATCATCATTTTCACCAGCCAAACACCCTCAGAAAGAGATTTTCAGAAACAAGTTCTGAAATATAGAGAAAGAAGACAAGGAAGAGAAAAGGTTTTGAAACAATCTCACCCGGGTGAACTAGTTGAAGCTCGATCAAACGCTACTGCTCTAGGGTTTCCAAACCCTTCAAGTTTCAACGGTAAGCAATCTGTCAAAATCTGAGAACAAACATGCATAGTTAGTAATCAAACCTCCAGAATCGAAACATGCAACAATAGTTCGAGAGAGAGAGATTTCCGTTAACAGAGAGGCAAATCGCGGCGGTGTCGAAGGAAACCGATGAGGTTTCTGTGTGAACGAGAGGAAAAGCGACCGCGGTGAGAAAGAAGAAGTAAGGGTTCCATTTTGGGACAAGTTCGAGAACGATGAGCGTCGCGAGAGGAAGAGAGATCTGAGGTTTGGATCGCGGTGAGAGAGGAACGAGAGAGAACAGATTTTGTTTCCTTTACCTTGTTTTTTTATTAATTAATTTAATAAATAGGATTAGTTATTATTATATTATAATTACTTATTTTAACTATTATATATTATACTTAATTATATTAGTATTATTACTGTTATATATTACTACTATTATCATCAATGATTATTATTACTAATGTTATTATTATTTTTTTTACTGTTATATATTATTATAATTATTTTAGTATCATTACTATTACATTATTTTTATTTAGCAAATGCTCTATTATTAGTTTATCTTATAATTTTATTCAGCTACTTTCATCATTATTATTTACCGCTATTATTACTAATAACAAATATTTTTTATATTATTATTATATCTAAACCAATAAAAATATTTTATATACCCCAAAGTACAATAATAATAATAGTGTTAATTAGATTTTTTTTTATTATTAGGAATTTTTCCTTTTTCTGTATATCCCCATTTGTAAATTTGTACCCCCATTCCCATTTGTTGTAATAGTTAGTAAATAAATTTTTATTGCTTTATTATATAATTATTCATTCACAAAGCACAAACCAAAATATTTTCAAACTAATACTCGTGCGAGCCATTTTTGATTACCCTGAGTGGACAAAGCTTTGAAGCGTCCCAACGGCCACACTTTTTTGCACACACCACGCTTACTCTTGGGCTTACAATGAAACCTTAATTAATTAGTTAAACATTATTTAATTATCTAATTAGGTTATTTAAAATTAATTAGTTTACCTAATTAATTTTATTAAACTAATTACTTGATTAAATTTTGTTTAATTAGTCGATTAAATTTATTTCGCGCATGCACCTACACGAGATAAGTCGTTTATTTATTTGTGCCAGCCACCTTGTATGGGCTTTTAATTTATTTACCGCTTTATTGAATGCTTGTATGCAATTAATTGATCTTTTCCATTATCACACTTTAGTCCACCATGCTTAAGTAACTATAACCCGCATTTCCAAAAACACTTTCGTAATTAAATTACAAACCTCGATCCAACGTCGAGTGCATTTTCTAAATTCTTTCATAAAGAAAACTCAAGTGTTTAAGCCATTGGATGCTAGACTAGTTGTTTAAACACTTGCAAAAAATGAACTTCGAATCTTTAAGCCGTTGGATGCTAGACTAACTACTTAAAGATTCTTAATAACGTGAACCTTGTTTCACTTCACTCTTTTATAAAAGAAAAACTTTTGGGATGATAGACGACTCGTTGAACATTGAGTTCATCTTGTTTCTAGTATTTGAATCGTAGGATGCTAGTCCTATTGTTCGGTACTTTTCACCCGCATAAAAATCAATTCAACTCACTCAAACTCTTTTCTCGCTCATATGCGATCATAAAAACTCTTTTCCGACAAAGAGTGTGCAATAGTCGTTCCAAATACGAGCGAGGACTTAAGCTTTTCAAACAAACAAAACAAGTCCCAGTTCAAAGTATTTGAAATGTCTAAACGCACGATTTTTTCTTATAAAATCGATACAACAAAATTAAAGCCTTTTTGAGAAGAACTACAGAGTTTTGACTTTCCCATTGCACAAGGGAATATGTAGGCACACGGTTCCGAAACCGTGCCAAACTCAAAATAATAACAAACAATTTCTTTTCCCTTTGGTATTCATAACTTAGCAATAAACACACACACAAAAGCGTAGAATTAAATGGGTCCCATCGAGTACGATGGATGTAAGGGGTGCTAATACCTTCCCCTTACATAACCGACTCCCGATCCCACTTTTTTGGTCACGTAGACCGCCTTATCCGCTTCTTTTGGGTTTTATCTATATTTTCCCGTTCTTTTTAGAACAAATAAAATTAGGTGGCGATTTCACTAGTTTTCGAGAATTAAAAGATTTTTGAAAATCGAGTTGCTTCAGTTGGCGACTTCACTGGGGATAATTTTTAAAGCGAGTTAACCCTAATTTAATACTTCGCTTGTGTGTTTGTTTATTGATTTGATGTTTACTATTTATTGCCTATTATTCAGTTATGCTATCCTGTGATATATTTTGATATTTGGGCATTGTTTGGTTATGGTTCATAGATAAGCCCAATACCCAGGCTTCTAGGAAACATAAGTTTAGAGTGGTTGAGTAGCTTAGGTCCATTGGACATCCGTGTTCCTTGGATCAACGTGAAGACCACAACTTAGAGTTGGTCTTTTTAAGGGAGTTATTGCACCGTACAATCGTGCGGGATGATAATTCTTGGACAAAGGGCCTATAACTCTAAGTATTAGGATGTCCAAAACAAAACCGACCGCTCAAAGGATTTTTGAGTATCCCTTTAAGAGCCGCTTCTTAGAGTATACTTTTGGAAGTATTATCCCCACATAGTCTGATCGCGTGGTGATAATGTTTCTAAAAAGGGGATCTGAGACTCCAAGAAGCATTTAGCATAAAAACATTAGAACCAACCTTGTTTGGGGAATTGTGGGTAGACGTCGAAACCATGTCCGACCGTCCTTTTAAACCCTTATGCTATTTAACTTTACATGTGATTTTGCGCATAACATCAATATGTATCGCATCACATTGCATTCTTACATGCATCACCATCATATGGCATTCTGATATGTATTACCGTCATGTTGCATTCTTACATGCATTACCATTACATCGCATTCTTACATGCGTTGCTATTATATTACATTGCATTCTTACATGCATTACCATTGCATTACATTCTTTAATGCATGCATTTCATCTTCATCAGAAAGCTCATTTCATTTCTTCTGTCCAGAAATATCAAACTGTCTACTCGACGCGCGTTCAGAACTCCAAGGATGTCTCAGAGGACTATAGACGAGCTTCAGCGTGGTCAGGAACTTTTGAAGGCAGAAGTTAAGCACTTGAAGAGTCAGATGAGTCTGGTCTTGGATCTCTTGCAAGTTGTGTTGAAGCGAGAATGCAACACCACACCGATCTCCGCAAGTTTGGTCGCTGCTCTATCATCTGATGTCTCCATGAGTCAAGGACATCCGCGTGTGGCGAACTCTCCAGTTCGAAATTTTCCTACTGAGTATCATCCTCGACCTTCACCTTCGAAGATTCCTCGACAACAGCAATTGCTTGCTCCCCGATTGAAGAAGAAGGATCCAAATCCGCGTATTAATCCGCATTACCGCCGATATGCTCAACAGGATATTCAGCCAATCCCGATATCATATTCTCAACTTTTGCCTTGCTTGATTCAGAGCGGTGTTGTGATACCAAGGGAATTGAAGCCAGTACCAGGGGTCGCCAAAGCTTGGTTTGATGAGAAAGCTAAATGTGCTTTTCATGCTAACTCTGTAGGACACGAAACTAATAATTGTTCCGCCTTCAAATGCACAGTTCAAGAGCTAATTGATGATAAGATTCTGTCTTTCAAACAGAATGGATCGAGCTTAGACATTTTGCTTGCAAGGTCTAATCATAGCAATTTTGAGGAGCTTCCAAAACTCATTGGGACAATTGCTTGCCAAGAGGAAGCTGAGACTTTGAAGAGTAGTGTTGAAGTAGACCAGATGTTCACTTTAGAAAAGGTGGTAACCTTCAGCAAAGACATCTCAAGTTCTAGCAAAGGGAAGTCGGTTGCAACACCAACTCATTATCCTCCATTACCGTCTTTCAAGTCTTTGCATCAACAACTTTTGTCTGATCTTCCTCAACTTCAGAGTCAGAACTCTCAAAATCAAACTGTGCCTCGGAATAATTTGGAAAGAAGGAACACTCCTCTTGATCCAATTCCAGTTACCTACAGTCAACTTCTGCCATATCTGGTTCAAAGTTCATTGGTGGTTCCTAAGTTCCTTAACCCACCAAATTTTTTCCCGCTTGGTTATGATCATAATGCGCGATGCGGATACCATGCTGGTACGGTAGGCCACTCAACAGAGGATTGCAACGCCTACAAAGCCAAAGTTCAACAGTTGATTGACCAGAAGTACTTGACTATTCAAGGAGGGATTCTGTTTGTGAATGGCAACCCCGTACTCAAGTGATCGCCAAGACTACTGAAAGTCATCTAAATCAACGAGTCAAGACGGAGCCCAAGTCTCCTCAACGACGACAGTCTTTTATTTCCTTACTGCATTTTCATGTGTACCTTGTTTAATTGTTTAAACTTTGTTTGCATGTAGAAACTTGTTTGTTTTTATCTTAATGCAATAAATATGTTTGTCTTGAAGCAATCCATTCGTTATCACTCTTTAGTTGATTTGCGAGCATTTTCATACCAACGTTACCAATCCTTTCGCCTAGGCAAAGATTGGAGGGAGGATGACGATAATTGAAAAAACGCCAGGTCTCTAGTCATGTGCTTTTGAGTAAAACCTTGCTAAGGATGTACAGGCCTTGTTTCAAATCCCCAAACACCGGAGTTATAAGGGAGATAGACCCTCGTTAACCCCCCTCGAGCCTTGAAGTAGGAGTTTCTTTTCTTTCAGAAAAAACCCTCATTTCTAACCCTGTGGGCGGGTAGTGTTCAGTTAATCTGATCGAGCGGTCAGAACTCATCAAGAGAGTGTGCATTTAAGGATACAACAATGGCTATCCTTCAAAAGGTTGAGAAAGGTTAAAACCACAGTAGTCGACCTCCATCTATCAATAGTGTGCATCAAAGGAGAACGATACCATGTTGGGTATCTCTCGCACATCAGAAAGGTCAACAGATGACAACACCGCAACGGTTATCCCTTATCTACCCAAGGACTCAGACAGTCACCATCACTTTTAACAAAACAAAGGTTGTGTATAGATCCACGAATTGTTCAAAAAAAATGAATAGAAAAAGACAAAGAGCCCGCTAAGTCGAAACTTAGTAATAAGTCGCTTAGGCAAAAGTCAGGTAAAATCCCGAAATGCATTATCAAAGGATTCTCAACGAAGAACGAGTTGTGTGGTCAAGTACCGAAAGACAAAAGGTGAGTGACTGTTGTGTCCAAGAAACCTCGTATTGGTTCCTCAACCATCATGAACACCTCTCGAGAGATGAGTGCTCGTATCAGGTTAGTTGAACTTAGGACCGAAGGATATCATGGAGAATGGGCGGGCACCAAATATTTTGAGCCTAAAATCCTTTTTCTAAAAACCGTGAACCAGACCACGTTACAACCCTCAAAAGTCCTAATTGAAGCATGGGTTAATTCAAAAGCATCCAACGAAGAGATCGCGTTTACCTGACTCCTACAGTGTGTGTTAAAGTATCTGTGTTGGTATCATATGCTCGTCTTATCTTTCAAAAAGAAAATTTTCAGTGTTGCACTCCAAAGTTGTTTCACTCACAAAAAAAAAGGGTCATGTTTTTCATACAAAACTTCAAGACGCATGAATGTTGCATTATAATTGTCACAATAAAATTTCTTCTACATGTAAAACAATTATTTGACTTTAAATAAGTTCTCATAATGAACATCAGTGAAGAGTTTAACTTTGTCCAAAGAAGAGAAACTTGATTATTCTGCTGAGTTAGCAGTTAATTGTAGCAAGGGGCGGGACATCTAAGGACTCCTTTGAGCATATCACAAGTTGTCTTCTCAAGATTACATTAATTTGGGGCAATCAAATCGAAATCTGACTCCTCAATTTACGCCAATCCGGGCAAATCCTTAAAGAGCAATCAAGATGATTTAGTCATTCTCAAAAGAGCGATTAGCTTGGGACATTGTTGTTCCATGTTTGATCAACTTGAAGCAATCACCTCGAGACATGGGAGTCCTCTAAGGTGTTTACGTTGGGACATTTCGAACTATTCGTTCGGTTCAATCGATCCGAGATAATTACTTGACGCGTGGAAGCCTTCAAAAGCTCTTGTTCCGCCAAGATAGTCGCTCACTTGTTGTTGATCTGAAGCAGTTACTTCGTAACGGTGAAGCTCTCTTAATTGGAGCAAGTGTTCATTCAAGAATCAATCAGCCTGAAGTAATTACTTCAAGACGTAGAAGTCTCTCTAAAGCTCGTCCTGGAGCAGGCCTTCCCTATGTTTGCATATCTCCTTATTCCGATATAGTCGATCTGAGGAAACCCTTTGAGACGTAGAAGTCTTTCCAAGACTCATTCCAAACCAAGCTTGCTGAAAAGACTCATCTGAAGCAACTACTTCGAGACATTGGAGTTTCTCCAATGCTCATACAGAGGCATGTCGTCCATCTACGCAAAGTCTGCCACTCTAAGATTTGATAAAATCTAAGGAGGTTATTTTGAGATGCGGAAATACCTCCAAAGCTCCTATCGAGGCAGGATATTCCCATATCAGAATATCCAATTCCTTTGAAATACTGATCAGTAAAGTATTGCGTCGGGATACAGGATGCTGGGGCACTCCTTTGTAGGAAAGATTTCTAGAAGGTCTACCAGACCGGGGCAGGTTGAGATTTTGAAGTCGATATATCTCTTAAGTGCAAAATCTAATGCCACTGCATTCCCACGCATGGGGCACGCCTCTAATCATCATTGTCTGATCAATTCAGAAGTTTGCTATTCTTCGTTCTACAAGAATTAGCATTGCAGCCCTTCCAGCGGCAATTCAACCTTTGGAGCTTGGCCAATCATCTTGTTGTGCCGTGTTCTTTTATCCTCCGGACTAACGGTGTCGAGGATTCAGTTTGATAGCCAGTGCATTAACCAGTATATTCATGCATTCATTCATTCATGCATTCATATCATATACTACATAGCACATTCATTCATAAACCTCAGCCAGGACTTGGGATGTTTCAAAATCTGCTAGTGATTCTTCTCAGCAGAATCATAATTTGAAGACTATTTTGAATGACAAATTTAGTTCTTCCGATCACAAGTTTGAGGGCTCGACCATAATTGGTCTACAACGATGACGATTCTCAAATCGAATCTATTCCAGAGTGATTGGGTTTCCTCAAGCGAACTCTTGTATCAATGAAGCTTCTTATTCAGGATTTCCCCAATGATTCTTCTTCATAGAGTTCCTTTTAAGGTACCCCATTAAAAGCAGAAGACTTTTATCAAATGACAATCGTATTTCTCTCCCCAGTGCCAGGAGAATGATTGTGTGAAAGACAATTGACAATAATGTCAACTCCCCGATGAAGTCTCGTCCCCAGAGAATCGATTGATCATCCCCAGTGAACTCTTATGACAACAAGATCGTTCAAATTGGATTCCCTAGCGAACTCTTATAACAACAAGATCGTTCAATTGGATTCCCCAGTGATATCTTCCTCCTCTCAACAGTATCAGGAAATCATACACCATTTGCATTTTAAAAAAAAATCATACACCATTTGCATTTTAAAAAAAAATCATATCATGCATATCATACTCATGCATATCATACCCATGCATTAGCTTCGGCTATTTGTTTTGCAGGTTTGTCAACTGAAACCGTAGATGTCCTCGTAAGGATCAAATTGAAGGATTAATTCCCAGGCGACAAATTATCCTCTATCCTACAGCACAAGTTATATACTTGTATGGATCTCAACAACTGAGGTTTTCTCCAATCGAGATTTCTTCCTCAGCGAAACAGTTCTCTCTTTCAGATGGACTCTAATGTCAGCAAAATTATTCAACCGGGAATCCCCAGTGAATTTTCCACATGGTTTTCTTCAAGTTTCCCAGTGCTTATTTCTCTCCCCAAGTGAATCTCCTTCAGAAAGGATTACTACAACATTATTCTCGGTATTTTCAAAGATTTCTTTCAGACAAGAATCTTCTCAGCAAATACTATTGGCAGTGGCTTCCACAATTTACTCCTCTAAGCTGTTCTCAAAGAATTACATCAAACTTCTGGTGTGTTTATTTCCCCAGTAAGTTATCAACTACTCAACAAATAAATATCCACCAGGCGGGATGTTTATTCAAATCTCAAGATATTTCTCCAACTCAGACGTTGATCTACATATCCACTTGCTGCAACGCATTGTCCATACAATGTCAGCAAATTGAAGCTCATTACCCTAGAAGTTTTTCAGTCACAGGCGCTGAATCTGATTCTTCTATCAACGGTAAAGCTATCTGCATACAAATTGAAGATCTTGTCAACTCAGAAGTTGTTCAACATGTCCGTACATGTTCAGTAAGATCTCTCATCAGCAGAAATGTCGGAAACAAGACTTACCGACTTCATAAACATCTATATCACGCCGATGTGCTAGATATTGTTTTGTTTATCTCCAGAGAATTGTACTCTCGGGTGCGCTACTGATTTTGTTCTGCGGGGAACTCAGGAGTTACACGGTCAAAGACATTCAGCATGCCATGGCTCCTCACACTTTCGTGCACCAACAATTCCGATATTGTTCTAAGCCATCTATTCAGAGAACTCTTTGTTAAGTTCTCAATCATGTCAATCAGGGAACTCTTTGTTAAGTTCCCAATCATGTCATTTCAATTCTGTTTAAGGTCTCCAGGTAGTCCTTAGTTCAGAGAACTCTTTGTTAAGTTCTCAATCTCATCGGGGAACTCTTTGTTAAGTTCCCAATCATGTCATTTCAATTCTGTTAAAGGTTTCCAGGTATTCCTTAGTCATTCAGAGAACTCTTTGTTAAGTTCTCAGTCTTGTCATTTCAATTCTGTTTAAGGTCTCCAGGTAGTCCTTAGTTCAGAGAACTCTTTGTTAAGTTCTCAATCGTGTCGTTTTTCAATTGTGTTTAAGGTTTCCAGGTATTCCTTAGTTCAGAGAACTCTTTGTTAAGTTCTCAATCATGTCATTTTTCAATTTCGTGTAAGGTTTCCAGGTATTCCTTAGTTCAGAGAACTCTTTGTTAAGTTCTCAATCATGTCATTTTTCAATTTCGTGTAAGGTTTCCAGGTATTCCTTAGTTCAGAGAACTCTTTGTTAAGTTCTCAGTCATGTCAATTTTTCAATTTTGATTGTTTTTCTTTTCGCTTGAGAAGTTCGTTTCTCTTCTCATAGCATTTTCGTTAAAATTGTTGTCAAAGTCATTTCGGTGACGCGGTTATCCCCAGTGTTGTTAAAATCTCCTGGTAATTGTACAAGCATTCCGTTGATGCTTAGCAAGTTCTCTCTTCAAGTGTTGTTCCTTGACTCCGTAGTCAAGATTTGTTATCTGTTTTATTTTGTGGCATTGGTTTCCCGCGTCGGGCAAATTTTTGGGGTTCTCTAGTATTCAATCTTTTTCCACCTCGAATGTTCGAAAGCTGTCGCTTTTTCTCACCTATCAGGTTTAAGATGATTGAATAGGGGCAACTGTCGCACCCCAAAAATTTTCTCCTTTGTTTCACTTTGGTGATTTGTTTGTATCATAGATGTTCTATCATGTTGGTTTCAAAATTCTACGGACGAAGTTTTCATTACACTGGATTTCAAGGGAACTGTCAATTTTGTCATTTATTCGGTTCAATTCGAATTTCGAAAAGGATTTCGTTTGCTTTTGGGAGTTGGCATTCTAGATGAGTTTTTATATTGTCCTCAGAGTTTTGAGTTTTAAAGGATCCGTTTGTCCTTGAAATCTAAATTCATTGGAAGGAATAATGCGAGTTCATTAGGCCATATGTACATTAATTCACCTTTTGGGTGCAGAAGACGCTCTTGGTTTTATTCAAGGTTGTACTTGTTTGTCTTAAGTTTCTACAAGGCCACTGTGCATTTTAGAGGAACTTGAGAAATAATTTCGAAAGCGAGTTAGTATTATTAACTTGATCAAATTTAAATTACAAAATTACAAAGTATTTTAAAGTTTGCTCATGAAAAGTACAAACTTGTTACAAAAAGAAGGAATTTGTAAAATTACAATGATAAATCCTACAAGTTCTACAAATTCTACAAGTCCTATGAATCCTACAAATGGTCGAGTCTTCATATCTTCATTTTCTTCCGTTCGTTGCACTACTTTCTTCATCATGTTGCCATCCAATTCGCGAATACATGAAACACAAGAAAGAAAAGTAGTTAGTAAGCATAAAATTGAAACAAAATGCGAGGTTGTAAATTTGTTTGTCAAGGATCATCATCGGTGTTTGGCGGGAATCGGGTTCAATCTCGAACCTCATAATCTCGAGCAAGATTAATCATCGGTGAAAGGAAGACGACTTATTTGCAAATCACGAATTTATTCGGTTCACAAATAAGCCTAACTCAGCTAATCATCATAGTTAGCGGCAATGATTCTAAACAGCAGCAAGTGTGAATGAAAGAAAAGTTCACTTCATTAATCCCACGACCAACATAATCGACAGATCATTTTCTCAAAAGCAAGCAATAAATCACCTAATAGTTTATCATTAACAGTTCGGAAGGTTTTCGTGTTCCACCAAGATATAATCCCAACAGATTAGCACACATTTCTACATGGTTATCGAAGCAAAACAACTTTTACCCCAAAGTATAATTACTTTTTCACCCAGAAACAGCAGCAGACAACATATGCACAGCATACACAGAAAAGTAAAAAGTGCCCAAAAGTTCAAATCCAATAGCATAACAGAAAAAAAGGGTAATGGCCATAACCACAAGGCAATGAAGGTAATTCCAAGGAAGAGCAGTTGCTTTCATTGAATGGGTAAAGGGCCAATGCCTAGCAGGATCAAAGTAGTATCTGTTCAGACAGTAAAGAGGCAAGGGTCAAGAAAAAGAAGAGTTGATTCAGAGGGGGTAAACCATAAGGTAAACCAACCCAGAAGGTAAAAGAGAGCAGGGATAACAGGGATACCAATCGGTTCAAGGAGCATCGATCAAACCAAGAATATACACAAGTCCAGCCTTGATAAGAGAACCGGCCAAGCAAGTATAGGAGGGACACAAAAACTAGTTCTAGATCAAAATCAAAAGATCGCGAACAAGAAATATACAACAAACATAGCCCAAAGTTCCAAACCCGAAAACGAAAACACAAGCATACGATAGTATCGGTTCCAAACCCAAAGAACATTTTCATCATCATTTTCACCACCAAACACCCTCAGAAGAGATTTTCGAAACAAGTTCAAATATAGAGAAAGAAGACAAGGAAGAGAAAGGTTTTGAAACAATCTCACCGGGTGAACTAGTTGAAGCTCGATCAAACGCCATCGCTCTAGGGTTTCCAAACCCTTCAAGTTTCAACGGTAAGCAATCTATCAAAATCTGAGAACAAACATGCATAGTTAGTAATCAAACCTCCAGAATCGAAACATGCAACAATAGTTCGAGAGAGAGAGATTTCCGTTAACAGAGAGGCAAATCGCGGCGGTGTCGAAGGAAACCGATGAGGTTTCTGTGTGAACGAGAGGAAAAGCGACCGCGGTGAGAAAGAAGAAGTAAGGGTTCCATTTTGGGACAAGTTCGAGAACGATGAGCGTCGCGAGAGGAAGAGAGATCTGAGGTTTGGATCGCGGTGAGAGAGGAACAAGAGAGAACAGATTTTGTTTCCTTTACCTTGTTTTTTTATTAATTAATTTAATAAATAGGATTAGTTATTATTATATTATAATTACTTATTTTAACTATTATATATTATACTTAATTATATTAGTATTATTACTGTTATATATTACTACTATTATCATCAATGATTATTATTACTAATGTTATTATTATTTTTTTTACTGTTATATATTATTATAATTATTTTAGTATCATTACTATTACATTATTTTTATTTAGCAAATGCTCTATTATTAGTTTATCTTATAATTTTATTCAGCTACTTTCATCATTATTATTTACCGCTATTATTACTAATAACAAATATTTTTTATATTATTATTATATCTAAACCAATAAAAATATTTTATATACCCCAAAGTACAATAATAATAATAGTGTTAATTAGATTTTTTTTTATTATTAGGAATTTTTCCTTTTTCTGTATATCCCCATTTGTAAATTTGTACCCCCATTCCCATTTGTTGTAATAGTTAGTAAATAAATTTTTATTGCTTTATTATATAATTATTCATTCACAAAGCACAAACCAAAATATTTTCAAACTAATACTCGTGCGAGCCATTTTTGATTACCCTGAGTGGACAAAGCTTTGAAGCGTCCCAACGGCCACACTTTTTTGCACACACCACGCTTACTCTTGGGCTTACAATGAAACCTTAATTAATTAGTTAAACATTATTTAATTATCTAATTAGGTTATTTAAAATTAATTAGTTTACCTAATTAATTTTATTAAACTAATTACTTGATTAAATTTTGTTTAATTAGTCGATTAAATTTATTTCGCGCATGCACCTACACGAGATAAGTCGTTTATTTATTTGTGCCAGCCACCTTGTATGGGCTTTTAATTTATTTACCGCTTTATTGAATGCTTGTATGCAATTAATTGATCTTTTCCATTATCACACTTTAGTCCACCATGCTTAAGTAACTATAACCCGCATTTCCAAAAACACTTTCGTAATTAAATTACAAACCTCGATCCAACGTCGAGTGCATTTTCTAAATTCTTTCATAAAGAAAACTCAAGTGTTTAAGCCATTGGATGCTAGACTAGTTGTTTAAACACTTGCAAAAAATGAACTTCGAATCTTTAAGCCGTTGGATGCTAGACTAACTACTTAAAGATTCTTAATAACGTGAACCTTGTTTCACTTCACTCTTTTATAAAAGAAAAACTTTTGGGATGATAGACGACTCGTTGAACATTGAGTTCATCTTGTTTCTAGTATTTGAATCGTAGGATGCTAGTCCTATTGTTCGGTACTTTTCACCCGCATAAAAATCAATTCAACTCACTCAAACTCTTTTCTCGCTCATATGCGATCATAAAAACTCTTTTCCGACAAAGAGTGTGCAATAGTCGTTCCAAATACGAGCGAGGACTTAAGCTTTTCAAACAAACAAAACAAGTCCCAGTTCAAAGTATTTGAAATGTCTAAACGCACGATTTTTTCTTATAAAATCGATACAACAAAATTAAAGCCTTTTTGAGAAGAACTACAGAGTTTTGACTTTCCCATTGCACAAGGGAATATGTAGGCACACGGTTCCGAAACCGTGCCAAACTCAAAATAATAACAAACAATTTCTTTTCCCTTTGGTATTCATAACTTAGCAATAAACACACACACAAAAGCGTAGAATTAAATGGGTCCCATCGAGTACGATGGATGTAAGGGGTGCTAATACCTTCCCCTTACATAACCGACTCCCGATCCCACTTTTTTGGTCACGTAGACCGCCTTATCCGCTTCTTTTGGGTTTTATCTATATTTTCCCGTTCTTTTTAGAACAAATAAAATTAGGTGGCGATTTCACTAGTTTTCGAGAATTAAAAGATTTTTGAAAATCGAGTTGCTTCAATTATTCATTAAGATTGATTCAAAATTCTCTATAAATTTGATGTAATTCCAAAAATTCCATTCCGTTTTCAGTTTCTTCCCTATGTTTTATCACTTTCTTAGGTTCTTTTAACTAGTGTAGTTTAATTTTACTTCTCAATTCTAATTAACAGTCTACTATCCAATTGGTGTAAATTTGTACGTAGAAATTGAAAGATAGTCGAATATGAACAAGACAACAGCATCTGGTGGCTTTTGAACCTTGTCTATCTCTTAACCTTTCAATTCTTTAGATAAACATATCCTAAGAAAAGGCATCATAGAGTTAGGCCTGTGTTATTAAGTGGAATAATTGGTCTTGATACTGCCACTGTTATTGTGCATTTGCTTGTAAAGAAAGTTATATAGTTTAAAAAAAAAACTATAATAAATTCAGCTTTCGCCTTTTGTTTTAGGAATCATCATGAGTTAATATATATTTCAGCTTTCAAAATTTCCAGGATACCAAGTCCTTTTTTTATTATAGCAAGCAACATTACTTATATAGTATATTTCATAACTTCTTAAGTGCAATAAATAAAAAACACAGATATGATGTTTGAGTACTTGAATTCATTATCATTAAACTCAAAATTTATCAGTATAATGGTCAGTTTTACCAGTCTTTACAATTTGCTAAGACGCCGAGTTTACAGAAACTATCTCTACTAAGCTATGTCAGTCTCTTTTGGAATTAGTTTCATAGCCCATTCAAGGCACAAGTTATATTTTGGAATACATCTTCTGTGCATGGAATGGTGAGGCCACCCATCGGATGATCGTATCCAAACTCTTCCTCGGCTTGACTCAACAAGTCTTGAAATGACTGTTGGTTCAAGTATGATATTGGGATCACAAATCGCTTTTGATTCTCTCCAACATAGACAGAAACATATCCTTTTGGCATGCCCACAGATTTTGAAGATGATGTTCTTATGAGCATACTAGGAAAACGAAAACCCATTGTGGTATGCGTTGAAACTTGAAAAGAATGTGTTTTGAAAAAAAAGACTTCTAAGCAAGGGAAATTTTTTGATATTGGAATGCTTCAGGATGTGAATGATTTGTCTTGGTTGTAAATGTTAGCCATGAATATATATATATATATATATATATATATATATATATATATATATATATATATATATATATATATATATATATATATATAGATAGATAGATAAATGAATATTAAGAAACTATTAGCTACATGAATGATTGGTGAAGAGTATAGTATAAGATTAGGAGGATAAGATCATAGAATATACAAGGAGACAAGAGCATATATAAGATCACATGGTATTGTCTTAGAGGTCTTTCCAAATCATCAAGTAATATAATAGACAAAGCACCAACATATCACACCATAAGAAAGTTTAATTGACCTTCATACTTATTTATCAAGGCAGGGACCGGAAAATTCTATTCTGGTACACCAATATCAAAATATAAAATGTGGTTCATAGTGATCTCGTATTCAATATTGGTTCGCTTCTAATCTTCTGACACTGTTTCTGAGCTGATATCAATCAGGTCCTACACAAATTGAACATATATGTGATATATATTTAGCTGCTAGATGTATATTAGCTGGATTGTCGATTTGAAGAAGCATGTTATATGTCTAAACCATGTCTAGCATTGAAATAGCTATAACAAAATGCAACAACAGACATCAGGTTTCTATCACCATTGCATTGTCTTAAATTTCCTAATCCCTGAAAATGACCTCTATTAGACAATACCATGTGATCCCTTCTCCCTCACTTGGCCCTATTACAAGTTTACAACTATATATACACAAGTCTTTTACATCCTAAATTATCACAAATTCACAACTTAATATCTATTCACATCCAATCCTTAACATAAAAAAACAATGGGTTTCCGCAGTATTATACAAAGAACATCATTTTCAAGAACCCAGGGATCTACCAAGGGATTTGAAGTCCCTAAAGGCTATCTCGCTATCTATGTTGGAGATAAAATGAGGCGGTTCGTGATTCCAATTTCATACTTGAACCAATCATTGTTTCAAGAATTATTAAATAAGGCAGAAGAAGAATTTGGATATGATCATCCTATGGGAGGTCTCACAATTCCATGCAGTGAAGATGAATTTTTAAATCTCACTTCTCGGTTGAGTGGACTGTAGATCATGATGGTGGAGATTGATATAGACTAGTTGAGGCTATGCACAGAAGATATATTTTTTGTATCATGAAGATTTTTCATTTTTTTCTGCTTCGTGTATGTATCATTCCTACTGAAATATTGTTTCAGGAATGAGAATGTTATGATACAAGACATTGTTGAATCACATTATTTTACTTCAAATCCAAATCTAAGTGAAACAACTTGTTTCTAGAATTTTTTATAATTTTTACTTAGTCCTTTCAGCATCACTAACTTCGCATAATTATTTGCATTGAATTAGACCTGTTCAATCTATATCTGGTAATGTTATAACATTTAACTTGGCTTCCATTGCATTTTCTGTACAAATTTATTTATGATCTATTATAATATATTAAAAATATGATGTAACACTCAAAATACAACAAAATTTCAAAAAATTTATTAAATATGTACCGTTTTATTTATAATTTTTTTAATTAAATATTACAATTTTTACATATCATAATTATAAGTAAAAAAATTATATATATTCATTGATTTATTTGTATTGCTGTAACATTTCATATATAATATTATATACTTATACAAATTATATATCCACAATACATAGAAAAACATATTATTATAAGATTCAGTTTAAATCATATATGAAAATTCAAACTATTAAAATTTCATTGTATTTTCTATTGAATGCACTAATTTCTTCTAAAAGAAGTAAATTAATTAATTTTTAAATAACTCGGAAAGAACTATTAGAGTTTATTTAATTCTTACAAAAATAAAATTAATAAAATTTCAAATAATTCAATAAAAAACATGAGAACTAATTTATTTTCTAAAAAAATAATTTTTTATTTCTTTATAAAAATATAACATTATCCTTACTTAAATCACTCACAAAAAAATATAGATAATGAATTTCGTAACAACAATTATAAAAATCTAGTTTATTTTATTTTTCTTAGACAATTCATTTTTCATATCTATTTTTTTTTTACTAAATTACACTTTTGATCCCTTATTTAAGTTATTTTATGAAATTAACCCCATTTTATTTTTAAATAATTTTGGTACTCTTTCTTATTTTTTATTAAAAAAATAGATGATATGTTATTTCTTTTAATGGTTGGCCTATTTTAAATGAGTTGGATTTGTTGAAATATTAAATTAGATTTGTTAAAAATATTAGATTGGATTAGATTTGGTTTAATATTTAACTATAATTTAAGTTGTGTAGACCCAAGCCCATTTAGGGTTGCATATAAATAATCCTATTTTGTATCATTATTTGTACAATTTAATAATACAAATTCTTATTTCCTTTATTATTCTCTCTTTCTCTCCTCACTAAAAGTGCCTCACGCGCTAACAAATTGGTATCCAGAGTTTTCGGTTATTGTTCTTGATCGAGTTTTCAAGAATTTC
Organism: Vicia sativa; assembly: GCA_021764765.1. NCBI lineage: Eukaryota > Viridiplantae > Streptophyta > Magnoliopsida > Fabales > Fabaceae > Vicia > Vicia sativa. The sequence goes on from CM038795.1 coordinate 80,881,223, forward strand.
ACGTCAGAGATCGTGTTTCCAGGGCAAGTGAATCAACACCTGCAAAGATGGCTAGTGATAAGGGCGTGCTTGATAGCAAAAATTGGATACGATGGAAAAAATAGATGCAATCCTTGTTTGGCTTCCATGAAAGCCTAGAGGTGGTTACCGATGGTGTTCCTGCATTGGCTACAAATGCAACCGAAGCACAGAAAAAAGCTCACAATATAGTCAAGAAGAAAGATTGCAAGGCTGCTTATTGCATTCAGACGGTTGTTGATGCTGCTAATTTCGACAGAATCTCTCATGCTGAAATGGAGGAGGCATGGGATATTTTGGTGAAGTATTACTAAGGAGGTGAGAAAGTCAAGATTGTCAAGTAACAAACCTTGCATCGACAATATGAGTTGTTGTCGATGGGAGAAGATGAAAAAGTTGTAGAATATGTGTCGAAGGTTCAGAAACTCGTCCATCTCATGAAGCATTATGGTGAAACCATAACTGATAAGATGATAGTTGAGAAGGTAATGATGAGAAAATTGACCTCTCACTTTGATCACGTTATCGTAGCTATTCAAGAATCCAACAAACTTGAAACCACTAAAGTGGAAGATTTGGTTGGTTCGTTGGAGGCGTATGAGATGAGGATTGTCGAAAGGAAATGAGTTCAAGACTCGATACAGGCTCTGCAAGCTCAGTCATGGAAAAAGGATGGTGGTTCCAACAAATTCAAAGGCAAGTTCGACAAGACTTTGGGAAAGAAGCCTTGGTCGAATCCCCATAAGTATAAGGTTGAAGACAGATATTTTGAATCCTCGAAAAAGGGAGAAGGAAACTATCGAAAGGACAAAGATGATAAAAAAATGTGTATAATGTTATAATTGTGATAAGGGGGCACGTAGCCAAAAATTGTCCGTACAAAAAAGACAATGGATCGACAAAAGGCAAGGAAGGAGGAACGAACCTTTCACGCCAAGATTTAGATGACTCTGAAGGAGGTATGGTGGTTATAGCTGTAGTTGCAGATAACCATGTCGAATCCAAGATCTGGTTCCTCAACTCAGGCTGCTCGAATCATATGACTAGTCAAAAGGAATGGTTGACAGACTATGACGAGTCGAAGAAGAGCAAGGTAAAACTTGCTGATAATAGTTCGTTGTAAGCAGAAGGTAATGGCAACATAGTTTTTTAAATGAGTAATGGAGGGAAAGTTATTATTAAAGATGTGCTCTATGTACCTGGAATGAAGTGCAACTTGCTAAGTGTCGGACAATTGGTCGAAAAAGGTTTCTCAGTTGTTATTAAAGATGGAGCTTTAAAATTGTTCGACACCAAGAACAATTTGGTCTTGAAATCTTCGTTGTCAAAGAACAGGACATTTAAGACTATGATCAGTTCGACAGAAGTTCAATGTTTAAAAACTGTTGTTGACCACAAGGATAATTGGTTGTGGCATTTGAGGTTTAGACATTTGAATTTTTGAACACTCAATAAATTGATTACTCAAGATATGGTTACCAGTATTCCAAGTCTTGAGATGTCTGAAAAACTTTGTGAAGGTTGTTTAGTCGGAAAGCAATCCATAAATTCTTTCGTTTCGACTATGCCAATGAGATTATCCTGCATTCTCGAAATAGTACATTCAGATGTATGTGGTCCATTCGAAGAACATACCAATGGTGGAAACATATATTTTGTTTTGTTTGTCGATTAGTTCAATCGAAAGCTGTGGATCTATGTGATCAAATGAAAGGAAAAAGTATTTAAAATCTTTAAAAGATTCAAGATACTTGTCGAAAACCAGAGTGAGAAAAAAGATCAAAGTTCTGCGAACAGGTAGGGGTAGCGAATACACTTAGAAGATGTTTGAGAAATTATGTGTAGAAGAACATGGTGTTGATCATGAGATAAATGCTCCCTATACGACTCAACATAATGGAACTGCTGAAAGAAGAAACATAACCATATTAGATATGACAAGATGCATGCTAAAGTAGAAGAATTTGCCAAAGTCTTTATGGGGAGAAGCTGATTCTACTGCAATTTATATTTTGAACAGGTGCCCTGCCAAGATATTGAAAAACAAGGTTCCTGAAGAAGTATGGAGTGAAAACGACCATCAGTAAGTCATTTGAAGGTGTTTGGCTCTATGTGTTATAAGTATATTCCTGATGCAAGGAGAAGGGAGCTTGATGACAAGAGTGAGCCTATGATTCTGGTAGGATATCATAAAACTGGTGCATACAGGCTACTCAATCCAGTTAATGAAAATATTATGTTGAGTAGAGACATTGTAATTGATGGAAATTTTGCCTGGGATTGGAATTCTAGTAATTTAATTAATAAGCTACTGATGAACTCTAATTTTGACGAAGAAATTGATAAAGTCGAAGTCGAAGAAATTACTGAGAATCCAGTCGAAGTCGAAGATGAAGCAAATATTGACATTCTAGACAATGTCAAAGTCGAAGAGGGTGTGGCTAGCACAAGTCATAGACCTCAACGAAATAGAGTTCTTCCAACAAGATTTCAAGATTATGAAGTGACTGGTGATGATGAAGTTACATTAGATGGAGAATTAGTTCATTTTGCTTTACTTGCAGGTGCTGAACCAATCAACTATAGCGAAGCTTTGAAGATTCACAAGTGGAAGTTAGCTATGGTCGAAGAGTTACAAGCAATTGAAACAAACAACACATGAGAGTTAGTAGAATTGTCAGCACATACAAAAGCTATCGAAGTAAAGTGGGTATTCAAGTTGAAACACAATGTTGATGGTTCGATAGCAAGACATAAAGCAAGATTAGTAGCTCGAGGGTTTCTTCAAAGAGAAGGACTTGACTACTCTGAAGTATTTGCTGCAGTAGCAATATTGGAGACTATCCGACTAGTAGTAGCATTGGCATGTAACCTAGGTTGGTCGATATTTCATTTAGATGTGAAATCAGCATTTTTAAATGGTCCTTTAAAAGAAGAAGTTTATGTCACACAACCTCCTGGGTTTGTGATTCAGAAGGAAGCGAGTAAAGTATATAGGTTGCACAAAGCGCTCTATAGTCTCAAGCAGGCACTAGGACATGGAACAAGAAGATCGACTCATACGTAGTCGAATTAGGATTTGTCAAATGCAAATTAGAGTATGGTGTCTATGTTCAGGTTGTAGCACAAGATATAACAATCATCTATGTATATGTTGATGACTTGCTAGTAACTGGAAATAGCTTGAAGAACTTGTCAAAGTTCAAAGAGCTGATGACGAAGGAATTTTAAATGTCGGATTTGGGAAAATTGTTTTATTTCCTAGGCATGGAATTTCAAATAACGAAGCAAGGTATGGTGCTACATTAAAGGAAGTATGTCAAAGAGATACTCATGAGATTCATAATGGATGATTCAAATCCTGCATCCTCACCCGTCGAACCAAATATGAAGTTGGAGAAGAATGGAGAGGAAGACAAAGTTGATGTAACTTTGTTCAAGAAAATAGTGGGATCTCCGAGGTATTTATGCAACATTCGACCTGATATAGGTTTCGCTGTCGGATTAGTAAGTAGATATATGAGTGAACCAAGAGTGTCACTTATGAAGGTTGCAAGAAGAATCCTGAGATATTTGAAGGTTTCGATAAATTGTGGAATACTATTTTGACGAAATTCTGAAGATAAAGAAGCAATAGTTAATTGTTTTTTCAGATGTTGACTGGTGTGGAGATAAAGAAGATCTAAGAAGTACAAATGGATATTTTTTCAATTATTTGGTGCCCCAATATCATGGTGTTCGAAGAAGCAACATGGGGTGACATTGTCATCTTGCGAAGCTGAATATATAGCAGGGTCCTATGCTGTTTGCCAAGCAATTTGGATCAAATCAGTACTTGAAGAAATGGCTGTCGAAGTGAAGAAACCGCTGGTGCTGCAAATCGACAACAAGTCAGCTATAAATCTGTGGCGAAGAATCCAGTTCTGCATGGAAGAAGTAAACATGTCGAAGCTAGGTTTCACTTCTTGAGGGAAAAGGTAAATCGAGGTGAACTTGAAGTTAGGCATTGCTCAAGTGAAGCACAATTGGCCGACATCTTTACCAAATGAATGAAGATTGACAGATTCCTGAATTTGAGAAAGAAATTAAGAATAGTTCAAATTGACTATTATTGAGGAGGTTCGACAACTTGGATTATGGGGGTGTGTTGAAATATTAAATTAGATATGTTAAAAATATTAGATTAGGTTAGATTAGATTTGGCTTAATATTTAAATATAATTCAAGTTGTGTAAACTCAAGCCCATTTAAGGTTGTATATAAATAGTCATAGTCTGTATCATTATTTGTACAATTCAATAATACAAATTGTTATTTCTTTTATTATTCTTTCTTTCTCTCCTCAATAAAAGTGTCTCACGCACTAATAGAATTTTCTCAACTCACTCATCTCATTAGTATATATTAATATAACATAAAATAATTTAAAACATGTGAAATAATAAAAATAAAAATGAAAATTTAAGATAAATTAATTGAAATAAAAAATAATTGTATAAATATTTTACTAATTCAACTTTCAGTTTTTTTATGATAAACGTGATTTACAATTTTTTTGTACCATTTTCCAGATCCAATCTTCACATGAAAAGAAACTCTATTACAATCAAATATGCTTTAAAAAAACAGTGTAACCATTTATGTTAAGCGTTTCTCATATAAGTGCTTTTCTGTATAAGTTAAATTTAGGAAAGCAAGTTTATGTTAATGGTTATGATTGTGATCAGACAGAGGCAGCCAGAGTTGGGAAAGTGAGGCACAAAATACTGGTGAATCTAATTGGTTGTTGTGCTGAAGGAGATGAAAGGCTCTTGGTAGCTGAATACATGCCAAATGATACTTTGTCAAAACATCTCTTTCATTGTACTACTCCTCTCTATCCTATTCAACTAATTTTGCAGTCATTAAATTATCCACAAATGTCAGGATGGTGAACCCCGTTTATCAAGTTTCGGGCTAATGAAAAATAGTCGAAATGCGAAAAGTTACAGTATTAATCTGGCGTGTACTCCACCTGAGTTTTTGTGAACAGGTATAAGATATGCTAACATATAGAATATTAAGAATTAAAACCTGTAGTTGACAGATTACAAACATCATCCAAACTACAGCTATTGATTTTAAATTCACTTGCTCCTACCTTGGATTTGTCTTATACATCAATGTGCTCTTTTCTTCAAGCATGACATTAAAATTGTGATTACTTTTGTTGCAGTTTAATAGTTGGGGTTGCGGAGTTACAAGTATTATGGTCGCGACATTACAATTATGATTGCTTCTGCTGCGGTTGTGATGTGGTTATGACGTTAGAGGCATTGTGATAGCAGCACTACAATTGTGATTGCTGTGGTTGCAATTACACGTTACTGGCTTTGCGGCTGCAACTTTATATATTCGAACATACAATAGCTTCATGAGATTTAGACAGTAACGTGTAGTGGGTCAATATGGAGCTTATTATTCATTAAACCATTCCTCATCAATAGAAACTAATACGTTGTAATTACACTCGCAGTTTGGTCAATAATAATGTCTCACATGTTCTTGATAATTCTTATATAGAGACAAGATGCAGAGTAAAAAATGTACCATACATGTTAAGTTAAATCCATTTGTGTTATATTAAACACCGTACATTTTCTAAAATATTCCTCTAAATTCGGAAGTATATTTCCGGTACGCATCTATTTTTTTAAAGAAATTGACTTAAAATCGGAAGTATTATTTCGGTTTTAAACCGACAATATATTCCCGGTTCTACTACTGATGGTAGCAGAAAAATTAATTAGAAATGAATGGAACAACACTTTCGATCTTGTTTTTTTGCATCACTAAAACTTAAATAAGCTCACACACATCACAAATGAAACAAAATACATATATACATATATAAATATACTGTGATAGAGTTGTACACAGTACAAAAATGTAATCCAAGCACAAAAACGATATCATATAATACCAAAAAACTAATCCCAAAATACAAATACATAAAATACTAAATTTGACAGATAATGAGTCGGTATGTCACTCTCGAGGAGACCTCTGCTGCCTCCTGTATGACAGAGCACCCGGAACATCCGCCATGATGGAATCCAAAACAACTCTAACATCGGATCCATCAGGAAACAACCCTCTATCAATACCATCCCGCGCAAGCTCCATGATACGACGACACCTAGGCAACACGTCAGGAGCATGCCTCCTAGCCTGCTCCTCCTCTAAGATCTCATGATGACCTGGCCTCGGTGGGTTCCCTAGAGCATCCTCTACCATGTACATATGGGACACCTTGAAGAACCATATCATGTAACCGTACTCGTAACTCCAATCCTCTGAAGTCACGCTACTCCTGCCCTCATCAAAAACAAGATGATTCTTAAAATAATCAAACAACTCATCCATATCCATCCGTCTAATAGTCAGAGAAGCACATACAACATGATCTCGGGGGATGGTCTGGGTAAATCTCAACTGACGCATCACCCGCTCAGGCATATAAGCAGCAGTCTTACGAATCCCGAAAGCCAACCAACCATTTAATGGAGAAACCTCGTCAAACGGTATTGCCTCACGATGGTCGCCATATTTACTGACCTTCTGCCCATGGCTGATGACCTTGAGCGTAGCATGTTCTTGCATAATAAAATTCAAATCAAAATTCATAATAAAATTCATAATAGAAATAAAAATGCAAAATTCATACATGTCTGTCCCAGATGATCCTCCGCCATGCCAAAGCCTGAGGGACCGCAGCTGCAGGCTGAGTTGGTGCAGCCTCAAGTGTCGCGGGTGCGGCCTCAGGTGCCGCTGGTGCGCCCTCGGATCTCGCCTTTGCTGTCTTGGATGGCTCAGGAACATCCTCATGTGGCGTCTGGGACTAAGGTTGTGATGAATCCTCAGTTGATGCTTAGGTCCCAGATGACTGCTCCATCTCAAATACCCCAAGTAAGGAGGTGTGTCTACGTAAGGACGGGGGTGATGAAGGCAGAACAGGAGAATCCCGCCTGCTACGGGAGGTCGACGTCGAAGGAATAAAAGTGGTCACACGAAGGGTGAAACAATATGTGGTGCATTCGGTCTTGGTGTGATAGAGGGTGGAGGAGGCTGGGTAGCCTGACTTCTTTCTCTCTGCACAGAAGCATGTTGTGCAACTCTTTCGTGCCTCAATCGTGACTATCTCTCATCCATAATTCATGTAGAAGTACAAAAAAAGTTAGCATAAAGTCCAATTTGCAAAACAATGTTTAACACAGACACAGTCCAAAATCGGAACTATACTTCCGATTCTGTTCTTGCCCAAAACCGAAATTATATTTTCGGTTTCTTCTGCAATTGCAGAAACACGAAAAATGGCAGAACTGTGACCCTATTGTGCTCAAATATAGCCATTGATCATCAAATGAACTCTGAAAACAGTTTTCTAATGACTCCAAATGATGATATCTAGCTACAACATCACATTTTGAACCCTATTTCACTAATTTGTGTAGAAATTACATATATTCTAAAAATTTGAAAAATAACTTACTTCATTGATTGTGTTGTTTTTGCTTGTTTGATTGTGTTAGAATGTGTTGGAATGCTATGTTCAACCAATATTTGATGATTTCAGATGATTTTTTGAAGAAATTTGTGAAAAGGGTTTGAGAAAGTTGAGAGTATTTGAAGGTTTGCATTTTGAATATGTTGTAATTGGAGGGGAAGAGGCAGCACACCATATAATAATGTCTGGAATCGAAAGTATACCTCCGTTTTGAAACTGGAAGTATACTTATGGTTAACATCCAACCATATCTATATAATTCATATATGATTTGGTACGTACCTAAAATATACTTCCGATATTAAAAAATATTTTTAAAATTTCACGTGGTAAATAAGAAATATATGAAGTGGGTTAAGAAATCTAGTAAGATTAAAGACCAAACCTTTCAATTATATGATGAAGTTACCTTACATGTTTGAAGTTAAATCCTATAATATATAAGTTGCAGCTACATGAGGATAATAGTAGTACCTTGATTAGCCAAACCTTTGTTAATAGTAAAGCAAATTAAATAGTATCACTTTCACAAGTCATATATATATATATATATATATATATATATATATATATATATATATATATATATATATATATATATATATATATATATATATATATATATATATATATATATATATATATATTCACTTGTATTTATGAAGGCGTTTTACTAACATACATTTTAGGATATATTCGATGTATTTTTAATCATAATTTATGACACATTCTTTTTAAAAATTAAATAGATGTATTTTAAAAATATCTATATGAGATGCCAATTTACACTCACCTAATTTATAGAATGAATATTTTAATAGCATATACTTTAGAGTACATTTAATTATTTTTAAGTTAATGTTTGTTAAAACACAAATTTATAAATACAAGTGAATGTATCATAGTAAATTATATATATATATATATATATATATATATATATATATATATATATATATATATATATATATATATATATATATAAAGGTGGGGATCAATTTATTCATAAAATAAATTTTTTAACTTACTCTAAAATTGAATCTAATCTAATGATTAATTTCAATTATAATAGATGTAAATCTATTTTAACAGTGTTGTCTTTAAAATGTACCATAAAAAATAAGCTGACAACAAGTTGCGTTGATATATTTTTTGATTCGCAAAATTAATAAAATGTACAATATTATGATTTAATTAGTTTTTAAAAATTTAAATAATTTAAAAGTAAAAAAAGATATTTTATAGATTTATGAGATGAGGAGTGCTTAGTAATACTCTCTTTTGAACACTCTTTCAAACATTATTTTTTTATTGGTTGAGTTAGATTATTATTTGTCAGCAATTTTCTCTCAGATGCCTCTAATTTTATGGGCTAAGTTTTAATAGAAAAATATCAAGGCTCACGATAATTACAAATAGAGTAATTTACATAAAACTATATATATTTTACTATATTTTAAGTCGATTTTATACGAATTAAACTAGTGTTAATTATAAAGAAGTGTATTGGAAAACTCTTAAATTTCAAGTGGATATAATAAGCTTTTTCTCTTTTTTGTTCGTTGCTAGTAATCTCTATCTTTTAGATATATTTCACAAGTTGCCGAGTCAAGGGTGACCATTGTTATAAGAGAGTTGTTGGTTTTCTTTTCATAGTATGGCCGTGTTAGATATTGCCCAATAATTAAGTTTTAAAGAGAGGTTTGTGGACCTCATATTGACTCAACCTTAGACTGTAGTACTTCAATTATATCTGTATAACTAATTTTATATAATATTTTAGGATTGTTTGTTTCAACTTAAAAAAAATAAAATTATTATACATTTTTTGTTAAAGAAAAATTATAATGATATTTTTTAAAAATGTAAATAAAATTTTATTTAAATAAATTTTCATAAAATAAATTTTACGTATTTTAACATTGATTTTTTGAAATTTCAAATTTTAAATAAATTACTTAAATTTAAAGCTACTTTAAATATATTTTATAAAAATTATTATTGAAAAATCATGTACTTTAACTATATTTTAATAATAAATATTTATAATATTGAATTTCAAAATTATTTTTACATTTATAAGAAATAAATTTAAAATAACTTCTATTCAAAAATAAATTTTATATACTAAACGCCCTTAACTAAAATAAGGTCCAAATCTTCGCGAAGCAGGAGTTCGTACTTCACATGCCGTGTTCAAACTTTAAAAGCATATCTTATGCAATCACATGGAAATTAATAAAGTGCTTTTCATTTTCAATTTCCTACAATAGTTCTATTATTGGATTAGGCCACTTTATGACTTCAAAGGAGAATGAGGAGTACTTACAATATATTGAAGTCATGATGTGAAGTTAATTGGCAAAACATGCATGCTTCATTTCTCAGCTTCAATTTGGAGCACTATTGTCTTAATTGCCAAAGAGAAAAATAATGTGATTAGGAGTGTAATGGATTTGGTTAGGATCAGTTTTTGGTAAAAAATTTGTCCAAATCGATGATATTTTTATCGGTTTGATTTGGTTCAGTTTTTAATATTTTTTTTAAATATAATTAAACCAAATTAACCAGTTTGATTCGGTTTGGTTTGGTTTGGTTGATCGATTTTCAACATATTATTTGTTATCATGTTTTTTTGTTATATTATACTTTTCAAACAACCTACAAGTGTTGTTCTTCATCTATATGAAGTATTGACATAATTTTCATACGTCATGAAATAAGTTCACTATTGAATAAATTGAGAAGAGATTTGAAAGATTAACAAATAAAGGACAAAAATAAAACAAAAGGTTTCAATACACATAATTAATATATTTCACACATCAAACACACGTAAAAACTATTTTGTAACAAGATTAGAAGAAAATTCATTGAAGAAGAAACATAAAAGATAATAAAAAGAAGAAAACTAAAGAAGAGAACTTGAACACAAATAAGGAAATCATATCCTATAAGAATAACGACAGCGAGAGAAACAGTGCTGGCAGACAACCATAGTAGCAGTTTGACTAAAGTAAGTTTTTATAGCTTATGGTTTCTATGTTTTATGTTTGGAGTTTGGTTTTGCCTACATATTTTGTTCAAAGAAAGAAAGTGTAAAAAAAAAAGTGTGACCAATACAAATTTTGATCTTAATAATCAGCTAAATTAAAGATTAAGTAGGTATCTATAGTCATCGGTTCGGTTCATCGATTTGGCGGTTCCTAAAAACTAAAACCGAGAACCAAACCAAACCATCTCAAACCAAACCAAAAACATTCAGTTTTTCTTCAATTTAGTTTAGTTTGGATAATCGATTTAATTGATTTTTTCTGACCCGCTTACACCCCTGAATGTAATGGTGGGTATAAAGGAAATAATTAAAACATCCTAATTAATTACTAGCTTTGTACTCCTTTGAGAAGATGGTTGGGTAATTTTGGCCGTTTATACAACCATATGAGATTTCTATCTTTAGAATCTAACTATAGTCACTAATTCTTATAAATAATTAAAATTTATTTAAGAGATTATCTCTCGCAATAATTGTTTTTCTATATGTATTTATTAATAGATGTATCCATTCTGAAAACACACTTCACTGTCACATTGGGTATACCATTTCTGGAGAATAGATAAGCTCTTTTAATATCATTTCTCTCTTTTTTTAATTCCTTTCTTTAAAACCATTTCTTTATTATCTAAAATATTTTTTGCTAAAGTGCCCCTTCTTGTGAAAACCCTAAACCCGAGAAGACTTCAAGAACTAATAACGAAAGGCTTACTGATTTTGAATAACTATCGCTCTAAGACTTTGATCTTAAAAAGATTGTCTCTTTGCAAGGATGGAATGGTTACTTCAATATGTTCTTTGGTATTATTTACCCTAATATTGTAAAAGAAAATTTGCGTAAATGTGTCAGTCAAATAACTCAATCTGGAGAATTCTATCCTTTCTAAATTTTTTGGCATCCTCATCACCATTACCTCGGCTTTTATTGCTAATGTAATAAATTGTGACAATGAAGGTGTTACTCCAGATCTTCTCGTTTGGGACTACTATTTTCCTCTCTGCCTTATCTTTGATGATCTTTCTAGAACTGCAGAAGTCTCTAATCTTTATTCCACGACATCAGTTTGACATCAAACTTCTTGCCAAAAAAAAGAATCAATAGTTTCTTACTTCGAATGACAAGTCTCTTTTGCTTCTCCTCACCTCAAGGTTGAAGATCAATCTACCTCAAGTTATGTTTGACTACTTGAAATCTAACACTCATGACCATTCACGAGAGTATGAAGTCCTTTATTCCTTTTGGACGAGTACTCTCATAACTCTTCATTCAACAAGGAGTAGTTATAACTATGGTTGATGTTTCTTCAAAATCTTAGGGTGAGAATTTGAAAGTTGCTAAAAGCTATGAAGAAAACTTCAATTTAGGATGTATTTTGAGGTCGGACCTTATTATCCTTAGTTCTTCTCTTATTTGACTCTTGTAGTTTCTTTTCTTATCATTTTCAAAAAATTTCATCATGTGTTTTGAAATCCTTATTTTTCATCAATGAATATTTTTGTTGTGTTACTGTTCTTATTCAATCTTGCTGCTTATTACTGATTCTTTTTTATTCATGATAATGGAGGAGAAATTTAAATGATTTTGATATATATTTTTCCTAAATAGAAACTGAAATTCTTGTATCAGATATGAGATGTCGAAGGCGGTGTCACAACACTAATATCTATTATATGAACAACTAATAGTGTAGAATTTTAAATTCAGAAAACTCAATAACACAATGAGTTGTTTACCTAGTTCGGTGCTACACACCTACGTCTGGAGGCTACCAAGCCAGTTATGAAGTCCATTATTAGCAGTATTAATTCAGAGTTAAACTTCATCGTTTACACCCCTCACTTAATCACTACCCAATGACCCTTCTACCTAAGAAATCCTCTTAGATATGAGAACCTCTGCTCACTCCCCATAGTCACTCGCCGTGACAATTTACAAAGGCAAATATTGAAGACACTCTTCAAAGACACATAATCATATTTGCTTCAAAGTTTATGATGATTAACAAATTACAACTCTACTAACGTCCTACTCAAGTATAAAATAATACTAGAGAGGCTCACAATGAACAACTAACAAAACTAACAACCAACAATTAAGAATAGTATGCTTAAGTTCTTCTGGAATGGCCAACTCTGAAAAATAGGGTTAGCAATCTATTTATAGAATGACAACAGCTAGGGTTGCTTCACTCTTTAGTCTTCAGCGATTCTTGATCTTTTCCATGAAAGTAGGACAAAAGCTCTCCAATAATATTGCTGAAGATCATTCCAGTGCTTGCTTAATCGAAGCATACAATTAAAAATAAACTGAATCTTAAGATATCTGAACTCAAAAACCAGTTCAGTTCAGTTTCACATGTCAGGACATCTACTGTGACATCTTCATAAAACTGTTGTTTCAGTATACTTCAAGGCATTTTTCTGAGCAGATGTTTTACCAAAATTTTTTCCAATTAACAGAACTTACAAACTCCCCCTTTGGCAAATTTTGGCTAGAACATTACTTGGGCTACAAGCCATACAATTTAGCATCATCACAATCAACAGTAACAGTTTAGCACATATAGCAGAGAAACACAAGAAAATAAGCATCATAGACTATTAGAGATACGGTAGCAGAAAAATAGATGTTCAAACATTAGTTAGAACATTACAGATGCAACATTTTGCTCCCCCTTCACACAACATTGGTATTCTCAAATGCACAAACAATGTCATTTGCTCCCCCTGCACACAATATCATTACCATTTGGAGACACACAAAACCCTTCACACAACATTAATGACATTTGGAAACACACAACTTCTTAGACAACATCACATTCACGTTCAGGCACATTTCTCAGACATCATCACATTCATGTTCAGACACATTTCTCAAACAACATCACATTCACGTTCAGGCACATCCAGGCTCACATTCATAATCATTCTCCCCCTTTTTAGCCATAATATGCGAAACCCATAATTAACTCATAAAAGATGACAAAAATTAAATTCTATATTCAACTACCATTCACTGTTATCTAGAGTTAATTACATACCAAAATATGTTTTATGCACTTAAGTGCCAAAATTACACAATAAACATTCAATATTTTAGCCATTGGAAACCCAACCGACAGTTCTTCAAGCACAATCATTTTTCTGCAGAATTTGCAGACCCACCACTTCCTTCACTTCCTGATCCATCTTTAGAAGAGCCTTGAGTCTCACTTGCAGAGCTAATTTCTTCTTCTTGCACCTCATGTGCAACAATTGCAGCAGTATTCCTCTTAAGAGCTTGGATGTTTTCTTTAAATTTTAGATTTCTTGCTGAGCTTATGCGTATAACTTCATCCAGTTCTTTGCAGGCTTCTATCATTTCATAAATCAAATCACCCTTACTTGTGGTCTTAGTTGTAGCACCGGAAGATGTTGAAACAATGTCTTGGACATGTTCCCCTGCAAGTAGTTTTTGGAGAATTGACAATGGGGTTGCTCTTTTACTGTTGGTATCAAGGTTGGATAGGACTCCAGGATGTTGGTGAAGAATGATACCACATATTAGTGTGGTAAAGGCAATTGGCAGTTTTGTAGCACAAGTATCATCATGCTTGATTGTTTGATCAAAGATGTAAGTACCATAGTCAAATGCCTTTTCATGCCAACAACATAAATGAATCTTCCCAGTCCCACTGAATTGTTGATGTGTGGTTTGTGAGCACCCAGTTGGCAGCTCTAATTCTATGAAAGATTTCATACTTAACACTCAACTTTCTAGTAGATAGTTTCCCTTTTATAGTCCAAGTACTCACTTGGTTAGTAGTGATGGTCTTGCAGACCTGATTGTCATTCGCTTCAAGCTCCTTATTCTCACTTCTTCCTAAGTATTTATTGATAATGGTAGGTGAGAATTCAACACACTTTCCTCTAATAAAGACTTTCTGAAATTCCTTACTTCTTTTGTCAGCATAATCCTCAAGGATGTTAACAATGAATTCCTTGACCAGAATCTCATAACATTTAGGCAGCTTGGTCACAGTCTTTATCAACCCAGCATCAGTGATTAATTTGATGATCTCTTTATATGCTAAGGCATCTTTTCCCATATCCTTTTCCAAGGCTATTCTCCTCTGGTAGATATACTTCCATCTTGAAACAAAGTTTATGGAGTGACACAATATATTATCTGTTTGAGCATCAGGTACATCATCAGTAGACCTATGAATTATGGACTCTTCACATATGTGATGTTTGGGACATCATCCTCAACATTATAGTCTGAGTTGGATTCAGACCTAATTTTCTCTTGCTTGAAGATGGAACAACTTTTCTCCATGGCTTTGGTGGTCCATACATAACCTTCTTCTTAACAGTCTTGGATGGAGTGCTTGAAATAATTGTCTTTCCCTTTCATGTCTTTAACCTTTTTGCAATCCTGGGGTTCACATTTATAATCAGCTCTTTGTTAGATAGATCATCTACATCTACAACTTATTCAACCATATTGTTCTCAGTCCTTTTTGAGTTTGAATCAGCCTTTTTGTTTGGAGATGCCCTTGTTGGACTCATATCAACATTCTTGCTAGAGGAAACTTCTTTCACAAGTGATGTTTCAACATCAGGTGTGAATTTTTCAAGATTGGTCTTAGTTCCTTTTCCAAGACTCCCTTCAGTATTTTCTTCTTCCATTATAGAAGAGTCAACAAGCCCTTCAGGGGTAGTCTCAGCAGACAATTAGGAAAAAGAGATAGTAATCCCTTGAATAGGCATACCCATATTCAGGGTCTTGGTGATTAATCTCCTTATAGCCCTATCAACATCTTTGGCATCTTGATCTAAACCATTATCAGTAGGATTAGAAGTATTACCTACTACAGGGATGGATGTATCTCTTGGACGTCTTGCATGGCCAGTGCGAAGCTTTTTAGGTCTTGCATTCGGGCATAAAATCATGGAGAGAGGAGCTACGTCTAGGGCTTCATCAGTTGAGATATTCACGTTGATGTTGCTTGGTGCAGATTTATTTTGTTGAGACATCTTGAAGATGGAGGATTTAACCTTGTTTTTCCGGAGATAGGAGATGAGGATACTGTAGTTCTCAGAGTTTTTGTTGCGTGTGGGGGAAATTTGAAATGCTTGATCTTGGTATGGGATTTTTATATGTTGAATGTCATGTTTCAACAAGGTTAAGTGATATTTTGAAAATTCAAGCCCTTTAATGATGTTTCCACACACTTTTAATTGCTATAATTTCTTTATCAAACATACCCCTTGCCCGCTTCTTGAAATTCCATATACATTCCATCCTCTTGAATAACAGTTTACCAATTTCATTTCAGTACATTTATGGTTTAGGTCCATAATTTTTCTTTCAGTAGACTGATCATTAATTTTTGCAGAGTTATATGATGTCATGACATCTTGTGGAACATTGAGACCAGTCTTCTTCCTCTGGGAACTTTTGCCTTCAACTTGTTTGAGCTCATCACAAGTGGGATATCTTGTATCTTGCGGAACCCATAGATAGCAGTTGTCCTTGGTCCTTATACCTTTCATAGTAGTTTCACCTTTCTTATTTGTAATGATACATTCAACTTTTGTGAAGTTTACTTTGAACCCTTGATCACATAGTTCACTTATGAAAATTAGGTCGGACGTTAATCCTTTGACAAGCCATACATTTTCAATGTTAGGAATTTCAGAGCAGTTTGTCTTTCCTACTCCCTTGATTTCTCCCTTCATTCTATCTCCAAAGTTGACATAACCAGTTGGGTGATCTTGAATGTTAACCAGCAAATTTTTGTCTCCTGTCATATGCCTTGAGCATCCACTATCAAAATACCAGTCGTCTTTGATTCTCACTGTTGGTGACGTGTGTGCTAAGAAACATGAGATGTTACTTAGGAATCCATAGTTTCTTCTCAATTTGGAGAGCCTGAGTCACATTTGGTTGAGATGTAGGGTTGGGGTAACCATACAACTTGAAACAAAATAGCTTTATGTGACCATGTCTTCCACAGTAATGACATCTCAAGTGCTGAGGTCTTCTGTTTGGCTGCCTATAATTGATTTTTCTACGATGTTGAAACATTTGATTCGACATCTTTGGTTTGGCCTGGACTTGAATAGGTTTTGTAGAAGACTCCTTTGTCTCATTGTATCCTAGACCACTCATGTCTCCTGCTTCCCTTCCTGATTGAAGTATTTTATCCAGTGTTTTTGATCCACTATTTAACATCTTCATAGATTTGGACATTTTATCAAGATCATACTTTTGCATAGTTACTTCACTTTCCAGCTTATAAATAGTCTCCAAATGCTCCTTCTTTTTGTCTTGCAGTTGAATTATGAGCTTCTTCTATTTCACATTCTCCAGACATACTTCAGAAATTGTAACACATAATTCCTTGTATGTAGCAGCTAGCTCTTCAAATGTTAACTCTTCATCACTTGAATCTCCATCAGAAATGTATGTACTAGTCAGAGATGTTACATATTTGGCTGATTCTTCTTCCACTTCATTTTCAGAATCCTCATCTGAACAGGAAACATTCAGTCCTTTGCTTTATCTCTTAAGAAAAGTTGGAAATTTAGCTTTAATGTGACCAAAACCTTCACATTCATAACATCTTGCTCTTTTTCCTTGAGTAGGTATTTCCTCAGCTTGTGCTTTTTTCCTAGAATTTTTTGTTCTGCTGATGTCATATGGGATATTTCGGACATTAGGTCTTGAGCTTCCCTCCATCCTCTTCAACACTTTATTAAACTGTCTTCCAAGAAAGACTATAGTGTTGGATAGTCCTTCCTCAGTATCTTGGTCATATTCCTCGTCTCTTTCTTCAGTATTTGACTTGAAGGCTATACTCTTCTGCTTCTTCTCAGACTTCTTATTAATGCCCAACTCAAATGTTTAGAGAGAACCAACTAGTTCATCCACTTTCATGTTGTTGATTTCTTGAGCTTCTTCTATGGCTATAACTTTCATGTCAAATCTCTTAGGTAGAGATATGAGAATCTTCCTTACTAGCTTCTCCTCTGGTATCTTCTCACCCAAGGCACTGCATGCATTAACTACCTCAAGAATGTTCATGTGAAATTCTTGAATACTCTCCTCTTCCTACACAATTAAATCTAATTTTTCATAACACTTTTCAACTTCCAATACCTTATATGATTCTTTTCTCAATAAAGTATTCATACAATTCCTCCTTGATTTCTTCCAATTGATATTTCGTGTAATGAGCACACTTGTATTCATCAAAGTACTACATAACAAAACATAATATGCATGATTTAGTTAAAAGTAATAAATCATATGAAATATCCGATAAATATTAAAATAAATCCTAAATTATAAATCCATACCATGATTGGAATATCTATTCGATCCAAATGAAGGATTTCTCTCATAAAACTCAAAACTAAGTATCCACAATCTATACCATTATGTTGACGAGCACACTACATAGAAAAATAATATATATATATATATATATATATATATATATATATATATATATATATATATATATATATATATATATATATATATATATATATATATATATATATATATAGTAATAAATCATATGAAATATCCGATAAATATTAAAATAAATCCTAAATTATAAATCCATACCATGATTGGAATATCTATTCGATCCAAATGAAGGATTTCTCTCATAAAACTCAAAACTAAGTATCCACAATCTATACCATTATGTTGACGCACACTACATATGAAATATATATATATATATATATATATATATATATATATATATATATATATATATATATATATATATATATATATATATATATATATATATATAGTTGTCTTGTTTTATCAAGTAGAATCGCTATTATAAGCAAAATTGTGAAAATTAATATACCTCCACTTTGATCCATGTAATGTTGCTTGATTTAGACCGTGATACTCGAGCGTCTCTTTGAGATCGGATTACTTGTGTTTCTCTAACAAAATAAAAACGTAGTAAACATTAGACTATTTTGAAATGTATAAATAAATTGTTCAACTAATTAAATAATAGATTGATCAGAGTTCCGGATGTATGAATGTACAACACCGATGCCTAATTCTGAATTCCGAAAAATCTGTTCCATGTCCTCTTCTGCAATTGTTCCGGAAAAAGAAAAACCAAAGATACCTTCCTCCATATCTATTTGACGAATAGCACCATGCATCAAATCTGATGTTCCCACAATTGTTTCAAGACACATCCAAAATCGAGGTACAAAAGCGTGTTTTTGCACGATCCTTAGAAGATCCTTTTTTTGTTGGATATGTTACTAATTTTTTGTCTGACATTTTGTGACTCTTGAGCAGGTACCTAAAAATCATATAACTTAGGCAAAATCTCTTTATCCTTAGATGTGGGTTTTGTAGGAGTATAACATTACCATGTAAAAAAAATGTACGTAATGGCTCAGAATTGACATTTGAATACTAAAATATTCATAATGGTTTTCAACATACCTCATCATCTACAAAAATAAGGTCTGACGGCCATGCAACAAACGATCTTATTGCATCTCGCAACAATGTTGTCTCTAAAACAATGTCAGGTATCGGTAGCAACGCATCTAGATCTAATGCAACACCAACTGATACTTTCAGGTGTCCATCAGGGAGCGGTCTATGGTGAAATAAATCTCCAAAAGTGTTATGTAATTTTCCCTTGTCAACTATGCGATAAGTCGGTGACGATAAATATAGCTGACAAGATGAAATGCCCTAGACCCATAAAAAATATGTTACTGTTAATGTGTATATATGTCAATTAAAATAAATGTGCTAATTTAATTTCATAATAACATATATAATTACCTCGGGAAATTTATTTTGACAATTGATACTAGCTTTGTCACTAGTTTCTTTGAACTCTGAACTGCACTTTTCCGCCATATATCTCTCTTTATCCTTTTGCAAGTCACAGGCTTGCACTTTTAATTCCTTCCAATTAGCTTTTTTCCTTCTTTTTTTCAACAATATGAGATTTGGGGAGTCCAATTGATTTAACATTTAATAGATATTCAGTAAAAAACTCAATCGCTTCTTCAACAATGTATCGTTCGGAAATACAACCCTCTGGTTGAATTCGGTTTTTCCCATACCCTTTTAATATTTTCATATAACGTTCAGCAGGGTACATCCATCTCATATAAGCAGGTCCACACAATTGTGTCTCTTTCACAAGATGAACAACTAGATAAACCATTATGTTAAAAAACGAGGGAGGAAAATACATTTCAAGATCACACAAAGTAATAACTATTTCTTTTTGAAATGTTGGTAAGATCGCAGGATCGATCACCTTACTGCAAATTGACTAGAAGAAAAAACATAGTTTAGTTATTGTGCTTCTTACTTTTTTTGGCAGAATAGAACATATACCTATTAGTAGAAAATGTTTCATTATAACATGGAAATCATGCATCTTTAAACTCTTTAACTTGAGGTCTTTCATAGACACAAGTCTTCTAATATCTGAAGAGTATCCTTATGGAACTTTAACTTCACTTAGAAACTTACACAATATTTTTTTCTCCTTTCTAGATAGAGTATAAGCACTAGGTGATAGATATGTTTGTCTTCCTTTATTCACATGTCCTAATTTAGTTCTTATTCCCATCTTTACCATGTCCTCCCTTGCTTTAAGGTTATCCTTAGACTTTCCTTGTATATTGAGTAACATACCAATAACACTGTCGAATACATTTTTTTCAATATGCATAACATCTATAAAATTTCTTACATACAACGATTCCCAATATGGCTATTCAAAAAAATGGACCTCTTCTTCCACCCACTCTTGACAATTGTATGTGCTAAAGGCTTGCGAAATTGAGTACTCACATCTTTCACCTTTTTAAAAATTTGATCACCTGTCAATATATGTGGAGCTCTACCTCGTTCTGTCTCTCCAATGAATGCTTTTCTCCACCCAAAGTAGTGATGATTAGAAGTTAAGAATCTACGATGACTGAGAAAGACATTCTTCTGACAAAGGTCCAATCACTTTGTATCAGTTCCATCTTCATAAACAGGACACGCTTTTGGACCTTTAAAATTCTGGTGATATGCAGACTCAGGATGTCTTAGCATCTGATCTGACATTATAAAATAAACAAGGTAGGCATAAAAATAACAGTGCGGGAAACAATAAAAACACACAGAATTGTTCACCCAATTCGGTTCTAACCAACCTACATCTGGGGGCATACCAAGCCAGGAAGGAAGTCCATTATCAGTAGTTCTAATTCAGATTTAAACCTCCATGTTTACACTCTTCACTTAATCCATACTCAATGTCCCTTCTACCTAAGATGCCTCACTAAGATAAGAGAACCTCTGCTCACTTCCAATCACCACAATGATGTCTATCAGTTACTATCCCAACCGCTTCATCAACAACTTGACACCTATTAACTAAAACAATTTGGAGAACATCACTCCAAACATAAAACAGTCAAACTTATGACTCAAACAAACTTGGAATTGCTTCACAGCTTCTTTGAAGGACATAAATGCACTCGTTGCTTCACATCTTCTGAGTGAGTAAAATAAACCTGTTGCCTACAGGCTCCGAGGCACAAATCAATGATCATCCCACAATCCGGACGATTTACTTACATGGCTAACCCTAAACAATATTGTCGTAACTGATTTTTTTAAAATCATTTATTATTAAAATAATGAAGTCGCCACCTGATTTTATTTGTTCATAAAGAACGGGAAAATATAGATAAAACCCACGAAGTTGGATAAGGCGGTCTACATGACAAAAAGATACGGATTCGGGAGTCGCTTATGCAAGGGGAAGGTATTACCACCCCTCACATCCATCATACTCGATGGGAACCGTTTAGCTCGTGCGTGTTTACGTGTGTTTATTGATTTTTAGAGGAAGAAGAAAGGCGTTTGATTTATTATTATTTCGAGTTTGTCGCGATTTAAAAACCTTGTGCCTACATATTCCCTCGTGCAATGGGAAAGTCAAAACTCTGTAGTTCTTCTTGAAAATGCTTTGGTTGGTTGTGTTGATTTTAGAAGAATAGTCGTGCATTAGACGTTTCAAATGCTTGAACTTTACTTATTTGGTTTGTTTTGGAAAGTTAAGTCTTCGTTCGTATTTGAAACGACTATTGCACACTCTTTGTAAGAGAAGAGTTTGATGGTCGCATGTGAGCAAAAAAAGGAGTTGAATGATTTGATTTGATTTTAAGTGGGTGAAAAGTACCGAACAATAGGGCTAGCGTCCTACGATTAAAATACTAGAAACCAGAGGAGCTTAATGCTCAATGAGTTGTCTATCAACCCAAAAAATTTCTTATGAAAAAGTGAAGGTGAAACAAAGTTCACATTATTAAGAGTCTTTAAACAATCGGTTTGGCGTCCGACGATTTAAAGACTCGGAGTTCATTTGGCGCAAGTTTTTACACAATTGGCCTAGCGACCAACAATTTAAATACTCGAAGTTTATTGTGAAAATAATTTTTTGAAAAGGGGATTCGACGTTGAATCGAAGTTTATAACCTTTAAATTATGAAAGTGTTTTGAGGTTTGGTATATGGACCAAGAGAACTTGAATCCGGTTATGATTAATCAAGTATATGGACTTAATTAATCTCGTGAGGATATGTTCTCCTATCTTCAACCATGAAACCCTTGTACATGGATAATTGGTATATCTACCAAAGTTTATTCGGGTTATGGTTAATCAAAGCAAACTAGCGCTTTGATTAACCTTGTGAGAATGGCCATGTCCATTACCAACTATGAGACCCTTTTGGCATATGAGTCAAGTTGAAAGAAAAGGAATTATTTATGTCAAGTGTGTGGAGTGTGCAATTTGTGGATAATTCATACAAGCATACAAGGAAATAAGTAAAAAATTAAGCGACACAATACACATCCAAAACCTTAAATAATTACTAGAATAAATATTTTTTATTTGATAAGATTAATTAATAATTTAATTGATGATTATCAAATAAAAAATATTTTGCACTAATAATTATTTAATACACAAATAAAAATTTAATTGCATCATGAAACAAAATAATGAAAAGAGAGAGTTTAGAAATAGCCTGCTGGAAGTAATTCTAGGGGGTGTTAATAAGAAATCCAGTTGTGAAGTCCAGGCCCAAATAAAGGGCCGAAATAGCTTCAAAAGGATCCAATGTATGTTCCAAGAAGGGGGTGCACCCTGGACATCAATTTTGTCCATATGATCCAGATGCAAGGGGGATTAGGCAAGATCTGACGGTGATGATGATGATGGCGTGTGGCAAGGTCTTGGAAGGAAAGCATGATATTTTTCAAAAAATAAATATGGGTGGTGATACTTGTTACCACTATTAATCCACATCTAATCCTCTCATCAATGCCATAAACCAAAATTAATAACCAAAAAAAAAGAAACAGAACAACACTCTATCTCTCTCTAATGCGTGATGCTCTCTCCTCTCTCTTCACTTGGTCGACAAAGAAAAAGGTCCGGCCGCGCCGGAAATTGCCCGACGGTGGCGGCCCGGACTCTAACCTCAATTTTTTTACAGATTTCTGATCGTCTCTCTCTCTACTATCCTATTTCTTTATTTATTTTTACAAATTCGCAATGGATTTCTCTAGATCTAAAGAGGTAATTTCGAAACCCTAACTTTATTTAGTGAAATCGGCGGCGGTTATGAGATACATGGCAAAAATGACGATGAATAATGTAGAAGAAGGAAAAAATGGAGCCTGAGTCTCCTTGGGGTGTTGATTCGGCAACCTTACGGTGACATCCTTCTTTTTCTTCTTCTTCTTCTTTCGATCTACTTTTCTTTCTGAAGGGGTATATGACGTAGTGATATGATGATTAGTTTATGAGATTTAGGGTTTTGATTGAGATCTGGAAACTATGGTTTCCGTTTTAGGGATTTTCTATGAAAATCCTCCCCGATTTCAGTGCTCCTTGATCCTTTTATACTGACACTGTTAGGGTTTTGATTGTGATTCTATTTTTCTAGAAATAGGGCCCTTACGAATTTTTGTCTTGTTGGACCTGATTTTTTCTCTGATAACAGGCTTTGAGGAATAAAATGTGTTTGGGCTTTGTAAAATTGTTTTGTGATACTTTGTGATGTTTTACTGAATTACTGTTGTAAAATTCATATATCTTTACCTTTAATTGTGATGGAATTTTCACTGAGTTGTAATTGGGCTGAACCAAATTGTTTTTTATCGCACTTACTGTGAACCAAACAAGTCCCTTTTTGGTGTATTTGTTTGAGATTTAAAGTAAAGGTTGAAATGTTGGCCCATGATTGATTGTTGAAATTCTTATTTGCATTGTGAACATGTATGAGGCCTCACTTGCTTTGAATATGATTTAGAAAACCCTCCCTAATTTTGATTCTTTCCATAATCCCTAATGATGAGTTTACAAAGAAACCTTGATAATATTATGTTTATGTTCAATGTTTCACTTTCTAACCAAATACTTTTCCTTATTTTCATGTATGGCAAAGATTGGTGAGGATGGCATGGAGATGGAAAGGTTGGAGAAACCATGGCATTTGGAGGAAGATTAAAAAGAAAGTAACGAAAATTTCTTTTAGAAATCATAGGGTTTAGCTTGTTAGATTATAAGTTCCTTTCAAACTTTTTATTTTAAGTCTTGTAATGATGTGATTTGAAACTTAGGAACTAAGGAACTTGAAACCCTCTTGTAACAAAAGAAACAATGATGTATGGAGTTAAGTAGCAATTGGGAATGCCCATGATGTTTTGGTAATTTGTAGTGACTTTGAAATTTTATCTCTTTGAACGAATGAATGAAAGCCTAATAGTTTACCAAACTTTAGATCAAATGAAATTTCCTTGTGAGCCTCATGGAGAAACTTGTACAATTTGAATGAAATCATACTTGAATGTTTTATAGGAAACATCATGAAACTTGTAGATTTTTCTTGCAAGAATTGGCCTCCAAATGGTGTCTTAGTAATAGGAGAAAAATTGATTGAATTGCCAAAGCAGTGCTTGAAAACAACTTCAATTTCCAACATTCTTCCTATTCTCAACAAAAATCCGTAAGAAACCGTAAGAAACCTTGACTTTGAATTTAAAGCATTTGAAGTAATATCCAATGAAAACCCGTGTAACAAAGCGATAGAATTAATTATGTGAATTCCTTTTGAATACTCTGGTAGGAACCATGACCATGAGATAATGAAGCATGACGCAATATCGTGATAAATGTTGAATGGCCATGATAAACACATTAATCTTGTAACTTGAAGACCGAGAATACTTATGTTCTGAATCATGATCTGTAAGCCGTGATGAATACGACACTTCAAAGTCTTGCTACAAAAGATGTTACACACCCCAATATTCAAAAACCCACATAAACCTATGGATAGGAAATAATATGATTCACTGCCAAATCCTTATCATTCTCAAATTTCTTGAAATATTGAAAATGCAAACATCTTCTATAGCTTGTAAAATAACCACTGGAAGCCACCTCAAACCCATAACTATAGAACCAATGATATGAATGCATGCGTGCAATGATGAAGCATAAGCCAAATAAAAATAAAAGATGAAGAGGGTAAATTTTAGGGTGCAACAACTACATCTTTCTAAAACCGACTAGCTTACTAAAACAAGGATACAAACTACTTTTTATAACCATCTACCCAACTAGGTTTGGACCTTCAAAATAACAGCATAGCCTGTAACAAACTTCTACAGTAACAACCTTCTGCATAAACAAATATGTAGATAACTTCTACTAGAATCAAGGTCCTTGCTTATTTTTCTCCTTAGCTCTTGGACCTCCACAAATGCCTTCAATATCACGCTACATATGATGCATAATATTCCTAGAATATTCTGCAATAATTAAAACAGAACTGTAACAAAGTTAATAGTTTTTGTCCAATAATGTCCTGATGTCTAATGTCTCGACATCTCATTTGACATGTTGTTCCAGTTGTTGAAAGTTTTTAACACAACATGTTCAGACATTCCAATAGGACTTCTGCTGCTTATTAAATATCCTATTTTTTAACACATTGTTGCTGCTACTATTTTTTTAATTAAAATTTAGCCAATCTATAAAATCAGGAACTTACAATCTCCACCTTAGGAAAATTTTAGCTAAAACAAATAAATACAATTACAAGCAGTTTAAAGTAGCAGCAACAATTTACAATTTACAATTAACATATCTTCAGCTTCTCATTCATAGTCTTTAGCACACAGCTTGAGATTGAGATGAGCAAAAACTTCATCAATAGTTCTTCCTGGTTTGCCCTGATATCCTTCCAGTTGAAGGTGATGCCTCAACATCCAGTTTGACATCTTCTCATGTTTCGCAATCTCTCCATTGGACCAGTCCAGGATAAATGGATGATAATTCCTGGTGTACACGAGGAAAAAGATAACTTATACCCCCTCTTAAGATAGGAACCAATTCTTGTCACTGGGGGTAGTAGAAGAGGACTATGGGAGATAAACTACCACTTAAGAGATAACTCGAAATTCTCCCAGGAAACTTAGAACAAAAGTCACAATTGTGTTCGCAACTCAGATCACAAGTCACAAGTAGTTCAGTATGGTTTGTTTTGTGACAACTTGATTTGTGACTTAGACATCTTTTTGCTTTCTCCTGCTTCTCTTTCTCCTGTTTTACTTTCTATGTGACATTATTTCTCTCCCCCTTTTTAGATAACATTTGACAATTAAGACCCTCACCAAACCAGATCCAGACACAATTTGCCCAAACCTTAATGAAACGCATGATGGTGAATAGTTGAATGCTTACTTGTGGTTTGAGAACGGCTGAGATCACTAATAAATAGGGCAGCAATTTGTTAGGAATTAATGGCAGATTGGTTGTTGGTCAAGGTTCTTTATTTTAGGCTGGGAATCTATCAATAACTTACTATCAACCGTCCAGGCTATCTTTGAATTCGTTAATAGCTCTTGACTGTTTCTTTTGAGATAAAACAGTTCCAATGCATGCATCGATCACTTCAATTATCATGTCCATGCAGAGACATGTTTTGTACAATGTCCTGACATTCAGTTAATATTTGTACACTCACTTCATGTGACTCACTTTTTCAGAATAATGGATTTTCTACTTTGAGACACTCTTCACTTCTGTCCACATATTTCCATTACTCCTTCTTAAGTGGCCATGAGATAGAATCTGAACGTATTAACTTATTCGAATTTTACTTCTTTTTCATATTTAAAATATTAAAGATGCTCCAACATCACATACTTGAATGTTTTATAGGAAACATCATGAAACTTGTAGAGTTTTTTTTGCAAGAATTGGCCTCCAAATGGTGTCTTAGTAATAGGAGAAAATTTGATTGAATTGCCAAAGCAGTGCTTGAAAACAACTTCAATTTCCAAGTTTCTTCCTATTCTCAACAAAAAGTCTTTGAATTCTTTTAATCTTTTATTCAAAAATCCGTAAGAAACCATGACTTTGAATTTAAAGCATTTGAAATAATATCCAAAGAAAACCCGTGTAACAAAGCGATAGAATTAGTTATGTGAAGTCCTTTTAAATACTCTGGTAGGAACCATGACCATGAGATAATGAAGCATGACGCAATATCGTGATAATTGTTGAATGGCCATGATAAACAATTTAATCTTGTAACTTGAAGACCGAGAAAACTTATGTTCTAAATCATGATTTGTAAGACGTGATGAATACGACACTTCAAAGTCTTGCTACAAAAGATGTTACACACCCCAATATTCATAAACCCACACAAACCTATGGATAGGGAAAAATAAGATTCACTGCCAAATCCTTGTCATTCTCAAATTTCTTGAAATAATTGAAAATGCAAACATCTTCTATAGCTTGTAAAATAACCACTGGAAGCCACCTCAAACCCATAATCACAGAACCAATGATATGAATGCATGCGTGCAATGATGAAGCATAAGCCAAATAAAAATAAAAGATGAAGAGGGTAAATTTTAGGGTGCAACAACTTCTCCTATTTTATCGTCTTAAACCTGAAGGTGAGATTGGTGCTAGCCTTTCGAACATTCAGGGTAGAAGAAGATTAAATTCTAAAAGAACCCTAAAATTTATGCTCCGTAGAACAAGTAGAAAATATTTATGACTTTTTGTTTGTATTTTCCAAGTTTTTTTCTTTGTAAAAGGTAAAATTGAGAACAAACATTCTGGTATGCCATGTCAGGGTTAAACACACAAGAAATAGGAAACAAATGTACGTGACCAAAAAAGATTTTGGACACATACGATACAGAGACCAACTTATAGATCTTTGGCACGATTACCCTTGAATAAGCGGTTTCGTAGATCAAGAATGATGACATATAGATCTTTGGGACGAATATGCTTAAATAAGTTGCTTCGCAGATAAAAAATAAGGATACATAGATCTTTGGCATGAATACGCTTGAATAAGCGGCTTCGTAGATTAAAAATGAGACATATAGATCTTTGGCACAAATACGCTTGAATAAGCAGCTTCACAGATCAAAAGGAGACAAATAATAGATATTTGGCATAAATACACTTGAATAAGCGGCTTCGCAGATAAAAAATGAGAACATATAGATCTTTGGCACGAATACGCTTGAATAAGCGGCTTCGTAGATTAAAAGGAGAGAATTCATAAATCTTTGGCACGAATATGCTTGAATAAGCGGCTTCGCGGATAAAAAATTAGAATATATAAAAAGGGAGTATATGTCAAGTAAAGATATTAGACATACACAAGAATGAGACCGACTGAAGCAGACTCACTGGGGAGCAAATATATGGAATGGTAAAATCGTCAATCAGAGACGAATTCAGGGGGAAGAGGCTAACCAAAACGGGACCCTAGCAAGGATTTCCAGGCTACGTTGGACTTTAATAGGTTGCAAAAATGCAAGAACTACAATATCCCTCAGGCCATAGGCGGGGTGCAATTCTTCAACAACGGCAATTATATGAATTACCACACACCAAGTATGGATACTAAAATAATTGAGAAGCAAGAAAGGTTAGACACTGACTCTTACTCGCACCCTAACTGCAGAGGCAAACACAGGTAAGATAACCAAAATAAGAATTTGCAAAAAGGAAGATGCTTGGTAAATGAATTGAATTGAATGATGTAACAAACCGACACATGGTAAAAAATGTAGATAGCAACAAAACGAAGATATGTCTTGAGGAAAATCCGTGGGAATATCACCTGGGAATTTTTTTTTTTGATGGATAGACTTCTCTTCGGAGACGCAAAAGGTACTCGAGAAAGACTTTAATCTGGCTTATGCTTCAATGTATGTTTCATAGTTTTTTTAGCGTAATGACCCAAATTAATGGAAATGCTACGCGTTTTTGAGGATGCAATGCGATAATGCCTGCTTTAATGTTTTATCCGAGACTAATGGTGACACTAAGCTGCCGGGGAAACAAAGGCATCTGGGGAGCAAAATATGAATCACCCGTTCTTCATCAAAGAATTGATAATTTGGACTCCGACAGGAGGATTGTAAGTCTGAAATATGAGCTTTCAGGGATCAACACCACTTGGGAGGCAACTCCTAGGAAAAAGCATTCATCGGGGAATGACAGTCGTATTGCGTAGAACTCTCAACTTTATCAGCCCAGGATCATGAGCTGCTGCACAAAATAAATTGACACCAGACTTCCCTAGAATGGTAGTATTTAATTGGGGGAGGAGAAAATCTTTGGGATAAAATAGCTCGAAGTTCAATTTTGCTGGAACACATCTGTCTGAGATAATTCTTACTGGGGAGGAGGAACCTCTGTTGTGATAAAATTTAGGCGTATCATGCTTTTCGTTCAAACACCTTCAATTGTGAACGGATAGCAATACCTGCAAAACTCAAAATACTGCAACATTTCTGTATAGAGAGTGGTAGTTTCAGCCGTTGGCGAGTATACCCGAAATTCTAAGTAATTTCAAATGATTATATCATGTACTATAGAGCCTCAATATTTTTAGATGCAAAGTTTATAAAAAATGTTGGACATTTTTTGCAAACAAAATAGTAAAAATTAAAAATAAAGAGACATAGTATGGATAAAAGGAATTTTATTGATTGATTAACTTGTAAATAGGCATTTATATCAAGAAGCAATTCCTTAAAAGAGGCAATTGCATACATAACATGATGAAAAGGAAAACAGAGGTGGCAACATGGACATGGATTTTTATCGAATTCCAAATCTTCCGCACTTTTCACAACTTCAACCTTTTTCATCCGCTTCTTGTATAACTACCTATGACAAATAGCTGCCAATCTCTTCTCGTCAATGAGATTCAACTGGTTAAGTCTATTCTGAACCCACTCAGTTTCATCGAGCTATACATCTGTTATGATCCTTAGGGAAGGAATTTCAACCCCTGTCGAAGTGCGTACTGAGGTGCGATAGCCGTGCAACTCATATGGCAACATCTCATGCCAATCTTTATAACTGACAACCATCTTCTGCACAATCATCTTGATGTTCTTATTCGCTGCCTCCACGACTCCGTTCATTTTTGGAAGATATAGGGAAGAGTTGTGATGTTTTATCTTGAAACTGTCACACAACTCTTTCATCATTTTGTTGTTGAGGTTCAAACCATTATCAACAATGATCTTCTCAGGGACCCCATAATGACAAATGATATTCTGCTTGATGAAACGTGTGACCACTTGTCTGGTGACATTAGCATATGATGCTGCTTCAACCCACTTGGTGAAGTAATCGATGACGACCAGGATAAAACGGTGTCCATTGGAAGTAGTAGGTTCAATGCATCCAATCATATTGATGCCCCACATTGCGATTGGCCACAGAGAATTCAGAACATTCAGCGGAGAAGGTGGAACATGCATTTTATCTGCATAACTCTGACATTTATAACAAATTCTAGCATGATTGTAACAATCGTTCTCCATGGTAGACCAATAATAACCCGCACTCAAGATTTTCTTAGGCATGGTGTGTCCGCTAGAATGTGTCCTGAAGGAACCATCATGAAATTCTTCTATGATTTTGTTTGCTTTGTGTCTATCCAACATCTGAGCAAAACAAAGTCATAAATTCCTCTTGTACAAAACACCCCCATTGAGAAAAAACTTGGCCGAGTACTTCCGCAGAGCTTTTTTATCAATGATGGAAGCATCCTCTGGGTATTTTTTCATCTTGAGATACTTTTTGATGTCGTAGAACCAAGGTTTCTCATCCACCTCTTCTTCTATCTCATAGCAAAACGCAGGCTCATCCAGCCTCAAAATAGTGATAGAGGGGGCTTCATTTGCCCATTTGACTTTAAACATGGATGACAGTCTAGCCAAAGCGTCTGCCAAATTGTTCTCTTCCCTTGGGATATGATCGAAAGTAATCTCATCAAAATATGGGATCAACTTCAAAACATGCTCTCGATAAGGAATTAGGTTTGGGTGGCGAGTCTCCCAATCTCCGTTGATTTGAATGATTACCAAAATAGAATCATCATATACCGCTAAGATTTTGATTCTCAAATCAAATGCTGCTTCAATTCCAAAAATACAAGCTTCAAACTCAGCCATATTATTGGTGCAATCAAAGAAAATTTTGGCAGTGAACGAAATATGAAAAACTTCTGAAGAAGTAATAATGGCACCAACACCATTACCCAATGCATTAGAGGCACCACCGAACACCATCATCCACTGAGAGCCTGACTTGGGTCCTTCTTATGGGCCAGGAATATTACAATCCCTAATATACATAATATCCTCATCAGGGAACTCAAATTTCATCGGCTGCTAATCATCTCCTAAAGGCTGTTGAGCAAGATAATCAACCAATACACTACCCTTGATGGCCTTTTGAGTGGTGTATTGGATATCATATTCTGTTAAGATCATTTGCCAACGGGCTAATCTTTCCGTGAGAGATGGTTTCTCAAAGATATATTTGATCGGGTCCATTTTGGATATCAAGAGAGTAGTATGAGTCAACATGTATTGTCCGAGTCGCTTTGTTGCCCACGCGAGTGCACAATAAGTCTTTTCCAGTAATGAATATCTTGATTCGCAATCAGTAAACTTCTTGCTCAAGTAATATATGGTGTGCTCTTTTCTACCTGTCTCGTCATGTTGACTGAGTACATAACCCATGGAGTTCTCTAACACAGTCAAATACATAATCAAGGGTCTTCCTTCTACCAGGTGCGAGAGAATTGGAGGTTCCTGCATATACCTTCTTATTTTATCAAATGCTGCTTGACAATTATCGTTCCACCTAGCCGTTGGATCTTTCCTTAACAACTTGAAAATTGATTCACAAGTAGCTGTAAGATGAGAAATGAATTTGGCAATGTAGTTCAACCTCCCTAAGAAATCACAAACCTCCTTTTCCGTTCTTGGCTCAGGCATCTCTTGTATCTCTTTTATTTTCGCGGGATCGACCTCAATCCCTTTTTCGCTTACTATGAAGCCCAATAATTTTCCTGATCTCACCCCAAAGGTGAACTTATTAGGTTTCAATCTCAGTCTGATCTTTCTTAGCCTTTCGAATAACTTCAACAAATGGACGAGATGCTCTTCTTCTGTCTGAGACTTGGAAATCATATCATCAACATAAAGTTCAATCTCTCTATGCATCATATCATGAAAGAGAGTAACCATAGCACGCTAATACATTGCCCCTGCATTCTTTAGACCAAAAGGCATCACTTTGTAGCAGAATGTTCCCCAAGGTGTAATGAAAGTAGTCTTTTCCATGTCGCCTGGCGTCATCTTAATCTGGTTGTAGCCAGAGAAACCGTCCATGAAGGAGAACACTTTAGCTTGAGCAGTATTATCAACTAAAATATCAATATGCGGGAGAGAGAAATCATCTTTAGGGCTTTC
Source organism: Vicia sativa (assembly GCA_021764765.1). Lineage (NCBI taxonomy): Eukaryota > Viridiplantae > Streptophyta > Magnoliopsida > Fabales > Fabaceae > Vicia > Vicia sativa. Next base: position 80,913,749 of record CM038795.1, read on the forward strand.
TTTGTTCAAGTCCCTATAATCAACACATATTCTCACCTTGTCATCCTTCTTTGGTAGTGGAACAGTATTCGCAACCCATGGGGGATAGGAAATAACCTTCAGGAAGCCAACCTCCATTTGTTTCTGAACCTCTTCTTTAATTTTCTTTTACATCTCCGGATGCGTTCTGTGAAGCTTCTGTTTTACCGATGGGCAATCTTCTTTGAGGGGAAATTTGTGCATAACGATGTCCGTATCCAACCCAGGCATATCTTCATAATACCAAGCAAAGATGTCTACATACTCATGGAGCATTTCAACTAGTCTCTGCTTGACTCTATCTTCCAATATTGCCCCAATCTTTATCTCTTTTCGAGCATCCTCGGTTCCCAAATTGATCATCTCTAGAGTCTCTTGGTGCGGCTGAATGACTTTTTCTTTTCCCTCAACAATCTGGCTAATTCTTTGGGTAATTCACAATCTTCTTCGGTTTCTTCTTCAGCTTGATAGATTAGATTATCAAAGTCATAATGAGCCACGACATAATCATTATCGACAAAATCCTGGATTAATGGGGGATTGTATCTGTGCGGTTGGTAATTTTGTTTTTGTATTTTAGATCGGGATAAAAAATTGAAACAAAAACAGAAAGAAAAATAAAACAAAATTTCATACTGCCATCCCTTTTTTAGAAAATAAGTAAAGAGAAAAACAAAGAGCGAAATATTTGAATGCAAAAAGACGTCCTTTATTAATGATAAATTTGAAAATAAAAGCATCGTGGCCCTATAGCATGATCACTACGTCTTGGGCATAATGTAGGAATTATGACATGATATAACAAAAATAAAATTACTCTTCAAAACTAGTAACCACGACAACGTCTTCAGCAAACCAATTTGAGAGCTCATATCCTGGAACAGTTGGGTGGATCCAATTGTGCATATCACGGTTGCTATCAACTTCATCATCAATTGCATCAATGTCTTCAATCTGGACCCCGCCTCTGACAAACTTGACAGGTGGAGAAGCTCCTTGACGCATTGGGATGGTGACTGGAACCTTCTTTCCTAGAGCATAGCCTGAACCTTTCTTATATGTCTGAGTAGGAAGCTCTAGCACTCTTCCCCATCCTTCAGGATGTCCAGACTCAACAACAGCTTGAGCTTGCTTATAAGATGCCATGAAAACTTCTGGCTTCTCAACCTTTTGTAGAGGAATCCTATTAACTGATACAGTTTTAAAGGCCTGATAGGGAGTCTCATGGATCTCTCCCTCAATCTCGACATACTAGAAAGTGCTCAGATGGCTAACAATGTAATCTTCTTCACCACAAGTAGTGATGAACTTCCCATTTATCAAGAATTTTAGCTTTTGGTGTAAGGTAGATGCCATAGCTCCAGCCCCATGAATCCAAGGGCGTCCAAGCAAACAACAATAAGAGGGATTGATATCCATGACAAAGAAAGTTGCATCAAAAACCTGCGAGCCTATCTTAATAGGAAAATCCACCTCACCGAATACAGATCTCCTGGACCCATCAAACGCCTTAACCACCAAATCACTAGGCCTCAACACAATCCCTTCTTAGTCCAATTTCAAAAGAGCAGACTTTGGTAGAATATTGAGGGATGATCTTGTGTCAACCAACACATAGGATAAAGTAGTCCTTGCTGTCTCCATGGAGATGTGCAACGCCTTGTTATGCTTTCTCCCCTCGGGAGATAAATCAAAATCAGTAAAGCCGAGACCATTGCTTGCTGAAATGCTATTTACGATGCCTCCAAACTGATTAACAAAAATTTCTTGAGGAACAAGACTTTCTTCCATCAGACTTTTCAGAGTTTTCTTTCTCAGACTTCTCTTCTTCAGAATTCTCCATATTTAGTTTCTTCCCATTACAGTAGTACTCGGCTCCATAATTCCATGGAATGGCTTTTTCACTAGTGTAAGGTATTAGTCCTGGAAGAGTGATAGTCATAGGAGGATTTCTTGTAGGCACAGGGATTGTAACAGGGACCCTTCGGGAGATGACAGGGATAGTAATCACATCAACCTCATCTTCATTGTTCTGAACATCAACAACCTTCTGAATGAATTGTAAAGTCCCTTCAGTAGTCAAACGCTGAATTTCGTTTTTCAATATTTCACAACCTTTAGCATGGACCAGACATTCTTCACAATCATCATTACAACTGGGGAAGTCTCCCTTCAACAACAGCTGTTCTTTTATCCACCATATCTTGGTAGTCAGCGTATAAACATCCATCACCAGATTCAAACTTTCCTCCTTGCAAATTGCATTGACAACATTCCCACCATGGGGAAGCAATGGATGTTGAATAACATTAGGAGTAGGCGGTGGTCCAAAGTTAATAGCCTCGGTGTCAAGCAAGTTCTGAACCTTGTACTTGAAAGCATAACAATTTTCAATAGAATTCCCCTGTGCATTAGAACGGTAAGGACATCGAGCATTCACATTAAAATACTTTGGCAACTTGGCTGGGTCAATCTTCAGACTGCACAATTCAATCATATTCAAGCTTTGCAAGTGAGCAAACACATCAGCGTAAGACATAGGCAGAGGATCAAACTTCTTTGGGGGTCTTTGTTGTTGCTTCCTAGAAGCAACATCTTGTTTTGGAGGAATAATAGTAGGGATAGTCACAACATCGACTTGGTGATTGAATTTTTGATACTTCTCTTTCCATTTTCGTTGACTCGCCTATCTTTTTCTTCTGGTAACCACCAAAAGAGTTCTTGGCACCACCAGCATGATTTCTATCAGCACTAACATCATGGATCTTGCCCAACTTGATTCCGATCTCAACTCTTTCACGATACATCACCATGTCAGTAAAGTACTAGTCAGACTGCAAGAGGAATAGTATGGCCCCTCTAGCGTACCAGTAAATATTTCTACCATCTCACACTCTACCATAGGGGGTTGAACCTTGGCAAGTACCTCGCGCCACCTTTGCTCGTACTCTTTGAAAGATTCACCCTTCTTCTGGGATAATTTTTGCAGCCGAGTTCTTGTTGGTGCTATATTAGTATTAAAGCCATAATGCTGAATAAAGGCATCAACTAGCTCCCTCCAAGTTCGAATATGTGATCCATCAAGATCCATGTACCAGCTTAGCGGCCCATCAGTTAAACTATCCTAAAAGAAGTGCATAAGGAGTTTCTCATCTTTGGTATAAGAAGACATCCTTCTGAAGTAGTATCTCACATGAGTTTTAGGACAAGATTCTCCCTTGTACTTTGCAAGATCGGGGACTTTGAATTTGGGAGGAATCCTCACTATCTACACCAACCCCAAATTAGACATATCAATCCCCAAAGCTCCCTGATTCTTAAAGGCTTGCATTTGCTCCACAAGCATGCGCAACTTACGATTAGCTTCAGTTGGTTCTTCATCATTGGAAAACCAATATTCATAGTTATCTTCCTCATGCTGAGGAATCGGGATCTGAACAACTCTTCTTCCTGGTGGAGGAATAACCCCAAGCTCTTGATTTTGACGATGCGGAGGATTAGGTGAAGGAGGATTCACTAAAGTATGATTCATCCGAACAACTTAATTTTCACCAGTAAGATCGACAAAACCAACATTAACACCCGAACCAACTCCTTGATCCACAACATTTCCCTAAGGGGGAGGAACAACTTCGACTTCTTCCAGACTAGTTGCAATAGGTCTCATAACCAAAGCTCTCAGCTCCTCTTACTATTGAGCCATATTATGTATTCTTCATCAGCTGCCCCACACAAGTGACCATCCTAACTCCTATGGCTGCCACATCAGCTTCTATCTTCTCCACCAGCCTTGTCTAATTGCCTCTAGTCTCATACTGGTGAATGTTGGAATTTTCAATCTCTCCCTTATGATGAAGAAAACCAACAGTAGAGGTAAGAACACCAATCTTGATTCCCTCTCATGCATGATATGTTATGAAGATGCATTTATGCTAGATATGTATGCTCATATTTTTTCATTTTCAGAGATTTTTATAGACTCATTCGTTGAAAGTATTTTAGTTGACGATAAATGGATAACCAGCTTCTTCATTCCAAACATTAACAATTTTATACAAGCAATGTCTTTGTAAAGCGAAAGATATAAATAGCAAGACTCGGATGTATGCTTTCACTCAAATGACATAACATGAGGCTGGTACAAAGATAAAATAGAATCAAAAGTGTTGTCCTCAAAGAGGCCTGAGGTCTCCATACTCCTTCTTGAAACGCTCCACTACGTCCTTTCATAGGAAAAGGAAATACTCCACAGCTGGGGGTACACGGTCTTCTTCCAAGTCTTCAATAGCTGATTGAAGTCTCCATGGGACTTCCTCCAACAACTGTTTGCAAAATGATACTAGCCCTGAGTACTTATCATATAGCATTTTTTTCTGCTCCTCTAAAATAAAAATGGTTTCACCTCGCTCCTTCCATAACTCGTTCTGATATTGAGCTTCATCAAACCACTCGTTGCACTTGCCCTCTAAATCCTCATATGTTGTTTCCCATTGGCTAATTTGTTTCTTCGCAATGGTCAAATCTTGAATTTTCTGAGCAAGCTCTTTAGGGTCAACATGGCATGCCCTACGAGCCTCTTCTTTAAGACGAGTTTCCTGCTCTAGCCTGGATTTAACATTTCTCAATGCATCTTGAAGTTCCCGGACTTGAGCTGTAAGAGTTACCCTCAAGTCATATTTTTCCTTAATAGCACGCTTCTCGTCTGCATATGCTTCACCCCTCTGTTGTTCAGCTTTGGCCAGCTTGTGGTGGAATTCACTTAATTCAAAATTGGCCACATTCAAATTATCCTTCACACAAAATTTTGCTTTTATTTCTTTTTCAACTTGCTCTTGACTTTTTAAGAGCTCAACGTCTCTTTGAGGCTTTTCCTCAAATCATGTCTTTCACAGGAAACACGAGTAATGGCTGCCTTTTGTCGTCCTTCCTCATCCTTCATCTCTAAAATGGTAGCCTTGAGTTTGTTGAATTCCTCGATAGGAATATGAGTTCAAGTTATAGAACATCAAAAGGAATTTCCACAGCAAATGACAACTTTACTTATGCTACCCTTCTAAGTATCCATGGTCCATAAGGTCTGTTGTCGACACTTTCTCTTTTTCTGAGCTCTTTACCCTTTCAATGGATTTGGGTCCAAGATTTCTGAATTTGTTTCAACAAACCAGGGTTTTACTTCCCAAAGTCTAGTAGGATGAGCTCTTTCAAAAATTCTTCTCTTGGCGCAGTTTCCATAGGACAACCAACTTTCTTGAGAACCAACCTAGGATTATAATTGATACAGCCTTGAGATCCGATTAACGGAACATTGGGAAAAGCTCCATAGTGATTAATAACCTCCCATGTGTACCAACTTGGCAAATACCAGAAAATACCAATAGTAGTGAGAGAAGCCAACTTCTGATACCAAATCAAATTTTCTAAAATTTTAACCCAAGGCCCTCGTTGAGGAATATGGGACTTCAACCATAGTAGAGTAAAACAGAGCAACACATTACAACCCCCCCTCTTTTTCTCATATCGGGTGTGAATGTTGATGAGCATATCTGGGAGCAAAGCAAGAACAGGGTTGTCTGAAAGGAAAACACTAATCGCGGGCTGATTTATGTAATCATCGTCATTGCTAGGAAACAAAACCACCCCAAAGATTAGTAAGGCTAAAACATCGTTGAATGACATCCAATCTTCTTCAGATACTGCCAACTTTTCAGCTCTTTTTTCCAAGAATCTCCTGGATATTCCTTTTTCCACTAACTTCGGTCCCACTTCTCTGCTAGGGAGATGTAGGGAAGCAACTACGTCAATTGCATCCAACTTTTCCCCTAACTTAGTAAAAGGAACACCATCTTTTAAAGGCCAATTCAACAGCCTTTCAAACTCTTCAATCGTCGGGACCAACTGAAAATCTTGGAACATGAAGCACCGTAGAGGAGCATCAAAAAACTTTGATAGGGCTTTCAAGGCATCATGATCAATTGTAGTATCTAATAGTTCCAAAATCCACCCATATTTGGTGTGAAAATTGTTCATCTAGGTGTGCTTAACTTTCTCCTTAAGCTTCAATAGAGTCCGAGTGTCAGGAATCTTAAACTTGAGATGAGGGTTGTTCTTTTTGATGGAATCCATATGTAATCCGATTACTTGTACGACCAAATCTTTTTAAAGATCCCTGAAAATGAAAACAATATGCTAAGAATAAATGATTGATGCAAAATGTAATGCAAAAGGTTAAAGATAGGACAGTGTAACAATATCTCAAGATGGGTCATAGGATGGTCGGACATGGTTTCGACGTCTATCCAACAATTCCCCATACAGGATGGTTCTAATGTTTTTTTTTGCTAAATGTTCCTTGGAGTCTAAGATCTCCTTTTAAAAATATTATCATCACGCACACGAAACACGTAATGATAATATTTCCAAAAGTATACTCCAAGAAACGACTTCTTAAAGGGATACTCAAATAGCTTTCGAGCGGTCGGTCTCGGTTTGGATATCCTAAAATACTTAGAGTTATAGGCTCTTTGTCCAGAAATTGTCATCCCGTGCTAGCGTGCGATGTAACAACTTCCTTAAAAATAGCAACTCTAAGCTGGGTCTTCACGTCGATCCAAAAAGACACGGATGTCTAGTGGACCTAAGCTACTCAACCACTCTAACTTAATGTTACCTAGAATCCTAGGTATTGGGCTTATGTATGAATCATAACCAACAAATTCTCAACACAATAATATATATCTACAAGATAGTATATAAAGCGTAAAGAGGTAAAAAGGCAATGAAACATAAACAAGCAAAAAAGTAGATAACAACACACAAACACAAACAAACGAAACAAGGGTAGACTATTTCCATAGAGTCCCCAACTGTCACAATTGTATTTTTTTTTCAAAATCATTTATTTTTAATATAATGAAGTCACCACCTAATTTTATTCGATCATAAAGAACGGGAAAATATAGATAAAATCCACGAAGTCGGATAAGGCGGTCTACGTGACCAAAAGATACGAATTCGGGAGTCGGTTATGAAAAGGGAAGGTATTAGCACCCCTCACATCCATCATACTCGATGGGAACCATTTAGCTCGTGCATGTTTATGTGTGTTTATTGCTTTTTATAGGAAGAATAAAGGGGGTTGATTTATTATTATTTCGAGATTGCCGCGGTTTCAAAACCTTGTGCCTATGTATTCCCTCGTGCAATGGGAAAGTCAAAACTCCGTAGTTCTTGTAGAAAATGTTTTGGTTGGTTGTGTTGATTTTAGAAGAATAGTCATGCATTAGACGTTTCAAATGCTTCAACTTTGACTAGTTTGGTTTGCTTTGGAAAGTTAAGTCTTCGTTCGTATTTGAAACGACTATTGCACACTCTTTGTAAGAAAAGAGTTTGATGGTCGCATGTGAGCGAAAAAAGGAGTTGAATGAGTTGAGTTGATTTTAAGTGGGTGAAAAGTACCGTACAATAGGGCTAGCATCCTACTATTGAAATACTAGAAACCATAAGAGCTCAATGCTTAACGAGTCGTCTATCAACCCAAAAAATTTCTTATGAAAAAGTGAAGGTGAAACAAAGTTCGCATTATTAAGAGTCTTTAAACAATCGGTCTAGAGTCCAACGATTTAAAGACTCGAAGTTCATTTGGCGCGAGTTTTTAAATAATTGGCCTAACGACCAATGATTTAAATACTCGAAGTTTATTGTGAAAAGAATTTTTTGAAAAAGGGATTCGACGTTGGATCGAAGTTTATAACATTTAAATTATGAAAGTGTTTTGAGGTTTGGTATATGGACCAAGAGAACTTAAATCAGGTTATGATTAATCAAGTATATGGAATTAATTAATCTCGTGAGGATAGGTGCTCCTATCTTCAACCATGAAACTCTTGTACATGGATAATTGGAATATGGACTAAAGTTTATTCGGGTTATGGTTAATCAAAGCAAACTATGGCTTTGATTAACCTTGTGAGAATGACCATGCACATTCCCAACTATGAGACCCTCTTGGCATATGAGCCAAGTTAAAAGAAAATGAATTATTTATGTCAAGTGTGTGGAGTGTGCAATTTGTGGATAATTCATACAAGCATATAAGGAAATAAGTAAGTAATTAAGCCACACAATACACATCCAAAACCTTAAATAATTACTAGAATAAATATTTTTTATTTGATAAAAATTAATTAATAATTTATTCGATAATTATCAAATAAAAACTATTTTAAACTAATAATTATTTAATACATGATAAGTGCCAAAATGTAGTTATTTTGTATATATGTTTTGTGGCACTTATCTATTTTTGTTTGTTAATAATCGTTGAATAACCCCAATTTTTGTTGTAAATACGTTTTATTGTTTTTTGTGTACATAATGTACCGTTTGATAGTTTTGTATCTATTTTTGTAGGTATTTGTTGCATATTTGGAGCATGGAGGAATAAAATGTCGAAGACACGGCTCCGAAGACGCATTTTTGGGAAGAAAAACAGCAACTTTCGCGCTTAGCGCGGTAAAGTGGTTAGGAGTAATAAAGTAATTAAGTAAGTCGCGCTTAGCACGGCTATTGCGCTTAGCGCGGTCTGCGGGATTTTGTTTATAAATACTTTTCAAAACAGATTTCTAGGTTATGGTTTTGGGGTGGTTTTTGATCCCCATTTCCATGAACCTTCATTTTTGATAGATTAGCTTAGAAAACAACACTAGGGCTTGCTCATGGAAGATTGGAGGTGGATTGCTCTTCGGTTGACTTTGACAACCAGTGTAGATTTGTGGTTTATCTCTTCTCCTCTTTGTGTATTTCTCTTTTGTTGGGTTTGTATGTATTTCTACTCATAACTCCTGTATATTTATCGCCATTGGTGTTATATAAAGCTTGTTTTACGAATTTGTGTTGGTAGTTATCTTGGGTTTTTACTCTATGTTACGGATTTGAGCTTTACTAGAGATAGATTGCTTAGATTCTTACCTTGGATGATTATCTGTTAGTTTCTGAATACTAGAAATGGGTTTAGATCTAACATTCACTATAGAGTATCTGAACTTAATGCCTCTGCGTTGGTGAAGTATGCTAGAGATGGTTATGGAGGTGACGCAGTTGACTCCCTGTGTTGTTGAGATAGGCCAAACATGGCTATTGAGATGATTTAGGAGGATTCTCAATTTGGGTTAGAAATAGCCAAGGTTGTGAGAGGTATGTGATGACACGAACGAGTATCGTAGGCCGAGTATGACATGGGTGGTAGATTTAAGTCTGTGACGGGTAATTTACATTCGTTCCGGACAAGTTGTCTATCCTTTATACTTTTGGTTCATTTACTTTTTGTCTTTTATTTTCAACTTTTAATCTCAAACTCATTAACGGTAGAATTATCGAACGACGAATCAATAACCAATCTTTGTGGACACGATACGATATAACCTAACCGATATATATCACCCGGTAAAAATAATACCAACTCTTTGCTTGTCGCTTTACCACAGCAACAATACACAAATAAAAATTTAATTGCATAATGATGCAAAATAATGAAAAGAGAGAGTTTAGAAATAACTTGTTGGAAGTAATTCCGGGGAGTGTTAATAAGAAATCCATTTGTGAAGTCCAGGCCCAAATAAAGGGCCCAAATAGCTTCAGAAGGCTCCAATGTATGTTCCAAGAAGGGGGTGCACCGCGGACATCGATTATGACCATATGATCCAGATGCAAGGGCGATTAGGCAAGATCTGATGGTGGTGATGATGATGACGCGTGGCAAGGTCTTGGAAGGCAAACATGATATTTTTTCAGAAAATAAATATGGGTGGTGACACTTGTCACCACCATTAATCCACAACTAATCCTCTCATCAATGCCATAAACCAAAATTAATAACAAAAAAAAAGAAACAGAACAACACTCTCTGTCTCTCTAACGTGTGATGCTCTCTCCTCTCTTTTCACTTGGTCGCCAGAGAAGAAGGTCCATCCGGGCCAGAAATCGCCCGACGACGGCGACGGCGGTGGCCTGGACTCAAACCTCAATTTTTTTTTACAGATTTCTGATCGTCTCTCTCTCTACTATCCTAATCCGTTATTTATTTTTACAGATTCGTGATGGATTTCTCTAGATCTAAAGAGGAAATTTTGAAAGTCTAACTTTATTTAGTGAAATCGGCGGCAATTATGAGCAACATGGAAAAAATCACAATGAATAATGAAAAAGAAGGAAGAAAATGAAGCCTGAGTCTCCTTGGGGTGTTGATTCGGCAACCTTACGGTGAGATCCTTCTTTTTCTTCTTCTTTCGATCTTCTTTTTTTTTCTGAAGGGATATATGATGTAGGGATATGATTATTAGTTTCTAAGATTTAGGGTTTTGATTCAGATCCGGAAACTAGGGTTTCCGTTTTAGGGCTTTTTTGTTAAAGTCCCCCGATTTTTGTGCTCCTCAAACCTTTTATACTGACACTGTTAGGGTTTTGATTGTGATTCTCATTTTCTGGAAATAGGGCCCTTATGAATTTTTGTCTTGCTGGACCTTGTTTTTTTCTCTAATAACAGGCTTTGAGGAAAAAAATGTGTTTGGGCTTGTTGTACCCCAAAATTCGCCCTCTTCTTTTTCGTATTTCTGGATTATAATTCGATTGCATAAACATACATGTAGGTGCATGCATATCATTGATCATGGGGTTACCAGGTTCAAAACATTCCAAGTACGAAAGAAACGGCGTGTTTCAGCTATCTCAGATCATTTTGAGCCAAGAATCAATGTTTCTCGGTTCGTACGGCTATTTGCAAGATTTTTTGGTCAGGAAGCTATTTTGGCTTGGTTCCACAATCTCTAGAATCATATCAATATGTCCTTCAGATTATCTGTTCAGGTTGGAGGTCATTTCGTCAAGAAAATGAATTCATTCGCTTATTTCTCAATAAAGTGGATTTTGGGTTTTCGGTGTGTTTCGGGCACTCCAGAGGGTGTATCTCACAGCTCGTCAAGTATTTTCTGATGAATTCTGACTGGCATGTCCCTCTCATTTTTATCTACAATTTTTGTTTGAAAGCCGGAAGCAAATTATGTGAGGAAGATCCCCGAAAAATTCAGTTTCTTAAGAGGATTAAACTGAATTTTAGTGTTGAACCTTGTGTTCTGCCCACTAAAAAGTTCATATCTTTTAGCTGGAAACTCGAAACTGAGCGGGACCAATTTCTAAAATTCCGTATTAAATCCTTCTACAACTTTCATTTACAACTCGGGAGCTGATTCCTCACTGTTTAAGACCAGTTTTTTATTCTTCGGATACAATGTTGAGCTGGACCGAGCAATTTTCATCTGGTACGCGAACTTCAAAAAATCATATTTCACTTGTTTTTTATCGAAACAAGATGGGACCAGTGCCAAAAGTTCACAAATTTTGTTAGCTTCGGTTGTCTCTGAAACACTCAATTGCAAATTTTGATCAGAAGATCCTCGTTCGAGGCATTTTCCCCGAAGAGGGCATTGAGAATTCTGCATGCGTCAGACGCCCGAAAACAGTGCTGAAACTATAAAAATTCATATCACCTTGACCGTTCATCTGATTGCGTCGAAATTTTGATTCACGCAAGCAAAATCGCGTTCTGGACATTTTTCGTTTACATTCCGACTTCAAATTCCGCACGGATTAGGCTGTTTTGGATTGTGTACGAAAATCATTTTGATAATTGCGATTAGGACTTAATTGTGGATCCGACACTCCAAAGCCCAATTTTTCATATTATAAATATATTTTACCACTCATAAAATTGGTAGAGAGAATCATTTGTTAAATTTGACCCAAGAGCTCTCACTTTTCTCTCTTAATTCTCTCTCAACTCAAAGTTGCACAACCACCCCAAACCACCAACGACCACCTAAAACCACCAACAACCACCACCGGGAATTCCAAAACCACCGCGCCGGAAAACTTTTTTTCTTTTCTTCTTCTCTCCTTCTCCGGTACAGCCCCATACTCTTCGATTCTCTTTCAATTCTCAAGGATCAAATCAAGATTTTCATCAATCAAGAACATTGAAGAGCGTTTAAGGTGTCGAAGTGAAGAGTTGAAGTTTTCCTCTTCATTAATTCTCCAAGGATTCAAGATTCTCCACTCTTATTATCATCAATTCAACTTTGATTTGGTATTTTCTTGGAGAATTACAAGATTTTCCTCATCAATTTCAACTCAAAGCTTCAAGTACAAGTAAGTGCTTATTTACTTAAGTGCTTATTTCATTCGATTTTTCAATTGTTGAATTTCTTGAAATTGAATATTGAGATTCCTTGCAAATTCCGTGTGGATTCCGATTATAGCATTTGTTTTGTCGAATTTATTGATCATGATCCGTTTTTGGAGCCTTAAAGGTGTCGGTGTCAAACTTTCTACACAATACACACACCTACTTTTGTGTTGTGACTTTGCATTGTATTTAGGTACTTGATGTGAGCATTTTGCATCACTAATTATATGATCATGCATCAAGTAATATGTAAATTAGGTGACATGCATTGAATCATTAATTTGAGGCTTATTTTGTGCATTAAAATTATGTTGAAATGTAAGAACTAACACATAGTTTAGGTACACTTGCACTACATCTACACATTGCACACAACTCACACACACACTTGAATCCATACATTGTGACATAATTTGCATCTTTGCATATCCATACATTTGCATGTAGGATAGTTGAATTAATTTTATGTGGTGTTGTTCAACTTTGATGACATGAAAATATGTTGAAATTTCACTTTTCACAACACTTTGACACTTTGAACATCTAATTTCTCTCAACATTCTTACATGTTTGCATAGCATTTAGGTAGTATTTGCATTGAGTATGTATCACTTGCACATGAAATCATGTACACTTGCATTTTTATTCATCTAAATACCACTAAAACACATTGGAAACAAGTTTATTTGAGTTTGGTGGAAAATAACATGACACTTTGAAAATTGATAAAGTTGGACATAATATTTGTTTTGGCTCTAACTTTTGAACCGTAATGAGTTTTTTCGACTTTTCTTAATGTAAATCATGTTTCTCGAGCCATCTGAAGCTCTCCACGCGAACGGTTTCTTGATTTGGACATGTTTCGGTCAATTCTGGGAGCTGCTGACTTTTGTGCGAAAATTGTATTTTTGAACGAGATTTGATCGAACCGTTCGCATTTTTGAGACCGTGCGTGTGTGCATAGCTTCCGATATTTTTGATAAATTATTTTGATTGTTTTCATTAGCTTGTGTCTTGTGTTTTGGTTCACTTTTCATATTTATCCTTAATGGCGATTTTTGGACTCGAAAGGTGTCGGAGCAAACATTTTTGTACACTACGCACACATACACTTGTGGTGTTGATTTTCTTTGTATATAATGTCTAATAATTGTTCTAACCCTCAACTAATCTCTTGACTAATATGTTGGCATGTTTAGATAGTTGGCGCTTTGGTTTAGAACCCTTAATTGAGTCATATAATTAGTATCTCATGGTAGAACTAATATAATTGCATTTGAGAACTATTGTAATAGACTTAACTCGATTTGATATTGTTCATGAGTTGTTTTGCATTATGTGTGTGTTGCTGCCCGGTTTTCCATTCTTATGTTGCTATACACATTTACATTCTATTTCTTCACCTTTGGATCATATTTTGACATGTGATGTGAATATGCAATTATATTTCCGCTTCCTTGTTATTTTTGACATGTTTGTTGACTTGTGCAAGGTACATTGAGGATGTTTTGGTTAGGTACCTAATTGTGGTACACTAACATACCACTTCTCCATGGTTACATTTGCGTTTTATCTGCGTTTTGCTTTGTGTTTTCTCATTTTACGAGAAACACATATTATTTGCTTTGCGGATTGTAATTTCTTATAGGTTCATTGGATTTACGTCGAATGTGTATAGACACACGTTCTTGACCGTGCATATCAATGCACATCCTTTGTCTGTATTATCGGATAGTTTCTTGCGGTTTATTGGATATCGTCGAATGTGTATAGACACATTCTTGACCGTGCATATCAATGCACATCCTTTATCTGTATTATGCGGATTATGATCTTGTACAGTGTATTGTATTTGCTCGGATGTGTATGACACACATTCGATTATGCTTTGTGCTTCCATACTTCTCCGGTTTCTTATTTGCGTGTGACTTGAAGTTTTCCGAGTATTGCTTAGCTTGCGTGCTCTTGGTTTGATATCCGTCGGTATTTATTTTATTTTATTTACCGCATTTCTTTACCGCTTTTCTAGAGCATGAGAGTAGGGTTTCTTGCTTTCCTTGCCATGAGAAGTAGGAATAGAGATGCATGAAGGGCTTCCGTGGTTGGAGCATGTTCGGGAACCCTCCGTTTATTTAAAGACCCGTTTAGGGCAATTACAGTTGCTAATTGTGTTTGGTTTGTTTTAAATCCTCCATCGCATAGGGAGGTAATTCTCGATGAAGTGTTTACATTTGTGCTTGCATAGGTCGAGTGGTTAGGACACCGACGTGGTACCACTAAGCAAAGTCCCGCTTTTATATTTCCTCATCGAGTCATTGATATATGGGCAAGCGGAAGGTAGGGTCGAACGAACCCCGCACTTCTAGTCCGTGTCGACCGCACCGCGAATCGTGTTGCTTTCTTTATCGAGTCAATAAAAGTGGCAAGAGTCCCTATTCGACTCTCCACACTTTCACGGGTTCGCATTTATTGCGAACTCGCACCATTGCTCTTCAACAGAATTGGATGTGTCGGCTCTGGTTGACTCACGGTATGCTCGTTCTTGTCGAGGCTATGGGACTTCCTCCTTTTCCTGCTTGTGTGCCATTTGTTTTGCATTGCATTGTTTGTGTGCTTAAAGCACTTGTTTGCTTCATCCCTTTTGTCGTCTTGACTCTACTTTAGTTAGTGATTCGAGATGGACATAGACTTAGGTTGTAAACCTTTTCCATCCTTTTTGTCATCTTCGACTCCACTTTAGTTGGCGATTCGAGATAGACATAGATCTAGGTGGTAAACCTTTGCGTGTTCCTTTAGGATTCTCTCGACTCTACCTTAGCTAGTGATTCGAGTTAGACCTTAGGATGTAATCCATGCATGATGACATTAGGGATAGCATTAGATAGTTTCCCTTGTTTGTTTTCTAGTTTTTTGCATTCATGCATGTAATAAAACTAAAAATTGTTTTCTTTTTCTTTTTGCAAATTAAAACACTTACTAATGGTTCAAACTCCTTTTTCAAGGTAAAAGCAACCAACCAATGCAAACCTTTTTTTGCCTACGGGTTTCCTTTTGTTTTTAAACTATTTTCATAATTAAAAAACACATAACCCATCAAAACATGTGAGCCGAACTACGACGCTCTGACTTTCCCATTGCACGCGGGAATACGTAGGCATCTTGTCACGGGGCTCGACCGAGCAAACTTTGTAAATATTTCCTTCTTTTCCCCGTGTTTTCTTTATTTTTCCTTTCTTTCACATGCATTCTCTTTTAGCATACAGATATAGCAATTAAGCAGTAAATAGATATAAACACACCCATTAGACAGAAAGTAGAAGTGGATACCGTAGAGTACTACGGACGTGTGGGGTGCTAATACCTTCCCTTCGCGTAATAGATTCCCTTACCCTATCTCTCGGTCGCAAGACCGTGCCTTATCCCTTTTAGGTTTTCGCGATGCGTTCTCCTTTCTCCATTTGCGAGATAAAAAACGTTCGATGGCGACTTCATTGATATAGTTATCGGATGATGTTCTGCCGGTTGTTTCAGCTGGCGACTTCACTAGGGAGACTTCGATTGGGAGACCTGTGCTGGTCCGATCAGGAGTCGATCCTAGCTTTTATTTTCATGTCTTGGGTGTTTATTCATTTGTTTATCTATTTATCTGCTTTATCGCACCATCCTTTGTATGCTTGTATTGCATTCTATGTGGCATATTTACTGCTTTCATATACTGGTTGGGCTGTTCTGCTGTGATCTGTTTCTGATTTGGGTGGGAGTTACAAGAGGTAAAAGGCCTCATACCCCGGCCAAGAGACACATAGGAACACATAGGAATAGAGTGGAACATGTCGGATACCGGATGTAGATCTTGTAGTCTGGCATGTCGTCCATGCTTCAGAGGAGGTTCAATCAGGGGGCTATCATCTTCACGTAGGTGTTATGATGGTAGTTTCTCTAGGCGAACTAGATCCTGGAGTTACCTTGACCTTACCCAAGCCTTAGTTTCACCTGTGAGCGGGGCGGGATCATGATTATAACAGGTACAGATGGTGACTATTTATTCTGATGGTGATTATATTGGTCCTTATGTGACATTCTGTTATTGATGGTCTTGAGCCTTATGATACTTAGTTCTTGACACCTGGTTTTCTGGTATTTTCTATAATATTCTAAAATGATGTCGGATCTTTGATTTTATGATATTCAGACTTGGTTATTCTATGGTATTTTGAATTGGTGCCGAACCTTTGATCCTGTGATATTCAGATTGTTCAGAGACTATGCAGCCATTATTCAACGGATTGTACATATGCTACCCGTTGTTATGCTGAAATTTTGAACCCATGGTTAATGTACTTGCATAGCATGTCTATTTTTCAAAAGAAATGTCAGAAAAAATAAATATGTACATATCTAACCTGCATATTCATTCATTTCATGCATTCATAACAGGTGTTCGAAACTTGGGGATTTCTCTTATTCAGACCTGATATTGTCTTTGCAGAATTAGAAATCTTGACTTCTTTCCACTCTACGATCCGATCAGATTTAAGTGATGGAACAACTTCGTGGGGAATTGGATGAAATGAAAGAACAAATGGCGTTTTTGATGCTAGACCTACAAGATTTGGTTAGTGGACAAGAACTTTTGAAAGAGGAGAACCATCAATTGAAGACTCAGTTGAGTTTGGTTATGGAAATGTTGAATACTATGTTGAGAAAGGAAGACGAACTTGCACCCATTTCCACAACAAGAGTTTCTTTTCCTCCCTATACTTTAGGGGCTTCTTCAACTATTGAATCAGGGCTTGCATCTCTTCTACCACCTTGTGTTCCGGGGTATGCTCATCCAGAACCAATTTTTGTTTCTCAAAAAGATCCAAAGGGTAAAGCTCATCCACCAGGACCGTCACAACCTGAGAGGAAATTTGATCCCATTCCGATGTTGTATGCTCAGTTACTTCCTCAATTGCTTAAGTTTCAGTTGGTTGAGCTTCGAATTTTCACGATGCATGGAAAGCTTCCGCGTGATTTTGATGAAAATGCTAGGTGTGATTTCCATTCTGGGGCACCTTGTCATGATACTGAGAACTGTGTGGCATTGAAACATAAAGTTCAAGATTTACTTGATGAAGGGAAATTTCTGTTTACTCCCACGGGTTTGAGTGTGCAAATAAATGTTACCCCAAGTGCCTATGCGACTATTTTGGCTGCTGCTGTGCCTCAAAAGCAAACTTATGCTTCCAAGCAGGATAATCAACAACGACCAAAGGTGCCAAGGAAATTTGATCCTCCCCCAGAAGCGATTGCTGAAGCCCGGGCTAGGTTAAAGGCAAAAGGAAAAGAAGTTGTAACTGAAAGTAATAAGTCTGTCCCAAAAGTTCCCACACCTATTTTGAATCCAGATCTGGACAAAGATGTAACTGAGCTTATGAGGTATATTCGGAAAAGTGATTATAAGATCATTGATCAGCTTGGTCAAACGCCTGCAAAGATTTCCATCTTGGCCCTATTAAGAGATTCTGAGCCTCACAGGAATGCCTTGATGAATTTGCTGGGAACTTCTTTTGTGCCTCAGGAAATCTCTATTAATCAGTTCGAAGGTATTGTGAATAGCTTCTCTGCAAGCAACGGTTTGGGCTTCACTGACTCTGATTTACCTCCTGAAGGAAGAAACCATAATAAAGCTCTCCACATCTCTATCGAAGTTAGCCATACAACTTTGTCTCGTGTGTTGGTTGACACAGGATCATCTCTCAATGTGCTCCCGAAGTCTGCTTTAATGAAGCTCGATTATGATGGAGTCGTGATTAGACCAAGCGATTTGATTGTCAAGGCTTTTGATGGGTCTAGAAGGTCAGTGTTTGGAGAAGTGGATTTGCCAGTGAAAATAGGTCCACAGACGTTCAAAACAACTTTCTTTGTTATGGACATTAATCCATCTTACTGTTGTTTACTTGGTCGCCCTTGGATTCATGGGGCAGGTGCGGTCACCTCAACTTTGCACCAAAAGCTGAAGTTCCTGGTTAATGGGAAGGTGGTTACCATCTGTGGAGAAGAGGAATATGTGGTTAGTTGTTTGAGCTCTTTCCGCTATGTCGAAGTCGAAGGAGAAACTCATGAGACTCCTTTTTGCGTTGAAGCTCAAGTTGTCAAAACTCCTCATGCTGAGGTTAAAACGCCAGAGGTCTCTATGACATCCTACCGTGAAGCTCGTGCTATCGTTGAGTCTGGACACCCTGAAGGTTGGGGTAGAGTTTTGGAGCTCCCAACTCAGAAGGACAAGAAGGGTTTGGGTTATGTACCTGGAAAAGCACCATTGGTTACTCCCGCACATCCAAATATCCCTCCGCCAATCCAGTTTTTTAAAGGAGGCATCCAGTTTGAAGATGTTGATGCCATTGGAGATGAGACCGACAGTGATTGCTACATGGATCAGTGGATTCGTCCTACTACTCCGGGGCAAGAGCCAGCTAACTGGTTTTCTGAAGATATCGCCGTCATCACTCGTCTTCAAGAGTAATTTTCTTTTGTTTGCATCATGTAATAATTCCTACACTCTGCCCAAGGTGTAGTGAATCATGTTGTAGGGCCACCATTGTTTTGAATTTTCAAAAGTTTATCATCAATAAAGGACGTTTTTTTGCATTCAAATATTTTGCTCATTGTCTTTCTTTTTACGTTTTTACAAATTTAATATTGGCAATGTAATCTTTATTTTTCTTTTTGATCTAAAAAAAAAACTAAAATAAGGAAATAAAATCAATCATGCAGATCTAGTTCCCCATTATTCAGAGATTTCATTGGTAATGACTTTGCTATGGCTACTTATGACTTCGAAAATCCAATCTATCAAGCTGATGAAGAAGCTGAAGAAGATTGTGAAGTTCCTGAAGAGTTAGCCAGATTGTTGAGGCAAGAAGAGAAATCTATTCAGCCACATGAAGAGCCTTTAAGTGATCAACTTGGGTGAGGAGGTCAGAGAGAAGTCAAGATAGGGCTGCTTAGAAGAAAGCGTCAAGCAGAGGTTGATTGAAATGCTCCGAGAATATGCTGATGTCTTCGCCTGGTCTTATGAAGACATGCCTGGGTTGGATACTGATATTGTTATGCATGAGTTGCCCTTGAAAGCAGATTGTCCGCCTGTGAAGCAGAAGCTTCGTCGAACTCATCCTGAGATGTCAAAGAAGATTAAAGAGGAAGTTCAAAAGCAATTTGATGCTGGTTTTCTGAAAGTTGTCTCTTACCCTCCGTGGGTTGCAAATATTGTACCAGTACCAAAGAAAGATGGTAAGGTTAGGATGTGTGTCGATTACAGGGACTTGAACAGAGCAAGCCCTAAAGACGATTTTCCGCTCCCACACATCGACATATTGGTTGACAATACGGCTCAAGCTAAAGTGTTTTCTTTCATGGATGGATTTTCTGGCTACAATCAAATTAAAATGTCACCAGATGATATGGAGAAGACTACTTTCATTACACCTTGGGGAACATTTTGTTACAAAGTGATGCCTTTTGGTTTGAAGAATCTCAAACATATCAGCAGGCGATGGTCACTCTTTTCATGATATGATGCACAAAGAGATCGAAGTTTATGTTGATGATATGATTGCAAAATCCCAGACAGAAGAGGAACACCTTGTTCATCTTCTAAAGTTGTTTAAAAGATTGCGGAAATTCAGATTGAGATTGAATCCTAATAAATGCACCTTCGGAGTGAGGTCGGGGAAGCTGTTGGGTTTTATTGTAAGTGAAAAGGAATTGAGGTTGATCCCGCCAAAGTGAAAGCTATACAAGAAATGCATGCCGAGAAGCGAAAAGGTTTCGTGGTTTCCTAGGGAGGTTGAACTACATTGCTAGATTCATCTCTCATCTTACGCCACGTGTGAGCCTATATTCAAGTTGTTAAGAAAAGATCAGACGGACAGGTGGAATGATAATTGTCAATTGGCTTTTGACAAGATCAAAGAGTACCTGCAAGAACCTCCGATTCTTTCGCCTCCGGTTGAAGGTAGACCTTTGATCATGTATTTGACGGTACTTGAAAGCTCAATGGGGTGCGTTTTGGGGCAACAAGACGAGTCTGGTCGAAAAGAGCATGCCATATACTACCTTAGCAAAAAGTTTACCGACTGTGAAACAAAATACTCACTGCTCGAGAAAACTTGTTGTGCTTTGGCTTGGGCTGCTCGCCGACTGAGGCAATACATGTTGACCCATACCACTTTGTTGATATCCAAAATGGATCCAATTAAGTACATCTTCGAGAAGCCGGCTCTCACCGGAAGAGTGGCTCGTTGGCAAATGATCCTCACGGAGTATGATATCCAGTACACCACTCAAAAAGCTATTAAGGGTAGTGTATTGGCGGATTACCTTGCTCATCAGCCTGTGGATGATGATTATCAACCGATGAAGTTCGAATTTCCAGATGAAGATATTATGTTTATCAGGGATTGTAATATTCCAGGCCCAGAGGAAGGACCCGAACCAGGATCGCGATGGACATTGGTGTTCGACGGTGCCTCTAATGCCTTGGGTAATGGTGTTGGTGCTGTTATTACTTCTCCAATAGGGTTTCACATCCCTTCCACTGCCAGGATTTGTTTTGAATGTACGAACAATATGGCCGAGTATGAAGCTTGTATCTTTGGGATCGAAGCAACCATTGATTTGAGAATCAAAATATTGGAAGTATATGGAGATTCGGCTCTAGTAATTAGCCAAATCAACGGAGATTGGGAGACTCGTCACCCTAATCTGATTCCGTATAAAGAGCATGTCTTAAAACTGATCCCATACTTTGATGAGATTACTTTCAATCATATTCCAAGAGAAGAGAATAACTTGGCAGACGCATTGGCTACTTTGTCATCCATGTTCAAAGTTAAATGGGCTAATGAAGCCCCCTCTATCACCATCATGAGGTTGGATGAGCCAGCGTTTTGTTATGAGATGGAAGAGGAAGTTGACGAAAAGCCTTGGTTTTATGATATCAAAAGGTATCTTGAAACTAAAGAATATCCAGAGGATGCTTCGATCACTGATAAAAAGACTCTACGGAAGTATTCCGCCAAGTTCTTCCTGAACAATGGCGTGTTGTATAAGAGAAATTATGATTCCGTGTTGCTCAGATGTGTGGATAAACACGAGGCAAGCAAAATTATAGAAGAAATTCATGAAGGATCCTTCGGGACACATTCTAGTGGGCATACCATGGCCAAAAAAATCTTGAGAGCAGGTTATTATTGGTCAACAATGGAAACAGATTGTTATAATCATTCCAAAATATGTTACAAATGCCAGATCTATGTTGATAAGATGCACGTGGCTCCTTCTCCCTTGAATGTCTTGACTTCTCCTTGGCCATTCGCAATGTGGGGCGTCGATATGATCGGAAGGATAGAACCAACCGCTTCCAATGGTCATCGTTTCATTTTGGTCGCCATTGATTACTTCACAAAGTGGGTTGAAGCGGCGTCTTATGCCAACGTGACCAAGCAAGTGGTTACGCGTTTCATTAAGAACAATATCATTTGTCGGTATGGAGTTCCTGAAAAGATCATCACAGATAATGGTTCCAATCTCAACAATAAGATGATGAAGGAACTATGCGATAGTTTTAAGATTAAACATCATAATTCTTCTCCTTATCGCCCAAAGATGAATGGAGCTGTGGAGGCAGCAAATAAAAACATTAAGAAGATCGTGCAGAAGATGGTTGTCACCTATAGAGATTGGCACGAGATGTTACCCTTTGCTTTACACGGTTATCGTACTTCGGTGCGTACCTCAACCGGGGCAACCCCCTTTTCTTTGGTATACGGTATGGAAGCTGTCCTACCCGTGGAGGTTGAAATCCCTTCCTTGAGAATTATGATAGATGTTTAGTTAGATGAGGCTGATTGGGTCCAGAATCGTTTAGATCAATTGAATCTCATTGACGAGAAGAGGCTAGCGGCAATTTGCCATGGACAAGTGTATCAGAGGAGAATGAAAGCTGCTTTCGATAAGAAAATACGTCCTCGGAATTTTCAGGCTGGCGATCTCGTGTTGAAGAGAATCTTACCTCCAAGCAATACAGATGCCCGGGGCAAATGGGCTCCGAATTATGAAGGACCATATGTTGTAAAGAAGGTTTTCTCCGGAGGAGCCATGATGCTTACAACTATGGACGGAGAGGATTTTCCTCACCCCGTTAATGCAGACGTAGTCAAAAATACTATAAAAATAGACCGAGTCGGTGGCTCGAGCGAGAAAAGGCGATCCGACGAACACGGTGAGGGTTCGGGCAAAATTTAGGGACAAGAAAGAGTGTTAGAGTGAAAAATAAGTACACCCGCTAAGTGAAACCCGAAAGGGCGATCCAAGCAAAAAGGGGATTTAAAGCAAACGACTACGGTCTGTATGACATCTGCATTTCTTCACTCCTTTGTAAATGGTTAACCTGGAAGGATATGGAAACGGTCCAATCAGTTTGTCCAGAAAGCAAGATGGCTAAGGGGCTTTGAAGACATGGAAGGTTATAACGAAGTCAGATCTGTTGAAATCTGTCGTTACATTGCCATTTATGTCTCTCCATTATGTTGTAGTGTATGCAATTACCTCTTTTAAGAATTGCTTCTTGATGTAAACGCCTATTCGTGGGCTATAAAATCAATAAAATTTCAAATTTTTATCCAAATTATGTTTCCTTTAGTTTTATGATTATTTTCATTTTACTAGTTTGTTTGCAAAAAGTACGTCCGATATTTTGATAAATTTTGCATTTTTAAAATATTGTTGTTGCTACAACGCATGATGTAATCTTTTGAAACTGCTTAAGATTTTGGGTGTTGATGACAGTATCCGAAGTTTACCACTATGTACCTGGAGACATCGTTGTGACTTGCAACTTGCAGGTGCGTGATGGGTTATCAGTATGGGGTCCTTTTTTCCCCAATGAAGAATACATCTCAACCCAGGTTCATCCCCTGTGAAGCCAATTCTCAAGTAGAATTCTTTCCATAAGGTCCTGATGGACTGATTTTGTTACCGGTGATTCATGCTTCGACATATTGATATTGTCGTACTCCCCAGTATAAGTCTCGATGTTGGTTGAGGCTTATCCCCAGTGAGTTTGAGTCTTAAGCAGAATTTATCGCCAGAAGGATCTGATGAGTTGATAGTTCCCCAATGATACACACTTCGAGACATTGACGTTATCATAATCCCCAGTGCAAGTTATGGGTACCAATCTCAGGTAAATCCCCAGTGAGTTTGTTGATACCTATTCCGGGAGAAATTCCCCAGTGAATGTCCGTCGAATTCCCAAATCATCCTCAATAGAAGGTTATCGCTTTTATTCTCAATGAAGATGGTGTTTGAACCCTTGATTTAGGGTTGATATCCCCAGTGAGTATGCTTGACAGATGAATTGTTGTTGTATTCTCCAGTGAATAGTGCATTGCCACATCAAAGTTCCCATTGTGAATTGCGCTCCGGTCAATTGATTCTACTCCCCGGTGTAAGTCGCACTCTCCTATGTGAAGTTATTCTGAACATCTCCGAGAGTTTTGTTCTCAGATCAGCCATGTTGGGACAAGAATATTTGTTTCCCCAGTGGAGTTGGATATCTGAATGTGTTCCCCAGTAGAGCTTTCTACCCGAACCATATTTCTCTTCCCCAGTGAATATTAATCATTCATTTGCCGGTATTTCTACACCGATGTGCATTCCCCAGTCGAAGTCTCCCCAGTGTGGTCTTGCTATTGAGATCTTTATTATTGGAGACAAAAGTTGTTATTTTCCCCCCGGTGGATTCATGGTTTAAAAGTTTCATATCCCCACAAGAGGATTGATTCCCCGATGAATTCTAATTCCATTTGATTTATTCGAGAGGCTAACGGTTTCTCACAGATGTTTGTGAATTTCCCCATGAAGTGGCGTTCCCCAGCAAAGTTTCTTCCGGAATTCCCCATGAAGTCTCCAAATTCCCTAATGAAAGTAGGAGAATTCTCCAGAAAAGTTTTCCGTATCTTCAGTGAAGAGTAATGACTCTCTCCCCAGGAAGACAGGTATTGGTTGAAGTCCAATCTGATTCTCCCCAAGTGAAGAACGCTTCCCATATTGGAATTGCAATTTATTTTTGCAAGTGTTCTCCAAGATCCATTCCTCAGTGGTACCTCTCTCTTGGATGTTGATGGCTTCTCGATAGTCGATATTATTACTTCTCATTTAATCATTCAAGCATGCATTCATTACATTACATCTACTCTAAATGCGTAGCATTCCGTTAATTGGGAGCATTACGCCATAAAAGTTCAAACATGCATATTAAGTGTTTGCCAATTATGTATATCCAGAAGAAATAAACAATCTCTATGTGGTCTACCCTCAAGGTGTTTTCTCAACGGATCTCTGCTCTCCCTCCAGTGGAGCTTTCTATGACTTTCTTTGTCTCAGTCACGTCAGTTCGTGTCACCCTTTTCCCAGTAAGTCGTAAACTTTCCTTGCTTATGCAAGTCGTCGGTTATCTTACCCGTGTTTGCCTTACCTTTTCAAGTATTTGAGTATCCATACTTGGTGTGTGGTAATTCAGATAATTGCCACTCTTGAAGAATTATTCCCTGCCTTTGGCCTGAGGGATATTATAGTTCTTGTGCGTCGCATGCACCTTTTTAAAGCCCGACATGGTGGCAATCTTTGTTAGAGTCCCCTCGACCGGTCTCTTTCCCTTGTAAGTTCATCTTTGTATAGGTATTTCTTATCCCCAATGAGTTTATCTTTGTACAGATGTTTCTCTTCCCCCTGTGAGTTCACCGTCTCTAGGTGTCTTATCTTTGTTTAGATCAGCGAAGTTAACTAGCTCTTATTGCTAAAGATCTATTTTTGAAGTTTGTCTTTGTATAGGTGTTTACTTCCTTCTGAGTTGTCTTGGTATAGATATGCTCTTTTAGATTTCGTCTTGGTTTAGACGTTATCTCTTTTGAAGTTCACTTTGGTATAAGTATCTTCATTTTGATCTTCGAAATTCGTTTTGGTATAAACGTTTTCTTCTGTTTGAAGGTCTATGGTTGGAGTTGTCTTGGTATAGATATACTCTTTTAGAGTCGTCTTGGTATAGATGTTATCTCTTTTGAAATTCACTTTGGTATAAGTGTCTTCATTTTGATCTTCGAAATTCGTTTTGGTATAAGCGTTTCTTCTGTTTGAAGGTCCATGATCAGAGTTGTCTTAGTATAGATATACTCTTTTAGAGTTCGTCTTGGTATAGATGTTATCTCTTTTGAAATTCACTTTGGTCTAAGTGTCTTCATTTGGATCTTCGAAGTTCGTTTTGGTATAAGCGTTTCTTCTGTTTGAAGGTCTATGGTTGGAGTTGTCTTGGTATAGATATACTCTTTTAGAGTCGTCTTGATATGGATGTTCTCTTTCTTTGAGATCGCTTTGGTTTAAGTGTCCTCTTTCTTGAAGATCGTCTTGGTATAGATGTTTCTTCCCTGTGAGTTCGTTTTGGTATAAATGTACTCTTTCTTGAGTTCGCTTTGGTATAAGTGTACTCCCTTCATCATTGCTATATTAAATCCATCTTGGTACAGTTTGTTCTCTCTTTACCATCTCTGGTGTGTCACTTTAATACAAGTGTTCTCGTGAGCGGAATGCGAGTTCGTTGGTACAAGTGTGTCCTCCTTATATCCCCGGTGCATATGTTCAAACAGAAAATCCAAAATATAATAATGTCCGCTCGCCAGAGCGAATTTTCTGGTTCATTTAAGTATTCAATCCTCTCCACCTTGAGTGTTGAAGGCTTGCGAATCTCACCCTCGAAGAAGATTGAATAGGCGTATTGTTGTACCCCAAAATTCGCCCTCTTCTTTTCGTATTTACGGATTATAATTCGATTGCATAAACATACATGTAGGTGCATGCATATCATTGATCATGGGGTTACCAGGTTCAAAACATTCCAAGTCTGAAAGAAAGGGTGTTCACTATCTCGGATCATTTTGAGCCAAGAATCAATGTTTCTCGGTTAAATGCGGCTATTTGCAAGATTTTTGGTCGGAAGCTATTTTGGCTTGGTTCCACAATCTCTAGAATCATATCAATATGTCCTTGATTATCTGTTCGGTTGGAGGTCATTTCGTCAAGAAAATGAATTCATTCGCTTATTTCTCAATAAAGTGAATTTTGGGTTTCGGTGTGTTTCGGCACTCGAGGGTGTATCTCACAGCTCGTCAAGTATTTTCGATGAATTCTGACTGGCATGTCCCTCTCATTTTTATCTACAATTTTTGTTTGAAAGCCGGAAGCAAATTATGTGAGGAAGATCCCCGAAAAATTCAGTTTCTTAAGAGGATTAAACTGAATTTTAGTGTTGAACCTTGTGTTCTGCCCACTAAAAAGTTCATATCTTTTAGCTGGAAACTCGAAACTGAGCGGGACCAATTTCTAAAATTCCGTATTAAATCCTTCTACAACTTTCATTTACAACTCGGGAGCTGATTCCTCACTGTTTAAGACCAGTTTTTTATTCTTCGGATACAATGTTGAGCTGGACCGAGCAATTTTCATCTGGTACGCGAACTTCAAAAAATCATATTTCACTTGTTTTTTATCGAAACAAGATGGGACCAGTGCCAAAAGTTCACAAATTTTGTTAGCTTCGGTTGTCTCTGAAACACTCAATTGCAAATTTTGATCAGAAGATCCTCGTTCGAGGCATTTTCCCGAAGAGGGCATTGAGAATTCTGCATGCGTCAGACGCCCGAAAACAGTGCTGAAACTATAAAAATTCATATCACCTTGACCGTTCATCTGATTGCGTCGAAATTTTGATTCACGCAAGCAAAATCGCGTTCTGGACATTTTTCGTTTACATTCCGACTTCAAATTCCGCACGGATTAGGCTGTTTTGGATTGTGTACGAAAATCATTTTGATAATTGCGATTAGGACTTAATTGTGGATCCGACACTCCAAAGCCCAATTTTTCATATTATAAATATATTTTACCACTCATAAAATTGGTAGAGAGAATCATTTGTTAAATTTGACCCAAGAGCTCTCACTTTTCTCTCTTAATTCTCTCTCAACTCAAAGTTGCACAACCACCCCAAACCACCAACGACCACCTAAAACCACCAACAACCACCACCGGAATTCCAAAACCACCGCGCCGGAAAACTTTTTTTCTTTTCTTCTTCTCTCCTTCTCCGGTACAGCCCCATACTCTTCGATTCTCTTTCAATTCTCAAGGATCAAATCAAGATTTTCATCAATCAAGAACATTGAAGAGCGTTTAAGGTGTCGAAGTGAAGAGTTGAAGTTTTCCTCTTCATTAATTCTCCAAGGATTCAAGATTCTCCACTCTTATTATCATCAATTCAACTTTGATTTGGTATTTTCTTGGAGAATTACAAGATTTTCCTCATCAATTTCAACTCAAAGCTTCAAGTACAAGTAAGTGCTTATTTACTTAAGTGCTTATTTCATTCGATTTTTCAATTGTTGAATTTCTTGAAATTGAATATTGAGATTCCTTGCAAATTCCGTGTGGATTCCGATTATAGCATTTGTTTTGTCGAATTTATTGATCATGATCCGTTTTTGGAGCCTTAAAGGTGTCGGTGTCAAACTTTCTACACAATACACACACCTACTTTTGTGTTGTGACTTTGCATTGTATTTAGGTACTTGATGTGAGCATTTTGCATCACTAATTATATGATCATGCATCAAGTAATATGTAAATTAGGTGACATGCATTGAATCATTAATTTGAGGCTTATTTTGTGCATTAAAATTATGTTGAAATGTAAGAACTAACACATAGTTTAGGTACACTTGCACTACATCTACACATTGCACACAACTCACACACACACTTGAATCCATACATTGTGACATAATTTGCATCTTTGCATATCCATACATTTGCATGTAGGATAGTTGAATTAATTTGATGTGGTGTTGTTCAACTTTGATGACATGAAAATATGTTGAAATTTCACTTTTCACAACACTTTGACACTTTGAACATCTAATTTCTCTCAACATTCTTACATGTTTGCATAGCATTTAGGTAGTATTTGCATTGAGTATGTATCACTTGCACATGAAATCATGTACACTTGCATTTTTATTCATCTAAATACCACTAAAACACATTGGAAACAAGTTTATTTGAGTTTGGTGGAAAATAACATGACACTTTGAAAATTGATAAAGTTGGACATGATATTTGTTTTGGCTCTAACTTTTGATCCGTAATGAGTTTTTTCGACTTTTCTTAATGTAAATCATGTTTCTCGAGCCATCTGAAGCTCTCCACGCGAACGGTTTCTTGATTTGGACATGTTTCGGTCAATTCTGGGAGCTGCTGACTTTTGTGCGAAAATTGTATTTTTGAACGAGATTTGATCGAACCGTTCGCATTTTTGAGACCGTGCGTGTGTGCATAGCTTCCGATATTTTTGATAAATTATTTTGATTGTTTTCATTAGCTTGTGTCTTGTGTTTTGGTTCACTTTTCATATTTATCCTTAATGGCGATTTTTGGACTCGAAAAGGTGTCGGAGCAAACATTTTTGTACACTACGCACACATACACTTGTGGTGTTGATTTTCTTTGTATATAATGTCTAATAATTGTTCTAACCCTCAACTAATCTCTTGACTAATATGTTGGCATGTTTAGATAGTTGGCGCTTTGGTTTAGAGCCCTTAATTGAGTCATATAATTAGTATCTCATGGTAGAACTAATATAATTGCATTTGAGAACTATTGTAATAGACTTAACTCGATTTGATATTGTTCATGAGTTGTTTTGCATTATGTGTGTGTTGCTGCCCGGTTTTCCATTCTTATGTTGCTATACACATTTACATTCTATTTCTTCACCTTTGGATCATATTTTGACATGTGATGTGAATATGCAATTATATTTCCGCTTCCTTGTTATTTTTGACATGTTTGTTGACTTGTGCAAGGTACATTGAGGATGTTTTGGTTAGGTACCTAATTGTGGTACACTAACATACCACTTCTCCCATGGTTCTGTTTGCGTTTTATACGCGTTTTGCTTTGTGTTTTCTCATTTTACGAGAAACACATATTCTGTTGCTTTGTCTGGATTGTAATTTCTTATAGGTTCATTGGATTTACGTCGAATGTGTATAGACACGTTCTTGACCGTGCATATCAATGCACATCCTTTGTCGTATTATCGGATAGTTTCTTGCGGTTTATTGGATATCGTCGAATGTGTATAGACACACATTCTTGACCGTGCATATCAATGCACATCCTTTATCTGTATTATGCGGATTATGATCTTGTCTGGTGTATTGTATTTGCTCGGATGTGTATGACACACATTACGATTATGCTTTTGTGCTTCGCATACTTCTCACCGGTTTCTTATTTGCGTACAGCGACTTGAAGTTTTCCGGAGTATTGCTTGCGTGCTCTTGGTTGATATCCGTCGGTATTTATTTTATTTTATTTACCGCATTTCTTTACCGCTTTAGAGAGCATGAGAAGTAGGTTTTACCGCCTTGCCATGAGAAGTAGGAATAGAGATGCATGAAGGCTTCCGTGGTTGGAGCATGTTCGGGAACCCTCCGGTTTATTTAAAGACCCGTTTAGGGCAATTGTTGCTAATTGTGTTTGGTTTGTTTTAAATCCTCCATCTGCATAGGGAGGTAATTCTCGAAGTGTTTACATTTGTGCTTGCATAGGTCGAGTGGTTAGGACACCCGACGTGGTACCACTAAGCAAAGTCCGCTTTTATATTTCCGTCATCGAGTCATTGATATATGGGCAAGCGGAAGGTAGGGTCGAGAACGAACCCCGCAGTTCTAGTCCGTGTCAGCTTCGCACACGCGAATCGTGTTGCTTTCTTTATCGAGTCAATAAAAGTGGCAAGAGTCCCCTATTCTGACTCTCCACACTTTCCTGGGGTTCGCATTTATTGCAGAACTCGCACCATTTGCTCTTCAACAGGAATTGGATGTGTCGGCTCCTGGTTGACTCACGGTATGCTCGTTACTGTCGAGGCTATGGGACTTCCTCCTTTTCCTGCGCTTGTGTGCCATTTGTTTTTGCATTGCATTGTTTGTGTGCTTCTGTCAAAGCACTTGTTTGCTTCATCCCTTTTGTCGTCTTCGACTCTACTTTAGTTAGTGATTCGAGATGGACATAGACTTAGGTTGTAAACCTTTTCCATCCTTTTTTGTCATCTTCGACTCCACTTTAGTTGGCGATTCGAGATAGACATAGATCTAGGTGGTAAACCTTTGCGTGTTCCTTTAGGATTCTCTCGACTCTACCTTAGCTAGTGATTCGAGTTAGACCTTAGGATGTAATCCATGCATGATGACATTAGGGATAGCATTAGATAGTTTCCCTTGTTTGTTTTCTAGTTTTTTGCATTCATGCATGTAATAAAACTAAAAATTGTTTTCTTTTTCTTTTTGCAAATTAAAACACTTACTAATGGTTCAAACTCCTTTTTCAAGGTAAAAGCAACCAACCAATGCAAACCTTTTTTTGCCTACGGGTTTCCTTTTGTTTTTAAACTATTTTCATAATTAAAAAACACATAACCCATCAAAACATGTGAGCCGAACTACGACGCTCTGACTTTCCCATTGCACGCGGGAATACGTAGGCATCTTGTCACGGGGCTCGACCGAGCAAACTTTGTAAATATTTCCTTCTTTTCCCCGTGTTTTCTTTATTTTTCCTTTCTTTCACATGCATTCTCTTTTAGCATACAGATATAGCAATTAAGCAGTAAATAGATATAAACACACCCATTAGACAGAAAGTAGAAGTGGATACCGTAGAGTACTACGGACGTGTGGGGTGCTAATACCTTCCCTTCGCGTAATAGATTCCCTTACCCTATCTCTCGGTCGCAAGACCGTGCCTTATCCCTTTTAGGTTTTCGCGATGCGTTCTCCTTTCTCCATTTGCGAGATAAAAAACGTTCGATGGCGACTTCATTGATATAGTTATCGGATGATGTTCTGCCGGTTGTTTCAGGGCTTTGTAAATTTGTTTTGTGATACTTTGTGATGTTTTACTGAATTACAGTTGTAAAATTCATATATGTTTGCCTTTAACAATGATGGAATTTTCACTGAGTTGTAATTGGGCTGAACCAAATTGCTTTTTATCGCACTTACTGTGAACCAAACAAGTCCCTTTTTGGTGTATTTGTTTGAGATTTGGAGTAGACGTTGAATTGTTGGCCCATGATTGATTGTTGAAATTCTAATTTGCATTGTAAACATGTATGAGGCCTCAGTTGCTTTGAATATGATTTAGAAAATCCTCCCTAATTCTGATTGTTGCCATAATCCCTAATGATGAGTTTACAAAGAAACCTTGAAAATATCATGTTTATGTTTAATGTTTCACTTGCTAACCAAATCCTTTTCCTTGTGTTCATGTATTGCAACGATTGGTGAGGATGAAATGAAGATGGCAAGGTTGGAGAAACCATGGAATTTGGAGGAAGATTCAAAAGAAAGTAATGGAAATTTCTTTTAGAAATCATAAGGTTTAGCTTGTTAGATTATAAGTTCCTTTCGAGCTTTTTATTTTAAGTCTTGTAATCATGTGATTTGAAACTTAGGAACTAAGGAACTTGAAACCCTCTTGTAACACGGTGATGTATGAGTTAAGTAGAAATTGGGAATGCCCATGATGATTTTGTAATTTGTAGTTACTTTGAAATTTTACCGCTTTGAACGAATGAATGAAAGCCTAATATTTTAACAAACTTTAGAGCAAACGAAGTTTCCTTGTGAGCCTTATGGAGAAACTTGTACAATTTGAATGAAATCATACTTGAATGTTTTATAGGATAAAAATGGTGTCTTAGTAATAGGAGAAAAATTGATTGAACTTCTAAACCAGTGCTTGAAAACAACTTCTATTTCCAACTTTCTTCCTATTCTCAACAAAAAGTCTTTGAATTCTTTTAATCTTTTATTCAAAAATCCGTAAGAAACCTTGACTTTGAATTTAAAGTATTTAAATTATATCCAAAGAAAATTCGTGTAACAAAGCGATAGAATTAGTTATGTGAAGTCCTTTTGAATACTCTGGTAGGAACCATGACCATGAGATAATGAAGCATGACGCAATATCGTGATAAATGTTGAATGGCCATGATAAACACTTTAATTTTGTAACTTGAATCATTATTTGTAAGCCATGATGAATACGACACTTCAAAGTCTTGCTACAAAAGATGTTACACACCCTAATATTCAAAAACCCACACAAACCTATGGATAGGAAAAAATAAGATTCACTGCCAAATCCTTGTCATTCTCAAATTTCTTGAAATAATTGAAAATGAAAACATCTTCTATAGCTTGTAAAGTAACCACTGGAAGCCACCTCAAACTCATAACTATAGAACCAATTATATGAATGTATGCGTGAAATGATAAAGCATAAGCCAAATAAAAATAAAAGATGAATAGGGTAAATTTTAAGGTGCGGCAACTACATCTTTCTAAAATCGACTAGCTTACTAAAACAAGGTTACAAACTGCTTTTTGTAACCATCTACCCAACTGGATTTGGACCTTCAAAATAACAGCATAGCCTGTAACAAACTTCTAGTAACAAATTTCTACATAAACAAATACGCAGATAACTTCTGCTACATTCAAGGTCCTTGCTGATTTTTTCTCCTTAGCTCTTGGACCTCCACAATTGCGTTCAATATCACGCTACATGTGATGCATAATATTTCTAGAATATTCTGCAATAATTACACAGAACTGTAACAAATTTAACAGTTTTTATAGCATGATGTCCTGATGTCTAATGTCTCGACATCTCATTTGACATGTTGTTCCAATTGTTGAAAGTCTTCAACACAACATGTTCAGACATTCCAATAGGACTTCTGCTGCATATTAAATATCCTATTTTTTTAACACATTGTTACTGCTATTATTTATTTTATTAAAATTAAGCCAATCTATATAATCAGGAACTTACAATCTCCCCCTTTGGAAAATTTTAGTTAAAACAAATAAATACAATTACAAGGAGTTTAAAGTAGCAGCAACAATTTACAATTTACAATTAAAATATCTTCACCTTATCATTCATAGTCTTTTGCACACAGATCGAGTTTGAGCGAGCAAAAACTTCATCAGTAGTTCATCCTGGTTCGCCCTGATAGGCTTCTAGTTGAAGGTGATGTCTCAACATCCAGTCTGACATCTTCTCATGTTTCTGAATCTCTCCATTGAACTAGTCCATGATAAATGGAGGGAAAGTCCTTGTGTACATGAGGAAAAAGATAACTTATACTCCCTCTTAAGATAGGAATCAATTCTTGTCACTGGGGGTAGTAGAAGAGGACCATGGGAGATAAACTACCTCTTAATACATAACCCTAAATTCTCCCAGGAAACTCAGAACACAAGTCACAATTGTGTTCACAACTCAAAGCACAAGTCACAAGTACTTTAGTATGGTTTGTTTTGTGACAAATTGATTTGTGACTTAGACATCTTTTTGCTCTCTCCTGCTTCTCTTTCTCCAGTTTTACTTTCTGTGTGACACTATTTATCTCCCCCTTTTTAAATAACTTTTGACAATTTAGACCCTCACCAAACCAGATCTAGGCACAATTTGCCCAAACCTTAATGAAACACATGATGGTGAATAGTTGAATGCTTACTTGTGGTTTGAGAACGGTTGAGATCACTTATAAATAGGGCAGCAGTTTCTTAGGAATTAACGGCAGATTGATTGTTGGTCAAGGTCCTTTATTTTAGGCTAAGAATTTGTCAATAACTTGTTATCTACCGTCTAGGCTATCTTTGAATTCCTTTAATAGCTCTTGACTGTTTCTTTTGAGATAAAACAGTTCCAATGCATGTATCGATCACTTCATTTATCCTGTCCGTGCAGAGACATGTTTTGTACAATGTCTTGACACTCAGTCAATCTTTGTCCACTCACTTCATGTGACTCACTTTTTTAGAACAATGGATTCTCTACTGTGAGGAACTCTTCACTTCTGTCCACATATTTTCATTACTCCTTCTTAAGTGGCCATGAGATAGAATCTGAACGTATTGACTTATTTGAATTTTACATCTTTTTCAGATTCATAATATTAAAGATGCTCCAACATCACATAAGACATTCAAACAGAGTCCATCTTCCTTGGCTCTCAGATAACAATAACACTGCTTCTTCAAGACTACTTCAGCACATAGCAATATACACTTACATTCACATTAGCGTCACGAAGAATAGATTTCTAAACATCAAATAGGACATTCACTAATGAACACATAATTAATAAACAATTGCTCTCCCCCTCAGTATCATCACTTCTCCTTCTTAGCTTCCAAAGTGAAGCTTGCCATAAATTGTTACTCCCCCTGAGTTATGCAGAATAAGGACATATTGGATGTTGGTCCTCATAATATTAGAAGTCTTTCTTATTTGGAATTTTCCATAGTTTCCAAATTTGAAATTCTTAGTTTACTTTCTACACAAGATTCAGATTGCCACACTATGTAACTTGTAACAGAGGAAGCCTCATAGTTAACCATACGTATAACCATAGATATGTCTTCAAAAGATAAGTCTGAACCTTATCTACCTTCTTCAGTCTCTGGTGTCTTCAACAGTTATGATGTTACATCTTCATGTAGAACATTCTCTTTTATACATCACATACTTCTTCTCTTTCTTGATTCTAATTTCCACACGGCTATCACAAAATTCCAGCTCCCATCAAAATATTTGACAGTATCCGTATGAATCTCCCAAATTGAATCAAATATTCAAGTAATCACCAGATAATGTTTCCATACATCCTAAACTCGTGAAGATCACAGTGAACTTTAATATTGAAATTCAGTTCACAATATATAATGAATACATTAGAAAAATACTTAGCTCCCGACAGAGTATAATTGGTTTGGCATTCAGGCTACATACTAATAAGTACTTAGTCTCCCATCAAAGTACTTACCAGTTAGTCAGTTAGAATTATCTACTCACACTAGATTATCCTGACTGATTACATCTTCACACTCACATACTTCCAGGCAACAATATAGACATTCAAGACTGAAGACATTAGGATGATGTTCTAACATCTGATATGACATCATCCATTTTGGTTTTGGGGGTAACATCCATAATATCTCATCCACAATACTTGGGGGGAACATAGGAGGCACAATATACACCACCTTTATATCTAACCAATCAACATAACCAAGGAATAATATGAGTCAAATCTCAATAAGCTTTTCTTCAGAGTTTCATTATGATTTTGAGATGATGGATGCCATAGTCTGTACCTACAGAGGAGATTCCCTCGGCTAGGTTTCTGGAACAGACACACTTATGGCATGACATATAAGTGTGCATATTCTTCAAAGCAATCTGTCTCCCTTGATTCTTCCAAACAATACCCTTCCAATATACTATATAGGGTAGTCAAACACTCAGGAGCATAATTTACTATGGTTGGATCATAGTATTCAGCTCCAAACAAAATTTGTTCTATGGTCATGATTAAAATTCAACATATCCGGTTGCTTTGATCAGAAGAATATTCCAGATATAAGCTCATCTTGATTTCATATAAAGTGAATGAAGGGTATACCTTTATGAGTCTTTTTACTTGCATAGAACTTTACTTCTTTAGCCCATAAGCTTAGGTCATAGATAAACTGACATATGGAGTAGAAGGGCTTGTTGATCGTGTCCAGATCAACTAATACAAAGCAGATGTCTCCTCTTCCAGATCAGGAGTAGGTTCCAAACATATGTACTTACAATACATTTGTTTAGCACCCAAAACACTTGTCCTTCAACTGGTAGTTGCATACCTGTTGAATCAATGTTCTAACCTCCCATAGAACATCAGTTCTATCTCCTTGGAACACATCATCCTTGATAATCTTCAAGGTCTTCAAACAACTTACAGATGTATATAAGAATCATTGATCAATTGATACTCATCAACTCTATTAATAAATGCCTTTATGAGTGGACTTGAGAAAGACTCAAGTATCTTTGACACTTTTAATATAGTTGATAAATTTGCCAACCATTCTGTTGAATAAAAATAATCCTAGAATTCTTCTTGCACTTTAAGGGTTGCGTTAGAGGCTATGCAGCGGAATATAGCCATACTTCAACATAATTTACACAATGCTTACTCCATAATTCAATTGTAAGCATGACACATAAGGATTGAAAATAAATCAACCCTACAATACTCTTGCTTCTTCACCAATCAATAAACTAGACCTAACTAATATCCTGCCCAAATTGTAACACATAAGCACAAGAGTCACCTTATCAATATATTCACTATTGCATGAAGGTTTTGACAATTTTCTTCTCTGTGCTAAATATAGGATGAACAATACAATCCAATTTCTTCACTCCCGCATGAAGTCTTTGAATTTAACTTTCTTTTTCCAGCTTCATTATCTTCTTTCTTCAAGAAGGTACAATAGTTCTGGTCAGGTTGGTCTAGTCCTTCACAAATAGGTCCATCCTCCACTTGAATGGACCATACAATATGAACACTCCTTGTTCAAACAATCATCTACCTCGTACACAACCAAAAAGTATCCCTCATGGATCTCATCCAGAAACAGACAAGATGCCTACTTTGATACCTATTGAAATTCTGGTGATATGCAGACTCAGGATGTCTTAACATCTGATCTGACATTATAAAACAGACAAGGTAGGCATAAAAATAACAATGCATGAAACAATAAAAACACACAGAATTGTTCACCCAGTTTGGTTCTAACCGACCTACATCTGGGGGTATACCAAGCTAGAAAGGAAGTCTATTATCAATAGTCCTAATTCAGAGTTAAACCTCCATGTTTACACTCTTCATTTAATCCCTACCCAATGTACCTTCTACCTAAGATACCTCACTTTGATAAGAGAACCTCTGCTCACATCCAATCACCGCAGTGATGTCTAGCAGTCACTATCCCAACCACTGCATCAACAACTTGATACCTACCAACTAAAACAATTTGGAGAATATCACTCCAAACACAAAACTGTCAAACTTATGACTCAAACAAACATGGAATTGCTTCACAACTTCTTCCAAGGACACAACTGCACTCATTACTTCACATCTTCTGAGTGAGTAAAATAAACCTCTTGCCTACAGGCTTCGAGGCGCAAATCAGTGACCATCCCACAATCCGAGCGGTTCACTTACATGGATAACCCTAAAGACTACATCTTTATAAAACTGGTTAGCTTACTAAAACAAGGTTATAAATTGATTTTTATAACCTTTTACCCAGCTGGATTTGGGCCTTCAAAATAACAGCATAAGTTGTAACAAACTTTTGCAGTAACAAACTTCTGCATAAACAAATACGCAGATAACTTCTTCTACAATCAAGGTCCTTGCTGATTTTTCTCCTTAGATCTTGGACCTCCACAAATTCCTTAAATATCACTCTACATATGATGCATAATATTCCCAGAATATTCTGCACTAATTAAAACAGAATTGTAACAAACTTAACAGTTTTTGTAGCATGATGTCCTGGTGTCTAATATCTCGACATCTCATTTGACATGTTGTTCCAGTTGTTGAAAGTCTTCAACACAACATGTTCAGGCATTCCAATAGGACTTCTGTTGCATATTAAATATCCTATTGTTTAACACATTGTTGCCACTATTATTTGCTTTATTAAAATTAAGACAATCTATAAAATCAGGAACTTACAACCTTTAATGTTGTACCCTGATAGATTTCCGTATGCTGGAAAATCATTAATTGTTCCAAAAAACATCGCCCTGAAGTTGAAACTTTCTTTCTTATACCCATCATAAACCTCCACACCATTCTACCACAAAAACTTTAAATCTTCGATTAAGGGGGTCAGGCATATGTCTATGTCATTCCCTGGTTGTTTAGGCCCAGAAATTAACATAGATAACATCATGTACTTACGCATCATACATAGCCATGGAGGTAGGTTATAAATCATAAGAATCATAGGCCATATGCTATGCGAGATACTTTGAAGACCGTATGGGTTCATTCCATCAGTAGACAATGCAAAGCGAAGGTTTCTTGCTTCTTTTCCAAATTCAGGATAATCATTATCAATTTTGATCCACTGTGGTGAATTTTTCGGATGTCAAAACTTTCCATCAATAATTCTTTCATTTGCATGCCAAGTCAAGTGTCTTGAATCGGTTTCACTATGATACATGCGTCTAAATCTCGGAATTATAGGAAAATACCATAAGACTTTTTTTGGAGACAACTTTTTCTTATATCGAGAGACACCACATTTAGGACACTCATGTAACGATGCATAATCATTTCGAAGTAAACCGCATTCGTTTGGAAAAGCATGTATCTTATCATAGGGAGCAACATCTTTTTGGCCTCATATGTTCGATTGGGATGAACATCATCCTCTGGTAGCATATCTTTCATAAGGGCTAATAACTCTGTGAATCTTTTATCCGACCATCCATTGCCCGCCTTTAATTTGTACAACTTTAATACCGTAAACAATCTTGTGAATTTTGTACAACCATTATACAACAGTTTCTCTGCATCGCTTACCAACCTCTCAAACATTTTGGGACAATCCTTAAGATCTTCATCAAGTGCTTCTGAAATCTCTCCGACTCGATCATGACGTATGTATCTGTGCCATTCTCATTTGAAGCATAGGTCATATTATCCCCCGATTCAACATTCCCGTTACTTTTCTCACCATGAAAATTCCAACATGTATAAATTTTATCAATTCCATGCCTCTTTAAATGCGATGCCAACTGAACCGCGTCAACCCGACTCCCATAATAGCAACCTAAGCAAGGACATGTCATTTGACTGGGGTCTTTGGCGTGCGTAACAACAAACTTAATGAGTTCTGATACCCCATTCTTGTACTCTTTCGACAATCAATTGGAATACATCCATGTCTTATCCATGGTTTTACTAATTAAGCTAAACAAAACAAATAAAAAATATTTACCTGTAGGGAAACAATCTGACTTTCACACTTCACAAGTAGAGAAGTAAGCAACTAATTACAACTCATTCAAAGTAGCTAATTACAGTTCATTCACAAGTAGAGAAGTAACCAACTAATTAAAGTGGAAATGATCCATCATAGCAGTTTATTCAAAGCACAACTAATTACATTGGCGAGAGAGAACAACTAATTACATGTAGAGGAGTGAGCAACTTCTAGACCCACACAATGTAAGATTCTTGTAAAAGATAAGACTTTCACTCTTCACAAGTAACCCCTATAGAAAATTCAAATAGTTAGTAAGTGTCATACCCCAATTTTTGACCTAATATACCACCTTACATTTGCATTACTGCATCACTAACAGTTCCGAACAAAACTAATCGGGTGTGGCTTCTACAGGTCAAAATTAGGGTTTCATCAATTTTTCATCTGATTCAAGAGGTAATCAATTAGGGTTTAAGTTTCACTCACCTCAATTGATCTATCTTAATCAAATCATCAACATCTGATCTTCAGATATCCAACTTTTCCTCATGATCTATCAAGGATCGACCAATTAGGGTTTTCATCGAGGATAGGCAATCACTGATTTTCTGATCAATGAATGACTTTTTTGCTTGGAGATTGATCTTCATATCTTCAATACAACATCTTGACCTAATTTCTTGATTCAAAACATCACAGAAGTTCACAATTTTCATCGGATCATCGATGAAATTTCATCTACGAAAAGTCAAACTTTGACTTTTGGTCAACTTTCAAGACAAAACTTTTCAATCATCAAAATACTTCAAATGATCCATCATGATCATAAAAAATCAAGAAATTTGGAAAAGTCAACAAAAAGTCAAAATTTTCAACACTTAGAAAAATTTTCAAGTGTTAAAATTTCACATTTTTTCCTACTTTCATGGCATTTTTTCACATAGTTCCATTTGGAATTAGAAAAAACTCAAAACATGAAAGTTTTAGCCCTTGAAACAAGCTTTCCAAAATGTCCAAGAACTTGCAAATCCATGGTGTCTAGCTATACTTTTGATTTTGAAACATAGAGCTCCAAAAGCCATGATTTTCAAGTACAACCTTCAAAATTATAAGTCATTTTTTGAGTTTTCTCCTTCTAGAAGCCTTGCCACCTAGCCAAGAAGGATAGAGCTGATAAAAATCAGATGGAAAGTAATTATGATGAGATAAGATCAAGTTAAAATTTAACCATGGTTAAAAGGAAGCTTCCTTTTGCATTTATGACAAAAATGACTTTCTTGCCCTCTAAGGCAAGTTGTCCAAATCCAAGCCAATCTTCTTTGCTTGCTAATCTGAAATCTTGACCTATAAATAGAGGCCATGTTTGACATTTGAAACTACACCAAAGCTATGCCAAAACAAGCTTTCTCCTTTCTTTCTTAAATTTCAAGTAACATAGTTCAAAGTGAGAATTCTTGCATTTTTCAAAACTTGTGAAAAACCATGAGAGATTTGGTGTCTAACATGTCTTAAAATCAATATATAACTGGTTTGAAACTTAAAATCAACACAAGAACCATTAAAAAATAGAATTTCATTTCAAACTTTCAAACTTGCCAAAACTGCCTTAAACTTCAAACTGTTAGTTTGGCTCGAGCAAGTTGTGTTTTTATCATTCAAACATCATCAACATACTCCATATGGATGATACAAACCATTACTTTTGATCTGTAACACCTCCAAGCACGGATTCGAATTTCATTTCAAGCATATGCAAGTGGACTTGGTTGGAATGATCCGAGCAATTCGAGCAAGCGCACCATCCTCACACCTTCCATGAAGTTCACGGTGCTCCAAAGAATCCTTAAACAACAACAGAAACACTCTATTGAAGATTTCGATCTCAGCTTCAAGAGGTAAGTGACTCAACTTCGAACTCCTTGATTTCTAACTTCCAGTTCAAAAAGCTCTTGGCCGTTTTGTTTCTGCACCATCACTGATCATTAACCCTAAACTAATTGCTTAATTCCATGATCACACACGATTTCAATTTGATTTTTAGGAATTAGGGTTCTTCGTGTTTTCTAGAAATTTAATCAGGTTAAACTAAAAATAAATGAAATTAAACCACATCATCATGATCCTGGTTCAATTTCGACCAAGTTTGATGTTTACATCATCCACTTTCATTGAGAAACGAAGGATCTGGGCTTGAAGAAGGATCGAGGAAGAAGAACAAGCAGTGCGCGCGTTTTTTCAAATTCAAATAAAAAGTTTATAATATTATAACATGGTTTGAGATCAATACACGGATGTATTTCCGCCCCAGCGGTTGCCAGCTCACTCTTAAGACTTTGCCTTGCCACGCCTTGCCCAATGGTCCCGGGTTCGAGTAGCCTTGGGACCATTTTTGCCAAACTTTTTCATTTTCTCTTCATATTTTTTTCAAACTTTGACTCTTTCAAAACCCAATCAAAACTCCTCATTTTGAGGTGATTTTTTGCACACGTGTCATTTAACATACCTATTTTAGGATAGTGTCAAAAAAATTCAAAAATACTTTCGTTTGATTATATTTTTATCGAGCCGAAAACGATACGTTTTGAGTACTTTTCAAAGCACTTTCAAAGACGTTTTTTTCAAACTTTCGAAGCCCGAAACTTCTTCAAACTTCTTGTAAGTATATTTCACTTTTCAAAAACACTTTCAAGACCTTTTCAAAACTTTTCATCAAACTTACACTCTTTTTTCCATGATCGACCCGATTTGAAGATAAAACCGAACTCGTTTTTTCCTCAAATTTCTTAACCGATCATGGGCCTCCCTCACGGTGTAAGTCCCAAAATTCTTTTTATGTACATAATTATTCCCTTGTACATATCCAATTCTTTTATGTACATACCAATTTTACTTGTACATAATACAGATACCTTTGTAAATACTCAAGTATAGACAAACTTCTTCCGTTTGTTTTCATTTTACACTGAAAACCATTGGTATTAAAAGGAGCATTATTCCCGGTGAAACTGCTTTTAAACCAATGGGCCTCCCTTACGGTGTAAGTCCCAACCCTCCTATGTACATCCACCTCTCCTTGTACATACATACTCATTCATGTACATATTTACATCCTTGTACACATTCAAACTTGTAAGTAATCAATTTACGCTCGTTTTAAACGTTCGTTTTACACACACTTGTTTATATTTCCTTCATAAACTCTTGTAAAATAAACTTTACACGCATTGTTTATATTTCCTTCATAAACTCCTGTGAATAAACTTCATACATTTGTTTACATAACTGTCTAGTTATAACATAACAACTAGTTTAACCACTAGGCTCCCCACAGAGTTAGCCTCCTCTTGGGCTTTGTACAAGATAACTCATTCATCTGAGTTTAGCCTCCGCTTAGGCTTCATATAAGACAACATTCCCCTGTTGAGTCAGCCTCCTCTTGGGCTTCGTTCAAAAGAACTCCTCATTGAGTTTAGCTTTCTCTTGGCATCAAACAAAGAAAGAGACCAGGAAATCTCTTAACAGCCTCCTATTGGGCTTCCAATACAAAGAATCACTCGCACTAGGATAGAACCCAGAGAGTATAATTTCCCGGTGAAATTGCTCTTAATCCTAAGAGGATGGTTTCCCGGTGAAATCCCTCTTAAAGCCAAAGCCATCCATACCCTATAGCTTCCTCTTGAGCTTCATACAAGGACCCTCGATGATCCTCGATGACCCTCGGAATGCCTCCTCTTGGGCTTACAATACAAGGACCCATGGGCTTCTTAAAAGCATCCCTCCAATCCAATCAATTTCTCCTCAAGATTTAGACATTTATCATCTCTATGGAAGAAGTATCTCATCTATTACATCACATACAATCAAAAACTTTTCAAACTCTTTTCAAACGAAAACATCTCTTAATCGTAAGTGGTAACGCTTGTACACTCAAGCAAAACACCCAATGCTTACAATTAAAAGATCCAATCATCTTTTTCAAAACATCTTTCTAAAACTCGTAAGTGGTAACGCTTGTACACTCAAGCAAAACACCTATAACTTACGACGAAAGATTCAATCAATCAAACCTTTTCAAAATATATGTGATGAAATAGATCAGATACATTTTTCATTAAGATGACATTTGTCTGTGTCTCTTAATAACATCCTGTTGCTTCCACTAGCATAAGTGGGAACTACGATTGCTCTGACTTTATCAACATCCTTTTGAGAATACGTAGGCACAAGGTCTCATCCTTGGCGAGCAAATTTCTTTCTCCCTCAAACCAAACAAACCATAGATCCCTTTAGATCCGAGCTATAAATGCTCTGATTCCCATTAAGGGATATGTATGCAGAAGATTTCAATTATCTTTGCGAGCACAATAATAACAAAATCTAGGATCCCACATAATCTATCCTTCTTAAAAATCCAAAGGAGAAACTTTCCCAATCATAGAAATAGCAATTAAAACACACAAACATATCAAACATATTCATATATAAAGCTATAGATAACTATATATATTTAGGGTGCTCCATCTATTCCCTTTATATAACAAACCCCCTTGCCCGAAATCTCCCCAATGCGTTACATCTAGTTCGCGCTAGTTGTAATGCATATCATATCAATTGAGGGTATTGCTTTCCCCTTTTTCATAATCATTTTTCTTGTGTTGTAAATAATAAAGTTTGATGCTCGCGGCATCTTTATAAACAAATCAAAAGAGTAAATCGTTTCGAGCCAGAGAATCCGAAGTCAGATTCGATTCCCTTGCACGTCACTTTTTAACGCGAACAGT
Organism: Vicia sativa; assembly: GCA_021764765.1. Classification (NCBI taxonomy): domain Eukaryota; kingdom Viridiplantae; phylum Streptophyta; class Magnoliopsida; order Fabales; family Fabaceae; genus Vicia; species Vicia sativa. The sequence continues at coordinate 80,957,809 of CM038795.1, forward strand.
AAGTTCATCAGTTATGTTCTCAAGCAAACAAAACCAAATGGTGGAATGATAGATACCAAACAGAATTAACGCGAGTTAAAACAGTCACAAATTTGAAACCTTAATCGAGATACAAATAGTATAATGGTTATAAATCGGAAAAACCAATTGTTTCTTTTTATGGAACTTAAACACAAGATTTGGTGCAACCTTTTATTCGAATATAACAATTGAAACCATTGTTCTTCATAGAGTTGTCACAACTTAAAATTTTAACTTAAACATCAAACACAAACAATATCAAAACAACAAGAAACATACTTCTAAACAACATTCAACTAATGAAAATCCAAAAGAAAACAATATCCAATAACAGATCCAAACTATCCTAGAAATATATTTTGAACAAGTAATGCAGTTCCAAGAAATTTTTAGTAATAACAAAAAAAACATACACATTATTAATATACATAACATAATGAGCATCTTAATAGTTGAACGAACACAAATAATAAAGGTTCATTATTGCATACTTTGAACAAATGTTTGAGATGTACAAGATTTTCCAAACATATAACACTACTACAACCATCAAACATGTGGAGTGCGTAAATTCAATAACATAATCTAACTAAAAATCACTCCTTATTATATTAAAAAATGACTACACATTATAGCAACAAAAATCACTCATGTGGAATCATGAACATGCACCCAAACTGAATTGAATCAACAAAAATTCATGTAAAATAAAACAACAACCATCAAAGCCTTTTCCTACTAAATTGACACAAGAGACAGTTACATAAAATAAATCAAACAATGCCATAAAATTTTGTTATAATATTCGATCATAAACCATGCATAACAACAAACAATTGAATTTGAATTCTTATTAATGATTTTGGCTACAAGTTTCAGTTTAAAAACAAAAATTATTTCTCCAAAAATAAGCTGAAACAAGCATGCACTATGTTGAAAGATTGTGGAGTCTGAAAGGTCTTAAGCTTGCACTATAAAAGACCAATTGTCTTCAATACAAGAAAGTTACACCATACGAACCAATCATTGGCCCGTTAGACTCTTTCTCAAACCAATCCTTCTATAAAAGGTCTTAAGCATGTAACATTCTATGCATTTTGTTTGTGAGATACAACTACTATATAAAGAAACAATAAGAGAGAAAATGAACTGAAAACAAATGCCTTTTTTATGTTGATTTTTGGGTTTTCAGTTTATAGATAAATTTTTACTTTAACAGTCGGAGGGAGTAGTTGGAGGGAGTAGTAAGAGGAAGTACAGTAGCGATGGAAGAGAGAATAACGAGAACATTTAGAACAAAGAAGAGGGAAATAGGAAAGAATTAGGATTATTCGTAATTAGTTTTATTTTAATTTTTATAATTGACTTATAGCAGCGTTTTTGGAAAGAGCTTTCTTAAGTGCTAGATTTAGCAACGCTTTTTTCTTAAAAGCGTTTTCTTTTCACTGGCCTATAGTAGCACTTTCAGAAAGCGCTTTCAAATGTGGGTCCAATTTAAGGACTTTAGTAGCGCTTGTTAAAAGCGTTTTCTAAGGTTAACATTTAGCAACGCTTTTGTAAAAGCGCTTTCTAAGGTGGGGTCTATGTACGACTTTTAGCAACGCTTTTTTTTTAGCAAATTTTTTTACATCTTATAGCAGCGCTTTGTGATAAAAGCGTTGTCTTTTTAGTGCTGCCAAAAATGAATTTTTACATAGTGCGTGTTGTGCAGACAACAAACAAATTGGATCTTTGATGTGATAGAGGGTGGAATTTCCAACGTTAGGTTAGAACGAAGGTGTACTCGCTCTCCAAGCTTTTCAACTCATTGTTCGATCCTTGATTTTTTATGAGTCTTGCAAACAACCTAGAACAATTCACAATATAATTAAGGATCTCAAATATCTATCATTTCCGCCTTTACATATTCATCGAAACTATTCTTAATTAGATTTTACTTATTTACTAATAACCTTTTTTTTTGTGGTAATAATAACCTATTCTTTTGACAACAAGAGGTTTAGACAAATAAAAGTCTTAATCAACAAAAAACATAGTAGAACTAACAAGGGCAACCAACTTTCTTGTTAGGAACTATTGTCATACTATTTGTAGAAAGCAATTTATGGTGTTTGCTCCCCATTATCTATCTCACTATTTCTTTTATTTTATTTAGGATAATTTTGAATTTAAATTTAAATTGTTATTTGTTATTTATATTTGTCATAACTCTATAAATACCATTTTTCCTAATATGTAACAAACCAGCCCAAAACACATTAACTTGTTACATTTAACCTTAGAAAAAGTTCTCTCCATTATCACAACAGAAATTATAGTGGTAACAAACAAATGCCAGTAAGCATCACAAGTCTAAGTTCAAAGCTCCTTTGAATTATAACCAAGACCAAGACAACAGATTTTCAAATTCATGTTGAAATTTTATTATATCAAGAACGTGCCAATCATAAAAAGACCATATTTTGTTTTCTTTAAAGCAAGTAGCAAATTATAGCCTAACAAATAGTGTAACTTTCAACAAAGGCCACATTTTCTCTTTGGGGTCCAAAATATTATGGGTCCACATGTTTTGGTCTAGATTAAGCATCATCATGTGAAACTACTATTGTCCTTCACCTGACATGTTCCTAAACATTCTTCATGGTTATCACTTATCTAACAATATTATTACTTAGTCCCCTCTATATATAATATCCCTAGAGATGACAATTTAATTCAAACTTAACTAACTCTTCTCTACTTTACATTAAATATATTTTTCTATCATTTCTAGTTTTCTTCATCATGAAGACTACAAGTAACAGATTTGTGGGAATTGTTCAAGCTAAACAGAAACTTCAAAGAACACTTTCACAAAGAATAAGAATGGCCTCAGCTTTTGGTGATGTACCAAAAGGTCATTTGGCAGTTTATGTTGGAAATGACCATAAAAGGTTTGTAATTCCAATATCATTTTTGAGCCATCCTTTGTTTAGAGATTTGTTGGATTGGGCTGAAGAAGAATTCGGATTTAATCACCCAATGGGTGGTCTCACGATTCCTTGCACCGAAGATTATTTCATTAGTATAACTTCTTCTCTTAATTAGTAAGAAATTTGATCATTGATTTTTTTTATTTAACGCTACAAAGTTAGATAGGAGGAACTGAGTTTGGTCTATTGATCAATTCATGTTGTTGTGGAAATTCATCTAATAATTTCCGAATTCTTGTGATGTACCTATAAATTGGAGTACATTAGATTTTTTGCAATTTGAATTCGAGCAACTTCTCGAGATGTAACACTGAAAATTGCAACGTAGTAGACTTATGATTTATTAATTATCTTCATTTTACTTTTTTTAGCACTATAAATTGAACGTTGAAAAAGTAACATTCACTTGTGTACACAAAATAAGTACGCCATAAGTAAATATTCAATCAAATTTAATGGCTAATTTCTTATTTAGTGACGGTTCTTCCTTAATGCCACTAAGAGAATAAGCCAAGGTTTACCAAAAAGGTTACAAACAATTTGGCATTCACATAACAAGTTAAATTTTCTTGGGTAATCTTTCCCAGTTTTTGTTTGGTTTGAATTTTAAAAATAAAAGAATTTTTTTGACTAAAGTTCAAAAAAAAATTTTAGTAGATCCTTCTATTTTAAAATCTCACAATTTTAATCCGACTCTTAAAGTTTTGACTCAAAAAATTAATGGCATAGTACGTTTTACATTACATTAAAAATATAAGATTTTTTTTTGCCTAAAGTTCAAAAAAAATTTTGTAGATCCTTCTATTTTAAAATCTCACAATTTTAATCCGACTCTTAAAGTTTAGACTCAAAAAATTAATGGCATAGTATGTTTTACATTACATTAAAAATATTAGATTTTTTTATTTAAAATTCTACGATTTCAATTTCATAAGTGACTAATTCTTTTAATTAAATTAATTACATATAAATATGGGTAAGAATAGGTGAGGCAACTCGCAGAGACCTACAAACTATCTTATTACTCATACTTTAAAAAAATAATTAAAAAGTAAAAATAAAATTTAAACTTTTTAATAAATCTGTTATAAATGGAATGATTATGGATGTTCGTCAATTAGTAGATTTCAATTGATTTTCTATTTATTACATATATCTTATAAATGTGACTCATATTATAATCGAAATCTACACAGATAATGAGAATAATACAATTTTATTTTCTCTCTTTCTCTCCTCCGTCTCTACTCTTCTATTACATTGCTTTCTTATTAATTTTATAACACGTTTTCAGCACGAAGTTCCGAGACTTAGAAGGTATTTTTTTTATTCTCTATGTGTTATTTATAAATATATTGATTAGAAAATGAAAAAGAAAATCAGTGATGATTTTCATGCATCCCAGAAGGATTGCATGAATAATGTTAAAGTTATTCCGGAAGAATAGCAAAACAAATTAATTATATAATTCCTGAAGAACTTATTTATCTATGAAGGGTAGCAAAATAATATTTATATAGGTTCCTGAATAACTTATCTATCCCTGAAGGATAGCAAAATAATATTTAGATAAGTTCTGAAGAACTTATCAAGCATCCCTAAATTCAGGATAGCAAAATAATATTTATATAAGTTCCTGAAGAACTTATCAAGCATTCCTAAAGGATAGCAAAATAAGAGTTTATTATATAGTTCCCGAAAGAACTTATCAAGTATCCATGAATGATAGAAAAGTAATAAGTTTATATTGTTTTAAAGAACATACGAAACATCACTAACGTATGAAGAATCCCCAAAGGATCAGAAGAAAAAAAAACTAATTTTTTTTATAACTCCTGAAGAACATATAAAGCATCCTTGAATGATAGCAAAATAATACAATTGTTTTATAGTTCATAATAAACAATCCAAAAAGGATTTGATTATAACGCATCCCAGAAGGTTGCATCTATAATATTAAAGAATCCCAAAAGGATTTGATCTAAATAATATTAATGAATCCTACAAGGATTACATCAATTATGTTTTAAAAAATTAGCAAAATGATTGCATCAATAATATTACCCAATTTCAAAAGAATTGCATCACAATAGTGAAGTATCCCGGGAGGATTTCACAATTGCGTAATTTTTTTTCTTTATTCTTACTTGAAGATTTGAAAAACAAGCAAAAATATTACATCATCCCTGAAGGATTGTTCAAAGAATGTATTTTTTTTATCATCCCATAAGTATTTCAAATAATATCGTTATTTTAATATCAAACATTTTTGAAGAATTATAATTTTTTGTTGATCATAGTTGATAATTTTTTTTGGTCAATTCTAAAAGAATCAGACAATCAAGGAAATACTTTCAAGAATATCTTCAAAATATTTTATATTTTTAATATAGCAGTTTAAAATATTATATTGCAATGACAGTGTCTCTTAATATCAATATTGATTTTCCCGATATTTATTTATTCTTTATATTATTCTATTGAAATTTTCTTATGATATTTTATTTTATTTAGTTATTAATGAATAATTTTTTTTTATTCTTTAGATTTAGTTTATAACAATTAAATCAAATAAATATTAATCACTTGTTTAAAATATCTATTTTATCTTAATATTTTGATAACAACAAAATTTCAATTATATTTTCACTATATATTATAAACAAGCAAAATCGATTTACAAATCATAATTGTAAACCAGAAGTTTACAAATCAAATTTGACAAATGAAACAAGCATAAATCACAAGCATAATTGTAAACTAGAAGTTTACAAATCAAATTTAAGAATGTTGGCAAACTTGGTTGGGTCATCCCGAATGTATTATGATGCGAGAAATAGTTTTGAAGAACCAGAAGTTTCTTCAATCCAATAAAATTTGTGTTTCTAACGGAAATTTTGAGAAATTGAATTTTTATGACATTAATTGTTGCATCGACTAAAAGGTCATGCATATGTCTACTCACATGTCGCAACCAGAAGTGTGTGAAATTGTTTTCTCAACTAATTAGAGTCAAATCTTATTATCTGGATTTTTCAAAAATTTCTTGATAAGTATCACATATATTATTAAAATTGATATTGAACATCATGTAGCATATGTTCATAAAAATGGACTTGAAGATCCATTCTTTAGATGTCTAAAGTTAATTGTATAGTTGATACTTGTAAGATCATAAGTTCTAAATTAGATATTTGAAAAACAAAATATGAATATTAATATATTCATTCGCATTAAGCCAACAAGATAGTATATGTTAATTCTCCTCTAAACTTACAAATTATTTTAGGATAATAACTTAATATGTCTCATCCAAGTAAAATTTTGGATGTGTTATGATTATTCAATTGCTCCAATATAGTATGCTAAGATGAGTTTTGAAAGAATATTGAGAAAATACTTTTTATATGAATCCCGTATTTGAGGATGTATCTTGATCCAATAATTGGATTCTTGTTTGAAGCCTAGTAGGCTGACTATCAATTGATAAATTAGTTTTCTCAATATAAGGGGGGAGAATAAGTAGCTGAAAGTGTGAACCAGAAGTTCAAATGTGAACTAGAAGTTCAAATATGTACCAAAAGTTCAATTGATAAAATAAATTGTTGTCTTGATCCTCATACAAACCAATATGAACCAAAAGTTCAAAATATTATTAATTTGCAAAGTTTATGAAATAAATTATCAGCTGTTAATACTCCACTCACTCAAAGTGGATTCTCCTATTGGATAAGCTAATCTTGCAAATGAGTTGTAGTCGCGCCTGAAGCGTGGTATGAAGGTTCCAATGGTAAAAGTCCTCTACTAAGATAAGAAACTAAAGTTAAAAATGACTCAAGTGAGGATATTAATATTCTAAGAGTACTTTGACATAATTTATTTTTCAGTTCCAGAAGAACTATCAAGTACTTGAAATATGAAATAAAGAGATCTCGATAAATTATATCTTGGATGAAATAGAAAGGAACCGAAATTAAGATAACCAAATAAAGTCGACATTGCCAATGTATTTGTATACAATATAGAGCTAAATAAGATAAACGATAACGAGGATCATGAAACAAAGTCTACCAAAGATTGTAGGCAAAGTGAGAATTGGTCAAAATGAACAGATCATGAATCAAAATCTATCCAAGATTATAGACAAAGTGATAATTGGCCAAAATAAATAGATTCAATTGAAGAATAATTAAACTTGCTTTAAAAGCGAATCTTTTTTGCACTTGTAGTCTGATACCTTGAGGTGTGAAACTAATGAGATATAAATGAGTTTTTATGAAAAGGTAAAATAAGAATGGTATGAAGTTTGATTTGTTGTTCAACTATTTTCACAAATACCTAAGATTGGTTTTGATGAAACATATCCACCTGTAGTGGATTCAATTAATTGTTTTGATATTTGATTAGCCTTGTAGCACATGAAGGGTTTAATATGAACATGATGGATGTTGTGACATCTTATTTATACGAATCACTTGATAGTGACATTTACATGAAACTTCCTAAAGGGTTTAATATATTAGAAACACTGATTTTGGATCTGGAGAAAGCTACTCCATAAAATTGAACAAGTCTCTTTATGAGCTAATATGGACACATGTGGTATAATCGTCTTAGTGAATATTTGATAAGAAAGAGATATACAAATCAATCTAAATCTCCTTGTTTTTATATCTGGAAACGAATTCGATATAATAGATATTCATGTGGATGACGTAAATATTATTGAAGCTCCTGAAGAGTTACCAAAAGTCATAAATTGTTTAAAAGAAATGGTTTGATGTGAAGGACTTGGAAAATGCAAAGTTCTTACAACGTGAAAATTTAGACAATGGAATTTGCGTACACCAAGAAGGTTATATAGAAAAAGTGTTAAAACATTTCTATATGGAAAAATCTCATGTATAGAAAAATGTTAAAATGTTCATATGTGGACAAATCTCGTATATTGTCTACCTCTATGATGGTAGATAATTGAATGTGTTAGAGATCCTTTTAGACCTCGAGAAGGGGATGAAAAACTAATTGGTCCTGAAGTACCATATCTTAGTGTCATTCAAGCACTGGCCTATCTATCTAATTATACATACCATGATATGTCAAGTTCTATTACCTATTAACAAAATATAGTTCTTCGCCTGCACGAAGACATTGGAACAAAGTAAAAATATACTTCATTATTTTGGGGGTAAATGGACATGAGTTTGTTTTATTCGTATCCAAATTTGAATTAACATGTTATGCATAAACATAATACTTTTCAGATCCTCATAATGGTAGATCACACAAATTTTTTGCTTACTTATGTTGGTAACACTATTTCATGGAGACATGTGAAACTAATCATGGCAAAAGACTTGTTGGTTGACTTATGGAAAAAAGAAATACAACAACCATATATAAAGACAAATATTGTATGCATTACTCATTTGAAAGATGATTACATTAAAGGAGATCGAAGAACACATGTTTCTCCAAAGTTTTTTCCCACTTACAATCTTCAGAAAAGTGATAATATAAGCTCCAACAAATTTATTCATCTAGTAATCTTACCGACCTTTTAGTGCAAAAGATTGGCCTTCATCATAGAAGAAATGATTGTTCAGCTGAGGGGGAGAACCAAATTCGTTTAGCTGAGGGGGAGAAATGAATTCTTCTAAAAAGGATATGTACTCTTTTTTTTTCACTAGATTTTTTCTCATAGGGTTTTTTCTAGTAAGGTTTTAACGAGACATATCCTGAACAAACATCCAATAGGACTATTATGAATATTGGATTATTGTATCCCAATAGTTTTCTTTCTTATTTGTAATAATTTGTATTGAATAGTAACGAGGTAGCTCCCTCATATAGAATGTTGTACTCGTTTTCCTTCACTAGAATTTTTTTTCCACTGGGTTTTTTCTAGTAAGGTTTTAATGAGGCATATTCTTTATGGACATCCAAGGGGGAGTGTTATAAATGGAATGATTATGGATGTCCATCAATTAGGAGATTTCAATTGATTTTCTATTTATTAGATATATCTTATAAATAGGACTCGTATTGTAATTGAAATCTACAAAGATAATGAGAATAATACAATCTTATTTTCCCTCTTCTCTTTCTCTCCTCCGTCTCTACTCTTCTATTACATTTCTTTCTCAGTAATTTCATAACAAAATCTATTTAGTTAAAAATATTAATTAATATGCTACAAAGAGTCTTTTAAATCTATCTCAATGTTTGAAATTAAGGAATAAGATATATGTTAAAGTGTCTATAAAATTTATGCAAGAAAACAAATAATTTGTGGGATAAATGGGTCCATATTCATTACTTGAAGGGTGAATCTGTAATACAAGTTGAGATTAGAAAGAATAGTTCATGCGTGATAAAAAATATTTGAGCCAAAGATAGCAGATTAGTCGGGTTCAGTTGCTGAGACAATTTGCTCAATAAGAACAAGTTTAGCATGAAAAATCTCTACGAGGCAATGATTGATGATAATAGTAGAGTTCAATGGAAATTTTTGTTTAAAGATAATAGTGCAAGACCTAGAGCCATCCATACCACTTGGTTTGCTTGCCATGGAAAATTAGCAACAAAGGATAGATTGGTAAGTTTTGGAATGATAAGTGATATAAAGTGCAACCTGTGTAATTATAGGCGACACTTGGGCCTAGCGAGGGTGGGCCATTGCCCAGGCTGGGACCCAAAATGTTTTTGTGCTGGAATGAGAAAAAAATTTAATTAAATAAATGAAGGGCAATTAAGGAAATAGGAAAGAGTGGAAGTAGAAAGACAACACACAGAAAAGAAAAAGTTAGTACCCACAATAAACTAAAAAGAAGAAAAACGCAACAACAAAAACAACACCAAGAAAAAAGCAACCACAAAAGAAGCGGTAGCATAAGCGACGTTTGGGCTCAGCGAAGCGAGAGTGGGCCATTACCCAGGCTCGGACCCAAAATTATTTTGTGCTGGAATGAAAAAAATTTAAATTAGATAAATGAAGGGAAATTAAGGAAATAGGAAAGAGTGGAAGTAGAAAGACATCATATAGAAAGGAAAAAGTTAGTACCCACAGTAAACTAAAAAGAATAAAAACGCAAACAAAAACAACAACAAGAAAAATGCAACCACGAGAGCAACGGTAGCTTAGGCGGCGCTTGGGCCCAGCGAAGCGAGAGTGGGCCATTGCCCAGGCTGGGATCCAAAAAAAAATTGTGCTGGAATGAGAAAAAAAATTAAATTAGATAAATGAAGGGCAATTAAGGAAATAGGAAAGAGTGGAAGTAGAAAGACATCACACAGAAAAGAAAATTTTAGTACCCACAATAAATTAAAAAGAAGAAAAACGCAACAACAAAAACAACAACAACAAAAACAACAACAAGAAAAACGCAACCACAAGAGCAGCGGTAGCATAGGCGACACTTGGGCCCAGCGAAGCGAGAGTGGGCCATTGCCCAGGCTGGGACCCAAAAATTTTGTGTGCTGGAATGAAGAAAAAATTAAATTAGATAAATGAAGGGAAATTAAGGAAATAGGAAAGAGTGGAAGTAGAAAGACATCACACAGAAAAGAAAAAGTTAGTACCCACAGTAAACTAAAAAGAAAAAAACGCAACAACAACAATAAGTAAAACGCAACCACAAGAGCAACGATAACTACGCGACCCACCAGCATCGGCCACCTCTTCCTCTGAGTCTCCGGCGCCATTCCGACGAAACACCGGTATTCTTCTGTTGCGTTTTCGTTTGCTTGTTTTATATAGGATTTTTGGTTTGAGGAAGAAGAAGAAAAGAATATATGTTTGAGATATTTCTGTAATTTAGTTAGTTTATTTGATTTTGGTTGACATTTTTCTGCAATTTAGGTAGTTTATTTGATATTGGTTTAGTTAAAAAAATTCTACAATTTTTGGTTGATTTATTTGACACTGATTTATTGTTATTGGGTTTATTTTATGGGTTTATTTTCTACAATTTGTTTATTTGACATTGGTTTATTATTATTGAGTTTATTTTCTCCTAATTGATTTATTGTTATTAGTTTCCTTTTTATTATTCATAGTAATTATTAATTATTTAGAATTTCTTTTCTAATTTTGAATTTTCTTCTCCTATTATATGTTTATAAATCATTGTTACGGCTACTATTTTTTTATTGTTGATTTTTTTTCTTTTGAATGTGTTAATGCTTTGAAGAGTTTATTTAGCGGTCAATTTGCGGGGAATTTTGTACGATAATATATTTTGCTATTATTCTATGTATGGATTCTTCTCATGATTTAGAAAATCAATGACAGAGATGAGGAGATTTTTGGTTGATAGAGAAAGTGTTGAGAATACGAATGTTGTGCAACCGAAAGCCGAATTACAATTACCGCCTAATAATGTGATTGATGAGTTCAACCCAAATGAGATTGTGCGTGATCCAGGTCTTAGGAAAAAAATTAATGAGTATGCTCTAAATATTCAAGACCAAGTGAGGAGGCCATATATATTGAAGGGTCCAATGCAACCAGATTTGACAAGCTTTCCTCGTACTCTATTTTGAAGTGGAAAAAGAGGATTTAGTAAATCATGGTATAAGAATTATGCATGGTTAAAATACATGAAGGATTAGAAAATACTTAGAATGGGGTTGAATAAGTTTTTATCTTCTAAATTTTTCTTTTACTTAACAACAAGAGTAGACACGTTTTCGTTTGAAACTCAAACTACTCCACGGTGATTTCGCTCAACGAGGACTTAATCCACTATAATCAAAAGATTACAATTGCACAACCAATTGTTGTTACTAACAACAATGCACAAGCCAACTGCAAGTGACCAACGCCTCTAAGACTCAACTTGTCCTAGCCCTCTTGAGAAATGTGACCCAACTGGTCTCGAAAGGAACAATTACACAAGAACTTCTAGACCAAGTGCTTACAATTTCTTCTTAAAAAGCTTTATCACAAAAGTGATTTTTACACAAGAAGATTAAGCTCAAAACTTAGAAATAAACTTCATAATGATTTCAATTTTGGCAGCGTAAGTTCTCTATGAATGATTGTTATGTTCTTTCTTGAATCTTGCACTTTATATAGAACTTCTAGATTATGTTTGTTGCAACGCTTGCGTGTCTTGGGTACTGGAAAGTGTAATTAAGATTTGTTTAGCTTCACGTGTTTTGTTTACTCAATGAACCTTGAAAGTTGAACCACTCAAGTATTTCAACCGTCCTAGCTTAGTAGGGTAACGTTACTGTAGTAGACTTTGTCTTAGAAGATGACGCACTGATACTTCATGATCTTCTGTAAGCCTTGTTCAAAATATCTTATAATCAGAATATTCTTTGGTGCTTCTATCAGAGGTTGCGCTAGCATGCTTCCTTCAGAAGTTGCTTTTCAGCGTGCCTGACCAGAAGTTCTATTCTTCTGTTGGCTGGAAATTTCTAAAATACACTTGAAGGCACTACTTAAGGAAAATGTCCCTACAAACCCAAGGCCAATTATAAACGAAGATAGTTTCTTTGGGAAAGCTTTATAAAGCTAAGTTGGAAATATCAGAAAACATGTGTAGACTGAAGAGTTGAGTCAAAGAACTAACCAAATCGACCATGCAAACAGAAGAAACATACGAGACAAATGCGTCGAAGAAAAACCACATCGACAAGATGGGTAAAGGATGATTATTGGTCGACTCGACATATTTTGGGTCAAATGAAGGAGTTGCTCGAAGGATAGATGTTGTCAAAGATGTAGGCCAAAGGACTTACGAAATATTATTATTTCTTAAAGGTATATCGAAACTAGAAGCAGTTAGTCCTTTTTGAAGTCACGAAGCGGGAAAGAGTCAAAATATAGAGATCGTGGGCAGTTACTTCAGAAGATCATGGTTCTGAAGCGCTAAACGAATGGCAAAATCGTGTGTAGCAGTTTTCTTTAGTTTGAATTTCATCCATTGATTACTCTTAGCAGTTACCTTGTAAAATACTATAAATAAGTCAGTCTGTTAGAATTTTAGTGTGTTCACTCGTATTCTCAAATTGCTTACCAAAACTCTGCCCAATTCCACGCTAAAGCAATAAAGAGTCATTGAGCTTTTGATGTACGTGAATCACCATCTTTACTTTCAATGCAATCAATTTATGTTTAAGTTTTATCTTTACTGTCTTGTTTACTTTCGGTTCACTTTGAACAACCTTTTTATTGAATACTTCAATGTTATTTGTTGGTCACGAGTCACCAATTAGTGATTAGTTGAACCCAGTGACTGCTATCAGTTAGCAGGTGGCCGAAATTCTGTGTGGAAAGTCATTGTACTGTTTCCCTTGGTCTCTAAAAACCATTTCTTGGTCAAGGTCTATTTCTATTAGAATTAGTATAATATACCAAATCTTAGCACGTGTCTTAAGATCATCTGGTCGATCTTGCAAGTAACCCTTAGTTGTAGGACCTAGGGAGGACCAGCGGTTGTTTACCATTTTCCACAGTAAACAAATTGGCACACCTGGTGGAACCGTGTGCTAAGTGTTAGAATTTGTCAGTAGCGTTAGTAGTGCATGAAACTTAGAAGTGGGAATTCAACAAATAAGAAACCACCTACTAGGAAACGTACACCTAAGATGACAAACAATACTCCCGCGTCGAATACGGATGAAGTTCCATCATGAACGCTGGGTGTCACCGACCCAGTTGTTTCGCAACTTGCGTCATTTCCTCCATTAAGTAGCACAACTGTCTCAGGGCCGACTGCTTCAGTATCAGTCCCTATTCCCCATACCACACCGGTGAGTCCAGGGCCTGTGGTGGCCACGAGTGCCATTCCGAACACAGTGATACCTCGATTTGGTACTGCTACAAATCCATCTTATGGAATTCCGTATTCCTTAATGATGGGATACCAGTCGACCCCAAGTGTATCAATGATGTCTGATAACGCAAAAAACACAAATGCTCTTTTGCAAGGATCCACAATAGGGGAAATAGGGAAATGCTTGTGCAACATCTAAATACTACCTCTGTGGCAGTATTAAGGCAACAAATGGACGATAGCAACCATGAGTTGGTTAATATGTTAACTAACCAAATGGGTAATGTATTTAATCCTATAGTACAAGAATCGGTCGAGACTAATAGGCAGTCCGCTGAAACAAACCGACAGGTTATTGCATAACTAACACGCTTGTGTAACTTCTTAGGAGCCCCCCAAACGGCTGCCCAACAGGGGCCACCGGTTCGACAACCCGTACCTGTTCATGGTGACATGGGGAAATACAAGAAGAAACTGTGTACCAAGGTCAAGCTGCAACTCCTCAAAGAAATGTCGTTGTCGATCCACCTAGTGTTTTGGTGCATAGACAACAAGAGGCTGACCAAGTGCTTGATCAAATTCGATAGGAGGATTTAGTTGTCGAAAATAATTTAACCAATATTGTCGAGAGAATTACGGCTCAAAATGGTATTAATACAATGCCAAGGCTAGCGTATTCCTCCCCATTATCAGAGTATATTTTACAGAATGAAAACCCTAGTGGATGGAAAACTCCTAAGTACACCAAGTTTGGGGAGAAACGGGTGAGTCGACGGTCGAACACATCGCTAGATACCTGACTGAGTTGGGAGACATGGCGAATAATGAAGGCCTGAGGGTGAAACATTTCCCTTCATCCCTCACTAAAGCAGCCTTTACATGGTTTACTACTTTTCCCCCTGATTCTATCGACTCATGGTCGAAGTTGGAGAAACTCTTCCATGAACAGTTTTACGAGGGGCGTTCAAAAATTAGTTTGATCGAATTGTCAAGCATTAAGAGAAAATTTGCTGAGACAATAGACGATTATCTGAATAGGTTTAGATCGTTAAAAGCAAGGTGTTTTACCCAAGTGCCTGAACATGAACTTGTTCAAATGGCTGCTGGAGGTTTGGACTACTCCATTAGGAAGAAAATAGATCCAACTTTTGTCAAGAGCATGTCACAATTGGCTGACAGGGTTCGACACCTTGAGCGCCTTCGACTAGAAAAAGTTATACATACTAAGGCTAAGTCTAAGAAAGAGAAGGTAGCTTATGTCGACTTTGATGATACATATCCCATATATGAGGCCGATTATATGTCGCCGACTGAGGCAGATGTGGATGTGGCTAAATTAAAATCAGGGTCGGCATATGAATGTAAATCATTGTTTCCTGCCAAAGGAAAAAGCCATGTTGTCGAAACTAGTTCAAAAACTCCTACAAAAACTTATACCTTTGACGTTAGCAAATGCGAGGAGATTTTTGATTTATTAGTTAAAGATGGTCAAATTCTAGTACCCCTAAATGCTAAATTACCACCATTAGAACAAAGACAAAAAAGAGGTTTTTGCAAATATCATAATTATCTTAGTCACACAACCTCTCAATGTTTTCTTTTCAGGGATCTGGTTCAGAGGTCACTCTAGGAGGGTCGCTTGAAATTTGCTGCAAGGAAACAAAAGATTGATACTGACCCTTTAAGGCAAGAAGAAGCCTTATTTGCTGAGCTTGTCGACATCAACATGGTCGACATCACTGAGATGCCCGAAAACACCATGTTGGAGGAAAGCACCAACGAAAGCCCAAATGTCAATCTGACTAACGTTTGTCCAAGAGACGATGAAGACCTGCTGGGTTTTATTTATCGTTGCAAGAGTAAGGATGCTCAAGTTAGTTTGTGCCCCAGGTGCAGCGCTCTAACTGACAGAGTCGCTGCTGAGAATTTCCTAAAGCTACAGTTGGAGAGGGGAAGGGCCTAGTTGAATAGAAGGGACCCAAGGCAAGCATCCCAGATTAGGCCAAAGACTTTTGTTCTGTTGGCCGCTACACCAAAGGGGACTTGGATTAAGCCCCAAATGGCCGCTGGGCCATTAAATGTGATTGGTGCTATGAGAGAGGCGAAAGGAAAATCACCCATGAGCTATCGATTGGAGGTGCGTTCTAAGAAGAAAAGCCATGTGTCTGAAAACTACATGGGAAAAAATCCTATGAGTCGGACTCAGTGGAGACGCTTCCAGAGAAAGACATAGGCTAAAAGACAAGTCGTTGCTGCTGCTAAGAAAACTGTTGTCGATAAAGGAAAGAATCCATGACAGTACAAGGAAAAGGTCGACTCTGCTGTCACGCAGCAGATTAAAGAACGTGTCAACAAACCAGTCGACGATAGTTCCGATGAGGCAACTGATGATTTTGCCTCTGATGACAAGAGAAGTCTTTAGTGAGAGATAATACTTGGGAAATCTTGAGAATTGAGGAGAGAAGACATGGAAATAAACACATGAACCTATTGACTCCTTGAATAAGAAACTTGTGCATCATTCACCTACAACATTTGGCAAGCAAAGTGTACACATATCATTGTTAGCCAAGTAACAATCATCACACACTAGAAATGAACACATACACAAGGTTTTTGGTGATCTCCTAGGGTCAAAGCCAAAGATATGAGAGAGAGGTAGATTCAAAATTGTGATCTTTGTGCCATGCAATGATATGAAGTATGAGAGAATCTTAGGGGGGGAAATTAGGGTACAACACAAGAGAGGTTACGTTGCTATTAAAGTGGATTTATCCAAAGCCTACGACAAGCTTAGTTGGGATTTTATTTGGCGAATTATTGAAGAAATACAATTTCATCCTACTCTGATAAATCTCATTATGCATGGTGTCAGTAGTGTGGAAACTAACATCAAGTGGAATGTCGTTATCTCTAATTACTTTCGACCCAAGAGGGGCATAAGACAAGGAGATCCTATATCTCCATATCTCTTTGTCTTATGCATTAACAAATTGTCTCATCTAATTTCCCAAGTTGTTGATGAGGGTGATTGGAAAGTCATTAAAGTTGGAATAAGAGGTCCTCAGATTTCACATCTTATGTTTGCTGACGACCTCCTCTTATTTGGTGAAGCTTCAACTGAGAAACTAAAGTTTATGGTGAATACTCTCAATAGATTTTGCAGGATGTCTGGTCAATAAGTGAGCCAAGAAAATACGAGAACTTTTTTCTCCAAGAATGTGAGCAGGAACCAGCGGTTGGAGATGGTGAGGATCTCGGGTTTTACGGAAATGAACTCTCTTGGAAAGTACCTTGGCATCCCCTTGACTGGTAAGGCATCCAACAAAGCTGAATTTCAATATATAATTGACCAAGTTAGTGCCAAGTTAACAAATTGGAAAGCTAGTTATTTGGCTTTTGCGGGTAGTGTCACTTTGGCCAAGAGTGTTATAGAGGCTCTTCCTTTATACCCTTTGATGACAAATATCCTCCCTAAATATTGTGTTGATCAAATCCACAAGCTTCAAAGGAAATTTATATGGGGAAAAACGGAAGGAAGCAAGAATTATCATGTTGTCAATTGGCAAACTATCACAACTCCGAAATGTGAAGGTGGCCTTGGAATCAGGAGATTATAAACGATGAATAAAGCTTGCTTGCTCAAGATGGGATGGCAACTACAGAAACACACTGATGATCTATGGAGCAACGTTTTATGGGGAAATTATGATAGAGGTGATGAGGGGCGTAACCCTACTATAAAATCTGTTGATTCTAGTTTCTGGAAGAACATCACAAAAATCTGGGAATCCATGAATGAATGTTGTTTTTGGCAGATTGAAAGTGGTAACTTAATCAAGGCTTGGGACGATAGGTGGATTGATCCTAGCATAAGAGTCAAATATTTGTGCCTCTATATCCCGCAACACTTAGAGTCGGCAACTGTCCGCGACTTGTGTACATCCACGGGAGATCGGAATTGGGTCGAGCTGGTGTAGTGGATGCCTGCTGATATCTGCATTAAAATTGATAGTGTTCCTCCTGTTTCGGATGTCGCGTTGCCTGATGTGAGAATCGGAATTGGAGATCATGGTAAAAAGTACACTGTCAATGAAATGTATAAGCTCCTGATTAGAGAAAGTGTTGTGAATGATGGTGTTAATTGGAAGGAAATCTGGAAAATTGATGCCATTGAGAGGGTTCGGTATTTTGTGTGGCTGCTTCATCATGATGGCTTGCTGACGAATTCGAAGAAAGCAAGAATGGGATTAGGGAGTAGAATGTGCAGAAGATGTGGTGATGTGGAGGAGGATTCATTGCATGTGCTTAGAGATTTCCCTAGCGTGGAGAAACTGTGGAGACAAGTGGTTTTTACTAACAAAAGGGTGGTTTTTTATGCAGGTAACTTAGAAGATTGGCTCTATATTAACATGAACACTAATCTTGGCAGCGACAACAAGGAGAGCTGGAGAATCTTGTGGGTCAATGCTTGTTATAACATTTGGCTTTGGCATACGAAGGAATCTCATAATATGAATTATAATAGGCCATCTTGCATGGTATCTTACATCAAAAAGCAAATGGGTGACTATACTATCTCTAAAATTAGCTCGCGAATCTCAACTCAGCCAAGTATGGAAACGAGGTTAGTAAAGTGGGATAAACCCCCACGAGATTGGGTTAAAGTCAATATTGATGGAGCAGTGGACAAGAACAGAAATGTCAGTTGTGGCGGTATTATTAGAGGCTCAGATGGTGAATGGATTGGAGGATTTTCGAAGAAAATAGGTAATTGTAGTGCTTACATTGCAGATTTATGGGGTGTTTTCGAGGGATTAAAAGCGGCCGAAGACATGGGTTTCAATCAGATTATTCTGGAAATTGACTCTCAGCAGGTGGTGAAGGATATTACGTGTAGGCATGTTCAATTGTTATTGGAAGAAGTCTTCTTAACAAAGTCCGAGCCTTTTTTCAACATGATATCACAATTTCTATTCAGCATGTTTACCGCGAAGTTAATATGTGTGGTGATCTCATCGCTAAGAATGTTATGCATCAACAAGCCAAGTTCATACACTTCAGAGAGTGTCTAATTTCCTCCTGACAGGCTTTGGCAATGATCTTTTGGGGAAGCAATTCCCACTTCTTTTTCCGATTTAGTTTTCTTTCTTCCGGGGCGTTAGCCCCTCCCGTAATAAATAAAAAAAGAGTGGGACGAACCTGTAATATTAACACTCTAACTCCTAAAAAGTGAGAGAATGAGAAATAATGTGAGAGTGATAATGAATTTGAATATTTGAAATGAAATGTTTTACTTTTATATATATATATATATATATATATATATATATATATATATATATATATATATATATATATATATATATAAATGATTGAAACCTTATGTAGGTAATGCGACGTGAAGTGCGAACAACCGCCTAATTAAATTGTATGTTTGATTGATGAATTGAAGATTGGAATTGTCGACTTCTAATTTGAGTGAAGACCTTTGTTGTGATCCTTTTTTTTAGAGTTTTTCGCGGCGGACAGTCCACAACAATTTCCTTCTACTTTTTCAGCTCTAAGATTTGCTGATCATCGTCATCCTTTTCTTGTTTCATTAATGGTTTCCAACTGAAACAATTCAAAACATTACATATATGCAATGTCGTTGCATGTTAAATTTGGGGTAGAATTTTTAAGATGTATCATGTAAGTAGCAATAGGCTGAGTCGATAAAATGTTGGGAACGAATAACTAGAAATAATTGACGAATTCATCATTGATTCATCAAATCAAACAACTGACGTCAACAACGTAGTCAATTCAAGAAAACACATCAGAAAGCGGTGCACACTTGAATCAAAAGTTGGACCCGTTACATGATCAAACTATGCTACATTATTATATTAAATTTCAAAGTCATGTGTATGTTTATATATATTCATCATGAAAAAGTAATAACCCTATAATCAAATTGTTACTACCATGCATAAGGTTCATAGCTAACATGCATGTTTTAACTTTTTGACAATTCGAAACTAATTATTAGGGTTCAATTCCAACATGGGTTGTCTTCTTCTTCTAAAGATAATTCAACATGCAAAGCAAAAGTTACGACTACGGTCTCAACAGTGCTCAAAGCACCATTTTTCAGGACAGGGTTGGAAGAAACTAGCTCATGTTCCAAGAGGACATTTTGCTGTGTATGTAGGTGATAAGGATGATGAATATATGAGGCGGTTTGTGGTCCCAATATCTTACTTGAAACAACCTATGTTTCAGGCCTTGTTGAGTCTTGCTGAGGAAGAGTTTGGTTTTGAACAGGGAAACATTGTTATTCCATGTCCTATTCGTTATTTTGTTACTCTCATTTCTTGTTTCAATGACTCATAATTATTTTGTTACTCTCACTTTTTGTCTGCTTAAGTCACTAATTGTACTTCATGAATAGGGTTTGTTAGAGAAAAAATAACACATATGTTTCACTGTTTTGAAGTGAATTTAGCATTGAAGTGATGATGTGTTCAAAGTCAATTTCTGTTTATAATTTCCTTTTTTAGTAACTAATTTTCAAAAGGTAGTTAGAAATTACTATTTTAGGAACTAATTAGTTAGAGTTTGTTTGGTTAGCTACAATTTATTAGAACGGTTTAATAGCTTATTTGATGAGCTATGTATGACAGATGAATATATCATTTAAAACCAAGCTCAATAACATAACTGATTGCTTCAATTTCAATTATGTTTTTCCTTTTTCATGATGAAGTCAATGTTCAAACATGATAATTCAAGTGTCGTTAACTACTAGAAAAATTATTTTTTATAAAAATTGTTTTGCCTCATATATTTTAAAATTCAAGTATATATCCTGCGCACGTCATTTTTTTCTTAAGAAACTATATGTTATATTTTGCCGAATTTATTCAAAACTGAGGGATAAACTAATTTAGTGTACACGCTTCGAATTCCAATAGCATCAAATTATGTTTTTATGCTATTAAAAGTTGCGCCTTATTAAATATTTTATTATTAATTTAAAAATAAGCCAATTTCCAATGATTTTGAAGCATATTCTAATTTTCAACGATATTTTATTATAACACAATTATTCATATAATTTGTTTTTTTAACCAATTTTGAAAAATTATATATTCAGTTAATGTGAAATAAGCAATCCATATTAGATATAATAAACTCAGTCTTATTTAACCCTTCGGTTAAATGCAAAAACCGAGGGAAAATGGTGCATTTATTATTATTTTACTTTTTATTTGTAAATTAAAAAGGAAATAATTGTTCCCCTTGCTTTTAGTCAAAAACCAAGGAAAACCTCTACATCATTAAGAAAACCTATACACCATTAATAAGCTTCAAATTCATAAAATAACGATGCTCAAGATATAACTAACACATCAATACACAAGAAAACCTCTACACCATTAAGAATGCAAAAACCATCACTCTATATGTTGAATGTTACCTTATGAAACGCTCTACATCTATTAAGTACGACGAACACCATCACAACTTGCCATTAAAGAAGCAATGAGTATGCAACATTTGTCATTGAGATGGATTGTAAGTGCAGAAAAAAGTGGATCTAGGTTGGTATTTTTAACGTAATATTTGATCTTTTAACTAAATGAAAATTTATGTTATGTATCTAACTTTTTATGTTATTACATAAATTGGACCCATGTAAAATCGTTGGACTTGAAAAGCAATGGATATGCAACAAAATATGGATTTGTTCTTCTCTAAGAATAACTATGACAATGATTAATCATATTTGTAAAAAAATTGTATTTTAATTTTTGTGTAAACAATGTAATTTAATATTTTGAATAAACAATGTAATTTGTTTTTTAATATATATTTTCCCCTCGATTTTTGGAAAGAAATTGAGAGGTATGTGGTGCTAGTTTTAAAAATATAAATATGTTGTTTTTGGGGATCGAACCGAAGATCTTTTCAATTATCCTCTCGGTTTTGTAATAATTTAGGGGTAAAGTGGCAAAATTTTATGACATCTTTCATTACTTTGTCTCTCTAACAAAGATTAAAATCCCTTAGCTTCTTAGGTTAAATGTATTTTAGTAGTAGTGTTTGCTTAAATCTATTTTTCAATCAATTGCACAATTCATTGTGTTCGTGAAAAATACAATTGATGTTTGTGATAGAATATCATAAAGCTAACAGAAAATACAGTTAGATCAAATCTCAATTGTATTCATGATTGATTAGAGATACAATGATAGCTCTGTTTATATAGAGAGCTAGAATAACAGAATTCTGTTATGATCTCTAACAAACTAAGACAGCTCAGCATTACAGCTAAACACAAGCTGATACAAAATAGCACTTCATCTTTCATTCCCCCTTTGAAGTTGGGGGTAGTTCTAGCAGACTATGTTTGTCAAAAACTCTGAGCTTAGAACGAAGGGGCAGAAACTTGTTTGCAGATAGAGGTTTAGTAAGTGCATCAGCCCATTGGTCTTGAGCAGGGACATGAGCCACAACAAGACTCTTGTTGAGGACTTTTTCTCTAACAAAGAAAATGTCCAGCTCCATATGCTTAGTTCTATTATGGAGAACTGGATTGTGAGCAAGAGTTACAGTGCTCAGATTGTCGCATAGAACTTTAGGAGGTAGAAAGGGACAGTGCAACTCCCTGAGCAGAGACTGCACCCATAACAATTCTGCAGCCAGATGTGCCATGTTGCGATACTCTGCTTCAGCACTGGACCTGGCCACTAACTGCTGCTTTTTAGACCACCAAGATATCAGATTAGGGCCAAGAAACACACAGGCACCAGAGGTAGATCGCCTGTCATCTGGGTCTGAAGCCCAATCAGCATCACAAAAACCAAGTAATTGCAGAGGCTGCTGAAGAGAGGCTGGTTGAATGAGCAGACCATGATGTTTTGTACCACTTAAATACCTTAATATTCTCTTCACTGCCTTCCAATGTTCTTCCAAAGGATTGGACAGAAATTGACAAATTTTATTGACTGAAAAAGAGATTTCTGGTCTAGTTAGTGTAGCATACTGCAGAGCCCCAACCACTGATCTGAATTGTGTAGGATCATCAACCTCAATAGAACCTATTTTGGATAATTTGCTGCTGGAAACCATGGGTGTGGGCATACCATTTGCACTGGTCATGTTCACCTTGGCTAGTAAATCAGTGATGTATTTGCTTTGAGATAGCAGAAGTGAGCCATTAGGTAAATGTGTGACTTCAATGCCTAGAAAGTAGTCTAATTTGCCCAACTGTTTTAGAGAGAAAACCTCATTGAGATGTTTGATTAGGGCTGTAATGAATGAAGCAGAATTTCCTGTGATGATAATATCATCCACATAAACCAGAATCATTATCTGAAGTTTGCCCTGATGCAAAAAAAATAGACTAGGATCACATTTACTGGCCTGAAAACCTTGCTGAATGAGGGCATTTTTAAGCTTGTCAAACCAGGCCCTTGGGGCCTGTTTTAACCCATAAATTGCCTTATTCAACTTACACACAAGGGACTTATTAGAAGACTCAAATCCAGGGGGCTGCTGCATAAACACTTCCTCCTCAAGAGTGCCATTGAGGAAGGCATTATTCACATCGATTTGCTGGATGGTCCACTTGTGAGTGACTGCAAGTGTCAAAGCTATCCTTACTGTAACAGGTTTTACAACAGGTGAGAAGGTTTCAGAAAAATCACTTCCAGCCTGCTAATGGAAGCCTTTGGCCACCAATCTGGCCTTATATTTGTTAAGAGTACCATCATAATTCTCTTTTACCCGAAAAACCCACTTGCAGCCGATGGGTTTCCTTGATTCAGATGGTTCCACCAGTGTCCAGGTCTGATTTCTCATCAGTGCCTGATATTCTTCCTTCATTGCCTGGTACCAGTGAGGAACAGCCAAGGCTTGACCAACAGAGGTTGGTTCAAGATGAGTCAGTAATAAGGTAGGGTTTAGTTTAGGTCGTACAATGCCTCTTTTGGCTCTTGTTTGCATTGGGTGAGAGTTAAGAGGATTGATGAAAGGCTGAGAATTAGGAGAGGAAGTGGGACTTACAGATTGAGATATAGCAGGGGAAGAAGATGGGGATATGGTACTTGCTTCTGCTAAATCAGAAGTGATAAGAGCAGGTGTGGATGTAGAGGTGTTGGGAGAACTAGATAGAACAGGGGACTGCTCAGCTGAGTTGGGTGATTCAGGGACATTGTTATGTAAGCTATTGGAGGTAGAATGAATGGGAGTAGAAGAAAGAGGAGTAGCAGAAATGGATGGGTCAGAACTGACTTGAGAAATAGGAGATGGTGACATGAGAGGCACACTGGAATAAGAAAAAGTGGAAGATTGAGGTGTGGTAGATGAGGAAGGTTTAGAAGACTCAGAAAATAATTTGGAATAAGGGAATATGGACTCTTGGAACAAGACATCCTTAGATATGTAGATGTGACCATTAGGAGCTAGGCACTTGTAGCCTTTATGAGAAGTGGAATACCCTAGAAATATACATTCTTGAGACCGGTAATCAAGTTTGTGAGAGTTGTAGGGGAGAAAGGAAAACAGAACATCCAAAACTCTTAGGCAAGAATAATCGGTTGCTTGTTGAGAAGTTTGAAATAAGGGACCGATTATCGAGACCGACACTAGGAGTCTATTAATTAGGTAGTCAAATAAAGGAATGGTCCCAAAATTTCAAGGGCAATGTGGATAAGGCTAGACTGTTTCAACAATATGGCGATGTTTGCGCTCAACTATGCCATTTTGATGGTGGGTATGTGGGCATGTGAATCTGTGGACTATGCCTAAGTCATTGAGATACTTGGTGAATGGCCTAAATTCACCCCCTCCATCACTCTGCACACTTTTGATAGGAAAGTTAAATTGAAGTTCAACCATTTTCTTGAATTGAACAAATTGAAGCAGAGTATCAGATTTAAGTTTAAGAGGGAAGACCCACACAAAGCGAGAGAAGGCATCAACACAAGTTAGGAAATAGCTATAACCCCCTAAGGACAGCATGGGAGCAGGACCCCATAGATCACAAACAACAAGCTCAAAAGGCTGCTTGTAAACAGTGGCAGACAAAGAGGTGGGAAGCCTGTGAGATTTGCCTAAGCAACAGGCTGAACACAGTTCTGCAGGTGGTTTAGAAGGAGCAGAAAATTGACACAGTTTAAACACCTCAGTGAGAGCATGATGATGAGGATGACCTAAACGAGAGTGCCATAAAACATATTTATTTGTTGCTATAGCCAGAGAATTATTCATATGCTGAGATGATAAAGAATTATAAGTAGTAGCATTGAGAGAAGGTAAAGTGGAACAGATGGAATTATCTTTATTCATGAATAGATCAGCAGTACACAGAGAAATACACTTGTATGAATCATTTGTATTGCCTACAGACCTACTTGAACTACTACTACTACACTGTTTTGAAGACTCAGCTAGGCAGGAGTTGAGACTTGGTGAGGACTTGAAATTTTGTAAGGCTGGAACAGGAAATTTGTAGAGACCATCTGCGCCCACCAGACCATGAAGTAAAACTTCAGAAGAAGCCTGGGATTTGACAACACAAAATTTTGGGTGAAACTCAAAGAAAACCTTATTGTCCTGAGCAAATTTGCTAACACTCATAAGATTTTTAGTGATGTGAGGCACGAGTAAGAGATTTTGCAAAGTGAGAGACATGTGAGGATGGTTAGGTAAAGGAAAAGGCATAGAACCAATAGAATGAATAGACAAACCTTGGCCGTTTCCCATAAACACTTGCTCAGTTCCAGGCACAGAAGTAGATTCAGACACATTTGAGGGATCAGGAGTAACATGATAGGATGCACCGGAATCAGGATACCACCATTGATTACTGAAGCCAACATCAGTGCCTGCATAGAAAGCCTGTGGAGAAGGTGCACGAGAGGAAGCAGCTCTTGGAACACCATAGCTAAAGGGAGGTTGGTACATAGGTCGTGATGGCATCATGAAAGGATTGTAGGGAGCTCTCTGAGACTGATACATTCCAGCAGCAGAATTTGAGTAACGATAATAGCAGATGGACGCATCGTGTCCAGATTTGTGACAAATCTGACACTGAGTTTTGCCAAAACGGCCACCTCCACGGCCAAAACGGCCGCCGCCACGATTTGAACGGCCACCACGTGCACCATAGCTATGAATCTCAAAGATTGGCGAATATGACTTGTTCCGTGGAAAAGCCTCGATCAAAGACCGGATTGATCTGACGTAGCCGGCAACGACGGTGTCAACGCCTGAGTCAAATTGACCGCCACCGGTTCAGGGAGAACTGCTTTGCGATGCTTATCCAGACGCGATTCATGTGCCAGCAGCGACGACTCAAGTTCATCGAGTGAACCGACTTCTTCTTTGCTGTTAACGGCGGCGACAATGGAGTCGTATTCCTCAGGAAGAGAATCGAGCATAATTTCAATTAGGTTTCGAAGAGGAACGGGATCGCCGATCGAAACCAGTGATTCACTGATTTCGCGAACACGAATCATCAATTCAGCAATCGTAAGAGTGCCTTTCGTAAGGCGGCGTAATTCCGAGCGCAGTTGACGAGCTTTGGTGGATAGGAGTGTACCGAAGTACCGATGAACCTCCGTCCAGACTTGCCATGCATGTCTACAGTCAACGAGTTTGGGAAGAATGGAATCAGAGATGGTGGATAACAACCAAGTGTATATGAGCGCATCTTGTTGTTCCCACTCGCAATACGCAGAATTCGCACCGTGAGGTGAGGAATCAGAACCAGACGATGGCGGCGGTGGAATCACCGGTACAGTAACAAATCGTTGTAACCGATGGCCACGAACAACACCATCGATTTGTTGCTTCCACTGCTTGAAATTCTTATCATCAAGCTTGACAGAGATAAGATGTGACAACTTCACTTGCGAAGAAGGAAATAGGAAATCCATGGAGAACCACTACTGGATCGAAAAGAAAGCTCTAGATACCATGATAGAATATCATAAAGCTAACAGAAAATACAGTTAGATCAAATCTCAATTGTATTCATGATTGATTAGAGATACAATGATAGCTCTGTTTATATAGAGAGCTAGAATAACAGAATTCTGTTATGATCTCTAACAAACTAAGACAGCTCAGCATTACAGCTAAACACAAGCTGATACAAAATAGCACTTCATCTTTCAGTTTGAAACAATTTGAAAGAAATATTTTCTTATGGTGATGTTATTCTTGTTTCAGAATTATAAAAATAATTTTACATTCTCAAATAATATTCCAAGACTGTCACTGATTCCTACTAGATTTATATGCTAATTCCTAATTGTACTTGTCGAATTCGTTGCTCGTGTCAAGTTGTGAGACAAGCAATGAAAAATTATGGTTTATTTGTATGCTATCATATATTTTACTAGTGTAAATGAAAACTTTATTGTTTTTAGGTCACAATTTCTACTTTTGAATCCATTTCCATCTATGAAGAAGATTTTCTCAATAGGTCTTCAGCATGAATGACAAGAAAATTTTGCTCCTATTGATAATTCACAAGCCTTAATAAATGTTCTAGGATTCAAGCAATTCAATTATAAGTCAAGTAATTCTAATATTTTGCATAACACTTCAAAGTCCAATAATTGCACACTATTACAAATAACACATGTAATGTCGGACGCGAAATATGTTTTTACTTTGGTATCAGAAGCGAGGTAAATAAGATCGTCATGAAAAATAAACACTTATCACCTCGTTGTTTAAAACATTGAGGGGTATTTTAATAGAGCATGAGTTCGATCCACAACGTCTGCATTTTTATTATTTTCAATAATAGTGGCTCACGTGTCTCAATTTTTTAATAAAATCGAGGGGTAAACTAGTAATACTTTTTAATTTAAACTGGTTATATTGTTTACACGAAAAATTAATAATATTTTATTTACAAAATACAATGTTTATCCAGAATATTAAACTGGTTATATTGTTTACACAAAATATCAATACAAAATTTAATTTTTTCAGGAAGAACCATATGTTGGATCTTCAAATCCTTGATATCCTAGAAAGATCAAATGTTGTTAACAATAGATAAATAAAGGGTTAGATAAAAAAAAGTGGTTAGATAAATAAATGGTTAGATGAAAAAGGGTTAGATGAAAAAATGTTAGAAAAATAAAAGGTTAGATGAAAAAAGGGATAAGTAAATATTTAAGTACACAAATCTTAAACGCAAATAATTTTCTGCTCTAGCAATCCATCATAGAGAACACTTCATAACAAAGAATCTTTCATATCTTAAAGCGGAGGATAATTTCAAGCGCTTCATATGATGTTTTATTATCAATTTTTTTATATTCATAATGTTTTTATAATGAAAATTAACCTAGCTTTCACGCATATCACTAATGAAAGTGTCTTGACCGTTCATAGTCATGAAAGGGACGACAAGGATTTGATTAAGGGCGGTGACAAATATCATCAACTTAAACGCTAAAATATCCCAGCGTTTTTGTGAAAAACCAAGGTGAAATTTTTTTTTAATTACATTGTTTACAAAGAATATCAGAATCACAATATATTACTACGAATTCTCGCTACTGCTCAAGGGCTTACTAAATTTAACAAAAGCATAGCCTTTATACAGTCCAGTTTTACAATTTATAGTAAACCACACAAAATCATCAATCATCATTATTTTTAACGTATAAACATTGAATATTCTTGAGAAGTAATTTGGTAGCGTACCTGAAATCTATTGGCAAGTAGACAAAATCAAAGGAGAAAGTGTTTTCAACAACAGATATTTGGTGGAATCCAAATTTTGTTGCATACCTTTATGTTGGAAATCCAGAAAAAAACCATAACTTATCCGTCTTCGGATAAGTTATTTTAATTTTTTCACTTGCAATCCATCTCTAAGATCTGTTCTTAGCGTATCTAGTTCAAAAAAATTCATGACAATAGACAGTAGTAAATATTTCATGTATCAAGTGTGGCTACCTATAAGTTAGAATTAGGGTAAAATTTGATAAACTAAGGTAGTTATATTTAAAGCTGACTACTTTACCCCTCAGATTTAACTTATAACTGAGGTATATTATATTATCTATCACCTCGTCTTTATGGAAAAACCGATGTGAAATTTTTTTTCGGACTTACATTATTTACACAAATAAAATAAAATAAATATTTTAAAAACAAACCTTTGTTTCTTTGAATGAATATCTTCGCTGATATATTATCTATCACCTTGGTTATATGAAAACACCAAGGTGAAATGTATTTTTTTTATACTTACATTGTTTACACAAAACATTAAAATAAATAGTTTAAAACAAATATTTGCTCCTTTGAATGAATATCAACACCAACAACAATATCAACACCATTATGTGAGATAGATTGCAAGGGCAGGAAAAAAGTTTAGTCTTATAATAATATTGAAAGTTTTTCCTGTCTTGCAATCCATTCCAAAGAATGATGCAATTTCGAGTTTGGTGCGGCTACAAATAAGTAAAGATTAGGGTAAAATTTGTTTGCTTTTTATAGCGTAATCAGATTAGTAGACCCCTCAGTTATATTGTAACATCGAAGGGTTCATTAATTTATGTTACAATTTTAATCAAAATAATACATAAACTACAAAAGTTGGGATTTGAAGCGCGTCGAGAATAATTTTACCCCTCGGGTTTATTAGAATCCGAGGTAGGTTGATACTTTTCCAAATAATAAAAAAATAATACATGACGCGCCTATGCTTAATACGTCGTTGCTTTTCTGGTTGACGTCAAAGTTCTGTCATGAAATGCATTATTTATTGTACGTAATGGCACTTATTGTGGTAGGACTGGCAACACAATTGAGGTTTGGTATAAAAAAACATGGTTTTCCACTTCATTTTGGTAAAAAGTTCAATAGACAACAATGTTGCCACAAACAACGGTGATGACAATGATGGTTCTTTTTTTCAACAGTCGAATACCAACTGTGGTTCTTCTCCAATTACTCGAGATCAAATTGAGAAGCTAGTGAATCTTCTTCAAAATTTTATCTCTTAGTCAAACTCAAAATTTTGCAGTCTCAAATCAAGTTGGATCCTCTTCACTCATAGGTTCTTTACTTATGAGTGACAAAGAAATTCTCATTATTTTATTTAAAAATGATATACTTTTGACTCTTGGATCTTAGATCCAAGAGGCGGTGATTATATGTGTTCCTCAAATTATTGGTTTCTTTTTCATAAATAAATCAATCCTATAAATGTTAAATTGTGATACAAACAATTTGTCTTAGCCAAACACAATGATACAATCAAGTTTTCTCCTAATATTTTCACTATAGATGTTATCTACGTACGTGATTTTTCTTTCAATTTAATTCTGTATCAAAACTAAGAAAAATTCAAAATACAATGTAAAATTTAATGAAACTAGGTGTTACATTCCAAACCAACAATCTATGAAGATAATTTGTTTACTTGAGAAGTTTGAAGGCTTGTATCATATAATCCTTAAGGACAAATTGTTGAAGCGGTAAAGAGGCAAGCAAAAGTAAGTATTTATTTAGTTTTATCATATCGTCTCCACATGAATTAGTGCTATTGAATTGTCATTATACAATTTTTTGCATTTATGAGTTTGGGGTTGAATTGGATTGGTTTGACTAAAAGGCAAACGCGGGAAGGTAGAGAACTCTCGGGTTTGAATTTTGTCTACCCTATCAAATACTTAAACTCTCGACCCATATGTAGCCAACCTAAAATATCTGTCAATATCATCACATATCACTCACATAGAGGTTATGTCTAACACATAGTGAGATATTGACTGTATTACTCGCATCAACGATCTCTCAGCACAACACGAACAACACAAAGGCCTTAACAGTTAATACCTAAGTGATAAATAAGCCTAAATATATCTCTAGATTCTAAGCCCAATAGATGTTCATTCTATGTCCGAATTCGACCGTCCATTTCTGCAACAACCCAAACCCAAATAAAGAAAGCAATCATCAACATCGATTTATAAAATGAGTTTCATATGACATCATGAGCAATAAATATACATACAATCAAGGTAAATATACATACAAACTATAACAATTAAAGATTACAAAGAAAAGATAAGAAGAGGAACCAAATAATTCTTGCTTTGTCAACATCAATCGATGAGAAATTCAACTTTGGGTCATCCGATTGCAACCTCCAAATGTTGTTTCTAAGCCTCTCTCTCTCTCTACCCAAAAATGGGTTTAATGGTGTTGGGACTCAAAAATGCTCAACCCATAACCTAAAAATGTATTTTGTGCCCTATTTAATGAGTTTCAAAGTCACAGGGCGTGCTTAGCCCACACAGAGCGCGCTTAGCAGGCTCTCTGTTGTTCCGGAAAAAAACTTGCTCTTGTTTTCGCCATAACTTAAGAACTGTAACTCCAATTTACCCATGGTCGGAAGTGTTGAAAAGCTTATTCAACACTCTATCTAACAATGACTAAATATTAATGAAATTAATGATTTCCTTTTCTTTGATTTGAGCCTTATTCTTTGATTTGAGACTTATTCTTTGATGAATTACTCAAAATCGCCTCTTTGAAGCTATGACTTTGACTCTTTATTTCTCAATGCTAGAATTATGAATGAATACCTATAAAATAGATGAAAAATATCAAACGGTACAATATTTACACAAAAACACAATTATAATCAATATGTACAAATACACACACAAGTTGGGGTTTATTCAAATAATTACAACAAAATGAGTCGATAAGTGCCACTAAAATATACACAGATATAATAACTATTTTGCACTTATCAAAATCTCACCAATTTAAAATATTGTTTGTCCTCAAACAAAATCAAACAACCTAAAGAAACAAAAGGCAAAAATCAAAGAATCGGGAACTAACATGTTTTGAAAACAAAAAAACAAATGTATGGTTCAATTTAAAAATATACAAACAAGGCAAAACTTACCACTAAATACAAACACATGTAAAAAATTCTAAAACAATGCATTATTCAGAAATGCATCACACCTAGCACACAATTCATGGGTAAATGAAAAACAAAAACCTGAGCGACTTAACACTCATCCAACAATCTTGCAAACAAAAGACTAAATTATGCTTTCATCCAAAAACTCATATTGAAAACATAAAAGCAAGAATCACAAGGACATTAAGGGTTGTAATGTGGTCTGGTTAACAAACAAGGGAAAATTTCTAAAGTTTTAAACCCGAAATTCCAATCAAACTTCTTCTCTTATCCCAATTTCTACACGAAAACACATAACTTATTGGCACAACATTATTTGATACTCATTTTGTTTTTGTTTTTTCAAAACTTTTTCAATTTTTTCTTTCTTTTTCTTTTTCACATTTTTTTCAACCTCATAGAAATCAATAAATAAGAAAACATTTCTCTCCGCAATTTGAATTCAACCAACATCAAAGTGTGAATACTCCCTACTTTCTAAGGCAAGGTAAAATATCAAACCATAAATCATGGTTGAGGGTTCAACAAAACAAAGAATCAACATCCATTTAAAAACTGAACTAAATACTCATATACAAGCATAAAGTTCAAAAACAACATGGATAACGACAAAAAGGCTCAAAAGGGTTACAAATGCTCACACACTCACATGGTGAATTGATAATTTGGTCAGGTAGTTGTGCTCAAAATGAATCAAAAATGTTTTGATCATTTTCATATTTTCATACAATCAACACAATCAAAAGAATAAACCTAATAAAATCCAGTTAGAATAAGAATTGTGGCCTCCAGCATATATGAACAATGGAAAGCTTCCTCGCATTTGGGGTAAAAAAGAACTAAAGTGATTCAATCAATAAGCAAGCAATGTGAAAGAATGAATGACATGAAATTTGTACAAATGAAAAATTTCTTAATCATGTTATGCTATAAAAAGAGATAAATTAGTACCTGGTGTGTACCAACTTCAAAAAAGTATCATTACCATACATCCGCAAGTTGAAACACTAAAATTCAAAAAATCACCAAATACGACCTTAAGCTATCAAACCAAAATTAGACGATAAACAATAAACGAAAACAATTATTAGGAAATCATATTATTATTATTATTATTATTATTTACTACTCTAAAGCCTTGGTGAAAATGGAAAAAAGAAAGGTCAAGTGAAACAAAGAGAATTCACTGGCGCAACACAGCAAAGTGCGCTAAGCAAGCTGACCGCGCTTAGCGGTATCTGAAAAATAGAGAAAAATAGAAAAACATTTTCATTTCTATGTCAACCTCCACTACACCTACATAACCTCATCTACACAACAATGTACAAAGTTTACAACCAACAAATTTCCTCAAGCTAAACACGATAAGCTTTTGGAAAACACAAAAATTAACACATTAACACAAATTACTATAAACATACTAAACGATGGGGTGAAGGTGGATTAAACAAGTTGAAAAGTGAAATTTTTAGAGTTTTAAGAATTGGTACAATTGCAACTTGTTTAACCAACATTCACCACACTATCTAAACTACTACAATAAAAAATAATACAACAAACAAGAATATAAAAACATGTTTGTTTTATATCGTTAGTTCGACGTCTTTATTGTGCAAGCTAATAACTTCCTCAAATCATGTCATGGTGTTGCCATACCGCAAAAAATCTAAAGAAAGTGTCTTAACCAAACACTTGAACAAATGTTACGAAAACAAAATTTACAACATCACTTTGAACAACAAGAAAACACATATGCACAAGTACGAAATCAAACACAAAACAAATATAAAGTTAACATATATACAAATATAACCAACTCTTGTTTTCGTCATAACTTTAGAACTGTAACTCCGATTTACGCACGGTCGGAAGCATTGGAAAGTTTATTCAATGCTCTATCTAATAATGACTAAATATAAATTAAATTAATGATTTCATATTCTTTCATTTGAACCTTATTCTTTGATGGATTGCTCAGAATTTGCCTCTTTGAAGCTATGACTTTGGCTCTTTATTGCTCAATGCTCGAGTTATGAATGAATACCTACAAAAGAGATGAAAAAATATCAAACGATACAATATTTACAAAAAAAACATTATACACAATCAATAAGAAAATATGTGCAAAAGCCAACACAACAAAAGAAGTCCTTAAATGCATAGATTTTTTATTTCTTTAAATTGTTTTAATCTAGTATGTAAATTAATGTATCTGCTTAACTAAGAAGCACTCCTATAAACATAAATATGTTTTAACCTAGTTTGGTTAATTTCCTCAAGAAACCAATTGGTCAGAATTCTTGAGATGTCAATGACAGTTTGTCATTGAGGTTTATTTCCTTAAGAGTCTAGTAGATCAGAATTTTTGAGATGTCAATGATGGTTTGTCATTGAGGTT
The DNA here is from genome assembly GCA_021764765.1 of Vicia sativa. NCBI lineage: Eukaryota > Viridiplantae > Streptophyta > Magnoliopsida > Fabales > Fabaceae > Vicia > Vicia sativa. The sequence goes on from CM038795.1 coordinate 80,991,964, forward strand.
GATTTCCTCAAGTGACCAGTTGGCTATAATTCTTAAGATGTAAATGATAATTTGACATTGAGGTTGATTTCTACAAGAGACTAGTTGGTCAGAATTATTGAGATGTCAATGATGGTTTGTCATTGAGGATGTAATCAAAGGGTATTTGATTAATGAATTAAGTCCTTATTGATAAGGAAAAATCACTCTAGCTAGTAGACTGGGCTAACCTAGTTAACAATGAACCATGATAAATATGCTTGTGTCTTTTATTAATGTTGTGTACTTTGTGCATGATTATTGTTTGAATCTTGGGAGTTCGAAAAAAATTTATTCCAAAAACCTAATTCCAACCCCTTTTTCTTGTGTTTCATTGAACCTTCAATTCGTATTAGAGCACCGATTATGTTATTGATTTTCATCAAACACTTAATTGTTTCATAAAAATACCCAAGCTTTGAAATACATTGGAAGTGACTCCTTCACATGGTATCAATAATAATAAATACAAATCATAAAGGTGCTTTATTGTAGATGACGAAGTGTCTCTTCTATCTAGACTCCTTCTAGCATCTCTGAAAGCAATGACAGAAAGTGTTCAACAGCAACTAAAGATCAGTTGGAATTTTGTAGACAACATCTGACAGGAGAAGTCAGAGTAGGAGAAATAACTCGTAGGCAACATGAAACTGCCTAAAGGATAAAACCAACAGGAAATTGATGACCAGCACAGAAGCAGGCTGACGTTGACACAAGATTTTAGTTGTTTCATACACACCAAAGAGTGAAACACATGAGCATTATATTTCAAATCATTTAAGTGTAATCTTTTTATCTTCATTTTTGTGTAATCAGCTTATTATAGTGTGTAACACGGTGTAAGAATTGGCTTATTTATTTTGCGTTTTATCGCAAATATTGCGGATAGCAAGAGTCGCCACCGACTTTTCTTTTATCCAATAAAGGAAAGGTGAAAAGAACATGAAAGACCTTTGATAGATTCTGAGTACGAGAGGTAATTATGAAAAAAGAAGGTATTAGCACCATTTCCATCCGTAGTTATCTACGAGCTCTTAATTGCTTAGCTCACCTTTTGAAAACTTGCTTTTGTATGTGTGTGTTTTGTTTGAAAATATTTTGCTTTGACTTTGTAATGCTTCTTGTATCAGTCCTCAAGAATGTATACGAAATGTTTGAAAATATTTGTTTTGAAAATGTAACTTTGTAATGATTCTCGTATGAATGTATACAAAGTGTTTGTTTAAAAGTATTTTTGAAAAGAGTGTGAAGTGTGAAAATTATTTTGATTGATTGTAGAAATTAAATTAGAGTCTTATTACCTATTCAGAAAGGTCGTTCTTGTTAGTTTTCTTCTCCTTTAGGGTAGTGTTATCCACAACATTAGTTGGTAGGTAGCTCTATCCGTTGTATGTGAAGGAACAAATGTAGGATCATAGTATGGTCATTGAAGGCAACATGTAAGGATACCTTAGCAAATTCGTAGGGATGATCATCACTTATTCGTAGGCAACAATCGAGGGACGAGATCATATATTCATAGGCAACATCGATGGACATCGAGGGACTATGATCTTTGTGATGATTTTTAAATCGATGGACTTTTGCTAATGGTACCCATACGTTCGAGGGACTTTTGCTAATGGTACACCTACGTTCGAGGGACATGACCATTTTTATCTGAAGGCAACAAGAGATGATACCCTAAGGATGTGAGTGTGCAAAGTGTGTTAATTTTAGATATCTTATCTTTGAATTAGGGTTATCTAAGTTGTTTTTAGTCTTATCATACAAGACTAATTAGCATACATCTAAGCAGTTAAATATTTGCAGAAAAGTAAAGATGCGGAAAGTAAATGTCCTACGTTATTACATGGTTTTAGGACAGTTACATAATAAGGAGGTGCAGAAAGTAAAAGTGCATAAATTTAAACCTAAACTATTACATCTCATAAGTAGTAGAAAAATGCGAGAAAATAAATCTACGCTATTACAAAAATAACCATGCGACATATACATTGTTTCTAGAATTTAAAATAGAAAGACGAAAATAATGTTAGGATAAAAATGAGAAAAAATACTAGTAATGAAGTACAAGGGCCCAAAACCAAAAAGGAAATTCTAATTAAAGCAATTAACATGAATTAAGACGTTGTTATTAATAGCAAAGAATGAAATAGAAAAAACAAAATATGCAAAATACATGGAAGTAAATAGAATTATTTGTAAAAAGTATTAATTAATTAGGAAAAACTCACAGACTATGTACAAAACTAAACTAATTTTCTCAATAAAATGAAATATCTAATCTTATATTGTTTTTATAATTTTGAAAAGATGACATAGTATTTAAAATCATTATGACTATATAAACCTTAAAATAAAGATTGCCTAAATATTAGTAAAGTAGAGTAAAGGGAATTGTTTCATGTCCCAAAACAAATTCTAGCTCACCAGAATAAACCAGACATTTACAAATATACTTATATATACAACAAGAATAACATATCATTTAAATAACTCAAATAACAATGCAGTATAGCTAATAACAATAAATCTATAAACTACACTAATATTTTAGTTAAGGTAAAAAAAGAAAACTTCACGATAGAATAAAAAGGAGAGAGGTCTATACTTCCTCATATCTCACAATCTCTGTCAGCCATAAAACCATAAAAAATAGTATACCTTCTCTCTTTAATCAATACAACATCCACTATTCAAAACATCTCAGATTTATCCCTAAACAAACCTTTGAACGAAACAAACAGAATAACACAATAAATAATTGGAAGAGTACTTACCTACCACGATGCTGCTGGCAGCGTGAGGCTGGGTGTGATTGTCCGACTTCGATCGGTTGTCGTCGAAATGAGGAACAATGAAACAGCGAATCGGGGATCTTTTCCTTCTTGATTCGGTTTCTTTTTCACCTTAATTTTGTACTTGAGTTGTTGTTGTTAATTTTGTTAGCACAAATTTGTGTCATAGAATGGTTAAGAGTGTTGGTGTATGAATGGTTTTATGATGAAAATATCTATGGTTAAGAGTGTTGGTGTATGAATGGTTTTATGATGAAAATAGTGATGTTGTGTTAATGAAATTTCTGATGATAAATATCATGTATTTAAAACAAACAAAAAAAAACTCTAAAATATGTACTTAGTAAACACACATGTGAATAATACAACTTTGATGCAATTGTGACGTGCGTTGTAATCGTCAGCATAAGATCATCATACCGTTAAAATTAGAGGTGCTCAAAATTAAACCAACCCAATAAAAAATTGCAAACTAAACTAAATCAAAATCGCAAAAAATCGCATTTGATTCGGATTAGTTTGGGCCATTTTTTAATAAAACCACATGGTTCGGTTCGGTTTGTAGTTTGTATTTTGCAAACCGAACCAAACCGAATCAAACCGCATTATGGTACAACTTAAATTTTAGTTAACTCTCATCTAACTCAAACCTAAACTTATTATATATTAGTCTTATGATTACAAACAATTTTCTCATCCTTACACTTATGGTTTCAGTTTCAGTCTTCTTAAATCTTTCATGGCATTATCACTCCATCTTCACCACTTCCATCTTGCCTCTTTTTCTCTAATCTCTACTCTCTTATATTCTTTCTTTTTCACCTTCTCATTTTTATGCAAATGTTCCTTCTTTCAATTTCGTTTTATCACACATATTTATCTCTAATCTCTTCTCTTTTATGTTTTTTCTTTTTCATCTTCACTAATCTCTCATCTCATATATTTTTTTGTTTTATTATAATATTTTTGATATTATTTTATGTTATTATTTTATGCTTATTATTTCACTTTTGTTTAATCTAATTTTTACATATTAAATGGAAAGTTATTATCCAAATATGACGAGTTTTATTGTTATTTGATAGTGTATGAATGACAAAATACAAAGTTATGTTGTCATCTATATGTGTATGTATGGCTAAACAAAATATTTGTAAAAAACCGAACAAACCGTACCGAACCAAACCGCATTGGTTTGGTTTGGTTTTTTTCCTAAAAGTCAACCAAACCAAATCGCACGCCTTTTTCTCTCGCGGTTCGGATGATTTTTTGCGTCAAAATCGTCCAAAACGCGAACACCCCTAGTTAAAATAGTACTAAACCAATTAAAAATAAAACAAAGTAAAAGGAAGGCCTCGTAAAAAACTATTGGGCAAAACAAAAATTAAAAGTCAAAAAAATATTTGCAAGCCTTACTCCTTACCAATTGAACTATGTTACTTATTTAAAATAAAATACTAATTGAAAGTATATGAAGACGAACAATTGTTTGTTATTTAAAAATACAAATAATTTGAAATAAATTATTTTATTTTTAAGGGTTAAATATGTTTTTAGTCCCTACAAATAGGCGACCCTGCAATTTTAGTCCCTACAAATATTTTCTTCAACTTCTAGTCCCTCTAAAATTTTACGTTAGCATAAAACATCCTTGTCGTTAGATTCCACTAACGGACGGTGACATGGCATAAGTTATATGGATTATGTGAAAAAATAAATTGCCAGCATGTAATACATTTTAATTGCCAGCGTGAAAAAAGAAACTTAATGTTGTTGTCATTCTTCAATTGAAATTCAAAAGATTTTCACCCCTTTTGTAACCCTAGCACGAGCAAGCAGTCTCTCTCTTACGGTGGCTAAATGATGAGGCTAAATGATGTAGTAAATGATGTGAGGCTTAGGTATGCTACTAATATTCCAGGGTGCAGGGAATTTAGGGCAAGGAAAATTGCAAGACAAATTGTTGAAGGGGACTCAAGCAAACAATTCAGCTTGTTGTGGTCTTATGATGTTGGGTTGAGAAAGGCTTCAGCAGGTAATACATTCAAACTCAACACCACTACATTAGCTCTAGGTTTGAAACCAAGATTCCAGAGGTGTTACATTTGTTTTGATGGGACTAAGAAGGCATTGACAAAGGCTTGCAGACCCTTTATTGGCTTAGATGGATGTCATTTGAAGCACAAATATGGTGGTATCATATTGATTGTAGTTGGTAGAGATCCAAATGATCAATATCTACCAATTGCCTTTGGGATAGTTGAGAGTGAAACAAAGGACTCATGGAGTTGGTTCATGAAGTTACTTGTTGAAGATATTGGAGATGGCAGATGGTGCTTCATATCTGACCAGCAAAAGGTAACAAAATTGCTATGTGAACATATTTTTGTTTCTTTATTTATGTTGATATATACATAGGTTCATGTATCTTTTCTGTGCAGGGATTGATTCAGGTTTTTGAAGAAGAATACCCAGCTTATGAGCATAGATTTTTCTTGAGACACTTGTATGTCAACTTCAAAAAGAAGTTTGGTGGAGGTACATTGTTTAGGGACTTAATGATGGAAGCTGCAAAGGCTACGTATTTTGAGGCTCACGAAACTAGGATGCTCATGATCAAGGAGGCTAATCCTGATGCTTATAACTGGTTAGAAGTTATTCCTAAAACAAAATGGTGTGAGCATGTTTTCCCTTTCTTCTCAAAGTGTGATGTTTTAACGAACAATTTGAGTGAGTCCTTTAATGCAACTATTTTACTCCAAAGGGACAAACCAATAATAATTATGCTTGAGTAGATTAGAAATCGTTTAATGGGTAGGTTTGCAACACTTAGAGAAAAAGTTGAAGTATATAAGGGCCAAATAATGTTTAAACCTTTGAAAAGACTTGATAGGGAGATTGAGAAGAGTGCTAGCTGGACAGTCACTTATGCTGGTAGATATTCATTCCAAGTAAACCATGTCCTTTTTACTGATAGCTTTGTGGTTGATCTAGAAAAACACACATATATTTAAAACTATTAGGAATTAGTGGGCATACCATGTAGACATGCAGTTGCTGCCATACATATGAAGATAGATGACCCTATACACTATGTACAAAAATGCTACCATAAGAGTTCATATGAAGAATGATATAATGAAATCATCACTCCTTTGAATGGCCAGAACAAATGGCCTAGAACCACTAATCCTGGGATATTACCACCCTTGTACAAACGTGGAGCAGGAAGGCCTAAAAAACTACGTAGGAGAGAACCTGATGAAGTAAGCCAAAACAAATGGCGGAGAACTAACACATCTCATAGGTGCAAAGTATGTTTTGAATTAGGTCATAATAAAAGGACTTGCAAAAAGAACAAGCAAGTAGTTTTTGTTGCACCAAGGCAAGATGTGTCAATGCAAGTTGATCCAGTGGAAGGTGTACAAGTGCAAACTGAGGCAGGGCATGATGTGCCATTGGGAACTGATCCATGGAAACCAAGTCAAGATGTGCATGCACAAGATGTGCCAATGCAAATTGAGACACAACATGTGCCTACACAAGCCAGCCAAACTGCACAAACAAAAAGCAAAGTGGTAAGATTGCTTTTAACTGCACAGACAGTCTCTTGTTTACATCATGTTGCTTTTAGCATCATGCTTTTAACTATATATAGTTTATTTCTTTTATTTACATCATGCTACTTTTAATATCATGTTGTTTTTGTTTAGGGAAAGACTAAAACAAAACAAGCCAAATGTAAGAAGACAAAAGACCAAGTTCAAACAAAACTTGATGATGAAGCTGAAACCACTAGCACTACACCAAAATCTGCATCATAATCTGCATAGATGTTGCTGCGGTATAGCGGCAAGCAAAGAGTTGGTATTATTTTTACCGAGTGATGTATAACGGTTAGGTTATATCGTATCGTGTCCACAAATATTGGTTATTGATTCGTCGTTCGACAATTTTACCGTTAATGAGTTTGAGATTAAAAGAAATGAAAATAAAAGACAAAAAGTAAATGAACAAAAAGTATAAAGGATAGACAGCTTGTCCGGAACGAACGTAAACTACCCGTCACAGACTTAAATCTACCACTCATGTCATACTCGGCCTATGATACGCGTCCGTGTCATCACATACCTCTCACAACCTTGGTTATTTCTAACCCAAATTGAGAATCCTCATAAATCATCTAGATATCCATGTTTGGCCTATCTCAACAACACAGAAGTCAACTGCGTCACCTCCATAACCATCTCTAACATACTTCACCAACGCAGAGGCATTAAAATCAGATGCTCTAAGTGAATGTTAGATCTAAACCCATTTCTAGTATTCAGAAACTAACAGATAATCATCCTAGGTAAGAATCTAAGCAATCTATCTCTAGTAAAGCTCAAATCCCTAACATAAAGTAAAAACCCAAGACAATATCCAACACGGATTCGTAAAATAAACTTTCTACAACGCCGAGGGAGATAAACATACATGAGTTATGAGTAGAAATACATACAAATCCAACAAAAGAGAAATACAAAAAGAAGAGAAGAGATAAACCACATATCTACACTGGTTGTCAAAGCCAATCGAAGAGCAATCCACCTCCAATCATCCATGAGCAAGCCCTAATGTTGTTTTCTAAGTTAATCTACCAAAAATGAAGGTTGATGGAAATGGGGATCAAAAACCACCCCAAAACCATGACCTAGAAATCTATTTTGAAAAGTATTTATAAACAAAATCCCGCAGACCGCACTAAGCGCGCTAGCCGCGCTAAGTGCGTCTTACTTTATTACTTCAAATCACTTAACAGCGCTAAGCGCGCTCAGAACCGCGCTAAGCGCGAAAGTTGCTGTTTGACCTCCCAAAAATGCGTCTTCGGAGCCGTGTCTTCGACACTTTATTCCTCCATGCTCCAAATATGCAACAAATACCTACAAAAATAGATACAACACTATCAAACGGTACATTATGTACACAAAACACAATAAAACGTATTTACAACAAAAATTTGGGGTTATTCAACGATTATTAACAAACAAGAACAGATAAGTGCCACAAAACATATATACAAAATAACTACATTTTGGCACTTATCAACTCTCCCCAACTTGACACATTGTTTGTCCTCAAACAAAGTCAAATAAACTTAAAGAAACAAAAGACGATAATCAAAGAATCACGAATCAACAAGTTTTTGAAAACGGAAAACAAATGTATGGTTCAAACGAAAAATATACACGACAAATACAAACTTACCACTATACTACAACAATAACATATAAACGAAACAAATCCTAAGTACAAAAATCATGCAAAACATTCTAAAACAAAACAAGCTCAATCATGAATCACACCTAGCAAAAATTCATCGGTAGATGAAGAACACACAAAGGTGAGGGATAAAAAACACTCCTCCACAATCTTGCAAACAATAGACTAAATTATGCATTAATCCAAAAACATATTGAAAATACAAATGCAAGAATCACAAGGGATTTTCAAGGTTGTAATGTGGCTCGGTTAACAAACAAGTGATAAGTCCTAAAGCTAATCGAAACAAAAACTTGCCTAAACCTAAGAGAGTGATCAACTCACAAATTTCCAAACAATATAATTTCAATCAAACTTATTCTTCACACAAATTTTACAACAAACACACCTCACTTATTAACATAACATTATTCCTACTCTTTTTGTTTTCCTTTTTCAAATTTTTTCTCTTTTTTCTTTCTTTTTCTAATCTTTCTTTTTCACTTTTTTTTCTCTTTTTTTACTTTTTCTTTTCTCTTAACCTCATACCAACCACAATATAAGTACACAAACATTCCTCTCCCCAAATTGAATTCAACCAACATTAATGTGTGAATACTCCATACTTTCTAAGGCAAGGTAAAAATCCATACAACAACATATAGTTGAGGGTTCAAGAAACAAAGAAATCAACATCCATAAAAAAAGGTGAATTAAACACTCATAGACAAGCATCAAGTTCAAATAAAAATGGATGTTGATAAAAGTTCAAAGGGGCTAACAAAGGATCACACACTCACAAGGTGAATTGAATATTTGGCCAAGGTAGTTATGCTCAAAATCAACAAAATGCCTTGATCATTTTCTTGCAATCATACAATCAATACAAAACTAAAGATTAAGCATAATAAAATCTAGTTAAAACAAGAATGTGGACTCTCAACATATGTAAACAATGGAAAGCTTCGTCACATTTATGGGTAAAAAGGGGTTAAAGTGATTCAATTCATGAGCAAGTAATGCAAAAAGAATGAATAGCATGGTAATTATACAAATGATAAATTTCCTAAACATGTTATACTATAGAAAGCGGTAAACGAGTACCTGACGTGTACCAACTTTGAAACTATCATTACCATACATCCGCGAGTTAAAACGATCAAACTCAGAAAATCACCTCAAAAGTCTTCAAGTTACCGGACCAAAATTTGAGTCTAAACAACAACAAAAGAATTAGAAAAACAATACTAATTTTATTCAATACAAAAACCTTGGTGAAAGTGGGAAAAAGGAAAACCAAGTGAAATTTTAAAAGAATTCACTGGCCCTGCATAGCAGAGCGCGCTAAGCGCGCTATGTGACACCCCAATTTAATTCGAATAAATAAATAATAAGGAATTTAATTATTTATTTAATTAAAGACTTAGGTATTAATATTTTTGGATTTAATCGGATTAATCGAAGAAAGAAGGGTTGGTGGTGTGAAGAGTAAATAGTGGGTGTGGGGAGAAAATCACTCTACTTTTACTAATTATTAATTTATGAATTTTATTTGGAAATAATAAAGGAATATAATGATAACACGATTTTATATAACATATTTGATGTATTTTTCATAAATAATGTTAATGTTTTTATTTAATTATTTCACTTTATTTCTGTATTACGTTGGTATTTTCTATGTTTCAGGTATTTGCATTAAATAAAGATAAATTGAGCAAAGAAGTAAAATCGAGGAAAAATCGGATTAAAAAGCAAAGAAATGAAGCAAAAGGTGTGATATAGTAAAAGGGAGGTGTTAAGAAGAAGAAAACAATTGAAGCAAGCCCAATACAAGCCCAGCCCAGCACGCGTGGCCCACAAGATCAGAAATCACTTTTCCCTTGCCACGTGGGCTGAGACGGTCGTCTCAGCTTTCCTCTTTCCTCGGAGGCGCCCGCCTCCTTAGCAAGTGGGACCCTCCATTTTCCCAGCAGTTGAGACGCACGTCTCAAAGTCAAGGACCACGTGGAGGCGCCCGCCTCCCTCGCAAGTGGGGCCCTCCATTTTCGCAGCAGTTGAGACGCACGTCCCCACGTTTGACCTATTCTTGAGGCCCCCGCCTCCGACTCTCAAGGCACTATTTTCGCTCCACGTTCACGTTGGCTTGCAGAGAAAATTCAGGAACAGCAGTTACAGATTGCATCTATAAATAGGAGTTCCAGTTCCAGAATTAAGGGTCGGTCGGCATTTCACCGAACAACCGCTATTTCATATTTCGTAATTTTATTCCAGTATTGTATTTTTCCAGTTTTCACTGATCTAACCTTACGTTAGATCCAGTGCTTTTTATTCCTTGTCGTACTTTATTTTTCCTTTCAATTCAAGAAGTCAAGAACAAGGTTATTTCCAGCATTCTTAATTTCAGGTTTTATTTATTTATTTTATGTTGTTTAATTTATTGTTGCCTGATATTATTTATTTGATTTTGGTAATGTTTAAATATATTGAATCAATTTATTTATGCATGTCTGAATTAATTAATATGTCTGGCTAATTAGTTCTGATATTGGTATGTAAATTAATCGATCCATAGGAATCTAAAATAAACTGGCATAATGTTACGTTGTTAAAAATATTCTTTCTGACTTAGATATCTAATTTAATTTATTAATAGGTTTAGAAACCAATAGAGCGAAAGTTTGAGGTTAATAAACTGACTAAGGTTAGAAACCAACAGCGACAGTTTGAGGTTTAGAACCAGATAGTAGATACTAGGTATTGTATTTAGAAACCGCGACAGCAATTTAAAACCAATTAAACTTTATTTATTTTCAAAAAGTGTTTTTATATTCGGCGGGATAGCGAAAGCATACGTTAGGATTTAATTACATGATTCTTATCAATAGAGCGGTTTGAGATAGGATCTTTAGATAAGTATTGTTTGTTGAAATAGGATTTTTATCAACATGAGTAACACGTCAGTGGAAATTTAGATCCCCTTAGGTTAGACGAATTACGTACCGATATCTATTTATTTATTATATTTTCCTTAACCAAAAATCCTAAAGAATTATTCGCCTTAGCTGTATACCGTAACATAGGATAACAATAGGTCGATTTATAGTCTCTGTGGGTTCGATATCTTTTAAAACTACGCGATAGGATGCACTTGCGATCTGATTTATAGACGATAAAGTCGCGATCAAGTTTTGGCGCCGTTGGGACTATTTAAGTCGATATTGTAACTCGGTGTTACAAGTATAGACTAAGGCATTTTATTTTATTTACCATGTATGACCCAAATTTTTCCTATGCCCATTATCAGGATTATGAGGAACCACAAGAATCCCATAGATCCAACCTTGAAATACTGATGGAAAACTTTAATGCTTCACAAACCTACTCTTACCCCAACTACCTTCAGAACTACCAATCTCCATACTATGAAGAACCACAAGAAACTTATAATTTCAACCAAACCTTTCCTCAACCAAATTCTCCCTACAATTATCACACACAATATTTTGAAGAATCACCAAAACCATATAAATCTGATCTCGAAATATTAATGGAAGATTTTAACGAATCATGCAGGATGTTAGAACGCGATAGGGAAACACAAAAAGAGACTTTAACTTACTTTCAAGACTCTGAAGAATCGCAAGATTTTTATTTCGAAACATCAATAGAGGATTCCGATGAGATGATAATTAACTCTAGGTTAGAGTCTATGATTGAGCACTTTGTAGAGGCACAAATTATCCAAAATGAAGCACAAACTATCCATAATGAGGAAGTAAGAAAACAAAATCTTCAAATTAATGAAACCCTTAGCCAACTAGCCACTAAGGTAGAATCCCTCGCGTCTCACAGCATGTTCTTAGAGACTCAAATCTCCCAACTCGAACAAAACCTTCTAGAACCTTTACCCGAGGAAGATGTGGATGTTGAAACAACCATTATGAGAATACTACTTGGTGATGATGAGTATGAGGAGAGTGATATTGTGGACGAGGAAAGTTCTGACGAGGAAATTGTGGAGATTGAGAAAAATAAACCAACAACGTTCGAAGAGGAGGTTGTAAAAGAGGTAGAGGAGGAAGCATCTATTGTAATCCCAAATCACTATGTCCCACTAATTCCCTTCCCGAAAATTTTTATGGAAACTCCGGTAGACTCCCAATCTAAAACGTGTGTTGCAGTATTGAATAATATCCATACTAATTCACCACCATTTGAAGTCTTACCTAAAAAGAGAAAATTAGAGAACCATAAAATTAAGGATATAATTACTGTTAAGAGGGTGCGGTTAACTTATGAGGCGATGGATGAAATCACTAAGCCTAAAATTGAAAAACTTATATTTAGGATAAATCCAGAACCACTACCAAAATTTCGAAAGAATAAACCGCCCTACAAACGTAAGAAAAGAAAAGGTGAGGGATATGTGAGATGGATTGATAAGTGGCGATGGAAAATCAACGAGTAGTCGTTCTAGTTTCTATTTTTAATTTTAATTTTTCTTTTTCTTTTTCGTATTTTAAATTTTTCAATTTTATGTTAAATTTTAAATTTTTAGTCGGTTATCTATTGCACCCTTTCTTCTGATGCTTCTGAACTACTTCCCCGAAATACCGATAATTATATTCAATTAAATGATCTACATTAATATTTATATAATAATTGAATATTCTAATTATCGTATTCTTCTACTAATATACAGAATTAATACTTCCCAATATTTATTATATTAATTATAAAGCATTATATACTAGTATTATATATATCCTACTAATTAAAAAATTCTAAATCATCTTTATATATATATATATATGCAAGTATATAATGTGTATGCATGTGGTCGACAAAATTGTTCCCTATCTCTATTACCTAAGTCACATGCATCTCTCGCTGCCCAAGATGATCACCTTTCTCCTTTCTAATTTCTCCTGGTTTTATCGCATTGAGGACAATGCTTATTTTAAGTTTGGGGGAGTCAGAACATTTCTTTGTTCGTTATTATTTTCCTTGCTCTATTTAGTTTTTTCCTTTTAGTTTCCTTTTTATATGTATTGCAAAATTTTCATTCAATAAAATACATGTTTATGAAATTTTAATCCTTTTATGTTTAAATTTCGTGCTTATTCGAATTTCTCCTTTTTTGAGCCATAACGAAAAATTTTAACAAAAATTAAAACGCATTTATTGACATATTCAACTAGTATTAAGGTTGCATATTTTTATAAATAAGAATTCGAGCGCGACTTAGCAAAATTGTTATCGTCCTAACACTTTAAAACCCCCAACGTGTTAGATTGATTTAAGTACTTATTATACCAACACCTTAAGACTTAGTTTTAAAGTAATCCCGAGTAGTTTATTAAGCGATCGGCACCTTTAAACGACAAACTACGTGGAGAATCGATGAATATAAGTGATTGATCAAGAGTTTTAAGAGAAAATTTTTATTAGAAGATGCACTTATTAAGTTAGATGGTCCTTACGGATCATTTAATTCAACGTTGCGAAACTATAAAATATTTATGCAAACATCCATTATGAATTGGTTCGGTGGTCCGGTGAACTTGGTAGGCGGATGACGATCCGATCCCCAATTTGTAATTGGATAAAGGAGTACCAAATATAATTACCAGACTCTAGCTGGATTATAAAGATCAAAGTCACTAACGGTTACTCCACTATGTGCGTAAGGTAATGGGCTTAATGTGATTGCGCGAATGAAAACGGGTGAAACAAAACGAAAGTATTAGGTCGAGCTATAATTCATGACTTAAATTGGTCGCAAAATGAGGTTATCTAGTGTTATTACGGTGATTTTGGTGTCAAAGTCTAAACTCGAGTTATCCAACAAAGAATTGAATTGCAACCTAGTGCGAATTGAATTGTGTTATATATTTGTGTTTGACATATGCTCAAGTGATTCTTCATTTTTAATTTTTGCTTGAGGACAAGCAAAGGTTTAAGTATAGGGGAGTTTGATAACACGATTTTATATAACATATTTGATGTATTTTTCATAAATAATGTTAATGTTTTTATTTAATTATTTCACTTTATTTCTGTATTACGTTGGTATTTTCTATGTTTCAGGTATTTGCATTAAATAAAGATAAATTGAGCAAAGAAGTAAAATCGAGGAAAAATCGGATTAAAAAGCAAAGAAATGAAGCAAAAGGTGTGATATAGTAAAAGGGAGGTGTTAAGAAGAAGAAAACAATTGAAGCAAGCCCAATACAAAGACGCTGGCCCAAGATCGAAATCACTTTTCCCTTGCCACGTGGGCTGAGACGGTCGTCTCAGCTTTCCTCTTTCCTCGGAGGCGCCCGCCTCCTTAGCAAGTGGGACCCTCCATTTTCCCAGCAGTTGAGACGCACGTCTCAAAGTCAAGGGCCACGTGGAGGCGCCCGCCTCCCTCGCAAGTGGGGCCCTCCATTTTCGCAGCAGTTGAGACGCACGTCCCCACGTTTGACCTATTCTTGAGGCCCCCGCCTCCGACTCTCAAGGCACTATTTTCGCTCCACGTTCACGTTGGCTTGCAGAGAAAATTCAGGAACAGCAGTTACAGATTGCATCTATAAATAGGAGTTCCAGTTCCAGAATTAAGGGTCGGTCGGCATTTCACCGAACAACCGCTATTTCATATTTCGTAATTTTATTCCAGTATTGTATTTTTCCAGTTTTCACTGATCTAACCTTACGTTAGATCCAGTGCTTTTTATTCCTTGTCGTACTTTATTTTTCCTTTCAATTCAAGAAGTCAAGAACAAGGTTATTTCCAGCATTCTTAATTTCAGGTTTTATTTATTTATTTTATGTTGTTTAATTTATTGTTGCCTGATATTATTTATTTGATTTTGGTAATGTTTAAATATATTGAATCAATTTATTTATGCATGTCTGAATTAATTAATATGTCTGGCTAATTAGTTCTGATATTGGTATGTAAATTAATCGATCCATAGGAATCTAAAATAAACTGGCATAATGTTACGTTGTTAAAAATATTCTTTCTGACTTAGATATCTAATTTAATTTATTAATAGGTTTAGAAACCAATAGAGCGAAAGTTTGAGGTTAATAAACTGGACTAAGGTTAGAAACCAACAGAGCGACAGTTTGAGGTTTAGAACCAGATAGTAGATACTAGGTATTGTATTTAGAAACCGCGACAGCATTTTAAAACCAATTAAACTTTATTTATTTTCAAAAAGTGTTTTTATATTCGGCGGGATAGCGAAAGCATACGTTAGGATTTAATTACATGATTCTTATCAATAGAGCGACAGTTTGAGATAGGATCTTTAGATAAGTATTGTTTGCTGAAATAGGATTTTTATCAACATGAGTAACACGTCAGTGGAAATTTAGATCCCCTTAGGTTAGACGAATTACGTACCGATATCTATTTATTTATTATATTTTCCTTAACCAAAAAATCCTAAAGAATTATTCGCCTTAGCTGTATACCGTAACATAGGATAACAATAGGTCGATTTATAGTCTCTGTGGGTTCGATATCTTTTAAAACTACGCGATAGGACTGTGCACTTGCAGTCTGCTGATTTATAGACGATAAAGTCGCGATCATATAACAAGGATTATAAAAAGGAAAAGAAGGAAAAGAAGGTTTTTTGGGAAAAAGTTATTTCACGTAGAATTGGAGAAGAGAAGAGAAGAGAAGAGAGGCAAAAGCCAACGCCGAGGAAATCGAAGATCATCGCGAGGTAAGGGGTGATTTCATTCGATTTTAATGCCTTATGGGTTTTGGGAATAAAATGGATAATTGGGTACGTTAGTAAATTCGATTTGGAGTAATATAGGTTTGTAGGATTAAACCCTATTTGTGTCGGATTGTAGGTCGGAAACCATTAGTGTGTCAAATAATAAATAGGAATGATGAAATAATGTTGTTTGATGTTATAATGGTGTAAAATGGATGTATTTTAGTGTTCCTCATGTTGCAATTCGTATGGGAATTTTTGGAAGTGATTTGGAATGGGTAAATCTTTGTCAAATAGCGCTTTTGTTTAGTCGTGGAACCGGTTCGATGGAAGGAACCGAGTTCCCAGTGTAAACTTTCAAAAACTGGCAATTTTGTACGTAGGAACCGGTTCCCAGTGGGGTAGGAACCGGATTCCCATACAAAGTTCCAGGGGCGTGACTTTTTCAAAAAGTGGGAACCGGGTTGTCCCAGGGTAGGAACCGGGTTCCACTGTATTGAGTTCAAAAATACTTAAACTTCAAAAATTCATATTTTCCAAACCGTAACTCCGATTCGAGTGCCGTTTTTGGCATTATTTCTTAAAGTAAAGATACTATCTTATAAAAAGAAGAAAATATTATTTTTGTGAAAATTATTTTAAAAGTGTCGAGTTCCCGATTTTTGAAACGTTGATGGTTAAGGACAAAGGAGAATGGGTTATGAATTGTTTGATTTAATGAATGAGGACTGATACTTATGCATTGTGCCTGCTATCCATTATGATTGATATGTGATCATGTGATATATTGGTTAGATTGTTTGACAAGTTGAATGAAGATTGATGTGTTTTCCTTGTTGTTTATTCATGATTGTATTGATATCATGTGTTGTTGTCGATGTTGTATATTCATGATGATTGTTGATCTCAGTTGTTATTGTTGTACATATTGGTGATAGTCTTACTAATTGAAGGGTAAGCGGTTGGCATAGTTATGCTTTGTGATAATTTATTTCATGATTATGTTGTTATCATGTGATACTCGTTGATGTTGGCATTATGTGGAATTATGTTGTGATCATATTCTGTTGAATTGATGTTGCATGCTTTTATGGTACATGCATAAGCATTGTTTATGGTTCATTCCCATTGTGCGGAAGTGAGCTTGCAGAGCCAATAAACTTACTAGGATTCAGAGGTAGTGAGGCTAGATTCTTGACCCAGTGGTTATGGGCGAATCATGGATTGAGATTCTTGACCCAGTGGTTATGGACGAATCATGGATTTCCGCTGTCTTTCCACATGTAAACGGAGCAGTGGGTGAACTCGGTTCACGTTTTGGTATCACATGCATAGAGTCTGCATTGCATATGGAATTGTAACATGCTAGGATGGTTTCCAGTGTTGCAATTTCCATTGTTTGTTATGTTTACATGTTCATTGTGTAAGATATATTTGTGAATTGTCTATGATTATGCCTTTGGATAATTGACTAATGTATTCAATTATTCCGTTGTATTTAAAAACGTATAATGCATTTTATATTGGATAGAAATCTCACTCTTACTTTAATGATTTCAGATTTGAAGTGATTAGCTGCTTGGAAATCAGTGAGGATAGCTTCTAGAGTCGAGTCATTAGTTAATCCGCGTGTCAGTGTCGTGCTCTGGTAGATGTAACACTAGGGAAACGTTTGATTGAGATTCATTTTGGATATTAAATATTATTTTTGATTAATGTTTCAGTTTATCATCCTGGAATAATTATGAACGACGTATTCAGGAGTTGTTATGTTTCATTTCTGCTGTTAAACATAACTTTTGGTTTATTTATTTAATGAATTCCTTCAGTGAAAGCATGACATCTGTTTGGTTATAATTTTGAATTATATTAAAAATTGTGATGCCTCTTGATATGTGATAAATACTCTGATTATTAAATTATAAAATCGCGGGTAATTAGAAGGGGTGTTACACGCTACACCAGTTGCAGAAAAATAACAGCAACAGGTGCAACTGCTATACAAGCTTCACTTCACATCTATACAATCTCATTTACACATCTAAATAATATTTACAATACATACACACTTCCACAAGCTAAAACACTACAAACTTGTGGAAAATAATAAATTGACATAACAAAACAAAAGCAAATAACAATACACACAATTGGTGAAAAGGAATTAACAAGTTCAAAAGTGAAAATTTGAAATTAAGAGCAAGTCCTATTTCAACTTGTCAAAACACAAGTCACCACACACATAAACAACATAAACAAACATGCTTGTTTTACGTCGTAAGCTCGACGCCTTTATTGTGCGAGCACTAGTAACCTCCTCTTGTCATACCATGGTATTGCCACACCGCGCAAACCTAAAGAAAGTGTCCTAACAACCACACAACAAACGTTACGAGTACAAGACAATTCACAACATCACATGAAAATTAAGAAAATCACAAATATGTACAAGTATGGAAAGTAAACACATAACATGTATAAGTAACAATATACAAGTTCATATACAAAACCTATACAACATATACAATAATTACAAAACTCAAAAACAACGAATTTATCGCAATACAAAAACAATAAAACCAATCCCCGAGAACAGCGCCATTTTGTTGTTGCGGTATAGCAGCAAGCAAAGAGTTGGTATTATTTTTACCGAGTGATATATACCGGTTAGGTTATATCGTATCGTGTCCACAGATATTGGTTATTGATTTGTCGTTCGACAATTCTACCGTTAATGAGTTTGAGATTAAAAGAAATGAAAATAAAAGACAAAAAGTAAATGAAAAAAAAGTATAAAGAATAGACAGCTTGTCCGGAACGAATGTAAACTACCCGTCACAGACTTAAATCTATCACCCATGTCATACTCGGCCTATGATACGCGTCCGTGTCATCACATACCTCTCACAACCTTGGTTATTTCTAACCCAAATTGAGAATCCTCCTAAATCATCTCGATATCCATGTTTGACCTATCTCAACAACATAGAAGTCAATTGTGTCACCTCCATAACCATCTCTAGCATACTTCACCAACGCAGAGGCATTAAGATCAGATACTCTAAGTGAATGTTAGATCTAAACCCATTTCTAGTATTCAGAAACTAACAGATAATCATCCTAGGTAAGAATCTAAGCAATCTATCTCTAGTAAAACTCAAATCCCTAACATAAAGTAAAAACCCAAGACAATACCCAACACGGATTCGTAAAATAAACTTTATACAACGCCGAGGGCGGTAAACATACATGAGTTATGAGTAGAAATACATACAAACCCAACAAAAGAGAAATACAAAAAGAATAGAAGAGATAAACCACATATCTACACTGGTTGTCAAAGCCAATCGAAGAGCAATCCACCTCCAATCATCCATGAGCAAGCCCTAATGTTGTTTTCTAAGCTAATCTACCAAAAATGAAGGTTGATGAAAATGGGGATCAAAAACCACCCCAAAACCATGACCTAGAAATCTGTTTTGAAAAGTATTTATAAACAAAATCTCGCAGACCGCAACACGCTAGCGTGCGACTTACTTATTACTTCAAATCACTTAACAGCTAAGCGCTGAACCGCTAAGCGAAAGTTCTGTTTGACCTCCCAAAAATGCGTCTTCGGAGCCGTGTCTTCGACACTTTATTCCTCCATGCTCCAAATATGCAACAAATACCTACAAAAATAGATACAAAACTATCAAATGGTACATTATGCACACAAAACACAATAAAACGTATTTACAATAAAAATTTGGGGTTATTCAACGATTATTAACAAACAAGAACAGATAAGTGCCACAAAACATATATACAAAATAACTACATTTTGGCACTTATCAATAGAACTAACCATATCCTGTCAAGATTTATTTCCCCAGCAGGAAAAGGCTATTTTCAAACGGAAGGTCAAAGATTAATACCCGAAACAAGACGAGAAAGCTATTTGAACAACCATGCAAGCAAGATACAGATTGATACACGAAACAAGACAGGGAAGCTATCTACATCTTGACGAATTATTCATTTCATAAATAGCCAAGACGAAGGTTTATTCTGATTCTTATCATATCATATCTCTAGATGGCATCTTTAAGCTCATCTTCGACTACACGCTGGAATCTCCCCATCTTTAGAATGCTGCATATATGGTTAAAATCAAGGCATACCAGTCATCTTCATTCAAAGACAAACACAGAGTCTAACGTACGAATCACTCTCTAGCATCAGCTTGTCCAAATGGCATCTATAAGCCCATTCCAATGCATCATCAACTGACGATCCCATTCCATACAACAACGAGTGTAAATTTTCAAGGGTACTCGAGTGTTCAATCATCTTCTACATTTAAGTCACGAAAGGCAAGCATACCAATCTAACCCTTCTGGTACAAGAACATTGAACAGGGGCAACTGTTATACCCCAAAATTTTCCCTCCTACTTCTCAAGATAATTCACATCTCCATACTAAAGGATTTCACAAAGGGTTGACCAAACAAACCCTTTTCTAAGCAATCAATCCAAACTAGGGTTTTGATTCTCTCAAGTCAGAATGAATTTCCAAGGCTCCAAGTGGTCATCATACCTCATCATATGCTTCAAGGGATCACCATGTCAAGTTTCAAGCCTTACAAGTCAAATTTGCTCATCCAATTGCCCAAATGTTGAAAATCAGCTATATTGGACAGAAAGTCAATTGTGGTCAACATACAGTCAAACTTCATAATTTTTGGTCGACATCAATATTTTGAAGTAATATTCATCATTTGATCAAGGTTTGACCATGATTCCTCAAGGAAATTCAAGATTTGATCAAAAGTCAAAGATTCTAAATTAGGGTTTTTTCAGACAAAAGTCAACAGAACTTTGACCAAGCATAACTTTCACATACTTTATCAGAAATTTTTTCATCAAAGCTCATTTTGAAGGGAATTCGATTCTCTACAACTTCATGTCTCACAAGCTTTGGCTAAAAATGCTTCATTTGAGAGTTATGGATCAAAACATTATAGGTCCTTCTAAAAGTCAACAAAAAGTCATCCTTTTGCAAAAAAGTGTACATGAACATGGAAACTTCAATGAAGATGAAACAAAAAGGAGTGTTTAGAGGACATCTTGAGCTTTCTAAAAATTCCAAAGACACTCAAAAATGTTGAAAATTGGGCAAGATACAAATTGTGCAAGTTTGACATTTTTGAGGAGGTGCATAAAGGAAAATACCTAGCAAATGCGAATATTTTTCAAATGGGCTTAAGTTTTCATGATCCATACTTATTCTTGACAATATCCACGACCCCTAAGTCCATTTACACGCCTCCTTTCCATTTATTTAATTTATTTTGGAATTAAATTATTTAAATTCAATTTAAATAAAATAAAATGTAAGGAGCAAGGTTATGACAAGTTGGGCTTGGTTTCTACTTGTCTTGAGGTCCAAGATAACCCATGCAAGATGTCAAATTCGTGCAAGAAGCATTAATGCAATATTGAGCCATTCTTGGAAAATTTTCATACAAATTTCAAATCAAATATTTCTTCCATCAATGCATGACATTTCCTCATTATATCTGACCTAATCTCATGCTCTATATAACATGATACATTCACAAGCATAGAGAGAACCTAACCTTGCCTCAACAAAGAACCATAATTCTCCAAAATTTTCATACAAACTTACAAATTTGTGTTTCAAATTCCAGCCAGTTCCATCCAGTTCCAGGCACTTCCAAGCAGGGATTCTTACTCCTGAGGTATAGTAGGGTAAGAATGGATCATTATACATGGCCTAAACACCCTGAATCATACAAATCATGAGCTCTGATTGCACCATACTTGTGAATTTCGTGTTTTTATTTTTATTGTGTTTTAATTCAAACTAACATCACTAACGTCTTCCTGAGATCCAATAGAACAGGTTTTATACGTCGCATGAGGTTTGCAACGTCAGAATCATGAATTGCCATGGTTAGGGTAGTACGACCTATCTTATTCGAAACTCATCATATAGGCGTTTTCAGACCAAAACGATGGCACCATTGAACTCATAGGGGTTGAATTAGGGGGATAGGGTATCTTTGCACTTTCGATTCGTTTGTTTTTGCAGGTTTTAACAATTAAACCCACCGGAGAAGACGATCGGAGCTTTGCTCTAGCGTCTCTGACTCGTTTGACCGGCGAAGACCAGGAACTCTAGACGTGGCATGATCTAGTTCGTCCATTCTAGCAACATGGGTCTCACGCGTGTGCTTGGTTATTTATTCTGATTTTCTGGAATTAATATCACATATATATTTATGATTGTAGCATTATAACTGGATGTATCACCGACCCAGCGGTTCAACATACGCGTGCTAGTCCCTTGCCCTCTCTAAGGTCCCGGGTTCGAACCCCACCTTTTGCAATTTTCCAAAAATATTTGATTTTTGCAGGTTATCACATATAATCTATTGAAGGTATGCTTCTAACACTACATGCAGCGTGGTCCAGCGATAAACTTTTGAATCAACAACCTCAAGGGCGTGGGTTCAAAATTCAGCAGGGCCAACCTAATTTTTATCACCTGTTTTTCTAACCTTTTCTTTTATTTCTTATTTTTCTAGTTTATTTTAATTTCTTTCAAAAATTAACTTAAACTATTTTCAAAAAATCACAAAAATAATTTAATTTCAGATTTAGGTTAATTAAACATTTAATTATTTTTTGACATAAAAATAATTTATTTTTCTCATAATTTAAATTATTTTTCATAATTAATTAATAATTAACTTAAAATTAGGTTTTTCTACATTAAAATCAATCCAAAAAAATATCAAAAAATATTTTTCCTTTGCAATTAGGGTTTAGATGTTTTCTCTTATCATTAGACAATTTTCTTGCAATTTATTTCTTTGATTTCGCATTTAAATATTAGAAATTGATGTATAGGTCGTAAGGTTATTTTTGTAATAGCGTAGATTTACATTTTTTGCCTTTACTTTCCGCACTCCTATTATGTATTTGCCCCAAAGCCATGTAATAGCGTATGATTTAGTTTCCACACTTTTACTTTCCGCACGTTTACTTTCCTGTACATATATTTAACTGCTATTAACTAGGCATGTATGACAAGACTAAATCAAACAACATAGATAACTCTTAATCACAAGATAAATATCTGAATACAACAGACTCTTCACACTTGCACACCCCTTAAGGTATCCTCTCTTATTGCCTTTCGAATACATGTTCATGTCCCTCGAACGTAGGGATATCTTAGCTAAGACGCTCACGAATAATATCATCACAGTCCCTTCAATTCAAAGATCATAGACCCTCGATGACCCTCGATGTTGCCTACGAATACATGATCTCGTCTCTCGATTGTTGCCTACGAAAAGTGATGATCGTCCCTACGAATATGCTAAGGTATCCTTACATGTTGCCTTCTATGACCATACGATGACCCTACAGATGTCCCTTTACATTCAACGGATAGAGTTACCTACCAACTAATGGTATGGATAGCGCTACCCTAAAGGAAAGCAAAATAACATGGAAACGACCATTCTGAGTAGGTAATAAGACTCTTTTGCTTGCTCCAATCAATTCAAAAATACTTTTTACACCTCACACTATTTTCAAAAACTTTGTATACATTCCAGCATGAATCATTACAAAGTTAAACACTTTTTCAAAACAAAACATTTCCAAACACTTCGTATACATTCCAGCAAGAATCATTACGAAGTTAAAGAGAAATGCCTTTTCAAAATATCTTTTCAAACACAGACACAGAAAGCAATTTATAAAGTGAGCTAAGTAATTAAGAGCCCGTAGATAACTATGGATGGAAAGGGTGCTAATACCTTCCCTTTTCATAACTGCCTCTCGTACTCAGAATCTAACGAAGGTCTTTTCCTGTTCTTTTCGCCTTGCCTTAATTGGATAAAAGAAAATTCGGTGGCGATTCTTGCTATCCGCAACATTTGCGATAAAACGCAAAACAAACAAGTCAGTTCTCCCACTGTATCACACTAAGGGTTTAACTTAGTGAAACTCTTTCATTGCTAAGTTGTTAACAAAACTTATATTAGTTTGTTGTAACTCAATGAATCTCTTTTGTGTTGCCAACTGATATTTTGGTTTGTTTGTTGTCAATTGATGTTTTGTTGATGTTCAAATAGTGTGAAACTTATTTTGTAATGTACAACAATGAAGCTTTTTATGTATTCTTATGTATTGTGAACTTAATTATGGCTTGACAGTTATGGTCAAACAGGTTGTCTACAACAATTTCTAATTCTTGTTCTTATTTTACACCACAACAATTTCGTATTACATAACATGTAATGGATGGCATACATTTTATCACATAATAGTTAATGGTGAAACATTGTGTGCAGACAATTTTGATTACAAACATTTCTAATAACAACATTTCTTATAACAACAATAAGCAATTACAACAATTCTTGATCACAAACTATTTTGATTACAATACATTCAAACCATTACAACTAAAAAAAATAAACCAACAACAATTATAAACCAACAACTACTATAAACCAACAACAACTCTAAAATATTATGATACACTACCTCCCTTAACAACATTCAGTTAAAGACATTTCTTCAAATTCTTAGAATTCTAAAACACTACATTCTGTTACATTTCACTACAAGGAAGAAATTGACCATTAATGACAATATTAAACAAACTGTCTTCATCTTTCCACATAGCCCAACTATCTTCAACTTGATTTCCAATTCGACATCCTTCTTCATTGTTGACTCGCATATTTCCTTCAAGGTTTCAAAAGACTTCAGCTCCCTCAAGTTGGTCGAATCATTCTTCAATTCTTCATCTTGATTCTCCACTTCCCAGTTTCGATTTCATCATCCCATTAAAATAGATTGCACGTTTCATCACTCTGCCAACAGGGACATCTCCAGAACAATTTCCCTCGATTGCGACCGTTTTTGCAACTGTAAGATATCATACACAAATTGCAAGCACATGTTCTCCATCTATGACTACTCACACTTGATGACTGAACTGATACGATTTTGCTTCGAAAAGAAGAAGATGACATAGTTGAAATTGGGGGCAGCAAAGAAGAAGAAGAAGGGGGTTCGCTGAAATGGTTTGAAACGAAGAAGAATAGGGAGGAAAGTGAAAGCGGAATTGGGGAACAATGCAATTAGGGTTCACTTATTTAACTTAAATAAACAAAAATAATCAAGTTTTCCAACGTGTCAAATAATAGAAACACACATGGCAAGCCACGTCATCGTCCGTTAGTGGAATCTAACGGCAAGGATGTTTTATGCTAACGTAAAATTTTAGAGGGATCAGAAGTTGAAGGAAATATTTGTAGGGACTAAAAGTGCAGGTTCGCCTATTTGTAGGGACCCCTGACATATTTAACCCTATTTTTAAATAGACCTTGAGAACGAATATTTATGAAAAACTCCGGAATATTAGTGTAATAAACCAAAAGAAATTTAAAACCAAGTTTGAAAATAATTTTGACCGTAGCACCGGACGAGCAAATTTTGGGGTGCAACATAGTGTTATATCTGCCAGTTTTGTTTCTAAACCGAGGTGAAAAGTGTTATACTCGTTGATTGAAAGTCAAAACCTAGGGGAAAGGTGTTTTTCGCCATTTTATAATTACAAAAAGGATCTCCATGGGTATCGAACTTGTGACGTTTACACATTACCCTTCAGTTGTTTTAAAACCAAGGTAAGACCCTGAAACTTTTTATGACGCCCTTCATTAATTCGTCTAAAAGAGGAATCATTTTCAAGGATCACGATAGTTTATGCGCTTTCTGCCAAGTTGAACCTGAAAACCTCGAACACCTTTTTTTCAAGTGCAAATTGTCTCAAGACATTTGGAGGAGCATAACAGCTTGGATTGATTTAAAGGAGGTGGAGGGTCAAACTACCTTAAATCATCTAATGCATTTTTACGAGGCTTTCAATGGAAGGATTGAAAAGAGAATGATTAGTACGTTCTGGTTCGCTATTGTATGGTCTATATGATTGGCTATAAATAATCTTTGTTTTAATGGTATTAACTATGTACTTGATGATATAATTATTAACATTAAAATGCTTTCATGGTGTTGACTGAATATTGACTCAATTGTTCACCTCTAAATGTGATGTCTCTGTTATAATGGATTGAGGTACTCCTTGTACCCTCTTATCTTTTAATAACCAATCTTTACTTATAAGAAACAATCACTATAAATAGAGATATCATCCCTGAAACGTTATCGGACAAAAAATTTACCAGTCTCCTATCCACTAGCGATATGTCTAACTTTAAGATCAAAATAAATAACAAAGTCAAAACTCAGAAGTATAATGGTAGATTTCAATCATAACAAAGTTAGAATTAGAAGTATAATGGTAGATTTCAATCAAATAAAAACTCATATCACTTGCTGAGATAACCCATCACTTGAATTCATTGAGACCCATAAAAGTAATATTGAAAATAATTTGGTGGCACTATTCATCTAATAAACACTACAAATCCCAAAATATTCGAAATCTCTCCCATACTCCTATATGTCGCTCTTCCTGACTTAAAACTAATTAGTTTGATTTTCCCATATTTTTATATGTTTTGTTATATCACCCATAGCCTTTTATTACCGAAAAAATTATTACATTTTTTGGTTTTAGGCAATCTTTATTCTCCCTAGATAATATTAAAATTGTACTTTGATAAAATCCAAGATGCAGTTTGAATTTTCTAATAAAAAAGTATTGAAGTTTGCATGGATAAGATATGGTACGATCTAGCTCTACTTTCTGTGTCAGTCATACGTACATTGCATCATGTGGAATTTAAATTCTATTGTTTACAATATTGAATATTTTATTATTCAATATCTTACCTATTTTACTTTTTATCTTTTCTGTTAATCTTTTTTATCTAATAATTTAATATTTATTTATTTTTATCTACTACAATAATTTTTATTTAATGAAATTTAACATCATATTTTATCACAAATCACAACATATTAGAAATTTAAATAATCACAATAACTAATAAGATTTTATAAAATATTGTATGTAGCCTCCACTCCATCCTCATTTAACATATTAAACTTTTTTAACATCAATTAATTCACATTATTTTTAACATTTTATTCAATACTTTAATATAAAATAATTTAATATAATCATTTAACTATTAAATAATTTATTCAACAATCATATTATACATGATTTAAGGAAGATTCTCCTGTCACATTAATTTAAAGAAAAATTAGAAAAATATCGTGTGCTCACAGTTACAAATGATTTGAATTTTTTTTATTGCCTTTTGTACATTAGAAGAAAAAAAATAACTTCTATCAGAAAATCTGAAAAGAAAACATACTTTATTTATAATTAGAATTTGTTATTTTCAAAAGATTTATCATTAAGTAACACTAATTAAATCTAAACACGTCCACACAAAATAAATAAAAAACTAAAATATAATTATTTATTATTATTATTATTATTATTATTATTATTATTATTATTATTATTATTATTATTATTATTATTATTATTATTATTATTGATATAATTAAATAGTGTAAACAATTTAAATTTGTGATTATGGTAACACAAGAATTATTCCATTGATTTAGGGTATTTAGTATACTTTTATTTTAAATTAATAATTTAATATTTTTATTATCACCAAAAAATTCAATATTTGAATTTTGTTTCGTTTTTTCTTTTAAATGTTCTTTCTGTTAACTCTAATTAGAATATTAGTTGAGAAGAAGAAACTTGTAGGCTTCTTGCTCTAAAATCAATCTCTCTGTCTTTTCTCTAAAATCATTCATCTTTTTCTTCTTTAAATTTAAATTTTTCGGTCAATCACGTAGGTTTCTGTATTGGTGGTTGTTGAAATATTAAATTACATTTGTTAAAATATTAGATTAGATTAGATTATATTTAATATTTAAATATAATTCAAGTTGTGTAAATCTAAATTCAATTAGGGTTGTATTTAAATAGTCCTAGTCTATATCATTATTTACAAAATTGAATAATATAAATTCTTATTTTCTTCATTATTCTTTCTTTCTCTCCTTATTAAAAGTGTCTCACACAATAACAAATTGGTATCCAGAGCTTTCGGTTATCGTTCTTGATCGAGTTTTCAAGAATTTCACGTCAGAGATCGTGTTTCCAGGACAAGTGAATCAACTGCTGCGAAGATGGCTAGTGATAAGGGAATTATGAATTCTCTTCCAATGTTTGACGGCAAAAATTAGATACGATGGAAAAAACAGATGCAATCTTTGTTTGGCTTCCATGAAACCCTATAGGTGGTTACTGATGGCGTATCTGCGTTGGCAGCAAATGCAACGGAAGCACACAAAAAACCCACAATGAAGCCAAGAAGAAATATTGCAAAGCTGCTTATTGTATTCAGATGGTTGTTGATGCTGCTAATTTCGAAAAAATCTCTCATGCTAGACGGCGAAGGAGGCATGAGATATTTTGGTGAAATATTATGAAGGAGGTGAGAAAGTTAAGGTTGTCAAGTTACAAACTTGGCGTCGATATGAATTATTGTCAATGGGAAAAGATGAAAAGGTTACATAATATGTGTCAAAGGTTCAAAAACTCGTTCATCTCATGCAGGGTTGTGGTGAAACCATAACTGATAAGATGATAGTTGAGAAGGTAATGAGAATGTTGGCCTCTCACTTTGATCACGTTATCGTAGCTATTGAAGAATCCAACAAACTTGAAACCACTAAAATGGAAGATTTGGTTGGTTCGTTGGAGGCGCATGAGATTAGGATTGTCGAAAGGAAATGAGTTCAAGACTCGGTACATGCTCTACAAGCTCAGTCATGGAAAAAGGATGGTGGTTCCAACATATTCAAAGGAAATTTCGACAAGACTCAGGGCAAGAATCCTTGGTCGAATCTCCATGAGAATAAGGTCAAAGATAGAAATTCTGAATCCTCAAAAAGAGGATGAGGAAACTATCGAAAGGACAAAGAAGATAAAAAAAGGTGTACAATGATATAACTGTGAAAAATAGGGCCACATAGCCAAAAATTGTTGGTATAGAAAAGACAAGGGATCGACAGGCAAGGACGAAGGAGCGAACCTTGCACGCTAAGATTCAGATGATTTTGAAGGAGGTATGGTGGTTATTGTTGCATTTGCAGATAACCATTTTGAATCCAAGATCTGGTTCCTCGACTCAGGCTGCTCGAATCACATGACTGGTCGAAAGAAGTGGTTGGTAGACTACGACGAGTTGAAGAAGAGCAAGGTAAAACTTGTTGATAATAGTTCGTTACAAGCAGAAGGTACTAGCAACATAGTTTTTCAAATGCGTAATGGAAGGAAAGCTATGATTAAAGATGTGCTCTATGTACCTAGAATGAAGTGCAACTTGCTAAGTGTTGGACAACTGGTTGAAAAAGGTTTCTCAGTTGTTATGAAAGATGGAGCTTTGAAATTGTTCGACACCAAGAACAATTTGGTCTTAAAATATCTGTTGTCGAAGAACATGACATTTAAGACTATGATCAATTCGATATAAGTTCAATATTTGAAAACTGTTGTTGATCACAAAGATAGTTGGTTGTGGCATTTGAGGTTTGGACATTTGAATTTTCGATCACTTAATCAGCTGATTACTCAAGATATGGAAACTAGAATTTCAAGCCTTGAGATTCCTGAAAAACTTTGTGAATGTTGTTTAGTTGGAAAGAAATCCAGATATTCTTTTGTTTTGACTATGCCAATGAGATCATCCTGCATTCTCGAAGTGGTACATTCAGATGTATGTGGTCCATTCGAAGAACATACCATTGGTGGAAACAAATATTTTGTTTCGTTTGTTGATGAGTTCAGTCGAAAGTTGTGGATCTATGTGATCCAGAGAAAGGACGAAGTATTCAAAATCTTTTAGAGATTCAAGATACTTGTCGAAAACCAGAGTGAGAAAATGATCAAAGTTGTGCGAACAGATGGGGTAACGAATATACTTCGAAGATGTTTCAGAAATTATGTGTAGAACA
This sequence comes from Vicia sativa, assembly GCA_021764765.1. NCBI lineage: Eukaryota > Viridiplantae > Streptophyta > Magnoliopsida > Fabales > Fabaceae > Vicia > Vicia sativa. Next base: position 81,021,797 of record CM038795.1, read on the forward strand.
TGGTGTTGATCATGAGGTAGTTGCTCCTTATACGCCTCAACATAATAGAATTGTTGAAATATTTTTAAATATTTTTTTTATTAATTTTTTACTCGGAAAAAAAAATGTGATTAACCAACTTTATTAATTCATTAGCCAATATTTTACATTTTATTAACCAATTTCATTCCTACTAAAAATTTGGACAGCTTATTAACCAATTCCATAACTCATTAACCAACTTTATTTTACTACTAAAAATTATTTTAATATCAGTGTATTACTAAAAATTATTTTAATATCAGTGTGTATTAACCAACTTCATTGCTTTATTAACAAAAAAAATTATATTTTATTAACCAACTTTATTTTATTATTAAATATTTTTAATATTTGAGCATTTATCAACTAATTTTGTCACTTTATTGAGCAATTTTTATATTTCATTAATCAATATTATTTTATCATTAAATATACTATTCATACACTACTCTGTTACTATGTTACTATTTTATACACTGTTTATATATTATTCACAATATTACTATTTATACACTATTTATATATTATTTATGATCATGCATAAAACTCCAGCTGAGATATAAAGCTGGAAGGGATTTATAAGGAGCCGAGAATGTTGCCCGGATGGAGGGTATGGAGGCAGTATCCGAGAATGGTGCCCGGATGGAGGGAATGTAGGCCAAGGTATAGATCGGGTATACGTCCCGGCCATGTGGACTAGGATCTAACCCGACCAGAGATCGGACGTTATGAACGAGCTGGGGGTAACTGATGCATTGATCTCAGTGGCGCACGTTACACTTTGAAGTTATCATTGCCAGAAACGGCTGACCCTTCACATCCCTGATGCAGTTAATGAGCTGGAAGCTGTTATTGGCACGAAGGGATGAGACTCATGTAGTCATTGGTATATATAGGGCTCCCGCCAGCGGGATAAGCAAGAAAATATTAAGCTTGGAGTTCAAGATATCAAACTTGAGCCTCTAAATCCCTAAATACAATTAATCAAGTCTTTCCTGCAAGAACATTTGGCGCCCACCGTGGGGCCTCTGTTCCAACTCGGATCAACCTGCCAGGGGCTTTGTACCAAAATAAGGTTTCAACCCGCCAAGGCTTTGTTCGGACTCGGATCAACCTGCCATGGGCTCTGTACCAAAGCCTAAGTTCAAGACGCTTCGCTTGAACCTGTTTAGGCACAGCCTGACGTGTCGCCATAACTCGGCTAAAAACTCGAAAAATATTCGGGGGCTTGTCTACGTGAACAGAGGATCATGTCCTTTCTACTAAAATATTCATGGTTTAAGCAAAAAACCATTTGGCTTGGGGGCTAATAATATTGCATAATTTTGTTCATAAAGTTAAAGCCTCAATTCATATAAGCAAGCATTTTTTGGAAAAAGTGAAATATGCAGTATTAAAATAAAGCCTAGAGGGCAATTGTTGGGAAATTTTACAAGGTGCACCCATCAAAAGGGGTGACTAACTGAAGACTAAAAAGGGGAGAGAGTTAAGCATTGAGGTGAGAAGTGTCCGCGGTAACTGGTTCTTCACTTAGTGTGGCATCGCTATCATCATCATCAACCTCCACCAGCTTCCCATCCACAATGGATTTGAAGAAATCAACTTTCGAGATGTCAAGATCTGGACATAGACAGGTGACTTGAGCCTTTGCTTGGTCAAAATCCATATCCCCGGCTTTTAGCACATCCATCCGAGATTTACCTAAAGTTTCTTTTAGCTCGGAGCAGGATTTCTCTGAAACTTGAAGCTTGTTAGACTGCTCGGCAGCCAAGGTCTTCATCATGGTAAGTTCTTCCTCCAAGGCTTTGATCTTCTCATCAGATTCCAGAGCTTTGGCCTTAAAGTGGAAATTAGCCTCGTTGAGAGACTTTTCATTTTCAGCCAGCCTCATTACTTCCTACTCCAGTTTAGAGTTCTTCTTCTCTGCATCGTCGCCAAACTCGAAGAGACCTCGGGTCAGAATAACACATCTCATCAGATATGAGCTTAGGTGTTGTGTGATCTTCTGAGGTCCCAAGCTCTTTAGTTTGTTCACATCTTTCGAGGCATTGAGATGATCATATAAAAATTTGATGTCGTCGAAGTCAACGGACCAGAACTTGTTCTCGGATGAGGATTGGTTTGAACTATTGCCAGGTTCTTTCAACAGAGTAGAAACTTCTCAATCCGATTGATTTGCTTCATTCACCATCATAATTTTCAGCTTTTTTGGGGCTTTTTCACCAGCTAGCTCGACATCGGAAGGGAGTTTGACAGGAGTGGCTGATACCACTACGGTTTCTAACGCGCTCACTTTAGAGTTTGTGCTCTTTTTCTTCTTTGGTGCCCAGATTTCAAGGCCGGCCAGGTTGGATTTGGCCTCGGAAGGACCGCCAGCACTTATCCGAGTAGCACGAGCCGCTGCCATCAACTTATTCTGTTCTTTCACGGACATGTCAGTCATTTTGTCTAAATACAAACAAGTAAAGAAGGAAGTTAGTTAAATGAAGTACATCTAATGTAAAGGCACTACATAAAAGGAGACTTACCCAGGAAGTCGGGGATTTCATTTTGGGGTAGAGTTAATAAATCCCTAAATCTGATTGGCCGGAAAGAATCCAAAACCCCAAGAGATAGGGTCTCAGATTCACTCAAGGTGTCATAGTCAAAACCAGAGATGGGCAGTGGGTTACTTGTCCAATATAAAGGAAATTTGTGGTGCCCGTCAGCACCATAAATGATCTGTGGACACCAAGGACCACATCTAACTCGGAAGAAACGTTCCTTATAGCCTTTAAAGTTGAATGTGTAGGCTTGAAGGAAGCTTCTCTTTGGGATACCGCTGATGGCAACCCAACTCCCGGAGTCCGTGCTCTTTATTTCAAAGAAAGAGAAGAATAATCCTATTGTGGGGGTTATCATCAGGGCTCTGCAAATCAGTTTAAACGCTCTTATAAATCCCCAACTAGTTGGGAGGAGTTGAGAAGGGGCTACATTCACCATCCGTAATATATCGGTTTCAAAGTCGGTGAAAGGGAATTGAATATTTAACTCTTCTACGACTCTAGCATAGAAGTAGAACCATTTAGGGTTTACCCCATTGGGTCGAGACATACAGACGTTTTCCCCGGTCTCACAGGGTTCCAGAATTACATCATCTTCATTTCCCGTTGAGGAAATATTCCAGAGAGACCGAAGGGTTGCGATTTCCAGGTCTCTAATCATGCTTTGTTTGAAGCCTAGGGCTTCTCCTTTGAGTAGGTTGCTGGTTTCCATTAGAAGCTCCACGAACTCGAAGAGTCGAAATCACTATCAGAGGTTAGAACTTCAGAATCAATCTTGTTCATAATCCTCTCTAGTTCCTCTACCCCTAGAGCATCTCTCATCTCTTGCATGCAATCCTCCCACAAGATTCTACGTTCATCACTACTTAAATGTTTCATATGCCCCAGCTCGTCACACTCTCTAATGATCATCATCCTATGAGTAAGATAAAGCGGAAGGAAAGGGAGAGTAAAGAAGGGAATACCTGAATGTGTGATCGAAGGGCTTGAGAGGATTTGAATTGAATAAAGCAACGACGAGGTTTGTAGAGAAGGGAGAATAAGGAAGTAGGGTTTGAAAAGAAAATGAGGTGTTATAAAGGGTGAGAAGGAGGTGGAAGCCTGTTGGAAGTTAAAACCCACTAGGCGGTAATCATTGCGCCTATATAGGTGTCTGTTTAGTGGAATTGGAGAGTGTAGTTCATGTGCCTGCAGGTCGTCTTAGCCGACGTATATCTCGGCTATAATTTATGGTTTTCTGTTTTTATCGACCATAAAACTTCAAGGCATGAAATCATATGCTCGGGGACTTATAATTATGCATAAAATCTCAATTATAGACATATGGACTTCCGGATCCTTAATACTTATTAGACCTTAATAGATATAAATCAGATGCTGATTCAGTTCATAACAAATAGTATTATTAGTATGAAATGAAATGGCTTATCAAGGGTTTTAACTTTTACTTTTTATTTTGTTGACAAAAACAGCTTATCGATGGTTATTATAGCCTATAATTTTAGTCAAATTATCATAACATAAAAGGTCCGAATTATCTTTTGCCATTTCAAAGTTTTCCGAGTAGTATTTTGTCTCTTCAAACTTTGAATCAGCAAACCTATGTGATTTTGTATAAATTTTTTATAATATGTATCTTTCCATAAGCATTAAAACTAAAGTTTACTTTTTCCTTAGTATATAATTTAATTCTAATTACGAGTTTTACTGAGAGATTATGAAATTACGATTACTTGAGAGGTTAAATTCTCTTCTTATAGATAAATAGAAGTTTTTAAAGAAATTACGATTACTTGAGAGGTTAAATTCTCTTCTTTAAAGAAAAATGTAACGAGAATTTTTTTATTAATAGCAATGTCATTAAAAAAATATTTTAATTCTGCCACTACAATTAAAATAGATTTTGTATCAAAAAATTTATTTCGCTTGAATAAAAGATATTAAATTAAATTAAATTACATATTAACTTTTAGTGATAAAGGAGTTTCTATTAAAGACGCAATTCTAAAATCATTAAATTAATTTTTTAAATAAGAATAATATTTGATCACTATCAATAATTCAACACATCTATAACCGATTAATTAATCCATTACTAATGAAATAAAATATTATTTTCAAATTTTAAAAATGTTTATTTTCGTGTTAACTAATTACAATAATTGAATTATAAATTTTTAATCCAAATATAAAATGAATCAACACACAACCATTGGCGGAACCAGATTGAATGGTTGAGGGGGTCAAATATATAACAATAACTAACAAAAAATAATAATAGCATTTTGAAATTAATTTTTTTTCTATTATTTAGCTAGGGTTAGCATTATGAAATCAATTTTTTTCTATTATTTAGTTAGGGTTAGTATTTTGAAATCAATTTTTTAGCTGCATTAAAAATATTTATTCTATTTACTTTCACTTTTTTATACTAGCAAAAATTAAATTTATAGATTGTGTTCTTAAAAAATACGTGTATGTTGAGAAAAAAATCAACAATCAAGAAATATATGTATGACAAAGAGAGTAAAATCATATTAAAAGAATATTATAAATTTTTTTATAAATAAAAAATAGAATTGGATGGACATTGTTCTTAATAAATAAAATTGAATTGAATTTTATAAAAGAAATTAGTGAATTATTAATATAATTCAAATCAAATTTATTTCTAATAAATAAGTTGGATTCAATTTTTTTAAATAACTTTAATAATTATAAATATATTATGTTGATAATTTATTAACAATTCAAATTAACTTTATTTCTATAGAGAATAAGGGAATGAAACTAATATAATATTAAATTTAAAGCAGAATTTGATCGATGACTCAAAAGCAAATGAAAGCAAACTTATCCGCTTGACCAATGTGTTCTTTAAATTTTTTTGGTGATATTATATTTATAAATATATATTTTAATAAAAAATTATATAATATAATTATTTTTTAAAAATATTATCAAAACTTTAAAGTGGCCATCCCTTTTTTAACATAGTTCCGCCACTGCATCCAACTAAATTTAAACTAAAAATTCAGAAGAAAAAAATACAATACCAATTTTTAAACTTTCACCGACATATCAACCATCAAAAATTACGATCAACATTATCTCATTGGACCTCTCCCTCTCAATGACAACTTGACTTATTTTCTATTAATTGACATTTTTTTCAAACTTAGTTTTTTAAAGTCGAACTTTGATTGATTTGTATAACATAAGTTTTTTAATGCTCTCACATGACATTTAAATGAGTTTAATATAATAGCTTCTTTTAATTCTATTATACAACACCATATTTTAATACTAAAAAAAAAGCTTATGTCAATATGCTTAAATTATTTAATTAAAAAAAACTACTCCATCAAGTATATATATTTTGGTTATACAAAAAATATCAAGTATAAAATAATACAAAAGTACTCCCAAGTATAGTAATATTTGATCATAATTAAATAAAACGTTATCTACATCTCTACCAAACCATGTTGAGTTTTTAGGAATAAAGGATTTTTCTTGAAGGACTTATAGACCGATTTTTTTGTTGAAGAGCATTGAAAAATAGATCTCATTTAAATAAAAAGAAGATATTTTCGTAAATGTATTCAACAAAAATAGTACTATTAGGAAAGATGAGCAATATTCCAACAGGTTTTTGTTTGGTGGTTCAGGCTAATAGGTCTCTCCCTTGCTATATTTTTTCTTCAAATTATAGAAATAATTTTGATGAATAATAGAAATAACTTTTGATATAATTGGATAAACTTTTTACCCATTAAAATTGACGAACAATTCTCGCAATCAATGTGAAAAACCTAAAAAAAAAATATTTTTCTTGAGGTCTTTCACCATAGAAAATATTTAGCATATATAATATCAAAAGATTTATAAATTAATTTTAAAAATATTTAAATTCATTGAAAAAGTTCTTGTTAGCGATTATTTGAAGAGTTGAAAAACAAATATAGAATCTTTAATAGTTTGAAATTTTTTATTGGCAATGATCCAAAGAGTTGAGAGACAAATAAAGCATATATGATATAATGTAGATAAAATATTATTTTGTGCACTAGATATTAAAAACTATAATCTATTTATGGAGTGATGGTCAATTGAGTTTTTGATATTTTGAATTAAATTATTTTAACATCTATTCATATTTGAACTCATATTCAATTAATTTAATTGAGGAATATTCTTAAAAAAATCTTCTCTTTCTAACAAATTCAATTAAATGAACAAAATATTTTCATAAATTGTTTGAACAAAAATAGTACTAATAGGAAAGAAAAGATGAGCGATATCCCAACAAGTTTTTGTTTGGTTTTGCACCACTACCACCATTTATACTATTTAAAAAAATAAAACAAAAAGATAATTTTGTTAATAACAAAAATTAGTATATACTATTACTTTATCTTTTATCCAATTTTCTTTTTTTGTTTTTGCAGTCATTTTCTGACATGTCGTTAGATAAGAAATTCAAGTGACAACTACCGGCTTTCCTTTTTCAGCGTACGGCACTCGGTTTTGCATACTCTGTCCGTAGCGCTCTCATTATTTGAAAGGACCCTTCCAATACATCTTCGCTGGCAGCTATAAACAAGTACAAAATTTTTAGATGTGGAGTTATAGCTTGCTTAACAAAGCCATGTGATTTCTTAATATAAGATTTTTATATCATGGGTCCCTCAATCTTGTGTCACCAAGAACTCCACTCCACAATTTGTTTAGACATTGATGTATGGCTTTCCACTCCGTTTTCAAGCTGTTTTCTACCTATATATAACACCAATACAATCTTCACATTTCACAATAACTCAATTCCATATACACATCATAAATTCATAATAACATCATGGGTATTCGTCTACCATTTGTTGTTCTTCAAGCAAAACAGATATTCAAGTCTACGTCGACGCCACAGTTCCATGGTGGATCGAAACAGTCCAACAATGTTCCCAAGGGGCATATAGCGGTCTACGTTGGAGAGCTGCAGAAGAAGCGTTTTGTTGTTCCGATATCATACTTGAACCATCCTACTTTTCTTGACTTGCTTAACAGGGTTGAAGAAGAGTTTGGATATAATCATCCTATGGGTGGTCTCACCATTCCTTGCAAAGAAGATGCTTTCATCAATATTACCTCACAATTACGTGCCTTGTGAAACATTTATTCCTATATAATAATATATACTAGATTAGAAATAAAAAATGAAACGTACTTTGTAATTATGTATAGACTAGGATGATTCACTTGATTCTTTCTGTTTCCCTTTCTTTTTTCCCATCCATATGGGTTTTTCATTTTGAATTTGGTCTTCTACACCAATACAAAATGATGATGTACTTTGATGTATAACTTTTTTTCGTCGAATTACTAATTTGTTTTTAAGCAAAGCAAAATCGCCATACAAATGTAACATCTGCTTTTCTTTCTTCAGTTGAAAACAGACAATACAAAATGAGAGAGTCACTATAACAAGAGTTCAAACATGTAAATGAACAAACCATTCTCATATTGACTGATGGAAAGTATATAATGGAAATATCAAAATCATCTGAGATACATAATTTCTTTATATGCCTACATATTAGTATACACCTAGAAAGTTCTGGCAAAAAAACTACACAGGTAGAAATACACGCATACATCCAATATCAGTATCTTTGTCATCGAACATTTATTTAATCCGCGTTGCAAAGGCCACGTAGCTACGGGTAATCACAAGAATGAAATCTGTACATGAAATTCATTCATCAGAATGTACTTGATGAGATACACTACACTTTCCCTGCTCTTAAGTATTCAATCGCCTCAGTACTCAAGAAAGCATTATATGCAGCTTTCTTGGGTTTAAATTACTCTTCTACTATACCATTACTCCATTAGGATGAAGGAGATTTCAACACCTATTGAAAAACTATTACCCGTGGTAATGGATGCATGTACACTTAGTCTAAAGATAGATTGCCAGTTCGAATGTTTCGCTGCTGATTGCTAATATTTTTGCCGAGTCGTGCTTGGGATGAGCTCCAGTCACCTTGTAAACCGAATTTGGGAGATGTAAGCTTTGGCTGATACCATTTTGTCAGGCCCGGACTATTTATTCTAAGCTTCCCATTTGATTCACTACCCTGGTAAGGAATATGAAGCCTCCTGAACAGCGCTGCAACTGCTTGGCCACCTCTGAAGCCAAAACATTGCATATTTGTCATACATAACTTCTTCAACAATATCTAATATAGACTTTTTATGTCAGAAAATATTATACTGAAAAAAAATTAAAAACTTCAAACAAGAACAACTAAGGTCATCTTCCATTATATCATCCGGGTCGGACATTTATGACAATTTCTCCTAAAAACAATGCAAAATGGAAAAAAAATTAAAACGAACCTACCAACGAAACCTTATCAGTGACAGTAAATGATATACCTAATACTACGAGAAAAATTGAAAAAGAAACTTGAAATTTCTGTTGCTCAAGCATGAACTTTGGACACTTAAAATATTCATTGTACACATACATCATGGTACTAACATGTGGACGCATCACCAAAATAAGTCAGTAACAAATAGTTCTTCCAAACATAAAAAATCTAGAAGATAGTTGCACAAAGATTTCCATAATTGATTCAGCGGGGTCTAACATACTTCTGAGTTTAAACATATGGTGGGTTCTTCTGGCTCATAAATTTTGATTAGTAACTCATATCATATGCTTGAAAAAAATTGCTGTAGAGAAAATAATGAATTCAAAAATATGAATTTTAAAAATGCTGGCAATAGATGCATTTGTGATTGGCTATTCTCACCTTGCTGCAAGTATAATAATCTTTTCCCCATTGGGAAACCAAACTTTTGTTTCTTCTACGGGCAATAAAATGATTATATTTGGTAGTTTTGCACCTGAAAAGAATTTCATGGGGAACAACCAAGGAAGTCAGTAGGCAATAATGCGAACACTACTTTCCCCCTACTGTTGGGTTAGGAAACATGTAAATAGCATATGGAAAACTGATCATTAATCAAGTTCATTTACACAGACTGTTAAAAAACAAAGAGGAAAACAACTGCAGGGTGTGAACTCACATTACCACCAATCAAAAAATAAACAATCGATCACCAAGTGAGAGATTGAGCAAAAGATCATAACAGCAAAGCTTTGTTCATAATTGCTTTCATGGAGTTCCAGAAAACAAGCCTTTATATTGGCAAAATCATTATGTAGAAGGAAAGAGGAAAAAATGCACTAGTATGGTGGAGACTGGAGAGCAACTAACTTATGAGTGATAATCCCATTATTAGCAAAACATAGATAATATGGGTGTGCAAAAACGATTTCTAAGGCTTGTGAGACTTGGACTGAACTACTTAAAAATAGGGGTGTGCAAGCAAAAGGTTTTAGTTAGTGATGGTTTGGTTGTGCATTGGAATTCTGATGTCGCGCATCTGTGGGCAGTTTCGATGTGAAAATAAGAAGCTAATAACACTAGCTTTAAAAAAAAACATGTCCACGGTGAATCGAACACATAAACCAACAGACGATTAGTCTCTGTTTTTCCTTATTGACTTTCTTGTTACACTTGATGATTATAGCATTCCCCGATGCATTTAGGGAAGAGAAACAGTAATAGATAGTGATTGCATTTTGATGACTCTTTTTTGAAAATTCCTGTATCATACTTGTTTTGGAAATTGGATTCTTGTTGAAATATATTCATAAAAGAAAAGGCAAGAAATGGAAATAACAATGTAGAACTTCGGAGTAAGAATGAACATAACATTTAGACAGATTCACAGACTAGCAATTTTGTTAAATTTCTTGGTTTTTTAATGGGATCTTGCAAGTCCTTTGAATTAGCATAATATTGGTTGTTTGGTTACATTTTCTAGAGGTTGAAAACTGAAAAGTATTGAGTTGGCATACTGTTGATGAAATTCTTAAAATTTACACTTAAGACTAAACTTATTTCCATATCCAAATATCAGAATCAATTCCCAAAAGTGAAGAGAATGTATCATAAGTAAACTCAATTTAGAAAAATGAAAAATAATAAATTTTCAACATATATTATACAGAATAATTATAGAAAAAAGAAAATGGAGGAAAACTTATCAAAATGTGCCAAAGACCGGTCGGTAGTAATATAGACGATGATATTACCTGCTGCTAGTCGATGCTTGAGACCTTTCAAAACAGTTAAGAGGTATGCCTGGAACATTTCATGGATTTAGGGATATGAATATCACAATTACAGATGCAAAAAGGTTTATCTACTTAATATAAGTTTACATCAATAAAAAAGAATTACAGAATGGCGAATTATCATTAACTATAGTGGTACTAAAGAATTTTGCAACAACCGCCGGTGGATTTTAATTGTCTTTTCAAATTACAAGGTCAAACTATTAGCATTGAACTGGCACCTCATAGACACATATGAGTTTGCATCAAATTTGAAAATATTTGAATAATCAATCACGCTTGAAAGAGACATAAAAGTGAAACTTCTCGTTTGTTGATAATAGTAAGCAAAACATGACTTATAAAATTTTGGGCTAGTCTTTGATATGTGACTTGTACATGCCCTAATTCCTTTAAATAGATTTATACAATGATTTACTTCCCAACTACAATTGAGATAATGAACCCACATGCAATTACTCTCTTTCTCTAGTGTTTGACATTAAAATGCAACCTTTTATGTAACATAAATCATCACTGTAGGAGTACTTTTAAGTTTTAGACAAACTCACCTCAGCAGTATAAGCATGCAATTCTTTAACATCGATGACAATAGGATTCACTTTAAATGATACAGATGGAACAACTCCATAAGAAGCAGCTTCCTACATGATTTGTAAAGTATCATATGATATTCCGGATCCCTTAGAAACATTAAAACACTATTTTTTATACTAGTTTCAATTTCATAGTCCATCCATACTGACCTCAAGTATTGAAAAGACACGAGGATCATATTCACCAAATCCATCTATCAATGAACAGAGGTTTGAAGTTTTTGAGGATTCAGCACTTACTCCCAGGTTCTCAACAAGTCTATTTTTTATACATGTATCACAAGGGAGTTTCAAGCATCCCAGGATTTGGGACAATATTTCACTGGTAGGTTTTTCACCAGCTCCGATTGTCTCACGATACACCATTAAAGCCAATGATGTCCTATAAGAATAAAAAGCAGCATTAGAAACTTCACTAAGAAAATAACCTAAAAGAAAAGGCCAACTAAAATAATGGCTATAACAAAATATTTTACAGAGTTCACTTATGTTACTAATTCTTCTTTTCTTCAACAAAGTTGATTGATTATACGTGGAAAAAAAAATTGGACCAATTCAAACAAAATATTACCTCAAATAAATTCAATAGTTTTTACAATAATAATTTAGCATGTTAACATGGCAAAATTGAAAAAACAAGAATTAAAAGAACGTATATATATAAATAGTTAGTATTGATCCTTTACTGGTGATGACAGAGAATCATATATTAAAAACTGATTCAGAAATTATATAGCAAATACCATTCATTATTTACTTGTGGCCGTCCTGAATCAAAAGATAAAACAGGTTCACCAACAAGGCAAGCCTTCTCAAATCTCCGCAGGCACATTCCTTTCAAAGAAATCAAAGTACTATCAGGATTCACATTCCATGAAACTCTCAAGGAATAATATATGAATAGATTTAGGCCACGAATTAACCAAAGTCCATAATCTTTGGTTTTAACTTCCCAGCAAATATAGAACTAAATCCATATATAAAAGATATGAAAATCATATGACTAATACATTTACTTTTATAACTAAAGAGGAGGAATAAGAGTTCATCATATTTCTGTATTCTTTATACAAAATGATGTTTATATGAATTCTTCCCATGTAATTAACACACAAATAACAAATAGGAAAATATAAAATTGACAAAATATATTAAAGAACCCGAAAGAAAAATGCAGAAGTTAAATATAACTCCAATTTTCCATGTATATGCAAACATCACCTAGTGAGACAATAGTCTTTTGATAACAAAGCTCCAAATGAGGGAAAGTAAAAGAAGAGAAACATTGGGAATTGCATGCTTTTTAAAGCAAGTACAAACAGAATATTTCATTAATCTAACAAAATCCTACAACACTCACCAATTATGCATCGACACATGATTAGAGTAGGGGCTGCACCATCCTTTTTGGTTTGAGAAAGGAGCATTTGAGCTGCTTCCATGTCATCCTTCCTACAAAAGCAAGCCGAAAATAAATTTGGTCAAGAACCCAAACTAAATCATTAGTTCGACAACAAATCCAGTAGATTGCTTACTTCTCACTGGCCACAATAAGTATTGAGAATGTGATACTGTTAGGGCGCAATCCTAAACCTTTCATTTCAGATAAAACCTCCAAAGCCTTCTGAAATCGATCCCCGTTACCTGTATGGAACTCTTAGAAGGTTTTGAAGTCCATTTTTCTAATAAATGGCTATACTTAAACAATGCAACTGAACACATCAGGGGGAGGGGGCAAACAACTGAAGCAGACATAAAATTGAAAACAAAGTTAGAAGTGACCATATTTCAGGTAACTCGAGGGTTTTCACTTTTCACCCGTCTTTATCGGGAAATGTTTTAGAAAAAGAAATGTAAAATGATGTGGATTTGTTATTTGTGTAAACAGTGGCCAGTTTCTCTGCCTTCACTTGTGACTCTTGGTCCCCTAACTTCTTAGCTATCCAAGTACGAATGGAGAGTAATATTTATCGAATATTTAACATGGGAAGGCTAATCATGTAATACATCTCTTTGGCCTTTCTTCACCATTTTAATTAATTTGATTTCTTTCAATTAACTTTATCTTCAGATTTGTTTACTAAACCAAAAAACTTATAGTTACCCAACTTCACTAGCCCTACCATCTTCCTTCAAATGTAGTTACTTTTACTATGAGTATGAAATGCTTCTCAAAACCAATCACTTAGTGTCCGAAGCATAAAATCCTGAATGAACAATGAAATTGGAAAAAAGAAGGACAAGTCAAACTTACAAAGCGCAGTGAGCAATGCATTAACAGTTGAAACTGTTTTCACCAATTTAAGAGGTTTAAGATATTCATAAAGCTCCAACGCTTTCTGCCAATCTTTTGTCTGGAATAAGCATTTATCACTAGTTAGTAAATGGTGGACTTATTACAGGCAACAGAAGTATTGAAATAACACAAGCTAACATGGAAAAGAAACTCAAAAGGGTGCCGTAGTTGCCTAAGGAAACCTGTACTCATGCTATATCAATTTTAACAAAATACTACTTAGGGTTCTTAGATTAACAAGTTTAGATTCATTATGTTTAGCTTCTGGATGCAGGGTCATCAACACAAAATCCGTAACTACTACACTCACAAGACATTTAGGCTTTACCTTTTAGACAGAAGCTATTTCTTGTAATACATATCCAAATAGTGAAACCTGGTACTTATAATACATATCCGAATAAAATATCTAATAATAGTTATTTAACTGGAGTAAACTTTCCTAAGACTAGACTTATTACTTAGAGGAATTCTTGCATGGAGACAACCATAAATCGACATTCTTAGAATCAACCAATAAGAATAGAGAAAATTTTAAATTATTTTAATTGGATTTATGGGGTGGTTGTGATTATGACAGAGAGAGAAAATATTATATTATTTTTTAATTAATTAAAATTTTGTGATTGGTTGTGTGTAAAACTACTTCTTATGATTGTGTCTGTCTAAGAATTTTTCTGTTACATATTAAGTTATTAGCTATGATTTCATTTTCTGGAGTCTAAGGTGAGGCAGTGACTTATATGGTTTGCGATGAATTGTGCCTCTCATCTGACAAATATATTTCTATCTTATTAAATAGCACAGATTACTGGTAATCTATTTTTTTTCTTAGAAATTGCTAGCTGACCAGACACCCTAAATGAATTTGGGTGAAGCGCCTTATTTTTGTTCCTTACTCGATCATCCGACCACTAACTCATGCACCATTCAACTATCATCACAGCTGCTGTCACTTACAAGATCAAGAAAGCATTCAATTTGAAATCATCCAGTTCACATTTAGAAAGAGCCCTGGATCCAACTCAAGTTAGAATAATTCAACGCTGGGGAACTGAAGAAGAATTAAATGAGGGTCGCGACGGACCCTACAAAGATATTGATGCTTACATATGGCGAGACATTGCATCGTCTCATAACAACAAACTCGGCAGGAGATGGAAATCAAGGTTTACATCATCGTAACTAAAAAAATATGTAAGTTTGCATCCCTACGTGAATTCATTATTGTTTCAGTGTTAGAATGTTTAAGGTAAAAACCCAGTAAACTCGCTGACAAGATTAAAAAAATAACTGACATTTTGTACTTGACTGGATATGGTACAGATTGCATCCCAATGATAGAATCAAAGTTTCTTCGCTCCAACAACAATTGATAAAATGCTCAAGCCTGATTTGATGTTGAACAAAGACTTTGAAATGAGGCGCTGGGTTTGGGGGATAGTATGGAAATTGATGGGTGTGAAGCCAAACATGGTAAACTGGAATGTGCTTTGATATACGAGTTTGCGGAGTGTTATCACACATACCAAGTGGCCCATGGTGAAATATATTGTTTGATGGTGTTAGGGGGAAATTCTAGGAGGGAACATATATGGGAAGCACCTTTGTGAGATACACAATACATATCTATCTAAAATCTTAAGGTGATAGGTGAGTGGGTTCTCTCACTTATATAGTGGTCAATCTTCCTTTTTCTAATTAATGTGGGACTTCTTCCTCACACTTGATTCACTTCTTCCTCACACTTGATTCTCAACGGATGGTTCACTTATACTCGCCATCATTTTCTTGTGTGCCAATTTTGATTTGTTGTTTTTCCCTTTAAATCATTATACTTGACCAGACATACATACCTTGCAACAGGCACCCATCAACGAGCTATATGCCATTACTCCAATTTGTACTCCTTCTTTCCGGGATTGTTGTAGGATATCAAAGGCAGCCTCCAGCTTTTTAGCATGCCCAGCAACATCTATTAGTGCACTCATAAACATCTGCATGGTGAGTCAATAACTTCTGTAAGCAAACAGTGGTAGAGAAAGAACAGCACACTGGATACAAGAACCACAACCACCATACACATAAAGGCAGAATTTTAAAATTTAAAACCAAAAAATGCAGATTTCAATAACTCATATCACCCAAAAAATTCAAAAATAAAAACATAACACCTCATCAGGGAGCACCCCTTTCTGGGTCATATCATTGTATACACTTCGTGCAAATTCCCAATCTCCAGTTTCACTACAAGAATTAACTGCAATTGTGTAAACTTCTGAAGTTCCCTTTATATTATATTGTTGTATCATCTTATAAACTTCTTGTGCTCGTTCAACCTATAGAAAACCCATTGTTGTTAAGTATTACATACATTTCATAAAACATAAGAATTACTCAACAATATATACTAGAAGAGAAATAGGGGAAGAAATATCCATACCTGACCAGCCTTTGCACATGCCTTCATCAATGTACCAAAAGTTACATGGTCTGGCTCAATAGGATGTACTTCAGCTTCCATTTCTGCTACCACATCAAAGGCACGAGACACTGCTCCGGACTGTGCACATGCAGCTATAAGTGCATTGAAAACAACACGATCTGGCTTCACATTCTACTGCATAAAAACATTTCATCAGTATGTACATTAAACAAATGTAAGAGGATCTCGTCTAATACTGCAATAGGTGACATATAATTCTTTAGAAAAATATGTAGCAAACATTGTACCTTTGACCTCATTATCCCATAAGCACCAAATGCTTTACCTACTTGACCAGCTCTAGCACAACCATCAATAAGTGCCCCATAGGTATGAACATTAGGTTCCACTCCAGAATTAACCATCTTGTGAAACACCTAAGCACGCATAATAATATTTTTACTAAATATGGGAGAGAAAATAGAATTATCCCTAAGAATGTCCGGAAGACGGGAAGAGAGACATTGTACCTCAAACATTAGATCAACCTTCCCACTTTTAGCACAAGTTGATATCAGATTGGTATAAAGTTTGCAATCAGGATCTAGTCGAGCATCCTTAAGAAGTTGCATAACTTGGAAAGCCCCTGAACATAGAAGACGAATGTCAAGCACTGAAAAGGTGGCAAAGAAAAGACCTTTTAGAGGGTAACAAGCACCACCTTACCTTCAGAATATTGGGAACTTGCACACACAGACATAAGCATATTAAATGTACTCAGCATTGGATTTGGAATAAGTCTAACATAATCAAAAGCTTCTTTAACAGCTTTTTGTCGCTTGCAGGTGTTAAAGAACTTGGCATGATAAACCTATAACCAGTGAATATGGCATATAAGAAAAACTCAAAATCAAAGAACAGAATAGCCAGAAACAGCCATAAGTATGCATGTACCTTAGTCATATCTAATAAACCTTTCATTTCCATATCTTTAAGCAATTCTACACATTCACGTAACCTGATAAAATCAATGTACCAGGATAAGTTTTTCAAGCTTTAAACTTATAGTAGAGAAACAAAGGGAGGAGTTTGACCACATTGTTTATTTCAAAGAAAGTGTGTTACATGCATAAAAAACCAACAAGCAGTAATCTAAAGACATGTTTTGTGTTCTTTAGCATTTATTGGAGTACCTCCCAGCTTTTAGCAGGGTATTATATTTGCTTAGAAGCTCTGAAGGATCAATTTTCTGACCATCGTGGACCCTGGTTTCATCATTTTTCTGATCCACCTGCACCATGATATGGGAAATTTCGGGTAAAACATTGTTATTATTACGATCCATATAATTCCTTTCCCTGTCTCTCGGATATGTGCTGGCTTTCCTCAAACTTTTACTAGTATGATGCGGAGGGTAGCCTTCTTTGTCAATGTACTCTGAAACAACAAACATGGTTTACACTAAAGTATTGTCTAAATTTTGATTGCTCATCATCGTGATGTTATGAAAAGATTTGACCAACTACGTTATCAAAAAATTTATATCATCTAGAATTTTCTTTTATGTAATTACCTGCACTTTGTAGAGAAACATCTGCTGATAATTCTAATCCATTCAGACTGACATTTCTTATAGCTTCTGGCAGTTCTGTTCTATTCACGATAGAATCACTGGGAGAAAACGACTTGCTACTACTCAGGGGTGTAATGGATCCGAGTGCAGAATTATTGTCCTCATAAAACATGTACAGCCCTTCCCTAACAGTTTCACCCAAAAGGACATCACTTTTGATGGCATGAAGCTCAATTTTTTCATCAATGGGGCCATTGATTGTATCGAGCGCGTTATCTAAACCAACAGAAGAAGCACTTTGCTCAGGTTTTACTATACTCAAAGGCAACTCGAGATTAGAGTCAACTACATCTTGATTTTCTTCCACCTGTAGAGTCATTTCCTCAGCAAAAGCTATAGGCTCCAATGGACTTGATTGGAAAGTCAAAGATAAAAAAGGCTCCTCTAATACATGGGAACTGTTACCATTGACACTAGAGTCAAGAACAAAAGGCTCCTCTAATACATGGGAACTGTTACCATTGACACTTGAGTCAAGAACAGACGAAGATGAATCTAATATCTGAGTCTTCAAGGCTGTTTCCTGCACCATGGAAGATTCCAGAAAATGACGGTGGACTTCTTGGTCCTCAAAAACATGGTTGTCCTTTCCTTTGTGATCATTTAACTTCCCAACTTCGTTCACTGAGTTATCCCTTTGAAATTCAGGAAAACCGAGAATCTGACTATCAATAACCTGGTTCCCAACATTACTTCCTTGAGGTGATAATGCAAATTTTGCATGTCCCTGTATCAGTAGTAGTGAAAACGTTAATTAAGGTATTATAAATTACTATACAAAATAGAAGTATAGAACATATGCAATTAATTCAAAAATACTTCAAATTCGGCCAAAAAAGGAAACACTGAAACACTATGAACATTAGCCAGCAATGTTTTAACAGAAAACCCCCACCATATGTATAACATTAAAAAAATTAAATGCATCTAGGAAGAAAAAACTCACCACCAGATTCTGACTGTTTAATTAAATAGCCGAGTTTATACAATTCAATTTTAAACAGAATTTGACAACATCTATGGTGGTTTGAATAAGGTTTTAAATAACTGCTCATGCTTCAGTCGGTACACGTGTAGTGCTCCTAATTGCAGTCGTCGCGGTGTGAATTAACTATAATTTCTTTTTCATCGTAAAAACAAAGTGAATAATGGTATCCGTAACGGCACTTTACGATACCATTTTGTCACGTTCGAAGTAACTTATAAATTATCTAAAGTCTGCAAGTAATATCAATATGTATACATGAAGGTTCACGTGAAGATCTAAAAACGAACTTAAATTTCCATATACTGAAATATGTATAACTGAAAACGAACATTTAAACGGTACGAAAATGAGGATAATAACGGGGAACTGAATTTTTCAGAGTATAGAGTAAAGAGTAATTTGACCTGGTTGAGATTCTTCTTTTTCTTGTTACGAGTGAAGTGAATCAAAGAAACAGCAGATAAAGTAACAACGACGACAATGACTAAAAGCGGATGAGACTGAAAAGAAGCCTTGAAGACAAACCGCGGCGAATGGAAGCGAAGAAGCCCTAACCTATTGCCGCGTCTGTTTGAAAAGCGAATTGATGAAGGTGGAGATGGAGGTGGTCGGAGACTGCGATTGCAACCGAGGAATTGGGAGCGGTGAGAGGAGATAGTGAGGGGAGAGGTTAATCGGAAGGCGCGGTGGTGGTGGTTGAAGCAGAAGTTAACTTCCATGGATGAAGAAAGAAGAGTGAGAAAAATGAGAGAGTGGAATGAAGCATTAGCAGTAAGGAGAGGAGGTTGTTGTGATACATGAAAACCAGAGGTGAACACCACTCCTTCTTGCTCATATGATCCTATTTTTTGCTGACGTGGCGCGTTTTTGTTTTTCCGTTAATCTGTGAGGCACCACAGCTTCACTACCAACTTGCCTTTTTGGATAAATATTAAAATACCGTTAACTGTGTGCTACTAGATTAAATTAATTGTTGATTAAATTTATAGATTTATAATATACTAAATCTTAACAAACTAATTTTCAATTTTACATTTTAATATTATTCGTGTCACGTGATCAATAATACTAGTACGTAACATCTTTTAAAATTTCTTTTTACTTTTTAAAATATTAATTTATAAGATGTGCGTAAAATCTAATTTAAAGAAGAAATAGTAATTAAAAAATTAATTTGGATTAGAAAACCCCCAACCTATCTCCAAGACTACATTTCTGCACTACACCAAAGTAAACATAACTTATCTTTTAGATTGCTCATGTAACATATTATATCCCTTACATATAGTTCTTTCGCAAGTGTTTTAATTAAAACTATTTTTTATTAGTGAATTTCTTAATTCGCTTTAATGTCTTCTTATGTATTATGTGAAATTTCACTTTTATCTTACAAAATCAGAAATAAATTTTTGGTTAGGCATTTTATACCATGCAATTCAGATTGAAAGGGGTTGGGTGTAAATTAGAAATTTACTTACGATTTGCTACCTGAAGTATATTTCTTGTACATAGATAGGCTTAAATGCGCCAGAACATTTCCTCTCCCCATAACAACAAAGTTTTCAAAAATAAATTCTCTATTTCAACCCTTCTCCCAAAGTCAATTTTTTTCTTAAACAATCAACACAAATCATCAAACATTGGTTAAATACAACAAGTAACCGAATCAATCAAGCAACAATCATCTTCAATCAATCAAGTAAGTGATTTACGCATTTTTAGAGTTTATGTAAAATCGATTGAAATTAGTGAAATAGGGCTTTAAATGTGTTATTTTTGGTAGTTTACATCATTAGGAGTATTATAACACTATTTGTAAATTGTTTTTGACGACCAATTCGTGTATTTTGACGCATTTGAGATTTTGAGGTGGGGTTTTCCTCTGCTCTATTTCGCAGAGGAAACTGAAAGTTTATTTCCGATTTCATGGGATGAACAAAAACGGAAGTTTATTTTCGTTTCGTTCTTGCTTCTATAGGAGATATGTCTGAGAGACCGACACGTTTGAGGCATGGTCGGGTTACACAATATGATTCTTTGCGGAGAGAGAGGAGTCAGGTCACACGGACTCCGAGGACTCAGGCCATACAGGTTCCTTTGACATCCGGACAAGCTATGTCTGAGGCACATTCTGCTCCTTCAGATTCTACACCTTCTACTTCTTCCTCCTATAGCAAATGAGAGTCTTCAGTCCATCCCTCCCCGCCTCCGTCATATCATAGACGCACATCCTCACCATCCTCACCACCGCAGATTTTTGAGACATGATCCACATCTGCTTCACAGGCGGGGCCATCTAAGGTGAGACTTGATTCTACACCCCCAGTACTTGAGGTACAAGTACTAGGGCCACCCGAGGTACCGATGGAACC
The DNA here is from genome assembly GCA_021764765.1 of Vicia sativa. Taxonomy (NCBI): domain Eukaryota; kingdom Viridiplantae; phylum Streptophyta; class Magnoliopsida; order Fabales; family Fabaceae; genus Vicia; species Vicia sativa. The sequence continues at coordinate 81,042,883 of CM038795.1, forward strand.
AGAGGCACCAGTGCCATCAGAGGCACCAGCGACAGAGGCGGCACCGATAACAGATGCGGCAGAGGCGGCACCACAGGTCTCTCAGGTCTTTAGAGGGGGGACCTTCTAACTTACCTGTGTTCGCGCATTATCCCACCCGTGTGGCTAGACATTTATGGGACTGAGAGGTACGAAATTTACATTTATGTTTCATTTATTAATTATGTTATATTATGAATAATATTATGAATTATAACATTGAATTTTTCCGTGCAGGATCGCGATACACCGAAGGTCATCAACCATGGGAGGAAGATCAACAAGCTAACTCCCCATCTCGAGCCATGGTTTGATGATCTACTAGGCATTACAAGGTTGAGAGATTTGACCCTCTGTAGATATAGCATGGTCAACTAGGGGATGACCAACGCTTTTGTGGAGAGGTGGCACGAGGAGACATCTTCGTTTCATCTATCACACTGAGAGATGACGATTACACTGGACGACGTCGCTTGTCTGCTTCACTTGCCGATCAGAGGGCGGTTTTTGGATCATGAGAAGTTAGAGAAAGACGAGGCGATTGAGGAGTTGGTTGAGAGGATGGGAGTTGCCGTGGAGGAGGCCCTTGAGGAGGTTGATAATACACGTGGCAACCACGTGGGATATAGTTGGTTGAACATGGTTTTTGATGCGAAGGTTGCGCGTGCACGAGCGGATGATGGTGATCTTGATCAGTTTACCCTTCATAGATGGTATGCCATGAGAGCATACCTCTTGTATCTTGTTGGGACCCAGATCTTTGTGGACACCAGTGCCACCTACACTGATATTATGTACCTCAGATTCTTTGCTGATTTAGAGCAGGTCAGTGGGTGGAACAGGGGGTCTGCTTGCTTGGTTTACTTGTATACCAAGTTGACAGAGGCGGCTAGGTGGAAGACGAGGCAGATCACCAGCAACATGTCTCTTTTGCCGATATAAAATATTTCTCTTAGCTTCCTTTTTTTAATAATTTTGATTTTGAAACTAACTGATATTATTTTGATATTTCAGGGATGAATCCTACATCACTTTCCACAAATTTTAGGATGGTCATTTACTAAGGGTTATATTGAGCAGATGCCTCGTGCATGTGCATATGAGTCGTTCATAGGAAACCAGGAGACACTTATGTATCCGGTTTATTTGGACCGGATTGTGCATGAGGACATCCACTTCAGTGCCTACGCCGACCTCCACGAGAGGATACCATTTTATGAGGTTTCTCTATTTACAGGTTGGTTGGCCTGTGGTACTCGGAAGACTGCTGCTTATATGCCCGAGCGAGTTATGCGTCAGTTCGGGTATACTCAGGCGATTCCTCGACATCCTGTTTTATCTGCTCCTTCGATAGTGAAGAGGAGGGAGATGGATGAGATTTTTGATGATCTTGAGAGTCATCTTGTACCTGAGGAGGCCAGGAGTACCATGACTCCAGTCGACTAGAGTTACGTGTACGGTTACATGCTATGGTTCTTCAAGATTTCTCATCCATACCTAATACGAGAGGCTCCAGGGGACCCACCCATGTCGGCTCATCAGGAGATCCTGGAGGAGGAGCAGGAAACGATGGATCATGCCCAGGACGTGCTTCCTAGGTGCCGTCGTATTATGGAGCTTGCTAGGGATGGCATCGACATAGGGTTGTTTCCTAACGGATCCGAAGTCAGAGGCATTTTGGATGCCATCATGGCGGAGGCTCAGGGTGCCCTGGTCTATAGTAGGCAGAGGAGGAATGCCTCGAGGGTGATAGGCGGGCTCCGCCATACGCAGTAGTTTATTTTGATTGTATTTTAATTTTGTTTTTTATTTCGTATTGTACCGGATCTTGATTTTGAATATTATTATTATGAAATTTATTTTGGATAACATTTTTGGGCTTTAATTCGATTTAAAAATTGCATGTCTTTAATTTGGGTTACAGATGTAAATTTTAAAGTAATTGGTTAGAGTTAGTTTTTTCTGCTAACTGTCACGCCCAGAACCAGATTTATATTTCCGGCACGAAATTGAAGATATACTTCTGATTTCATTCAAAAATTACAGTAAGTGGTGCGAACTGGAAATAAATTTCCAGTTTTGTGAAGGTCATTTTGGGGTTTTCATGGGGTGCGCCCTACCCTTATAGGGTGGTTAAGAAATCCACTTTTTATTATTGAACCTTCTTCCTACTCACATGTTATTCTTGGATCCCTATAAGGTAACAAGATGTAAAGAGTAAGGTTAAGCCCTTCATTAACAATAAAACTTGGTATTTAACTACTCTTTCCCCAAACAAAATGTCCATTGAATGTAAATGAATTAAAAAATAAGTTTCAAGCTAATGAAACTATTCAAAGGTATAAGGCACACTTAGTTTTCAAGATATTCTATCAAATCAAACTAAAGGTCTAGATTACCTTAAAATAGTCAATCATGTGGTTAAAATGACCACCATTAGATTTCTCATCTTCAAACAACTTCTCAAAATTGATATTTATGTTGAAAGTGTAATTTTGTGAGTCGAAATCAGTATGTTGTTCGACACAAGGTGTATCGAATTAGTCTATCAAAGTGCGAAGGCATATTGTTACACACATATTTGATTTAGATATAAAATAAATAGATTTGATTTAGGTCTGAAATAGATAGATTTGATTTAGGTTTAAAATATATATTTTGGATTTTTATAGTTTTGAGTTTTTTGGCTTAAGGAGAAAGCAAACTCAATTATAAATAGAGAGAGTAACCCCTATTTTTTAGTATTCATAGAATTTGCAGTTACAAGTGAATAAAGTTTTTCACAGTTTGTGGACAGAGAGAAACTCCGTAGAAACCCTAATCTTTCTTTTCTTCTTTAACTTTTTTTTATTCGTTGTCTTTCGGTGGTGGTAACAATATTGTTCATCAAGATTGATAAAAATTCATCATAGATTTTGGTAGATTTTCAACATCTGGTATCAAGAGCTCAGGTTAAGTGATCAAGGGCAGAAGAAGAAACTCAAATGCGATGAATTATGCGAATGAAAATTTTCCATCAAATCTTCCAATTACGAAATGAGATAACTATAAGAATTAGCGTAAACACATGAAAGTTATATTCTATTTTCAAGGTCTTTGGGAACTTGTGGAATATGGATTAGAACCAATTGATGAAGATGCTTCAGAAAAATATGAAGCAGAATACAAATAATCGAAGAAGAAAAATTATAAAGCTCTCTTTATAATTAACCAATATGTCAACCCAGACAATTTCAAAAAGGTTAGTGATGGAGAATCTGGAAAAGAAGCATGGGAAATGTTTAAGAAATCATTTGGAGGTTCTGAGAAGGTGAAAGAGGTGAGGTTACAAACTCACAAAAGAACGTATGAATTACTTCAGATGGATGATAGTGAAAGCATATTAGATTTTCTTCACTTGGGTTACGAAACTAGTGAATCAAATCAAGATTTTTGGAGCGATGTTAACAACAATAACTGTTGTTTGAAAGATCTTGAGATCTTTGGCTCTGAAGTTCGATCATGTGGTAGTTTCCATAGAAGAATCGAAGGACGTGTCAACTTTGTCGAAGGAAGAGCTTAAAGGGACACTTGAATTTCATAAACAAAGAATTTTTATTTTTATTTTGATCATTTTAGGTCTTCTTTATTAATAATCTTTGTGATCGGTAGTTTATTTTAATGTGTTCATTTTCCTTTTCGGTTAATTAGATATCTTATTTTTATATCGTTTTTTACCATTTTGGATCTCCATTTTTTATTCCGAAAATTAAAAACAAAAATGCTTTTAAATGTAATTATTTTTATTCTTTTAGTTTTTCAGGTTAATTTTGAGGAAAAAGGCATTTAGGCATTAAACAAACAGATAAGACTAATTACATTTAAAAAGCCTTTTTCCTCAAAATTCCTTTTAGGCATTTTAGGCATTAGCCGATGAAAATGGAAGGTTGCGGAACGAGGGAGTATTACGCGTGAAGGAGATGAGGGAGTGGTTTTCTCCTTTTTCAATTTGGATTTTGCGATGATATTCTAATCCACCCTTTTTGTTTCAATGAGCGAGAGATGTATTAATCGTGAGAAACCAGTGGCTGGTATTGGTTATCCCTTATCTTAACAAAGTCGCACTTATATATCAACATATTTTCTTCCCATAAATCGATAAAGCTTTTAAGCATCGCAAACGACCACACATGCACACATGTACGTTTGATCTTAGGCATTTTTACAGTGAGCCTATTTCAATTAATTGTTCACATTAGTTGTCTTAGTAGACTAGACCACTTTGCTAAGGGGGATTCAAATTCTAGATTCTTCCATAAATCTATGAAAATAGTTTATTGGGTCTCGATTTGGGTGATGGTTAGGTGGAAAAGGTAGAGGATGTGAAAAATTAAGTTAAGAATCATTTTGGAAGTTAGATTTCAAAAGTCTAGTTATAGGAGGCCTTCCTTGGAGGGTATTCATTTCCATTGGTTGGATGATGATGATAGGGATTTGATTGAGGGTTATTTTCTTCTTGAAGACCTTAAAGCGATTTTTTGGGAAAGTGATGAAGATAAGAGTCTCCGACCTGGTGATTTTGATTTGTGCTTTTATAAAGTTTGTTGGGGCGTCATTAAAAAGGATCTTTCGAGAGTGATGGAAGAGTTCAATGATGGTTCATTTGTTCCTAAAGTGATTATTTCTTCTTTTATTAATTTCATTCCTAAAGTAGATAATCCTCAAGTGCTTGATGATTTTAGGCCTATTTATTTGGTGGGTAGTGTGTATAAATATTTTTCAAAGCTTCTTATTTTTAGATTGAAAATGGTTACACCCAAGCTCATTTTGAAATGCCAAATCGCTTTTGTTGCTAAGTGCCAATTAATGGATGAGGTCCCAATGTTAAATGAAGTTGTGGTATTTGCAAAGAGGAACAAAAAGAGTTGTATGTTAATGAAATTGGATTTTGAAAAAGCTTATAATTGTGTTTCTTGGGATTTTTTGAGTATGTTGACAAAATGGGATTCGACACTAAATGGTGTGGATGGATGAAATCGTTTGGTGTTTAATAATTCTTTGTACGTCCTTGTTGATGGAAGTCCAACAATAGACTTTCACGCTTCTAGAGGCTTAAGACAAGGCTATCATGTTTCTCCTTTTCTATTTCTTTTGGTGGCGGAAGGTTTTGCGGCTTATTATACAAAGCGGTCTCTTTAGGGGAGTTAGATTGTTTCCACTTTAATCATTCAATCCAATTTTAATTATTTTAATTTTTGGATGATTCTATTTTGATTGGAAAGGAACTTGGAACAATCTTTGGACAATTAAAGCTTTACTTAGAGGTTTTGAGTTGGTGTTAGGCCTTTGGGTGAATCTAGATAAGAGTTAACATTTTGGTATTCATCTTGATTTCGGTTTTGTGTATGAGAACCTTTTATTTTTGGAGACATTCTTGGGTGAGATAAATTCTTTTTGAGTTGTTGTTTCATTATTTGTTTTAGCTTACGGAGAAAGAGTGAGTTAAGGTGTTTGATGCAGAAGTTCAGATCATTGAAGATTGGAAGTGGAACATTGGCTTTGAAGGGAGATGTAATTAGACGAGATTGATGTCGCCTATCATGATGATATGATGTCAGTGTTGTAAGTGGTGAATCCCACTACAAGAAAACAAATTATTTGAGTTGGCCAAAAGTCCTCACTCAAATCAAAAAGCTGACGCTATGAAACCACCCGACTGAACTTCTGACTGATAGGGGTATATCAATGGAGTCGTCATCGAACGTCTTTTATCTCACGATGGAGAAAGGAAAACATCGAGTAAACCTGAAGGGGAGAAATCGCGGTTCTATGACGGAGAGATCAAGAAAATCTAGGTAAGGGAGTTAGTTACGCGAGGGGAAGGGATTAGCATCCCACACGCCCGTAGTACTCTACGGTATCCACTTTCTATTTCTAGCTAAAGGGTGTGTTATATCTATCTAAGCTTAATCGCTATAATGCATGCAAAAGAAAGTAGAAAATGAAGAAACCACGGGGAAAAGAAGGAAGTATTTACGAAGTTTTCTCGATTGACCGCCGTGACAAGATGCCTACGTATTCCCGCGTGCAATGGGAAAGTCAGAGCGCCGTAGTTTGGCTCATTTGTTTTGGTGGGTTTTGTGTTTTTTACTTGTGAAAAAGGTTTTAAACACAAATGAAAAGGTGCGCACGAAAGGCGTGTTGGTTGGTTGCTTTTACCTTGAGAAAGGAGTTCAAACCATTATTAAGTGTTTTGTTTTCAGAATGAAAAGAAAGCAAGTTTTAGTTTTATTACATGCAGAGATGCAAAAGAAACAAGCAAAACAAAAGGGAGACTAGCTAAGAACTAACCCTAATGTTGACATGCAAAGGTTGGACCTATGGTTTAGGAAGTAAGGGAATATCTACCTATGTTGACATGTAAAGGATGTGGATCCTAATGTCTAGGGTCAAGAATCTATCCTAACCGAGCAAACCTGAGGAAAACCAAATAGACAAAAACAATCCACAAGTAGAATTTCCCTAAATGGGTCTTTAAATAAACCAGAGGGTTTCCTGAACATGCTCCAACTACGGAAGCTTCTTCATGCATCTCTATTCCTACTTCTCATGGCAAAAGAAAGCTATAAAGCCCTAATTCTCATGATATCTAGGAAAGCTGTAAGAGACTGCTATAAATGGTGTAGAAACTACCGAACGGATATAGAATCCGAAGAGCACTGCAAGCTAATGAAATACTCCGAAAAACTTCAAGTCGTAGGTGTACAAGCACAAGAACGCCTGCAAGAAGGGAGTTAGACCCGAAAAACAAGCAAAAGAATATATACGTGGGTATATAAACATCGGAGAAATGTATCATATGTATATGCGACACAAGCCCCTGCATCGAACAGAGCATAAAGAGTAGTTAGGAATGACTAGTGTGCCTGTTGTTTACATTTAGAATCAAGAAAGAATAGAAAAATGCACCAGTACAGGTCACGCTAAGCTTGCTATACCGCACTAAGCGCGACCCAAACAGAAGCCACCGCAGCTCAGATGGCGACCGCAAAACGAAGTTTGACGCTTAGCGCTTTCCGGTGGCGCGCACACCGCAAAATGTTGTTTCGGTCCGGATAGCAAGAGTCGCCACCGACTTTATTTTATCCAATTAAGGAAGGTAAAAGTAAAAAAAGACCTTCGTTAGATTCTCGAGTTCGGAGAATGGTTATGAAAAGGAAGGTATTAGCACCCTTTCCATCCGTAGTTATCTACAGCTCTTAGTTGCTCTAGATCACTTTTAAAATTGCTTTCGTGTGTTTGACAAAGATGTTTTGAAAAAAGTCATTTTGCTTTGACTTTGTAATGACTCATGTAGGAGTGTATACAAAGTGTTCGGAAATGTTTTTGTTTTGAAAAGAATTTGAACTTCGAAAAAAAGTGTGTGGTGTGAAAAGCATTTGGTTTAGAGCAAGCAACTAAAAGACTTATTTACCCACTCAGAATTGGTCATTTTGTTGTACTTCTACGTTCCTTTAGAATAGCGCTAGCCATACCATTAGTTAGTAGGTAGCTCCATTCGTTGGATGTAAGCGGGACATTCGAAGGGACATCGGATGGTCATCGAAAGCAACTTGTAGGAAGTATCCTAGCACATTCGAAGGGACTATCATCATTTTTCGTAGGCGACAATCGAGGGTCAAGATCATGTATTCGGAGGCGACATCGTGGGTCTTATGATCTTTGTATCGAAGGGACTATGATGATTTGTTTGAAGGCAACGGTGCTAGGATACCTCTACGTTCGAGGGACATGACCATTTGAAATCGAAAGGCATCGAGAGAGAATTACCCTAAGGGGTGCGTGTGTGAAAGAAGTGTGTTAAATTCAGATATTTTCTCTTGAAGATTAGTGTGAGCTATGTCCAATTATTATCTTGCCATACACGCCTAATTACTAGCAATTGATAAGGGTGCGGAAAGTAAAATGCGGAATGTCAAATGCGGAAAGGTAAATCCTACGCTATTACATGGCTTTGGGGCAGATACATAATTTAAAATGCGGAAAATAAAACCCTAGATTAAACTATTACAACCCATGAGCAATTACATTATTGGAAAAAATAGAATGATAAAAAGAAAACGTCCGAATCGGAGCAACCTGTGAAAGAATAAGAGATCGGAAAATACGATGAAATCGAAATAAGATGAAATGTTAGAAAAAATGCAATTTTTAATATGGAAAAATTAATATAGGCTGGAAATAAGATAAACAAATTAAAATAATTTTTTGGGATTTTTTGGAAAAGATTTAATAATTAAAATGCAATTAAAAGTGAATTAAATGCAAAATTATGAATAAAAATAAATATGCATGCAAAAAGATATTTTTTAATTTATTAAATTAAATAAACATTTTCATGAAAATAATGTAAAAAGAATAAATGTTTTTGGTAATTTTTTAATGCAGAATAAAAATCATGAAAACAATTAAAATAGGATGGAAATATTAAAAATAAGAAAATATGGAAAAGTTTGCAAGTTTGGAAAAGAAAATCAAAACCGGTGCCAATGAGGTTCGAACCCAGGTCATGAGAGAGCATCTTGGAACAGTGACAGCCTTTACCACTACGCCAGCTTGCGTTTGTTGTCATGGAATGGAAACGGGTGATCATGAGAGGCACACGCGTCGCTGTCTGGATCAGTCAAAGCACAATCAGCCTGGTGGGGTCCTTGCTGGATGAGAGAACGAATCAGAAAGCGCCATGACGCCACGCAATCCCTCGCCGGTCCAAGTGGAGTCAACGACGTCGGAGCCCTAGCTCCGGTCGTCTTCTCCGGCTACCTGAAAAATGAAACGGAAAAAACACGACGGATAAATGGAAAAGGGGGACCCTACCCCCCTAAATCGGCCATGGCGAATCCAATGGTAGTGTTAGTTTCGATTGAAAATGCTTGTAAGACCCGGTTCGAAGCTCAGCAGTTCAAGAACCCTAAACATGGCATCATGCGTTTTTGACGTTCAAGCTGGCTAACGATGGCCCAGATCATGCATAATGAACCTCATGAACACATTAAAGGCATTAGAAACAATTAACACAAGCAGAATAATCAAATGCAAAAAGCAAGAAAAGTTGAATATGTATGTATGTATATGCAGCGATTCTGGACGATTTAATCAAAGGCAATGGTGCATTCTTACTCAAACCTACCCACTGAGCACGATGGAATGATGTTTGGAGGCTGAAACCTGCTGGAAATTGAAACACGATTTTCTCCAATTCTTGAAAATTTTTGCAAGAGTTTGGGTTTGTTTTTAGGTTAGGGTTTCGTCCATGCTTGTACACAATGTTGAGTATTTATAGAGAGGATTGGAGAGGAAAAAAGGAATGGAAAAGATTTGATTTGGAGCATTCAATATTTTTCAAATAAAAATCAAATTTTGAAAGAAATTTGATTTTCTCCTTCAATGCATGATCAAGCACGAATTTGGCAAGTATCTTGGGCTTTCTTGGACATTAAGGAACATATAAAATCAGCCCTTTTAGAAAAAAATATGATTTTCATATTTTATATAATTTAATTTTGAATTAAATGTTCTAAAATTCAAAATAAAATCAATAAAATAGAAAATTGCCATGGTCAAGCATTTATGGGTAAAAAATATTGTCATGAACAAGTCGATCAAAAGATTATAGGCCCATTTGGAAAATTTTGCATTTTGACCAAAATGTCCTTTTGTGCAATTGTCCAAAATTGCCCAACTTCTGAATGGTGTATCTTGCTCAATTTTCTATATTTTTGAGTGTTCTTGGACTTTTTGGAAAGCTCTAAGAGTCCTCTAACCAATGTCTTTGGTCTCATCTCATTTGGAGTTACCATGCTCAATATATTTTCAAAACAAAAAGTTGACTTTTTGTTGACTTTGAAAATGACCTGTAATGTTTTGAGCTATACCTCTCAAATGAAGCATTTTTTGGACATTCTTGTGAGACATGAAGTTGTAGAGAATTGAATTTCCTTCAAAACAAGAGTTGGTGGAAAAATTTCTGAGAAAGTATGAGAAAGTTATGATCAGTCAAAGTTCAGTTGACTTTTCATCTAGAAACCCTAATTTAGAAAGTTTGACTTTTGAGCAAATCTTGAGTTTTCTTGATGAATCATGATCAACCCTTGATCAAATGATGAATGTTACTTCAAAATGAGGATGTTGACCAAAAATCAGAAGTTTTGACTGTATGTTGACCACCGTTGACTTTTTGTCCAATACACCCGATTTTCAACCATCTGAGCAATTGCCTGAGGAAACTTGACTTGTGAGGCTTGAAACTTGACATGGAGAATCTTTGAAGCATATGAGGAGGCATGGAGGCCATTGGAGATGTTGGAAATCCATCTTGACTTGAGAGATACCAAACCCTAGTTTGGGTTGATTGTCTAGGAGAGAGTTTGTCTGATCAACTCTTGAGGAATCCTTGAGCATAGATGTATGTAATCTCTTGAATAGATGGAGGGCAAATTTTGGGGTATGACAGCTGCCCCTGTTCAATATTCTTGTACTGGAGGGTTAGATTGACACGCTTGTCTTTCGTGACCTGGAAGTAGAAGATGATTGAACACTCGAGTACACCTGAAAATATGCACTCGCTATTGGCTGGCGATGCGGGAATGGGCTTACAGATGCCATTTGGAGAAGTTGGAGACTTCGCTGGAGAACGAGTCGTACGCTAGACTCGAGGTTGTCAATAGGAGAGCTGCCGGAGATGGGCTTAAGATGCCATCTAGAAAGGCCGATGCTGGGGAGTGAGTCGTATGTTAGACTCTGTAGATGTTCCTGGAACAGAGAGGAGATGGGCTTAGGATGCCATCCGAAGGGAGTCGTACGTTAGACTTCACTTTGAATGAAGTTATTGGTCCGTATTGATTTTTAACCATATATGCGGATTCGAAAGTGAAGAGATGTTGACAAATAGTCGGAGATGGGCTTAAGATGCCATCCAAGGCAACCGAGTCGCACGCTAGACTCGGGTGCCGAATAAATCTTCATGTCGATTACTCGAGGAGATTGTAGTTGGCAAGAATGTGGATAGCTTCCGTTGCATCGGTGTTGATCCATTTCCATCGGAGGATAACCGAGGTGGTCTTTCGGATAGTTTTCCGTCGGTTCGGGGCTTAATCTCGACCACCGTCGAGGCGGTCTTTCGATAGTTTTCCGTCGGCTCGGGCTTAATCCTAGAACTGCTTTGCGTCGGACACTTTTGGAGAAAACAAGAGAAACTTTGATAGAATATTTGTTAGCTTTATGCAAAGTATGATGCATGATAGTGTATATGAATGACATATGCATGAAGTATGATTTTATGAGAAATGTATGGATGATGAATGTTGTGATATTTCAAAACATATCCATCTTGAAGAAGATGCGGATGTTGCTTGAGGATTTCGACTCACTGGGGAATTGAGGTGAGAACCCCACTTGGAAGGAGAAGAAAGATATCCCGGATTCCTCCGATGCACTATCTGACCAAGTCTTGGGCCTAGACATTGTTGAGGAAGGTAGAGATTTGAGAAGCTCGTTGTTGGAGATCTCATAGACCTGCCGAGGAGAGTCCGGGAGGCGGTCTATTGGGACCTTGTATGTAGATCCTGAGGAAATTTAAGAGGCGCCCTCTGGGATTACGAGTGTAGATCTCACTGGAGAGCATTTGATGGTTCGAGAGACCGGACTAGAAGAGTCCGGAGTCCGTTGTAATCTCTGGGAATAAAGGTGTATGTTTCCTCCGATGCACTATCGACCAAGTTTGAGTCCGGATATTCTGCCGGAGAAGGGGAGGATTGAGACACGTCCACGGGATGAGTACCTTGAGGGATGAGGTGTTACCGCTTGGAGACTGATGTAACATTGCTCGGTTGAGTGGAATCACTGCTTAACATATACTCCGATGGGGATGTTTGTGGTGAGTGACACCTTTGTGGGGGATCATGCTCTGTGGGGAACTGTGTTGGTGACTTTCGTCGTCATCCCGACTCGGAGCTCGTAAGTACCTTTGCATGTTCACCTTTCGTATGTTTGTGATTAGATTCTTATTGTCAAATGCGTATAGTCATTCAAAGCAAACGTTGGACTTATTGCAAATAACAACAACAGAAATTGTAAAGAGAAAGAATTTCGCGTTTATTTGAAAGGTGGCGTATGGCCAAGTAGTTTTGTACACAAGAAAGGTAAAAAGCTATGCGGAAACAATCTCGTTAAGTTCCAACTATGCTAGTACTCATATATTTCAACTATCTCATCTCCTTGTCGAGAAAGTGAGTAGACCGATCGCCATTTGAATCTTGAATCTTGATAGTAGTCCAGGAAGGTGATCCGGAAGAGACATAGTTGTACGCTTAAATCCCTAACTTTTGCCTAGACCGCCTTTCGGTTTTACCTACCGAGATACCCTTTTGCCCAAGCCGCCTTTCGTGTTTTCGACTTGAGTGTACATGTTTTGTATATATCCTTAACTTTTGCCCGAACCTTTTGGTTCGCCAGATGCCCTTATTTTTGCCTAGGTTCGCCGACCTAGCGGGTCTCTTTATGCGTAGTATTTTTGACTATATTGTGGTGCGGAAGTCTTCGCCATCCATGGTGCTAAGTATCATAGCTCCCGAAAAATCCTTGACTACAAACGGTCCCTCATAAGTGGGAGTCCATTTGCCCCGGATCACCTTGTGGAAGAATGATGCGCTTGACTACTAGATCACCGACTTGGTAGACTCGGTGTTTGACCTTCTTGTTAAATGCTTTGATCATTCGCTCGATAAATCATCCATGTGTGATACGGTGAACTCGACTTTGTAGGATTTTGTATCCAAATGTGCGGATAGCAAGAGTCGCCACCGACTTTTATTTTTATCCAATTAAGGGAAGGTAAAAGTAAGAAAAGACCTTCGTTAGATTACGAGTTCGGGAGAATGGTTATGAAAAGGGAAGGTATTAGCACCCTTTCCATCCGTAGTTATCTACGGCTCTTAGTTGCTCTAGATCACTTTTAAAATTGCTTTCGTGTGTTTGACAAAGATGTTTTGAAAAAGGCATTTCACTTTGACTTTGTAATGACTCATGTAGGAGTGTATACAAAGTGTTCGGAAATGTTTTGTTTTGAAAAGAATTTGAACTTTGAAAAAGAGTGTGGTGTGAAAAGCATTTGATAGAGCGAGCAACTAAAAGACTTTATTTACCCACCGAATTGGTCGCTTTGTTGTACTTCTACATTCCTTTAGAATAGCGTAGCCATACCATTAGTTAGTAGGTAGCTCCATTCGTTGGATGTAAGCGGGACATTCGAAGGGACATCGGATGGTCATAGAAGGCAACTTGTAGGAAGTATCCTAGCACATTCGAAGGGACTATCATCATTTTCGTAGGCAATCGAGGGTCAAGATCATGTATTCGGAGGCGACATCGTGGGTCTTATGATCTTTGTATCGAAGGGACTATGATGATTTGTTTGAAGGCACGTGCTAGGATACCTCTACGTTCGAGGGACATGACCATTTGAAATCGAAGGCATCGAGAGAATTACCCTAAGGGGTGCGTGTGTGAAAGAAGTGTGTTAAATTCAGATATTTTCTCTTGAAGATTAGTGTGAGCTATGTCCAATTATTATCTTGCCATACACGCCTAATTACTAGCAATTGATAAGGGTGCGGAAATAAAATGCGGAATGTAAAGTGCGGAAAGATAAACCTACGCTATTACATGGCTTTGGGGCAGATACATAATTTAAACTTGCGGAAAATAAAAACCTAGATTAAACTATTACAACCCATTACATTATTGGAAAATAAAAACGATAAAAGAAAAACGTCCGAATCGGTGCAACCTGTGAAAGTATAAGAAAATCGGGAAATATGATGAAATTGAAATAAGAGAAAATGTTAGAAAAAATGCAATTTTTAATATGAGAAAATTAATATATGCTGGAAATAAGATAAATAAGCTAAGATAATTTTTTGGGATTTTTTGGAAAAGATTTAATAATTAAAATGCAATTTATAATGATTTAAATGCTAAAATAAAAATAAAATAAATATGCATGCAAAAATTATATTTTTTAATTTATTAAATTAAATAAAGGTTTTTATGAAAATAATGTAAAAAGAAAAAATGTTTTTGGTAATTTTTTAATGCATAAAATAAAAATTGTGAAAAGAAATAAAAATGAATGGAAAATATTAAAATAAAAGAAAATAGGAAAATATGTTAGAAAATATAAGTTTTGCAAACTTGTAAAAAGAATGTCATGGCCAGGGATCGAACTGAGGACATGAAGCTGAAACCTTGAGATCCAACACGCTGACCACTACGCCATGTGTACATCACTGTTTGAAGTCCGGAGTGAGTGCGTTATAACAGGTGTCACTTTCCCACTTGCCTCGTCTCCGCGCCAACGATCGTCTTCTCCGATTTGAATATTTGAATTTAGCGTCGGCCTTTGTTCGACGCAAGGTTCCTGGCAAACATCAAAAATGCAACACACACAATATAAAAAAAATCCAAGGCCATGGTTCGATTCAGGACATCAATCCGAGTTCAATAGCATAGGTCTCATGGTCCAATTTTCCCTATTTCGTGAAACCCCAAATCGAACCCGAAAACCCTAGCCATGGTGATTTTCGATTCAGGTCACTAAAACGCGATTGGGCTACCCAGATAGATTGCAAACTTGATGCTGATCATGAATAAACAATCAAAAAGTGTTAATAATGCATGAAAATTGAAAATCGATTTTTGAAAAGGAAGAACAAACCGAAATCGTGTTTGATGAATTCTTGATGGTTTTGAATGATATAAGTATCTGGATCGACTCTGAAGATGCCAAGGAACCTGTTGGACACCTTAGAATTGACTGAAAACTGCTGGAACAAGGATTGCTGTTGGCTTCAAGAACTCGATTTTTTGAGTTTTGGAATAAGGTTTTGGAGCAATTCTTCTGTTCTTTTTTGATTGATATGCATTGTGTATATATACTGGAAGGATTTGAGATTGAATTTGGAAAGATTTGATCAATAATCAATGATAATCAAATTTGATTTTTTCATGAAAATCAAATTTTCAAATTTGATCAATTTCAATCCAATCTTGCCTTTTTTGCTTCAATTCTGATTTGGCTAGCATTTGTGAGTTAATTGGATATCAAGGAAAGAATAAAAATCAATTTGCAATTAATTTTTGATTTTATAATTTATTTTAAGATTTAATTTGCATTTAAATGAATAAATTACAAATTAAATAGAAAAATAAATCAAAAATTCGTGGCTTTGGGCTTGGACACTCCTAATTGCTTGAGGAACAAGTTAGGATGAAGAAAAAGTAGGCCCATTTGCAAAAGATTTGATTTTTGAAATATCTCTCTTTGTGCATTCTTCCAAAATTGCCCAACTTGTAGATGGTGTAACTTGCTCAATTTTCCACATTTTTGAGTGTTCTTGGACTTTTTGGAAAGCTCTAAGAGTCCTCTAACCAATGTCTTTGGTCTCATCTCAATTGGAGTTACCATGCTCAATATATCTTCAAAACAAAAAGTTGACTTTTTGTTGACTTTGAAAATGACCTGTAATGTTTTGAGCTATACCTCTCAAATGAAGCATGTTTTGGACATTCTTGTGAGACATGAAGTTGTAGAGAATTGAATTTCCTTCAAAACAAGAGGTGGTGGAAAATTTCGAGAAAGTATGAGAAAGTTATGATCACCAAAGTTCATTGACTTTTCATCTAAACCCTAATTTAGAAAGTTTGACTTTTGGGCAAATCTTGAGTTTTCTTGATGAATCATGATCAACCCTTGATCAAATGATGAATGTAACTTCAAAATGAGGATGTTGACCAAAAATTATGAAGTTTGATGTATGTTGACCACAGTTGACTTTTGTCCAATACAACCGATTTTCAACCATCCGAGCAATTATGCGAGGAAACTTGACTTGTGAAGCTTGAAACTTGACATGGAGAATCTTTGAAGCATATGAGGAGGCATGAAGGCCATTGGAGATGTTGGAAATCCATCTTGACTTGAGAGATACCAAACCCTAGTTTGGGTTGATTGTCTAGAGAGAGTTTGTCGATCAACTCTTGAGGAATCCTTGAGTATGGATGTATGAAATCTCTTGAGTAGATGGAGGGCAAATTTTGGGGTATGACACTGCCCTGTTCAATCTTCTTGTCTTTGGAAGGGTTAGATTGACACGCTTGTCTTCGTGACCGAAGGTAGAAGATGATTGAACAGAGTACACCGAAATTTGCACTCGTTGATGGATGATGCGGAATGGGCTTACGGATGCCATTTGGAGAAGTTGGAGACTTTGGGAACGAGTCGACGCTAGACTCGAGGTTGTTAAATAGGAGAGCGACGGAGATGGGCTTAAGATGCCATCCGGAAAGGTCATTGGGGGAGCCGTCGCTAGGCTCGTAGATGTTCTGAAGGAGGAGGAGATGGGCTTAAGATGCCATCCGAGGGAGTCGTCGTTAGACTTCGTGCTCATCTTTGAATGAAGTTATTGGTTTGTATTGATTTTTAACCATATATGCAGATTCGAAGTGAAGAATGTTGATAAGTAGTCGGAGATGGGCTTAAGATGCCATCCAAGGCAACCGAGTCGCTCGCTAGACTCAGTAGTCTGCTGATAACCAGAATAAAGCTTCGTGTTGATTACTCTGGGAGAGATTGTAGTTGGCGAGAATGTGGATAGCTTCCCTGTTGTGCATCGGGTGTTGATCCATTGCCTGTTATCGGAGGATAACCAGAGGTGGTCTTTCGGATAGTTTTCCGTCGGTTCGGGGCTTAATCACGGACCCGTCGGAGGCGGTCTTTCGATAGTTTTCCGTCGGCTCGGGCTTAATCTCGACTGTTTGTGTCGAGTGACTATTACCTGTTTTGGAGAAAACAAGAAAAACTTTGATAGAATATTTGTTAGTCTTATGCAAAGTATGATGCATGACTGTGTATATGAAATGACATATGCATGAACTATGACTTTTATGAGAAATGTATGAATGATGAATGTTGTGGTATTTCAAAACATATCCATCTTGAAGAAGATGCGATATTCTTTGAAGATTTCTAACTGGGAATTGAGTAGGTGAGAACCACCTTTTGAAGGAGAAGAAAGATATCTTGGATTCCTCCGATGCACTATCTGACCAAGTCTTGGGCCTAGATATTGTTGAGGAAGGTAGAGATTTGAGAGGCTCGTTGTCGGAGATCTCATATATAGACCTATTGAGGAGAGTCGGGAGGCGATCCGTTGAGGACCTTGTATGTAGATCCCGCCGAGGAAATTTAAGAGGCGCTCTCTGGGATTAGAGTGTAGATCTCATTGAGAGCAATTGATGGTTCTTGAGAGACCGGGCTAGAAGAGTCTGAGTCCGTTGTAATCTCTGGTTGGGAATAAAGGTGTATGTTTCCTCCGATGCACTATCGACCAAGTCTTGAGTCCGATACCGCCGGGAGAAGGGAGGATTGAGAATATCCGCGGGGATGAAGTGTTCTTGCTGAGACCGATGTAGCGTTGCTCGGTTGAGTGGAATTCGCTCGTGGATTCCCTTATACTCCATTGGGAAGGTGTGTTGAGTGACACCTTTGGGATCATGCTCGGGGACTATTTGGTGACTTTCGTCATCTCAACTCCGAACACGTAGTAAGTACTTTTGCATATTCACTTTTCGTATGTTTGTGATTAGATTTTATTGTCAAATGCGTATAGTCATTCAAAGCAAACGTTGGACTTATTGCAAATAACAACAACAGAAATTGTAAAGAGAAAGAAGTCTATTTTTTTTGAAAGGTGGCGTATGGCCAAGTAGTTTGTACACAAGAAAGGTAAAAAGCCATGCGGAAACAATCTCGTTAGGTTCCAACCATGCTAGTGCTCATATATTTCAACTATCTCATCTCCTTTGCGGTAGAAAGTGAGTAGTGATCTTCGCCATTTGAACCTTGAATCTTGATAGTAGTCCGAAGGGTGATCCGAAGAGACATAATCGTGCGCTTAAATCCCTAACTTTTGCCTAGACCGCCCTTTCGGTTTTCACCTGGGATACCCTTTTTGCCCAAGCCGCCTTTTCGGGTTTTCGACTTGCGGTGTACATGTTTTGTATATATCCTTTATTTTGCCCGAACCTTTTGGTTCGCCAGATGCCCTTATTTTTGCCTAGGTTCGGACCTAGCGGGTCTCTTTATGCGTAGTATTTTTGACTATGTCTGCGTTTGTGGGAAGTCTTCACCATCCATGGTGCTAAGTATCATAGCTCACGGAAAATCTGTCTTGACTACAAATGGTCCCTCATAGGTGGGAGTCCATTTGCCCCTGGATCACCTTGTGGAAGAATGATGCGCTGACTACTAGATCACCGACTTGGTAGACTCGGTGCTTGACCTTCTTGTTAAATGCTCGATCATTCGTTTCGATAACTGTCCATGGCGATGGATGCGAGTCGCTTCTCATCAATCAAATTAATCGGTCAAGGCGAGTCCGGACCCAATCGTCTTCGCCTAACTCTCCTCGGAGGACTCGGTTGAGGGTATCCGAACCTCGATGGGTAAGACGGCTTCCATACCGTATACAAGAGAGAAGGGGTTGCCTCTGTGATGTTCGTCTAGTAGTGATAACCATGAAGAGCAAATGGTAACATCTCATGCCAATCTTTGTAAGTCACCGTCATCTTCGATAATCTTCTTAATGTTCTTGTTGGCGGCTTCCATCGCGCCATTCATCTTAGGCCGATAAGGAGAAGAGTTGTGATGCTTGATCTTGAGCTGCGTGCGAGTTCGTGATCATCTTGTTGTTGAGGTTGGAACCGTTATCTGTGATAATCCTTTCGGAGTGCCATACCGATGATAAGATTATGCTTGATGAATCGAGCCACTACATTCTTGGTAAGATGCATACGAGGTCGCTTCTACCCATTTGGTGAAATAGTCAATTGCCACAAGGATGAAACGATGTCCATTGGAAGTTGTGGGCTTAATCTCTCCAATCATGTCAATGCCCCACATTGCGAAGGCCACGGAGAAGTTAAAACATTCAGAGTCTTGGAGGTGCGTGCACTTTGTCGGCATAAATCGCATTTGTGACAAGATCGAGCATAAGGTGACAATCGCTTCCATGGTGGACCAATAGTAACTTTGCTCAAAATCTTCTTAGCCATAGTGTGTCCTGGAGTGGGTACCAAATTCGCCTGTAACTCTTCCATGATACGCATTCTTTTCCTCGTCTACACAATGAGTAAGCACAAGTCGTGGTTGCGCTTGTATAAGATGTCGTTCTTTGAGGAAGAATTTGGATGCAAATCTTCTCATGAACTTCTTATCATTAACGATGCCCTGGATATTCCCGAGTCTCAAGATACCTCTTCACGTCATAGTACCAAGGTTTCTCTTACGTATCAAGCTCATAACAATACGCTGGTTCGTCAAACTTCTCAATGATGATCTGGGGAGCTTCATTGTCCCATCTAACCTTGAACATAGACGACATAGTAGCCAATGCGTCTGCCAACTGATTCTCTTCTCGTGGGATATGATCAAAAGTAATCTCTTTGAAGTAAGGAATCAAACTCAGAACATGCTCTCGATATGGAATGAGATTCGGATGCTTCGTATCCCACTCGCCCTTAATCTGACTGATCACTAAAGCTGAGTCTCCATACACTTGTAAGAACTTGATTCTTAAGTCAATAGCAGCTTTAAGACCCATGATGCACGCTTCATATTCGGCCATGTTGTTAGTGCAACTGAAACATAATCTGGCGGTGAAAGGCGTATGTCCGCCTGTAGGGGATGTAATGATGGCGCCAATGCCATTGCCAAGTGCGTTTGAGGCTCCATCAAAGATCATAGTCCATCGGGATCCTTGTTCGGTCCTTCGTCTGGCCGGTTCTTCGAATCAGAATTAGTAGAACATCTTCGTCTGAAATTCAAACGCATAGATCGATAGTCATCTACGGCGATGAGCCAAATGATCGCCATCACACTTCCTTTGATCGCTTCGAGAAGTGTACCGGATGTCATACTCGTCAAGATCATTTGCCATCTTGCTATCCTTCCCGAGAGAGCTGGTTTCTCAAAGATGTATTTTATCGGATCCATCTTAGAAATCAACAAGGTAGTGTGAGTCAACATATACGCCTTAGCGGCGACCCAAGCCAAAGCGTTGCAAGTTTTCTGCTGTGAGTATCTTGTTTCACAATGGTAAACTTTTGCTAAGGTAGTATATTGCATGCTCTTTTCGACTGCACTCGTCCATGTTGCCCCAACACACACCCCATTGAGTTCTCTAACATCACAAGTACATGATAAGAGGTCTTCCTTGGCAGTGGCATCGTGGATAGGAGGATTCTAGGTATTCCTTGATTTTGTCAAAAGCGATCCGCAATCGTTGTTCCATTCCACTACTTGATCTTTCTTTAGTAACTTGAAGATTGGCTCACAAGTAGCGATTAGGTGTGCAATGAATCGCAATGTAGTTCAATCGGCCCAAGAAACCTCGACTTCCTTCTCGGTGGGGGAGTCGCATCTCTTGAATAGCTTTAACTTTCGGGATCAACCTCAATACCTCTTCCATCGACTAAAACCCTAAGAGTTTTCGGATCGACTCCAAAGGTGCACTTGTTGGGATTAAGTCTCATCTGCACTTCTTCAACCTATCAAACAGTTTCGCAAATGATCGAGATGTTCTTCTTCGTGATCGAGCTATCATGTCGCCGACGAGACCTCTATCTCGTGATGAATCATGTCATGAAATAATGTAACCATAGCACGCGTAAGTGGCGCTGCGTTTCAAATCGAACGGCATAACCTTGTAGCGAAAGTGCCCCACCGTAACAAAAGTAGTCTTTCCATGTCTTCGTGGAGCCATTTTGATTTGATTGTAACCGAGAAACCATCCATGAAGGAGAAAACCTTATGCTGAGCGGTATTATCAACCGTAACATCAATATGAGGAAGTGGAAATCGCCTTTCGACTTGCTTTGTTTAGATCTCTCTAATCCACACACATTCGCACCTTACCATCCTTCTTAGGCACGGTACCACATTTGCAACCCATCGATAGGAGGTGACAGCTAAGAAACCGTTGAACCGCTTCATAACTCGGCTTTGATTTTCTCTCGACATCTCGGGACGCATGCGATTTAACCTTCTTTCACCGAGAAAACCTTCTTTTGTCGGCAATCGTGTACCACAATATCAAGGTCTAAACCCGCATGTCTTCGTATGACCAAGCAAAACCTCAACATAGTCTCGTAGCATCCGAATTAACCTTTCTTTAACACTGCTCTCAAGACCCGCTCCTATCTTGATCTCTTTCTCTTTCGTTAGTACCCAAATTCACAACCTCAACTTGCTCTTCGTGTGGTCAGATAACTCGCTTCTTCTTGTCAGGCCGCAAGTTCTCCTCGCACTTCACAATCTTCCTCACTTTCGTCTTTGGCTTAGATCGGATTATCAAGTCATATTTAGCACTAGCATAGTTATTAACGAGATTCGAGTGATTCTCGCAGTTGTATCACGTGGGTGTGTAAGAACACATAGCTTTTGAAGGGGTGATAAAGTAAAGAAAACAAACAATTGAATGCAAAAGTCCAACGAATTTATTGAATGAAAATACGCAAACGATGATAAAAACCCTCAGAACGAGCCATGACGCCCGCAAGGCACAGGCTTTCAAAGTTTATTGTTCAAACATAAAGAAATACGAAAAGCAAGATAAAACAAAGCAATTACTCCGGCTAAAGGAGATTGGTATGACGCCTTCGCCTTCCAATTCGAGCCCATGATCCGAGTTGAAGATCCACTTGGATGTCGAAGCCGTTGTCGCCGCTTCTATAGCATGGATTCCACTGACCGATGCGGAAAGGAAGTTGGCCGCACGCTCGCGTATCATCTTCCCCTTGATGGTGAAGCCTAAACCGCCTTGTCAAATTTGAAAGGAAGATCGTGAGTCGACCCCAAATAGTACTACCTTCTTCAACAAAGCTTGAGCATCTTTCAATGAGGCCATCCTAGGCGGAACTTGTGTAACTTCAGAGTGACAGGAGAGTCAAGCATGACTGGGTATTGTTTCAAAAGCTTGACAGGAGTCTCAAGAATTCACCTTCCATCTCGAGGTATCGGAATGACGTAGATGACCGACCATATACTCTTCTTCACCACATATCAGAACAACCTTTTTCACCGTATTTCACTGGATGGTAGAGGTAATACCGCCCCATGTATCCAAGGGCCCAAGTAGGCAAGAATAAGTCGGACGGATGTCCATGACAAAGAAAGTGGAATCAAAAGTCCGGGAACCGACTTTAACAGCAGAGTGAGCTCTCCAAGCATCGTGCGCTTAGAACCATCAAAAGCTCTCACGATAATGTCACTGGTCTCGTAACCAACCCTTCGACATCAAGTCGATCAAAAGCGCCTTGGAAGGATATTCAAAGCGGAACCGTGTCAACCAAAACATGAGATAGGTAACGCCTTGCATTCAACAGATGTGCAAGGCTTTGTTGTGTTTCTTTCCTGGAGTCAAATCAAGATCGAGAAGCCTAGGCCGTTGTTGGCGCCAGTGCTAGCAATACAAACTTCGAATCGGTTTGGTAGTGTCTTGCGCACACGAGCATTCTTCAAACTTCACCAAGGCATTAGTATGAGCCTCGAGCACAAGAGCAAAGCGAGTATGGAGATCTTGGACTGAGTGCATCCTAACTGCTCCACAACATTGTAGTCACTCTTCTTGATAATTTCAATTTCTCCATTGTCTGGAGGTGTCTTGAACTTCCTTTGGTACTTAATGAAAGGTGATGAGTCACCGTTCTTTCCTCTAGCCGATATTGATTGAGAAATGGAATGCGAGCGGAGTCGCAGTTGTCTTTGGAGGAGAGATCTCGAGAGAATACCCTTCCTGCTCGGTCACCTTCTCGATCCGGATGTTGTCAATGTCGTGAATAGAAACTTCAAAGATTAGATCTTCAATAGTCATAGGGTCTTGCTTGACACCATGATAGTAAACATCACCCATAATTCCAAGGGATAGCCTTGTCGAGGAATATGGGGTCTTGGAGAAGTGATAATGAGAGGTGCCACCTAGGCATGGAATCAGAGGAAATCCTTATAGTGTTAACATCAAGATAGTCTTGGAAATCCACCCCATCCGGCCTTAACATCTTCAATAGGAATCTTGTAACTATCGTGACAGGTACTTCACCATGTAATCATACTTTCCACTTGGCTGCCCCAAGGTATCCCACATGATGATACAGCCGCTTGCATTGTCAATCTTCAACTTAGACATTTCTTCACACACTTCGCACAGTGGTTTTCGAAATAGTATCTCACGGTTATCCATCATGCATCGAACACGCCTTCTCAACCAAGCACAACCATCAGTGCATGGGCACCAACGACAACCTCCGGCATCCTCGGATTGACCGGCTTGCAACAAATTCTTCTAATCATGAGGAATGGTCAAGTCATCTATGTTGAAAACATAAGTATCGCACCAACAAAGATTGGAACCTTTGTCATGGTTAGGCATAGGCGCTGATCACATTCGAGTCTCAACAGAGGATCAAACTCAACTGCTTAGCTTCAATCATATCTTGAATCTTGTTCTTCGTGAGCCCAACAATTGTCGTCGTGCCCTGGCTGTTGGAATGGTAAGCACACTTAGCATTAGGATTGTACGAGAGGAAGTGTTGACATTCGAGGAGGATCCCTCAAGTAATCACCGCTTTCAACATGTGTTGCAAGGCTTGCGACAATGGCATGTTGATCTTCGAACCGCCTTCGTGGCGCTCGCTACGCGTTGTCTCACCGAGGTTGTGATGTAGGATCGGAGATCACAACCGCCCACGATTGAGCACGGTCGGTCTTGGCTCGGCTTTTCCCGACCACACAGCATTAGCTTCTTTCTTAGCACCAAAAGATCTCTTCGCAGATTCAAGATGTCTCTACATGAATCTTCCCACTTTGATACCAATTTCAATGCGTCATCAATAATATCCTCGGTGAATCCGGATGAAGAATTTCCAATCGATGATTGAAGAATGGGCCCGCTGTCCCCATGAACATATCAACCAACTCCCTATTGACAAGGGTGGTTGAACTCTCAGATCTCTCCACTTCGAGCATACCCTTGAACTTCGTCACGACCATAGACATGCTTTGTAGTTGCATGCGAGTGGGTGTCAATTCAACATTGTACTCATATGTCAGAGAAAGCATCACCAAATCACCCAAGTACGGATACGGCCATTCTCTAGTCGATAGTACCATTCCAACCGAGTTCCGACAAACTCTCTTGAAAATAGTGCATCCACAACTTTCTGTCATCAAGGGGGTTGATCTTCCGACATAGGACTTCAAATGCGACTTAGGACAAGACATGCCATCATATTTGGAAAGTAGGAACTTTGAACTTGGGAGGAATCACCACACCAGAACAAGACTCAGTCATCAAAATTCAACCGGACATTTTCGTGTTTTCCACAAGATTCAGGCGATCTTCAAGTTGCTTGTACTTGTCATCTTCCTCGTAGTATCGCCATAGTCGATGATCCTCTCCTCCTTTCTTTGGTTCCCGCCGCCACCTTCATCACCCTTGGTACCCCCGGCATGGACACTTCCTTCGAGAGCTCGACACGTGACCACTTTAGGACCCCTTTGAAACGTCTACCCATGTTGAGGAGACCAACAACCTTCTTCTTCTTGTTGATGAGCTTCTTCAGATCTTCTTGGCCTTGGACCAAGCCGGTGAACATCTCAAACCGAGCATTCGAGCTCGAGATCTTTGACAATGCTCAAGAGCCATTTCGCTAAAATAAATAGCGAGCAAATGAGAAAACCAATCTCCAATGTACCGTGATGCAATGTTATGCTATGATATGCAATGTTTATGAATGCAATGCAATGTTTTCAAGGACCTAAGAGATTTAAATTTGTTAAACAAGCAATGAACAAACATTTATTAGTTCTCTTTTATTCTTTTTTCTTTTTAAGTACAAAGATAGTTCAAAACAATAAAAGAAAACATAAAATCCTAAAGCTCTAAGTCTCCCATGGGCGCTTCCTTTGGTGCCGATGTAGGCATTGATGTTTCGCTCTCGTGAAGTAGCTTGGTCAACTCTAGAACTTTCTTCTCACTTGCATAGCATCGAGCTTCAAAGGTATCCCTCTTCTTTAATGAATCCAGATCTCTTCAAGTCTTCAAAATCGTGAGGCATGTCAGATGGAGAACGATAGGTACGCCACCTATAGCAACAGTTCCATAATTACCGTGACAAAGCGTGAATGGCATCATGAGGTTTTGAGCTCGAGCTCGCACCCATTCGAGGTAAGGTTCCCAAGGAATGGAGTTCGGTGCCCCAAAGTCTTGGTATCGCCTTCTTTACCATGCCCCATGTATAAACCTTCGTTGTAATTCGAGATCGTGATTGTAATCGAACACAATATCTGGAGAAGCATATCATGTGGACCATCTTTCGAGCAAAACCAAACCGACGTAGCTAGAGAAGGGTTGTAAGTAATACCTCCCTTATACCAAGTAGTGGTACATTAGGGAATTCTCCACAACGCCAATGAATGTGAAGTCCTTTGAGAGAAAAGATTCCAACGGATATCGAATGAGAGAGTGACATCAACCTTTGAGACCATCTCAACCTTTGTTCATTCTTCAAAACTCGATGGAGGAAGGTGCGAAATAAACCACCTTGAAAGTAACGGGACACAACACATGAGAGTTCCTTGTCGCTAGTAGTACGAGTGTGGAGAGAATGTAGGATGTCTCCAAGTAAAGTAGGCAACGGATTGCGGGTAAGGAACAACTTGATGGCATTGATATCTATGAATTGATCCGAGTTAGGAATAGAACCAAACCATAAATTAGCAAGGCCACAATGTTCTCAAATGCATGGAAACTCATAACTTTGAGGAATTCTCGGCTTTGATTAAGAACTTGGAAAGTAAACCCTTAACTCCACTTCTAGTTTCCCAATTGGCTTCAATGTCCGAATGCTTAAGATGTAAGGCGATGCAATGTCTTCGAACTTAGGAACCTTTTCCAAACCGTGAATGGCATTTGGTCAAGAATAGGTATCCCAAGTAGCTTAGAGAATTCTTCCAAGGTAGGAACCAACCGATAATCGGAAATGTAAAGCAATGGTGTTTCTGATCAAAGAACTGAATAGACATGCATCATATCTTCTTCAAAACCGAGATAACCAAATCAAGTAGATAACCATGTCTTTGATGAACGAGCATGGTCGGAATTTCAAACCAATTCTTTGAGTTGAGAAGGATACCCATGAAGTTGATTCGATAGTCTTTCTAGAAGCCATAATCCCTACAAACAGAGCAAAGATAAATCCTAGGTCCTTGAAATAGTTAGAAATGATATGCAATGCGAATGATGTCATGATGTCATGTTTAGCACACACAAACAATTCACACAATGAGCCTAGGGTTAAGGCTTGCATGAGGTATAGGTGATTACCCCACCAAAAGTTTGAGTTGGTTCATCCTGTCCTATAATAGTAACCGGTTCTAGGAATCTCATATCACGATCTTTCTCGAGGCGCTTATTTCAACACGACGCCAAGTGGTCGATCGAAAATGTCCCAAAAGTCGATCTCAATGAGCGTAGCATCGAGTATCAACCAACCTCGGTACACCAAAGCCGCCATCTCACTACCTTCTAATGGCCAAGATGGGTCAATTAAGGTTCTAAAAGTTTAGTTAGCTTGATGACACCACGCAGAAGCCAAATACTTTCTTCAACTTGGGAATGAAGAGTATCGGGCAACCAAAGTGTCACGCTAACGTAGCCATCATGTTGACCGCTAGTTATACGCCTAACGGTCGCGATGATCTAATGCTACTTACCTAAAAGGAAACCGGATCCGGTGTAGGATCCCCAACAATATAATACCCAAGCAACCCTTAAAGATAAAGCAAGCAAGTCAAACAAAAGCAATAAATGTTATCTAGAAGTCCCTAAGGCAATTCTCTTTGGGTGTCCTCAACAGAGTCGCCAGCCTGGATACTTGAACCGACTTTGTAGGATTTTTGTATCCAAATGTGCGGATAGCAAGAGTCGCCACCGACTTTTATTTTTATCCAATTAAGGGAAGGTAAAAGTAATGAAAAGACCTTCGTTAGATTCGAGTTCGGAGAATGGTTATGAAAAGGGAAGGTATTAGCACCCTTTCCATCCGTAGTTATCTACGGCTCTTAGTTGCTCTAGATCACTTTTTAAAATTGCTTTTTGTGTGTTTGACAAAGATGTTTTGAAAAAGGCATTTCGCTTTGACTTTGTAATGACTCATGTAGGAGTGTATACAAAGTGTTCGGAAATGTTTTGTTTTGAAAAGAATTTGAACTTTGAAAAAGTGTGTGGTGTGAAAAGCATTTGATAGAGCAAGCAACTAAAAGACTTAATTACCCACCTTAATTGGTCGCTTTGTTGTACTTCTACATTCCTTTAGAATAGCGCTAGCCATACCATTAGTTAGTAGGTAGCTCCATTCGTTGGATGCGGGACATTCGAAGGGACATCGGATGGTCATAGGCAACTTGTAGGAAGTATCCTAGCACATTCAAGGACTATCATCATTTTCGAGGCGACAATCGAGGTCAAGATCATGTATTCGGAGGCGACATCGTGGGTCTTATGATCTTTGTATCAAGGGACTATGATGATTTGTTTGAAGGCAACGGTGCTAGAATACCTCTACGCTCGAGGGACATGACCATTTGAAATCGAAAGGCATCGAGAGAGAATTACCCTAAGGGTGTGTGTGGAGAAGTGTGTTAAATTAGATATTTTATCTTGAAGATTAGTGTGAGCTATGTCCAATTATTATCTTGCCATACACGCCTAATTACTAGCAATTGATAAGGGTGCGGAAATAAAATGCGGAATGTAAAGTGCGGAAGATAAACCTACGCTATTACATGGCTTGGGCGTATACATAATTTAAACTTATGGAAAATAAAACCTAGATTAAACTATTACAACCCATTACATTATTGGAAAATAAAACGATAAAAGAAAAACGTCCGAATCGGTGCAACCTGTGAAAGTATAAGAAAATCGGGAAATATGATGAAATTGAAATAAGAGAAAATGTTAGAAAAAATGCAATTTTTAATATGAGAAAATTAATATATGCTGGAAATAAGATAAATAAGCTAAGATAATTTTTTGGGATTTTTTGGAAAAGATTTAATAATTAAAATGCAATTTATAATGATTTAAATGCTAAAATAAAATAAAATAAATATGCATGCAAAATTATATTTTTAATTTATTAAATTAAATAAAGGTTTTATGAAAATAATGTAAAAGAAAAATGTTTTTGGTAATTTTTAATGCATAAATAAAAATTGTGAAAAGAAATAAAATGAATGGAAAATATTAAAATAAAGAAAATACTGAAAATATGTTAGAAAATATAAGTTTGCAAACTTGTAAAAAGAATGTCATG
Organism: Vicia sativa; assembly: GCA_021764765.1. Taxonomy (NCBI): domain Eukaryota; kingdom Viridiplantae; phylum Streptophyta; class Magnoliopsida; order Fabales; family Fabaceae; genus Vicia; species Vicia sativa. The sequence goes on from CM038795.1 coordinate 81,071,371, forward strand.
GCTGTGGATCGAACCGAGGACATGAAGTCGAAACCTGAGATCCAACACACCACCACTACGCCATGTGTACATCACTGCTTGAAGTCCGGAGAGAATGCTATAACGTGTCACTTTCCCACTTGCCTCGCGCCCAACGATCGCTCTCTCCGATTTGAATATTTGAATTTAGCCGCCTTGTTCGACGCAAGGTCCCGCAAACATCAAAAATGCAACACACATAATATAAAAATCCAAGGCCATGGTTCGATTCAGACATCAATCCGAGTTCAATAGCATAGGTCTCATGGTCCAATTTTCCTATTTCGTGAAACCCCAAATCGAACCCGAAACCCTAGCCATGGTGATTTTCGATTCAGGTCACTAAAACGCGATTGGGCTACCCAGATAGATTGCAAACTTGATGCTGATCATGAATAAACAATCAAAAAGTGTTAATAATGCATGAAAATTGAAAATCGATTTTTGAAAAGGAAGAACAAACCAAATCGTGTTTGATGAATTCTTGATGGTTTTGAATGATATAAGTATCCGATCGACTCAAGATGCCAAGGAACCTGTTGGACACCTTAGAATTGATTGAAACTGGGAAAATGCCGTTGCTTTCAAGAACTCGATTTTTGAGTTTTGGAATAAGGTTTGGAGCAATTCTTATTCTTTTGATTGATATGCATTGTGTATATATACCGAAGGATTTGAGATTGAATTTGGAAAGATTTGATCAATAATCAATGATAATCAAATTTGATTTTTCATGAAAATCAAATTTTCAAATTTGATCAATTTCAATCCAATCTTGCCTTTTTGCTTCAATTTGATTTGGCTAGCATTTGTGAGTTAATTGACATCAAGGAAAGAATAAAATCAATTTGCAATTAATTTTGATTTTATAATTTATTTTAAGATTTAATTTGCATTTAAATGAATAAATTACAAATTAAATAGAAAATAAATCAAAAATTCGTGGCTTTGGGCTTGACACTCCTAATTGCTTGAGGAACAAGTTAGGATGAAGAAAAGTAGGCCCATTTGCAAAAGATTTGATTTTGAAATATCTCTTTGTGCATTCTTCCAAAATTGCCCAACTTGTAGATGGTGTAACTTGCTCAATTTTCCACATTTTTGAGTGTTCTTGGACTTTTGGAAAGCTCTAAGAGTCCTCTAACCAATGTCTTTGGTCTCATCTCAATTGGAGTTACCATGCTCAATATATCTTCAAAACAAAAAGTTGACTTTTGTTGACTTTGAAAATGACTGTAATGTTTTGAGCTATACCTCTCAAATGAAGCATTTTGGACATTCTTGTGAGACATGAAGTTGTAGAGAATTGAATTTCCTTCAAAACAAGAGGTGGTGGAAAATTTCGAGAAAGTATGAGAAAGTTATGATCACCAAAGTTCAATTGACTTTTCATCTAAACCCTAATTTAGAAAGTTCGACTTTTGGGCAAATCTTGAGTTTTCTTGATGAATCATGATCAACCCTTGATCAAATGATGAATGTAACTTCAAAATGAGGATGTTGACCAAAATTATGAAGTTTGATCGTATGTTGACCACAGCTGACTTTTGTCCAATACAACCGATTTTCAACCATCCGAGCAATCGTTCGAGGAAACTTGACTTGAAGCTTGAAACTTGACATGGAGAATCTTTGAAGCATATGAGGAGGCATGAAGGCCATTGGAGATGTTGGAAATCCATCTTGACTTGAGAGATACCAAACCCTAGTTTGGGTTGATTGTCTAGGAGAGAGTTTGTCTGATCAACTCGAGGAATCCTTGAGTATGGATGTATGAAATCTCTCGAGATGGAGGGCAAATTTTGGGGTATGACACCATGGCGTATGGACGCCGAGTCGCTTCTCATCAACTGTTAACTGTCAAGGCGGTTCCGACCCAATGCCTTCGCCTAACTCGCCTGAGGACTCGTCGAGGTATCCAACCTCGATGGGTAAGACGGCCCATACTGTGATACAAGAGAGGCGGGCCGCCCTGCGGATGTTCGTGTCAGAAAAGCGATAACCATGAAGAGCAAATGGTAACATCTCATGCCAATCTTTGTAAGTCACCATCATCTTCGTATGATCTTCTTGATATTCTTGTTGGCTTCCAATCGCGCCTATCATTTTAGGCCGATATGGAGAAGAATTATGATGCTTGATCTTAAGCAAGTGCGTAGTTCAAAGGATCATCTTGTTGTTGAGATTAGAGCCGTATCCGTGATAATCCTTTCGGGTGTCATACCGACAGATAAGATTATGTTTGATGAATCGAGCCACAACATTCTTGGTAATGTATGCGAGGTCGCTTCTACCCACTTGGTAAAGTAATCAATTGCCACAAGGATGAAACGATGTCCATTGAAGTCGTGGGTTTAATCTCTCCGATCATGTCAATTCCCCACATTGCAAAAGGCCAAGGAGAAGTTAAAACATTCAGAGGTACCGAGGTAATGTGTACTTAAGATAACCGCACTGTGACAAGATCGAGCATAGCAGTTGACAATCACCTTCCATGGTGGACCAATAGTAACTGCTCTCAAAATCTTCTTAGCCATGGCGTGTCCAATCGAGTGGTACCAAATTCTCCTTCGTGTAACTCTTCCATGATACGCATATGTTTTCTCGGTCCGGAGTAAGCACAAGTCGTGGCTTTGTATAAGATGTCGCTTCGAGGAAGAATTTGATGCGAATCTTCTCATGAACTTCTTATCATTAATGATGCCTCGCTGGATATTCCCGAGTCTCAAGATACCTCACGTCATAGTACCAAGGTTTCTCTTCCAGATCAAGCTCACAACAATACCGTTCGCCGAACTTCTCAATGATGATCCGGGAGCCTCGTTGTCCCATCCGACCTTGAACATAGATGACCAACGTTGATGCGCAATTGATTTCTCGTGGAATGTGATCGTAATCTCTTCAAGTAGGGGATCATCGGAACATGCTCTCGATACGGAATAAGATCTCGGATGCTCGTATCCCACTCATTTAACTGACCGATCACTAAAGCCGAGTCTCCATACACTTGTAAGAACTTGATTCTTAAGTCAATAGCAACTTTAAGACCCATGATGCACGTCAGACGCCATGTTGTTAGTGCAACCAAAACAAAGTCTCGGCGGTGAAAGCGATGTCCACTGTAGGGATGTAATGATGGCGCCAATGCCATTGCCAAGTGCGTTTGAGGCTCCATCAAAGACCATGGTCCATCGGGATCCTTGTTCGTGTCCTTGTCTGGCCCGGTTCTTCGTAATCAGAACAGCAAAACATCTTCATCCGAAATTGAACCAGATGGTGATAGTCATCTACGGCTTGATGAGCCAAATGATCGGCTACTACACTTTGATCGCTTCGGAAGTGTACCGGATGTCGATTGGTCAAGATCATTTGCCATCTTGCTATTCTTAGAGAGCCGGGTTTCTCAAATATGTATTTTATCGGATCCATATTGGAAATCAACAAGTAGTGTGAGTTAACATACCGCCTTAGTCGGCAGCCCAAGTTAAAGCGTTACAAGTTTTCTCAGCCAGTATCTTGTTTCACAACGGTAAACTTTTGCTAGGTAGTATATTGCATGCTCTTTTCGACTGCACTGGCCATGTTGCCCCAACACACACCCCATGGAGTTCTAACACCGCCAAGTACATGATAAGAGGTCTTCCTTGGCATCGAATAGGAGGATTCCTAGTACTCCTTGATTTTGTCAAAGCGATCCGGCAATCGTCGTTCCATTCCACTACTGATCTTTCTTTAACTTGAAGATTGGCTCACAGTAGCTTATGTGCAATGAATCGGCAATGTAGTTTAATCGGCCCAAGAAACCTCGACCCTTCTCTCGTTGGGAGCCGGCATCTCTTGAATAGCTTTAACCTTCGCAGGTCAACCTCAATATCTCTTCCACGACAACAAACCCTAGGAGTTTTCCTGATCGACTCAAAGGTGCACTTGTTAGATTAAAATCAGACTTCTTCAACTCGTCAAATTTCGCAAGTGATCAAGATGTTCTTCTTCACCGGTCGATCTATCATGTCGCCGACGTAGACCTCTATCTCGTGATGAATCATGTCATGAAACAATGTTACCATAGCACGATAAGTGGCGCCTGCTCTTCCAAACGGCATAACCTTGTAGCAGAAAGTGCCCCACTGTAACAAAAGTAGTCTTTCCATGTCTTCTGGAGCCATTTTGATCCGATTATAACCGGAGAAACCATCCATGAAGGAGAAAACCTTATCCGAGCGGTGTTGTCAACCGAACATCAATATGAGGAAGTGAAATCATCTTTCTGACTTGCTTTGTTCGGATCTACAGAATCCACACATTCGTGCCTTTTACCATCCTTCTTAGGCACGGGTACCACATTAGCAACCCATGGGATAGGAAGTAACCTAAGAAACCAGCGTTGAACTGCTTCATAACTTCGGCTTTGATTTTCTCTCGACATCTCGTGACGACGCGACAGAACCTTCTGCTTTCACCGAGAAAACCTTCTTTTGTTTGCAATCGTGTACCACAATATCAATGTCTAAACCGCATGTCTTCGTATGACCAAGCAAAACCTCAACATAGTCTCGTAGCATCTGAACCAACCTTTCTTTAACACTCTCAAGACCCGCCTCCTATCTTGATCTCTTTTCTGTCGTCAAGACCTAAATTCACAACCTCAACTTGCTCTTCACGTGGCAGATAACTCGCTCTTCTTTTGTCAGAGTCCTGCAAGTTCTCCTGCACTTCACAATCTTCCTCACTTTCGCCTTCGCTTGGTAGATCGGATTATCAAGTCATATTTAGCACTAGCATAGTTATTAACGAGATTCGAGTGATTCCTAGCAGTATCACGGTGTGTGTAAGAAACACATAGCTTTTGAAGGGTGATAAAGTAAAGAAAGAAAACAAACAATTGAATGCAAAAGTCCAACGATTTATTGAATGAAAATACGCAAACGATGAGATAATAACCTCGAACGAGCCATGATGCCCGCAAGGCACTAGGCTTTCAAAGTTTATTGTTCAAAACATAAAGAAAAAAAAGCAAAACAAAACAAGAGCAATTACTCCCCGCTAAAGGAGATTGGTATACGCCTTGGTCTTCCAATTCCGAGCCCTCATCCGGAGTTGGAAGATCCACTTGCGATGTCGAAGCGTTGTCGCCGCCTTCTATAGCATGGATTCCACTCGCCGATGCGGAAAGGAAGTTGGCGGCACGCTCACGTATCATCTTCCGACCCTTGATGGTGAAGCCTAAACCACTTTGTCAAATTTGAAAGGAAGATCGTGAGCCGTCCCCAAATAATACTACCTTCTTCAACAAGAGCATGATCTTCAATGAGGCCATCCTAGGCGGAGCTTGTGTAACTCAGAGGACAGAGGTCAACTGGCATGACTGGGTATTGTTTCAAAAGCTTGACAAGGAGTCTCAAGAATTCCCCCATCTCGAGGTATCGGAATGATGGAGATGATCGACCATATATTCTTCTTCACCACATAATGTAACAACCTTCCCTTTCACCGGTATTTCAACTTCGATGTAAGGTAGAGGTAATACCGCCCCATGTATCCAAGGGCGCCCAAGTAGGAAGAATAAGTCGGACGGATGTCCATGACAAAGAAAGTGGAATCAAAAGTCCGGGAACCGACTTTAACAGCAGAGAGCTCTCCATCAAGGCGCTTAGAACCATCAAAAGCTCACGATAATGTCGGGTCTCAGAACCAACCCTTCGACATCAAGCCGATCAAAAGCGCCTTGTAGGATATTCGAGCGTAACCGGTCAACCAAAACATGAGATAGTGTAGCCTTGCATTCAACAGTAGATGCAAGGCTTTGTTATGTTTCTTTCCGCAGAGTCAAATCAAGATCGTAAGTTTAGGCCGTTGTTGGCAGCCAGGCTAGCAATACAAACTTCGAATCTGATCGGTGGTAGTGTCTTCATGCACATGAGCATTCTTCAAACTTCACCAAGGCATTAGCATGAGCCGGAGCACAAGAGCAAAGCGAGCATGGAAATCTTGACGAGTCTGTCCCAATTGTTCCACAACATTGTAATCACTCTTCTTGATGATCTTCTAATTTCCTCCATTTCTTGTTTGGAGGTGTCTTGAAACTTCCTTTGGTACTTCCGTTGAGCGGTGATGAGTCAACGTTCTTTCCCTCTAGCCGGGATATTGGTGAGTATAAGGAATGCGAGCCGAGTCGCGTTTTTTGGAGAGAGATCTCCGAGAGAATACTCTTCCGTTCTGGTCACCTTACTAGATCCGTGATGTTGTCAATGTCGAATGGTAGCTTCAATAAGATCTTCAATGGTCGAGGTCTTGCTTGACGCCATGATAGTAAACATCACCCATAGTTCCAAGGGATAGTTTTGTCAGGAATATGGGCCGGTCTTGAGAAGATAATGAGAGGTGCCACTCTAGGCACAGGATCGGAGAAAACTTTATTGTGTTAACATCAGATAGTCTTCTGGAAATCGCCACCCCATCCAGCCTTAACATCTTCAATAGGAATCTTGTAACTATCGTGATGATGTACTTCACCATGTAATCATACTTTCCACTGCTGCCCCAAGGTATCCCACATGATGGTACAGCTTCGCTCGCATTGTCAATCTTCAACTTAGACATTTCTTCACACAACCGCAGTGGTTTCGAAATAGTATCTCACGGTTATCCATCATACAGAACACGCCTTCTCAACCAAGCACAACCATCAGTGTATGGGCACCAACGACAATTCCGGGCATCCCGATCGACACCGCTTGCAACAAATTCTTCTTAACAATCATCGAGGAATGGTCAAGTCATCTATGTTGAAAACATAAGTATCGCCACCAACAAAGATTGGAACTCTTGTCATGGTTAGGCATAGCGCTTGATCACATTGAGTCTCAAGAGGATCAAACTCAATCGCTTAGCTCAATCATATCTTGAATTTTGTTCTTCGAGCCCAACAATCGTGTCATGCCCTCGGCTATTGGAATGGTAAGCACACTTAGCATTAGGATTGTACCGGAGAGGAAGTGTTGACATTCGAGGAGGATCCCTCTGGTTATCACTGCTCAACATGTGTTGCAAGGCTTGCGACAAAGGCATGTTGATCGTGAACTGCCTTCGGGCGCTCGCCACGCTGCTGTCTCACCGAGGTTGTGCCGATGTAGGATCGAGATCACAACCCCCACGCATTGAGCCGGTCGGTCTTGGCTCTGCTTTTCGACTACACAAGATTAGCTTCTTTCTTAGCACCAAAAGATCTCTTCGCAGATTTGAAGATGACTCTACATGGATCTTCCACTCTTGATACCGCCTTCAATGTCAATATCAACTCGTGAATCGGATGAAGAATTTCAATCGATGATCAAGAACGGGCCGGCTGTTCCATAAACATATCAACCAACTCCCTATTGGACAAGGGTGGTTGAATCACTGCCAGATCTCTCCACTCGAGCATACCCTTGAACTTCTCGTCACGACCCATAGACATGCTTTGTAGTTGCATGCGAGTGTCAATTCAGATTGTACTATATCTTTGAGAAAGCATCACTAAGTCACCCAAGTACGGATACGATTCTCTAGTGATAATACCATTCCAACTGGTTTCGACAAACTTTTGAAAATAGTGCATCCACAACTTTCTCGTCATCGGTGGGATTGATCTTCCGACATAGGACTTCAAATGCTTTTGGGCAAGACATGCCATCATACTTGGCAAAAGTTGGAACTTTGAACTGGGAGGAATCACAACACCAGACAAGACTCGATCATCAAAGTTCAAATTTTGACATTTTCGGTTTTCCACAAGATTCGACGGTCTTCAAGTTGTTGTACTTGTCATCTTCATCAGTGTTGGCTATAATCGAGTGATCCTCTCCTCCTTTCTTTGGCTCACACCGCCACCTTCATCACCCTGGTACCCCGGTATGGACACTTCCTTCAGAGCTCAATCTGACCACTTTGACCCCTTTGAAACGCCTACCCATGTTGAGGAGACCAACAACCTTCTTCTTCTTGTTGATGAGCTTCTTCGATCTTCTTGGCCTTGGACCAAGTCGGTGAACATCTCTAAACCGAGCATTCGAGCTGGAGATCTTCGATCACTCAAGAGCCATTTCGCTAAAATAAATAGCGAGCAAATGAGAAAACCAATCTCAATGTACCGTGATGCAATGTTATGCTATGATATGCAATGTTTATGCGAATGCAATGCAATGTTTTCAAGGACCTAAGAGATTTAAATTTGTTAAACAAGCAATGAACAAACATTTATTAGTACTTTTTCATTATTCTTTTTCTTTTTAAGTACAAGAGATAGTTCAAAACAATAAAAGAAAACAAATAAATCCTAAAGCTCTAAGTCTCCCATGGCGCTTCCTCTTGGTGCCGATGTAAGCGTTGATGTTTCGCCTCGTGAAGTAGCTTGTCAACTCTAGAACTTTCTTCTCCTTGTAACATCGAGCTTCAAAGGTATCCTTTCTTCTTTAAGTTGAATCCAAGATCTCTTCAAGTCTTCAAAATCGGAGGCATGTCGGGATGGAGAATAAAGATAGGGTACGTCACCTATAGCAACAGGTTCCATAATTACGGTAAAACAGTGAATGGCATCATGAGGTTTTGAGCTCGAGCTCGCACCCATCCGAGGTAAGGTTCCCAAGGAATGGAGTTCGGTGCCCCAAAGTCTTGTGTATCGCTTCTTTACCATGCCCCAAGCATGTATGAACCTTCGCTCGGTAATTCGAGATCGTGATTGTAGTCGAACACAACATCTTGGAGAAGCATATCATGTGGACCATCTCTTCAGCAAAACCAAACCGACGAGAGCTAGAGAAGGTTGTAAGTATACCTCCCCTTATACCAAGGAGTGGTACATTAGGGAATTCTCCACAACGCCAATGAATGTGAAGTCCTTTTGAGAGAAAGATTCCAACGGATATCGAATGAGAGTGACATCAATCTTTGAGACCATCTCAACCTTTGTTCATTCTTCAAACTGATGGAGGAAGGTGCGAAATAAACCACCTTGAAAGTAACGGACACAACACATGAGAGTTCCTTGTCTTTAGTAGTACGAGTGTGGAGAGAATGTGATGTCTCCAAGTAAAGTAGGCACGGATTGCGGGTAAGAACAACTTGATGGCATTGATATCTATGAATTGATCCGAGTTAGGAAATAGAACCAAACCATAAATTAGCAAGGCCACAATGTCTTCAAATGCATGGAAACTCATAACTTTGAGGAATTCTCGGGCTTTCTTAATTAAGAACTTGGAAAGTAAACCCTTAACTCCACTTCTAGTTTCCCAATTGGCTTCAATGTCCGAGCGCTAAGATGTAAGAAGGATGCAATGTCTTCGCATTTAGAACCTTTTCCAAACGGAATGGCATTTGGTCAAGAATAGGTATCCCAAGTAGCTTAGAGAACTCTTCCAAGGTAGGAACCAACCGATAATCTGAAATGTAAAGCAATGGTGTTTTGGATCAAAGAACTGAATAGGACATGCATCATATCTTCTTCAAAACCGAGATAACCAAATCAAGTAGATAACCATGTCTTTTGATGAACCGAGCATGGTCGAATTTCAAACCAATTTTTGAGTGAGAAGGGATACCCATGAAGTTGATTCGATAGTCTTTTAGAAGCCATAATCCTACAAAACAGAGCAAAGATAAATCCCTAGGTCCTTGAAATAGTTAGAAATGATATGCAATGCGAATGATGTCATGATGTCATGTTTAGCACACACAAACAATTCACACAATGAGCCTAGGTTTAAGGCTTGCATGAGGTATAGGTGATTACCCCACCAAAAGTTTGAGTTGGTTCATCCTGTCCTATAATAGTAACCGGTTCTAGGAATCTCATATCATAGATCTTTCGTAGGCGCTTATTTCAATCTGACGCCAGTGGTCGATCGAAAATGTCCCAAAAGTCTAATCTCAATGAGCGTAGCATCGAGTATCAACCAACCTGGTCTACACAAAGCCGCCATCTCACTACCTTCTAATGGCCAAGATGGGTCAATTAAGGTTCTAAAAGTTTAGTTAGCGCTTGATGACACCACGAAGCCAAATACTATCTTCAACTTGGGAATGAAGAGTATCGGACAACCAAAGTGTCACGCTAACGTAGCCATCATGTTGACCGCTTAGTTATACGTCTAGCGGTGCGATGATCTAATGCTACTTACCTAAAAGGAAACCCGGATCCGGTGTAGGATCCCCAACAATATAATACCCAAGCAACCCTTAAAGATAAAGCATACAAGTCAAACAAAAAGCAATAAAGGTTATCTAGAAATCCCTAAGGCAATTCTCTCTTTGTATCCCACAGAGTCGCCAGCCTGTAATACGGTGAACTGACTTTCAGGATTTTTGTATCCAAATGTGCGATAGCAAGAGTCGCCACCGACTTTTATTTTTATCCAATTAAGGAAGGTAAAAGTAATGAAAAAGACCTTCGTTAGATTCTCGAGTTCGGAGAATGGTTATGAAAAGGGAAGGTATTAGCACCCCTTTCCATCCGTAGTTATCTATGCTCTTAGTTGCTCTAGATCACTTTTAAAATTGCTTCAGTGTGTTTGACAAAGATGTTTTGAAAAGGCATTTGCTTTGACTTTGTAATGACTCATGTAGGAGTGTATACAAAGTGTTCGAAATGTTTTTGTTTTGAAAAGAATTTGAACTTTGAAAAAGTGTGTGTGTGAAAAGCATTTGTTTAGAGCAAGCAACTAAAGACTTATTTACCCACTCGAATTGGTCGTTTTGTTGTACTTCTCGTTCCTTTAGAATAGCGCCATATACCATTAGTTAGTAGGTAGCTCCATTCGTTGGATGTAGCGGGACATTCGAAGGACATCGGATGGTCATAGAAGCAACTTGTAGGAAGTATCCTAGCACATTCGAAGGGACTATCATCATTTTCGTGGGCGACAATCGAGGTCAAGATCATGTATTCGGAGGCGACATCGTGGGTCTTATGATCTTTGTATCGAAGGGACTATGATGATTTGTTTGAAACAGCGGTGCTAGAATACCTCGTTCGAGGACATGACCATTTGATCGAAAGGCATCGAGAGAATTACCTAAAAGTGCGTGTGTGAAGAAGTGTGTTGAATTGGAATATTTTATCTTGAAGATTAGTGTGAGCTATGTCCAATTATTATCTTGCCATACCGCCTAATTACTAGCAATTGATAAGGGTGCGGAAAGTAAAATGCGGAATGTAAAATGCGGAAAGATAAATCCTCGCTATTACATGGCTTTAGGCGGATACATAATTTAAAATGCGGAAAATAAAACCCTAAATTAAACTATTACAACCCATGAGCAATTACATTATTGGAAAAAAAATGATAAAGAAAAGCGTCGAGATCAAGAGCAACTGTGAAAGAATAAGAAATCGGAAAATATGATGAAATGAAATAAGAAAATGTTAGAAAAAATGCAATTTTAATATGGAAAAATTAATATATGCTGGAAATAAGATAAATAATTAAAATAATTTTTGGGATTTTTTGAAAAGATTTAATAATTAAATGCAATTAAAATGATTTAAATGCAAAATTATAAATAAAATAAATATGCATGCAAAAATATATTTTTAATTTATTAAATTAAATAAAGATTTTTAGAAAATAATGTAAAGAAAAAATGTTTTGTAATTTTTTAATGCAGAATAAAAATCGAAAACAATTAAAATAGAATGGAAATATTAAAATGAAAAATGGAAAATATTTGCAAATTTGGAAAGAAAATCAAAACCGGTTCAATGAGGTTGAACCGAGACCTGAGAGAGCATCTTGGGCAGTGACCTTCTTACCCTCATGAACATTTGTATGGATGGAATTATGAGAGAGCACCAGTTGATATTTATGCAGATTCGATCAACCTGATCGACTAGTGGGGTCCTTCTTTGGATGAGAGAGCAATCGAAGCGCCATGACTACATGATCTACAGCCGGTCAAGTGGAGTCAAGCCTTGAGGCCCTAGCTCGATGGTCTTCTCGACCACACGAAAATGAAACGGAAAAAATATGACGGATAAATGGAAAAGGGGGACCTACCTCATCGTATAAATCAATGGTGATGTTAGTTCGATTGAAAATACTGTAAGACCAGTTCGGCTCAATGATTCAAGAACCCTAAACAATGGCATACGTTTTGGCGTTCAAGCGGCTAACGATGGCGGATCATACCTATATGACCTCATGAACACATTAGAATTGAAACAATGCTAGCAGAATAATCAAAATGCAAAAAGCAAGAAAAATTGAATATGTATGTATGTATATGCATGATTCGGACGATTTAATCAATGGCAATGGTGCATTCTTACTCAACTTACCCATGAGCGATGGAATGATGTTTAGGCTGAAACTCTTGAAATTGAAATTCGATTTTCTCAATTCTTGAAAAATTTTTGCAAGAGTTTGGGTTTGTTTTAAGTTAGGGTTTTCGTCCATGCTTGTACACAATCTTGAGTATTTATAGAGTTGGAGGAAAGGAGAATGGAAAGATTTGGAGCATTCAATATTTTTCATAAAAATCAAATTTGAAAGAAATTTGATTTTCTCCTTCAATGCATGATCAATTGAATTTGGAAGTATCTTGGGCTTTCTTGGACATTAAAGACATATAAATCAACCTTTTGAAAAAATATGATTTTCATATTTTTATATAATTTAATTTTTGAATAAATGTATAAAATTCAAAATAAATCAATAAAATAGAAAATTACCATGTTAAGCATTTATGGGTCAAAAATATTTGTCATGAACAAGTTTGGATCAAAAGATTATAGGCCCATTTGGAAAATTTTGCATTTTGACCAAAATGTCCTTTTGTGCATTGTCCAAAATTGCCCAACTTGTGAATGGTGTATCTTGCTCAATTTTCCACATTTTGAGTGTTCTTGGACTTTTTGGAAGCTCTAAGGTCCTCTAACCAATGTCTTTGGTCTCATCTCAATTGGAGTTACCATGCTCAATATCTTCAAAACAAAAGTTGACTTTTGTTGACTTTGAAAATGACTGTAATGTTTTGAGCTATACCTCTCAAATGAAGCATTTTTGGACATTCTTGTGAGACATGAAGTTGTAGAGAATTGAATTTCCTTCAAAACAAGAGGTGGTGGAAAATTTCGAGAAAGTATGAAAGTTATGATCAGTCAAAGTTGGTTGACTTTTCATCTAGAAACCCTAATTTAGAAAGTTTGACTTTTGAGCAAATCTTGAGTTTTCTTGATGAATCATGATCAACCCTTGATCAAATGATGAATGTAACTTCAAAATGAGGATGTTGACCAAAACAAGTTTTGACTGTATGTTGACCGTTGACTTTTTGTCCATACAGATTTTCAACCATCGAAATTATGCAGGGAAACTTGACGTGAGGCTTGAAACTTGACATGGAGAATCTTTGAAGCATATGAGGAGGCATGAAGGCCATTGGAGATGTTGGAAATCCATCTTGACTTGAGAGATACCAAACCCTAGTTTGGGTTGATTGTCTAGGAGAGTTTGTACGATCAACTCTTGATCCTTGAGTATGGATGTATGATCTTGAATAGATGGAGGCAAATTTTGGGGTA